>CM062805.1:128131480-129331480 GCA_031772625.1 Pinus tabuliformis
TCAAGAGATTTTCTCATTACAAAGGCAGTTAGCTGAGACAAAGGAGAAGGCAGAGCAGGCAGAGCAGCAATTGTTGACGCAACAACAATTAAACAGTCAACTAACTCAACAATTGCAGGCAGAAAAGCAAAGGATCGACCAAAGCGCGATCCAGAAACAGAAAGAATTATCAGAGGCATTGGCACAATTAAAGGCAGCAAATGAGCAAATGATGAAAACAAAAGATGAGCAAATTGCTCAATTGTCATCACATCTCGAAAAAATAAAGGGCATTCCACAAGTAGCTGAATTTAGAACAGAAGAATTGCAAATAAACACTGCATTAATATCCCAAATTAAGCTTCTATGTCAACGAATCGCCCAAGCAGAGCCACTGTGTGAATTAACGGCATCCATAAATAAGCAAGTAGAGAAGGCCAGAACTGAATTGGATCAAGCCGAAGAAACCATAGCTGCATTTCTTGACTGGCAAGATTCTGATCAAGGACAAGCGGCGAATTTGCCCAGGATCCTAGAACCACATAAAGATATACTCTTCACAGAATGGCAGTCCCAGTTAATGAAAGCAGAGAGGGCGGCTTCAAGATGTAAATCAACTTCCAGCAATCTAGTTGAACTAGTTAATAATACTCTCTACTTATCAAACATGATTTCCCAGTGTACACCAGGAAAGTTGAAAACTTTGAAAACATTGGAGCAATCATGTTATCCAGATCTAGAAGAAAAAGGGAGATTAATCGCTGGGATTAACAGTTTAACCTGGGATACATATTGGTTCTTCCTGGTAAAGCCGCATTCACAGAGAGCCGCCCTTAAGTGCCTAGCAGATGCAATCAGGTATATTATTCCCGATATTCAAGATGCCACCTATGCCGCCCAGCTCAGCTCGTGCCTCAACAAACCACCTGAAGTAGAGCCAATGCTTGCGATAAGTCAGCTCAGATTTAAAGGCAAGAAGCCTACTTGATGAATCATGTCGCCGACTACCAGATCGCTGAAGAAAAATAGGATCAAGATTTATTGATACCAATTAAGTAGGATTTTTGTTTTATAGTATAGATAGATAGATTTAAATAAGTATTATAGACCCTTTCATTGTTTTGGAAAGGGTCGTAAAGTTTTGTACCAGACTTAAAGACTGAAGTTTGCACTATTGTGCTTCAGTCAATATTCTTTTATGAAACTGGACCAGTTGTTCTTAATTCGACAAGGAAGCTTTTTATGCAATTGTGCACTATAGTCTTTGTTGAGAATGTTTCTGCGTTGAAGTAAGAATTACAAGTAGCGATTGATATTGGGAGTGTCAAGCAGCTCATATGGTATTTCTATCTATGTCTGAATTCATTCCTTTCATATGAATTGTTATGTGATTATCCTTGCTATTATTGGTTATAATGCATGCGCTGTAACAACAGATCTACATTCCTTCCACTATTGGATGTTTTTATGATGTGCATTTCTTTTAATCATGTAAATGTCAATGATATAAATGATAAGTGTGGTAATATCGCTTTAATCGTTTTGCTTAACTATTTAAGCATAGTAATCATGAATGAAATAATGTCCATGTCTGTTAAATGGAGTCATCTATATGCATGTTTATAGACACAGACCATCAAGTGCTGCACTTTAAAAGTTCAATAAGTTCCCGGGATAGGTCATAGTTATTGTATTCTTGTTAATAGATTTAGTTATTCGCCCATCACTAGCTTAGTTAATAAATCATCCATTCATCCCGTTTATCCACTTTTGGGAAACTGGTCCCATTATCCCCAGTCGGAGCCACTATTCCAAACGGAAAAGGAGCTGTACTAAGGTCCGGACCGGGTGGTTATCCCCAATGTTGTTGCAGCGATTTTCGAGGCATCAACATTTTTGGCGCTAGAAGGAGGGCCTGACTGTGAATGGCACATAAACCAAAATCTATAAGCCATTCTAAGAGTAATTCTCCCTCCGAATCCCCTCGAACTTCTCATTCGCATGCTGGTTCTCCAGTATCCAAACAAGAAGAAGAGGAATCAACTACCACTGCTCAAAGCCATCATACTCCAGAACAATTAAGTCTTGAATCACCTAAAGTCCAGTCTCTTATCCACAAACTTCAGAGCTTCTCGATTTCACCACAGAAATCTGAGGTATCACAAAGCAGTGCGACTTCGCAGTTCAATTTACCTCACCCTCTCACCCAGACTCAGAGCAGAGAAAAAACTTGGTATTGAACCCACTGAGTTCCCTTTACCCAAAAGGAAAAAGGCGAAGAAAAATACTGAAGGATCTGACAGTGAAGAGCCTTCATCCACATCCTCCATTGCATCTTCTCCTCTGCAAAGTCAACCATCCACTCCCCCATTACATATTGTTGTTCACCAGGGATTAGGAGCTTCAGCATCCCAACCTGCTCACTCCTCAACATTATTTCCTTCCCAGACATCTAGAGTTCCAACAGTAGTACCAACCACTACTGCTATTATAATGGCAGATCCATGGACCAGACCTGGTGCAGTCAATATGCCTGCACCATTGCATCCATTACCAGATGCTCCTGAAAAATGGCTACCCAAGTTTAATCCAGATGATGGGACCCAGGCTGAGGAACACATTAATAATTTCATGATGGCAGTCAACTTGAAAGGAGTAACAGAACAAGATGTTGTTGTTAGACTCTTCCCTTACACCTTGCAAGGATCAGCAGGATCCTGGTATTTCTCTTTACCCTCTGGTTCCATTACCAGTTGGAACACTTGCCAAGAGCAGTTTCTTACCAAATATGGAGATGATAGGTCTTTGGCTACCCTAATAAACGATCTCTCCAATCTGAGAATAGAGCATAGGGAACCAATTAAGGAATTTAATGCCCGCTTCAATAAACTCCTGAATAAAATCCCTACAGCCTCCAAACCAAGTGAACAAATTCGAAGCGAATGGTATATCACCGCCCTACCTGCCAATATAGCCATTTTTGTAGACAGGGCTGGGAAACCTACCTTAGCTGAAAACATGAGAGAAGCACTTGCTGTGGAAAAACGCATCAATGCTCTAGAGAAAAAGGCTACTCTGGAAGACAGAAAAGCCAAAAAAGTCTCTTTTAAAGATGACTCAAGAAAGAAAACCCCAAAAGACCCATATGACATGGAAGGTTTGCAAAAGGTCCTAAAAACTTTATCAAATGAAATGGTTGAAATAAAGAAACAGGTAGCCGAAACCTCAACCAAAAGACCTTTAGGACTTATAAGAGAAATGAATCAAAGCCACCAAATGTCATATCTAATGCAGATTCAGAGCAAGAAGAAGAAGAGGAAGAGGAAACAATCTCACCAACTAATGATGAAGAAGAAGTAGTGGAATGTCATGGAATGTGGGATTTTATACTCCCCAACTCCGATACCGATAATGAAGAAGAAGCATTCCCGGTCACTACTAGGAGCAAAAGTACTTCTGAACCTGTTCAGGTAACGTCAAAGAAAAGGAGTGCAGGTGCCGCTACAACCAAAGAAAAAATACCTGCAAAGAAATCACCTGTAGCAGTTCCCCAAAACCAGCCTTCAACTTCTAATACTCCTTCAACATCTAAAACATTAGTGGTATCCGATTCAATGGAGTACAACGCTGTTGATGACATGAAGAAAACTAAAGCAAACATTACTATGTTTGAACTTAGTAAATTAAAGCATCAGCAGAAATTACTTCTTAAAGAATTGAATGTTGTTCCTTCTACACCTCTTCCCAGTGCTAAAGCTGCTAATGATTCAGGCCAACCTCCCCCGGTATGGTTGAAGCTACCGATTCAGTTCTGATTGGAGATAGATCAAATTCTCATACTCCACCCTTCCTTCTAACCTATGAGATCTATAACAGAAACCTGCACAACTATTTGATTGACTCTGGGGCATCTTCTAACATAATGCCAGCTTCAGTTTGTTCTAAACTGAACATTGAACCCCAGAAGTCTGCTATCCATATTGTACAGTTGGACAGGACCAAAGTGCAGGTTGTGGGAGAAATTAATTCCGTAACTATCAGGTTGTCTGCTGATCCCAGAGTAGTACAAAGGATTGACATCCTAATAGCCGATATACCTGAATTTTACGGTTTAATTTTGAGTAGGGATTGGTCTGAGAAATTGCATGGGTATATTTCCACTGATTGGTCACATATGTGGCTTCCCTACAGGGGTAAGCCAAATCAAATAAGGATCGATCGGGAAAAACATATGACCCATACAGTTACAGAATTCGAACAAGAAAACCAACCGGTAGCGTTCAACAACAACATTTTGGGGAATTATTCATCAGAGTCATTCTTTGGCAACTTCGTTGCCCAACCCTCTCCGTTCTCAGTAGACCATTCTACATCTCAGATCGAAAATTTTTCACAAACAGATCGGTCGAGATGTTTCAATGATACTGAGAAAATTGTAAATACAATTGTTAATACCTCTTTATTTTGGTCTTTATATTTCGATGGGTCCAAGTCTAGTGAGGGCTCAGGAGCAGGATGCATTTTGATTAGTCCACAAGGAGAAAAGACAATGCTGTCCTGTAGGCTAGAATTTGAATGCACTAACAATACAGCTGAATATGAAGCCTTATATAAAGCAATCGGCCTTAAAGTGCAATATCTAAAAGTATTCGACGATTCTGAAATTATTGTTAAACAGGTGAGGAATGCAATCCATTATCTTTCAAATCACCTCAAGCATTATCAATCGCTAGTACAAGAACTTACCTCGCACTTTTCCGCATTCAACATTTCCTCCATCCCTAGGTCTCAAAACTCGGCAGCCGATCTCCTAACCAATGTAGCTTCCAAGCTCCTACCTTCTGAAGACTACAGCCCAGATATATTTTCCGTAGAATTGCTTTTTAGGCCCTCGATTCCTGACAATGTCACTAATTGGAGAGTATTCAACCATGATGAGGATATTTTACAATTTTTAACTTCTGAAAAGTCCTATGATAATCAAATTATTGAGGAAAATGAGCATGACTCTCAAATGAGAGAAACACCTCAGGAAAATTCAATTCCTAAGCCTGTGGTAAAGCTGGAGGATCTTTATGATATTAAAGACAGGTTTAAACCTGTAACTAATGCAAAGCTCCAAAGCTCTACCCTAAGGTTTGAATTGATAAATCTAGGTACTGAGCAAGCTCCTCAAAATATTAATTTAGGATTAGGACTTTATTTGGAAGAGAAAGAAGCATTCATTAAACTGTTAAGGAAAAATAAACAGGTTTTTGCTTGGAAATATGATGATTTGAAGACTTATGATACATCCATTATCCAGCATACCATTCCAGTGCTTCCCAATCAGAAACCAATTCAACAGAAGTTAAGGAAAATACATCCAAACTTAGAGAGCCAGATAAAATCAGAACTTAACAAACTCTTGAAAGCCAAGATTATTTTTCCTGTCCGACACTCAAACTGGGTCTCTAATATGGTGCCAGTCAGAAAGAAAAATGGCGACATTCGAATTTGTATTGATTTCAGAAATTTGAACAAAGCGAGCTTGAAAGACAATTTCCCATTACCTACTATGGAGCAAATACTTCAATCAGTAGCAGGCTCTGAATTGATGTCCTTTCTAGATGGTTTCTCAGGATATAACCAAGTCCTGGTTCATCCTGATGACTAGCTTAAAACCACATTCAGAACAAAATGGGGAACATATGCATATCAGAAAATGCCTTTCGGACTTATAAATGCAGGAGCGACATTCCAAAGAGCTATGGATATAGCTTTTAAAGGGTTGATTAATAGAACAGTATTCGTCTATCTAGACGATATCACTGTATTCTCTAAAGAGAGGTACAATCATTTGCATGATCTAAATCAAATTTTTCAACGTTGTAAAAGATATGGTATTTCTCTTAACCCTAAAAAGTCTTTCTTTGCTCTTGATCAAGGGAGGCTCTTGGGTTTTATTGTGTCCAAAGATGGCATTTATATTGATCCTGATCGGATCAAAGAAATCTCTGAAATCCCTTTCCCACACAATAAAAAATCAATGCAGTCATTTTTAGGCCAGATCAATTTTGTTAAAAGATTTGTTCCAGATTTTTCTCAAATTATTTTGCCACTTCAAACAATGATTAAGAAAAATTCAGTCTTTAAGTGGGGATCAACAGAAAAAGAAGCTTTTGATCTAATCAAGCAATCAATAATCAATGCCCCAGCCTTAAATACTCCAAATTTTTCTAATCATTTTACATTGTATACCATCGCATCCAACTTGTCTTATGCTGCAGTACTCACGCAACTAAATGATCACAATCTGGAAGCACCCATTTCATTTTTTAGCTCAAATCTTCAGGGTGCTGAATTGAATTACTCCGAAGTAGAAAAACAAGCCTTTGCTGTATTTAAAGCAGTCAAACATTATAGACCCTTCCTTTTGAAAACCCACACAAAAGTTATAGTTCCTTTCCCAGCAGTTAGGCAACTATTAATCCAAAAAGAACTAGGTGAAAAAAGGGCAAATTGGGTCACAGCGCTTCAAGAATACGACTTAGAAATTAAGCCAGCAAAGATTGTTAGGGGCCAAGGTTTTTGCAGGATATTGGCAGGAGCATCCAACATTCCAGAATCAAGCGATACAGATCAAACTGAAGAAATCAACCAAATAAGTGTTACTGATTCTGAATCTCAATATGCAGATTTAATCTTTTATTTAAAGAATGGTTATGCACCTCCAAACCTGTATTACAAAAACAAAAGGGCCATTAGGTTAAAAGCAAAGAATTTCACAATTATTGATGATGTGCTTTTTAAGCAGAATTATGATTCTATTTTGATAAGATGCCTTGAGAAACCTGAAGCACAAAAGGTCTTGCAGGAGTTACATGATGGACCAGCAGGAGGACATTATGGAGCTGACACAACAGCTCACAAAATTATTCATGCTGGATATTATTGGCCCACTCTGTTTAGAGATGCCCACGAGTATGTAAGGAAATGCCTCAATTGTCAAACTTCTAGTGGAAGACAACGCAAATCAGCTTTCCCTCTGCAACCAGTCAACATTGAACAACCATTTGAGCAATGGGGATTGGACATCATTGGGAAAATTACTCCACCATCTTCCAAACAGCATAAGTATATCCTTACTGCTACCGATTATTTTACTAAGTGGGTGGAGGCAATTCCTTTGAAGACAGCAAATTCTGAAGCAATCATTGAGTTCATAGATCAATTCATCATTACAAGGTTTGGTGTCCCAAATGCTCTTGTTTTTGATAATGCATCTTATTTCTCAGGTAATGCTATGTTTGATTTCGCTATTAAAAGAGGATTTAAATTGAAATATTCTGCTAATTACTATCCCCAGGGTAATGGTTTAGCAGCGTCTACTAATAAGAATCTGATCAAAATCATTAAGCGAACTATCGAACAGAATCATAAAAACTGGCACAAATCCTTAATGTTTGCGTTATGGGCCGATAGGATAACATATAAAGCTTCTATAGGATCTTCCCCATTCAACCTTGTGTATGGAAAAGAAGCAGTACTGCCCACAAATCTTGTTTTTCCTTCTCTAGCCCTAATTCAGTTCATTGAGGAAAGTCCTTCCTCTTCTATTCAGCTTAGACATGATCAAATTCTAAAATTAGAAGAGGAAAGAGAAAAAGCCAAGGTTATTCATGCCAAACATCAGCAAATCATCAAGGCAGCTTTTGATTCAGTCTCATCCGGTTCAAAACAATTTCAAGTCGGTGATTTAGTTATGAAATGGGACAAAGCCCATGAAGACAAGGGAAAACACACCAAGTTCCAGAAGATGTGGCTTGGACCATTTCAGATCTGTGAGAAGATAGGCCATTCAACCTTCATGTTGCAAGATTTATCAGGCTTGAGAGATTCTCTCCCTGTTAATGGCCTTATCTTGAAGAAATTCTTTAATTGAGGAGGTAACCCCTTCTCCTTTTAGCTTTGTAGAGTTTTGTAGTTTGTAGGATCTTTAGAAAATAATGTTGTAAGGTATCTTCTATTGACCTTTGCTGTGTTTAAAAACTTAATCCACAAAAGTAGTATGGATATTTGCTTTTAAAATAATAGAAGTCTTAACCAAAAGGGATAATTTCTAGGAAACTAGGTATCATTGTATTCTGAAACCACACTTCAAGTTTTGTGAACACCTCTCAAAGTTTAGAAGTATTGTAAATCATTTTCTGTTTTCAAATTGGTCTCAAGAGGTTATCAATATTAAAGATAGAAGCTAATCCAATTTCATCCATTCCAGCATCTTCAACTCTTACCCTGTCATCCATTTACTCTTAAGGAGAAGATTGTTCATCCCATTCACTAAAGTTATGATTACTCAGAGTGTAATTCTAAAATATTTGATATAAAAGATAAGAGGTCTTATTATAAGCCTAGCTTACCATGATCATCAAGGGTTTAAAATAGTTCTCTGCTTACATGCATACTAACTGCATTACCAATAACGCATACCATAACAGGGTAATGGCTTAAAATTATAAGACAAGGGGTCTCATCATCACGAGCCAGCTTGTTCGGTTAGATTACTACCAGTGAATGGCATTGTCCATATGATGGCCACCAAACCAGGACAATGGCTTTTTATCTTATCAATAACAGAAAAAGGAAATGAAATACAAAATATGAAAACATGTTTTGAATTCATTCTGTTAATCACACTCTTAATTGGATGGGACAATGGACAATAACATGGTTAAAAGGTATCCCTGTCGAAACTATGAACGTTTGCTGGCAGCAGAGGCTCTACCTATGACAGATGAGTTCACTATAAAAGCTGATTTGGAAAGGTTTTCTGTTTTATCATTATAAACCAATAAAGGCCTATTTAAAACTTAGAATGTATCTATTTTCTTAAAAAAGAGAGGAAGTTAGCAAAATAGTTTCATTTCATTCGGAATGCATATATACCCAGTTATATTAGAATTTTCCCTTTTGATTAGAACTCTATTTTGAAAAAGTTTAAGTATTACTATACTTTTCAGAGATAACTGTTTCTTCCAGCGAATCGCCAATTGTTGTGCTCTACAACAACCCCCCATTTCTTATCATTTTATTCACAAAATTATCGTATGAAATGGGTCCCTTTAGAGTTTGATTGGTATCAATATTGTATTATTTAAAAAGGTCCGAAAACCAAAGGAAAATATTATATAAAACCTTTTTGAAAAACCCATTTTGATCAAATAAATCAATTCTTAATCATTGCGATAAAGCGATCGCAAGATCACATATCACAATGACATAAGGAGCATATGTAAATAACACATTGGTTTCCGCCGATGCGATATCGCTATCGGCGATCGGCAATACTCTATGCACATTTTAAGAGCGCCCCAGGTCATACCCCCGATGCGATGCGATATTGCAATCGGCAATCGGCGATACACTATCTATGCACATTGTAATGCCCATTCACCCCGATGCGATGCGATTTCGCTATCGCCGATCGGCGGTATGCTATCCATATGTTTATATAATGCCAATTCTCCCGACGCGATGCGATATCGGCTATCGGCAATCGGGGGTTTTAAATGGTGTCAATACAAGAGGTTAAAGCTCTCCCCGATGGCCGATTGCGATAAAGCACAGTTTTCAAAAAAGCCGTTAAATGGAGGGATATTATGATTGAATCATATTTAAAGCTTAATCTGTTAAGCAATGATACACCTGTGCCCAACCGCCAAAACATCCATAGCACGCTTAAACGGGTCATTCAGCCGAATAATGATATAATGGGCATTTAAGATTGACAGGTTTTAAACGGCCATTTAATGTGATCGTAAGTCCTAAAATCCTCCCATGGATTGTGTCTGTGCCCATTTTAAAAGGCTAATCCCTTATTACGCATCAGTCATTATAGCTCATTACTTTGAATTTTTCATTGCAATTCTCCGTGTTACGTTTATTTTCGCCTCTGTGCAGAATTCATTCCAAGAAGAAAGCTCAGGCAAAATGGGGAAGAAATCCAAGAAGACCACAGGCACCTCCGCTGCACCAGCTGCAGGACAAGCTGCCACTAACAAAAAGAAGGGATTGATATCTGATACTACATGTTTGGGTCTCGTCAGAACTACTTGGCAAGGCACCTACAACCTGATTGAAGCCGAAGAACCAGAAGCAACAACAGTACAAGCCACTGTGGATTTAACTCAGAAATCCGAGGGTACTCTTAAGGACTTAGCTGACTCCTTCCTTCACCGAATAGCAGCTAGGGAACAAATTCTCCCATACACAGACGTAGTGCGGTGGGAAATTGAAGAAATCCCAATCCTGGATAGAACCTTCAGCACCAGAGACGAGAGAATTTTCGGATCATTCAGGGCGGACGATCTAAGGCAAATGTATCATTTGCCTGAGCCAGAGAAGATATATAATAAGGCGTTCCTGGAGAAATTTGCAAACGAAAATGAAGTTGAATCCGAACCCATCCGAGATTGGAGACAAAATCCGGCAAAGCACAAACATGAGTCGTCTGGTAAGTACTCAGTTGATTCCCTGGCTTCTCCTTATTGCTATGCTGGAATAATGATGTGTAGATTGTGGGGATTGCATGACTCTGCTAATTTTACCATAGAAATGGTTCCCCTAATGGAAGCAGCATGCAACAGTGTAATTATGGATTGGGCCACTATTCTCTCAGATAAGCTAGCCTCAGCTCTTCTTGAATTTAGGAGTAAGACCTGCGTTTCTGAAAGGATAATTCCCCCATTCTATTATAGTGCCTATATCTTAGATACTTTGTGTTTTAATTCTGAATTTACTGTGCTCGGCTGGAGGTGGAAGCCACAAGACCCCATGCCTATTCACATATACCATCATAAATTATGGAAGTCCTCCTATAAGCACCATTTGTACCAAGTCTGCAATGGTTTTATGTTACCTGTTCATTATTCTATTTTTGATAAACCTGCTCCCAAGATTTCTTATCAAGCCGGAATTGACTTAACCTCAATAGGAAGATGGTTCGGGGAGGAGAACTTCACTTATGTAAGAGTTTTCGGTAGCCAAGCCGATCCTCATGTTCTCCCTTTATACATACCAGATAAACTATTGGCAAGAGAAATCTCTTACCAGATTATGGCTGAGAGTGTTACACAGACTCTCAAGAAGAATAAGAAGCAGGGCTGGCCCTCTTTTCCCTTGAGATGTGGTGTCTATACTCTGCATGATCTCAAACATGCATAAAAGGAAGCCACGAAGATTAAATCATTAACTTTGGCGACTCTCCCAAATAGGCAGTTTGATCCAAACAAAGTTGCCTATACTGCACTAGAACAGGCCAAATTGACAAAATTTGATCATAAAGAAGATATTTTGACGACCTGTTCTCTTCAGCTGAGACAATAAATCAGGTTAAAGCATTTGCCAAAGTGAAATATAATGATGAAGGGTTGACTGAATTTAATAAACTTAGAGAACAGAGGTTGCAAACTCTGCCTCTAGATTTACTAGCAACAACCCCAGCGACATCGTCAAGCGAGCTTGATCGGCAACAGTCAAAGGAACCTCCGGTTATAACAAAGGATCAGAAGAAGGAACAGGAGGAAAAGTAGAAGAGAGAGTAGGAGGAAAGGCAAAAGAAAGAGCAAGAGGAGAAGCAGAAGAAAGAACAAGAAAAAGTGCGGAAGGAGTCCCAAGCTGAAAAGCAAAAACAAACCACCATTGATGTCAATATAGATACTCATATTGACCCTAAATTGCTCCAGGAATGGAAGCAATTTGATTCCATCATCAGTGGGTTGGAATGTTCAAAGGACACAGACACTTCCAAGACAACGGATACACAGGACATCACTTCATCACAGGTTCTGAGTGGAACCAGCAACCCACCCATTTCTAAAGAGGTTGAGATAATACCAAAGGACCCCTCCGACCAAATCATTTTGCAGGTAGAAGATATTCCTCCCATGGATGTCTTCTACAGCCCAAGGCATAAAGCAGTGGTTAAACAACAAAGGAAAAGAAGAAAGACTGATCAACCTTCCCTTTTCCCAGAACAAACTGTTACGGGCAATGTGGTTTGGAAGGAGGAATTTGACCCCTCCGGTGACCTGACAAAACTGTCACAGTATGCGGGAGCCTATTCGGCAACGACAATTGATAAGGCATCGGAGGTAAGTCTTCTCCTGAAAACCAAGGATCAAGAGATTTTCTCATTACAGGCGCAGTTAGCTGAGACAAAGGAGAAGGCAGAGCAGGCAGAGCAGCAATTGTTGACGCAACAACAATTAAACAGTCAACTAACTCAACAATTGCAGGCAGAAAAGCAAAGGATCGACCAAAGCGCGATCCAGAAACAGAAAGAATTATCAGAGGCATTGGCACAATTAAAGGCAGCAAATGAGCAAATGATGAAAACAAAAGATGAGCAAATTGCTCAATTGTCATCACAGCTCGAAAAAATAAAGGGCATTCCACAAGTAGATGAATTTAGAACAGAAGCATTGCAAATAAACACTGCATTAATATCCCAAATTAAGCTTCTATGTCAACAAATCGCCCAGGCAGAGCCACTGTGTGAATTAACGGCATCCATAAATAAGCAAGTAGAGAATGCCAGAACTGAATTGGATCAAGCCGAAGAAACCATAGCTGCATTTCTTGACTGGCAAGATTCTGATCAAGGACAAGCGGTGAATTTGCCCAGGATCCTAGAACCACATAAAGATATACTCTTCACAGAATGGCAGTCCCAGTTAATGAAAGCAGAGAGGGCGGCTTCAAGATGTAAATCAACTTCCAGCAATCTAGTTGAACTAGTTAATAATACTCTCTACTTATCAAATATGATTTCCCAGTGTACACCAGGAAAGTTGACAACTTTGAAAACATTGGAGCAATCATGTTATCCAGATCTAGAAGAAAAAGGGAGATTAATCGCTGGGATTAACAGTTTAACCTGGGATACATATTGGTTCTTCCTGGTAAAGCCGCATTCACAGAGAGCCGCCCTTAAGTGCCTAACAGATGCAATCGGGTATATTATTCCCGATATTCAAGATGCCACCTATGCCGCCCAGCTCAGCTCGCGCCTCAACAAACCACCTAAAGTAGAGCCAATGCTTGCGATAAGTCAGCTCAGATTTAAAGGCAAGCAACCTACTTGATGAATCATGCCGCCGACTACCAGATCGCTGAAGAAAAATAGGATCAAGATTTATTGATACCAATTAAGTAGGATTTCTGTTTTATAGATAGATAGATTAATTAAGTATTTATAGACCCTTTCATTGTTTTGGAAAGGGTCGTAAAGTTTTGTACCAGACTTAAAGACTGAAGTTTGCACTATTGTGCTTCAGTCAATATTCTTTTATGAAACTGGACCAGTTGTTCTTAATTCGACAAGGAAGCTTTTTATGCAATTGTGCACTATTGTCTTTGTTGAGAATGTTTCTGCGTTGAAGGAAGAATTACAAGTAGCGATTGATATTGGGAGTGTCAAGCAGCTCATATGGTATTTCTATCTATGTCTGAATTCATTCCTTTCATATGAATTGTTATGTGATTATCCTTGCTATTATTGGTTATATGCATGCGCTGTAACAACAGATCTACATTCCTTCCACTATTGGATGTTTTATGATGTGCATTTCTTTTAATCATGTATATGTCAATGATATAAATGATAAGTGTGGTAATATCGCTTTAATCGCTTTTCTTAACTATTTAAGCATAGTAATCATGAATGAAATAATGTCCATGTCTGTTAAATGGAGTCATCTATATGCCTGTTTATAGACACAGACCATCAAGTGCTACACTTTAAAAGTTCAATAAGTTCCCGGGATAGGTCATAGTTATTGTATTCTTGTTAATAGATTTAGTTATTCGCCCATCACTAGCTTAGTTAATAAATCATCCATTCATCCCGTTTATCCACTTTTGGGAAACTGGTCCCATTATCCCCAGTCGAAGCCACTATTCCAAACAGAAAAGGAGTTGTACTAAGGTCCGGACCGGGTGGTTATCCCCAATGTTGTTGCAGCGATTTTCGAGGCATCAACACAGCCACAAGGGTATGAGATCAAAGGAAAGGATAAATTAGTGTGCAAATTAAAGAAGATCTTGTATGCCTTAAAATAGGCTCCAAGGCAGTGGTATCTAAAATTTGATAGGTTTATTATTGAACAAGGTTATACTAGATATCACATTGACCATTGTGTTTATCTTAAAAAGCAAAATGATGGCATCTATATTATATTTCTATTGTATGTAGATGACATGCTTGTTGTAGGGTTTAACATGTAAGACATTATTGCACTCAAAAGAAAATTGGCAAATTCACTTGCAATGAAGGATTTGGGTGTTGTAAAACAAATCCTTGGTATGAGAATAACTAGAGATAGGAAAAATAAAAAATTAACATTGTCTTAGAGTGAGTACATAGAAAACATGTTGGAAATATTTAATATGAAGAATACAAAACCAGTTAGTACATCTTTGGGTAGTCATTTCAAAATAAGTAAGGAGATGTGTCCCAAGACCTAGGAAGAGATGGATTATCTGTATAAAGTTTCATATGCATCAACAGTTGGAATCTTAATGTATGCAATGGTCTTCACAAGGCCTCATATTGCAAATGCAGTGGGAGTTGTAAGTAGTTATATGAACAATCCAGGAAAAGAGCATTGGATGGTAGTGAAGTGGATTCTCAGGTATTTGAGAGGTATCACAAATCAAGAATTATGCTTTGATGGTTCTAAAATTTCTCTACGGGGATATGTTGATTCCGATATGGTAGGTGATAGAGATAACAAGAGGAGCACCACAGGGCATGTGTTTACAGCAGGTGGAACAACTGCCAATTTGGTTTCAAAGTTGCAAAACATTGTTGCAATTTCAAAAATGGAAGTAGAGTATGTTGCTGCTATAGAGGCTAGTAAAGAAATGATTTGGTTACAAAGGTTTATGGATGAGTTGGGAAAGAAGAAGGAGATGGGAAGGTTATACAGTGATATTGTTAAAATTGGCAACTAGGACCAAACTCCATGTGGGTCATATTATTTATGGAAGTTGATATTTTTATTGGATCTCTCTCATTGAGAGGTGTAGGATTGATCTAAAGATCATCTGATTCTGATAAATATGAAGTTATGAATTTATTTATGTTATGGACAAATTGTTAAGTCGGCCAGCAACTTATGTAAGCTCAGAAGCCCAACAGTCATGTCTATTCAACCTCTATGTTTTAGTATAAATAGAAGAGGACTTCAAGTCATTTATACACACACTTGGATCTCTTCCTCTCTCTACTTGTCTTCGGGTTTTAGTAGGAGGAGAGATCCTAAGGAAAATCCAGAAAAGCCGAAACTATCGGAAAATCCAGAAAAGTCGGAAAAGGCAAAAAAGGCAGAAAAGTCGGAACTGTCGGAAAAGCCGGAAACGCTAGAAAAGCCGAAACTGCCAGAAAAGCCGAAGAAGCCGGAAAAGCTGGAACTGCTGGAAAAGCCGGAATAGCCGAAAAAGTTGGAACTACTAGAAAATCTAGAAAATCTGGAAAAGCTGGAAAAGCCAGAACTGCCGAAAAAGTTGGAACTTCCAGAAATGCTGGAAATGCTGGAAATATCGGAAAAGCCAGAAAAATCGAAAAATCCGGAAAATCTAAAACTATCGGAACTGCTGGAAAAGCCAAAACTTCCAGAAAAGTCGGAAACACCGAAAAAGCCAGAAAAGCTGGAAATGCCAAAATTGTCCGAATTGCCGAAAAGCCAGAATTTTCGGAAAAGCTGGAACTACTAGGAACTACCGAAACAGTCGGAGCCTCTATCTCCGAAGGAAGGCAGCATGATGTATGAGATCATGGGAAACATAATATGCAACATGATGATATGAGCATGGGCAACATAATGATGCATGATGATATGAGCATGGGCAGCATAATGATGAATGAGATCATGAGCATGGGTAGCTTGATGATGAATAAGACCATGGAAGATGCAGCATGATGAGCAACATGAAGATGAGAGCACCTCAGTCATCAAGGTTCAACACATGTGATAGTATAGCAAGGTGTCACATGGTAATGTGCAACAAATAGATGAGATGCAGCACTATGATAGGTGAATGAGTCACCTTAGAGAATCAGTTGAAGCAATATGTCTTCAACTGATCTCATGCCGATATCAAAGTCAAAGTGATTGACTTCTATTGTAAATGTACTATCTCTCTCACCTTCTCTACTGAATTTTGAAGAACATAAAAGAAGAATTGATCAAGGGTTTCTCCACATTGGGGTTTGTCCCTGGCTAGTGCCACATCTTGTGTCCTCTTGTCTTGGCTTGTCTTTTGAAATTTATATTTATGTTCTATCTGCAGTTTACTTTATGCTGATGTGATTGCTAATGTGGAAAAGAAATTGAAATAAATTGCTCTAGCATCGAACATACCTAAAATAAACATGGTATCAGAGCTGAGGTGAAGACAATGCCCAAGAAAGAGTGAAAGAGAAATCACCAAAGACAATAGGGACAAGACAAAAGGATCAAAGGGTTCCACATCTCTGTTCTAAGTTCACAAAGGGTGAATTCGAAGCATAACATATTATCAGAATGGCGTAGCGGAAGTTTCTAATGGCCCATCTAAATATCACTTCATTGGGAAGTTTGGATCTAAGGGTGGAAGGAAAGGCGGATGCCTTGGTTGCAATAAGTTCAGCCATTATGCGAAGGAGTGTCTGAAGGTAATGCAGGTCATCAAGGAAATGGTCGAATCTTCAAAGAAAGAAAGGAACCCCGAATCACTTTTATGTACCTGATTGTAAGAAGAAGCTGGTGTCCATCTCGGAAATGGAGGTTAAAGGTTTCAGGGTGGCACTCATCAATGGAAAGGTACGTGTTTGGAAATAGAATTTTCAAAGATGTTTTTGAGTTTAGGGTTGTATCAAATTGCAGGAAGTCTACTGGGGACCATGTCCATTGTCACATAACACTGAAGGTCTATGAGTCAGATAGTGACAGGGATGCCTGAATTCAAAAGGATCATGAAAGTACATGTCTGAGATGTACCGAAGGAAAGTCTTACAAGGCGACCATTCCCCTCATGTAGCAGGTTCACAGCTCAGGAACAACCCAAGGGGTTTGAGGTTGATAATCAATGATCTCACATATGTAGGTGGAAGAAAGCCCTCTATGGCTTGAAAAAAAACACCCAGGGCATAGTATGAGAGGATCGATAGTTGTCTAATAAAGCTGAGATTCACTAGGAGTGAAACGGATCCAAACCATCCAAAGGTTGTGCAAGATAGACTTCTCATACCAGCACCTTATGAGGATGACCTACTTCTAATAGGTGCAGACCCTCTCATTTGCAGAAGTAAGAGGGCGTTGGATTCCAGATGTGGAATGGTGAACTGCAAGCCTATGACTACCTCGAGGATATTAACTTTTAGAACTCATATGGTAGTGATGTCAGACCAGATTTGGGAAATGCCTCTGAATCTCATAAACTCATTCACGTTGATGTTCTTGGTGAACTTCCATCTAGACATATGTTTTTCAGTTAGCATGGTGAGTTCATATTTGGTTGAACCTCACTGGATTGGTGCTAAGAATCTTCTGAGATGTCTTCGGGGCACAATCTCTCATGGATTGAGATACACTGCCGGAAATATGAAACTGCATGATTATTCGAATGCTAATGGGGCAGGTAGTGTGGAGGATCACTAGAGCACTTCATAGTGTTGTTTCTCTTTGGATTCTGCTTTGATATCATGGATGAGCAGGAAGCAGAAGTCAGTTGTTATAAGCACCACTGAGACCGGATACATATCTACGAGTATGATCTCGTATGAAGCTGCCTGGTTGGGGAAGCTCTTCAAGTGAGCTGTTTGTACCACTGTGATTCTCTGTGACAACTAGAGATGGGATTTGATTATTGAGGAATCCTGTATTTGATGATTTCTCCAGCATATAGACATCAGATACTACCTTATATGGGATATGGTAAGTCTATGAGCAAGGAAGCTCCATTGCTATGAGATGATGTACAGGTCGCTACACTTTGTCTAAGCCCGGGGGAAAGATCAAATTTGTGATTTTCCTGAACAACTTGGAGTTGTCAAGAGACCCTTGTACAAGGGTCCTGCATGTTGTATACATTGAGCTCTAGGAGCTTGTGGTTTTTACTGGAGCAACATACAACCACAGGGTTACTCACCCTCCCCTGGTAGTGCGCACTGGGACAGGATGATTCGCTCCTGTGGAAAGGATGATTCGCTCTCCTGTGGATAAGATGATTCGCTGTCTTGTGGGACAAGATGATTCACTCTCTTGTGGGACATGATGATTCGCTCTCCTGTGGATAGTATGATTCGCTCTAATGTGAACAAGATGATTCGCTCTCTTGTGGGACAAGATAGTTCGCTCTCTTGTGGGACAGGATGATTCGCTCTCTTGTGTAGTAGGATGATTAATTCTCCTGTGAGGTCCGGATGATGTGTTCTCCATAACGATTGTGTAGTAGGATGATTAATTCTCCTGTGAGGTTTAGATGATGTGTTCTCCATGATGATTGTGTATCACGATGATTAATTCTCCTGTGAGGTCTGGATGATGTGTTCTCCATGATGATTGTGTAGCAGGATGATTAGTTCTCGTGTGAGGTCTAGATGATGTGTTCTCCATGACGATTGTATAGCAGGATGATTAGTTCTCCTGTGAAGCCTAGATGATGTGTTCTCCATGGCGATTGTGTAGCAGGATGATTAGTTATCCTATGAGGACAGGATTGATTAAGTTCTCCTGTTGAGGCATCCTACCTATGCAGTCTGGGACTCATGGGAAGTACCTCTCATCTGATCAATGAGCAGGGAAATGAGTATATATTAGTACCAATGGATGCATCGTTGTATCTACCATATTCCCTATGCTAGGATGACCTTCATTGATCTTGGATCAATGATACTAGTCTGGGACCAGTGGTAGGAGTTGTACCCACTATGACACTGACTTTGGGTCAGTTGAGGATTGGTCTAGGACCAGTGGTACATACTTTAAGACTGACTTCGAGTCAGTAAAGTACTAGTCTGGGACGAGTGGTAGGATTTGTACCTACTATGACACTGACTTTGGGTCAGTTGAGGACTGGTCCAGGACCAGTGGTACACACTCTCAGATAGACTACGAGTCAGTGGAGAATGGTATGATACATTCTCGATCAATTCTTCTTCTACATGGTTCAGTAGAGCTAAGTTGAGCATAACAGAGCTGAGTAGAGAAGAGTAGAGCCAGTAGAGCTAAGTAGAGCAGAGCAGAGCTAGCGGAGCAGAGTAGAGCCAACAGAGCTGAGCAGAGCAGAGCAGAGCTAGCAAAGCTGAGCAGGGCTAGCAGAGCTGAGTAGAGTTGAGCAGAGCAGTTCAAGGCACTGATAGTAGAGATAGTACAATTGGACATATGGATCAGTGGATGGAGTTCTCCATCGTTGAGAGGGAGTGTTAAAATTGGTAACTAGGGCCAAACTCCATGTGGGTCATATTATTTATGGTAGTTGCTAATTTTATTGGATCCCTCTCATTGAGAGGTGTAGGATTGATCTAAAGATCATTCGATTCCAATAAGTATTTATGAAGTTATGAATTTATTTATGTTATGGACAAATTGTTAAGTCGGCCAACAACTTATGTAGGCTCAGAAGCCCAATAGTCATATCTATTCAACCTCTACGTTTTAGTATAAATAGAAGAGGAATTCAAGTCATTTCTACACACACTTGGATCTCTTCCTCTCTCTACTTGTCTTTGGGTTTTAGAAGGAGGAGCGATCCTAAGGAAAAGCCAGAAAAGCAGGAACTACCGGAAAAGCCAGAAAAGCCGGAAAAGCCAGAACTGCCGGAAAAGCCGGAACTGCCGGAAAAGCCAGAACTACCGGAAAAGCCAGAACTGCCGGAAAATATGGAACTGCCTGAAAAGATGGAATTGCAAGAAAAGCTGGAAACGTCAGAAAATCCAAAACTGCTAGAAAAGATAGAAAAGCTGGAAAAGCCAGAATTGTTGGAAAAGTTGGAACTGCCGGAAAAGCCGAAAAAGCTGGAATTGCCGGAAAAGACAGAAAAGTCAGAAAAGCCAAAACTACTGGAAAAGCCGGAAAAGCTGGAACTGCCGAAAAAACCAGAATTTCTAAAAAAGTTGGAACTACAGGAAAAGCTGGAAAAGCCAGAAATACCGAAAAAGCCAGAAAAGCTAGAAAAGCCGAAAAAGTTGGAAAATCCGAAACTGCAGGAAAAGCCAGAATTGCCGGAAAAGCCGGAAATGCCGGAAAAGGAGGAAATACCAAAAATCCAGAAAAGCCGAAAACTCCAGAAAAGTCGGAAATTCCAGAATTGTTGGAATTGTCGGAAAAGCTGGAACTACCGGATAAGCCGGAACTATCGGGAACTGCTAAAACAGCTGGAGCATCTATCTTCGGAAGAAGGCAACATGATGTATGAGATCATGGGCAGCATAATAAGCATCATGATGATGTGAGCATGGGTAGCATAATGATGCATGATGATATGAGCATGGACAACATAATGATGAATGAGATCATGAGCATGGGTAGCTTGATGATGAATAAGACCATGGAAGATGCAGCATGATGAGTAGCATGAAGATGAGAGCAACTCAATCATCAAGGTTCAACACATGTGATAGTACAACAAGGTGTCACACAGTAATGTGCAGCAAATGGACAAGATGTAGCACTAAGATAGGTGAACTAGTCACCTTAGAGAATCAGTTGAAGCAATATGTCTTCAACTAATCTCATGCCGATATCGAAAGTCAAAGTGATTGACTTCTATTGTAAATGTACTATCTCTCTCACTTTCTCTGCTGAACTTTGAAGAAAATAAAAGAAGAATTGATCAAGGGTTTCCCCACATTGGGGTTTGTCCTTGGCTAGCGCCACATCTTGTGTCCTCTTGTCTTGGCTTGTCTTCTGCGATTTATATTTATGTTCTCTCTGCAATTTACTTTATATTGATGTGATTGCTAATGTGGAAAAGAAATTGAAATAAATTTCTCCAGCATAGAACATACCTAAAATTAACAGATATCTATGGTGCCATTCATTTTTCAAAGAAATCAAAATTTTATTCCAATACTAAACATATAGAACTCAAGTACCATTTCATACGGTCAGTGTTGGAAGATGGATAGTTGAAGCTAGAAAAGATACACACTAGCTAGAATCCTGCAAATATATTAGGAAAAGTTGTAACTAGGGAGAAACTCAAGCAACCAGGTCGAAAGTGGAAGCATTTTCCAGCAAGTGAAGCAATGATGGAATTGCTATAATCAATCTCCAAATGGTAGATTGTTGGGTTTGGAGCTTGATTATCTTCCTGATTGTTCAGAGGTTTTTGTTTCAGTAACATTGGATCCATGTTCCTAACGAGGTGGCAATGCCACCCATTTAATCGCCACTAAGGGGATCCAGGAGGGGGCGACGATGACTTTTATGAGCCCCCCTCCTGGTGGGGGTTCAAGGGTAGCGATCCCGAAGCTAAATGAAAAATTTCCTTGTAAAATATTGTAATGTTGTAGTCAATTAGGGTCGTTCATTAGGCGGATGATATGACGATATAATTTATGTTAATTTAGGGTTTTTTCCCTAGAAATAAACCCTTAGTTTATATGAGGGAATTGTATTGCGGTTGTGTATGATTATTCTGAGCGAGAGAGACAGAGGAGGATGTGTGAGAGAAAATAGGAAATTACAACGAATCTGTTGTAGATTGTATCTCTTCATTTTTCTGGATAATATAAAAGGAAGGATCGGCTATTTCTTTGTAGATGTAGCCCAAATTGGGTGAACCACATATATATGTGTCTCTTATTTTATGCATTTTTGTATTTGTGTTTGCGCAATATTTTGTGTATTTCATTTCTTCGTTAATTAATTTCTAACAACTATCTCAACATCAACATGTTAGATTGGAATGTTGTGGTTCTACCTATCGACCATTTGGTTGAAGTATGTAGTCAAGCGATATGTCAAGAACTTAGCCAAGATGTCGAGATCTAATATTGCGTGCGCTTGGTCATAGATATTAGACATATGAGCTAATCAATGAGCACCCAACAACCTATGGGCTATCAAACATCAAACTATGAAAATGCATAGAGAATGACCCAACAATGTGATGGGTGAAATTCCTTAGTGCCTTGTGGCTAGAGCTCACGATCATATCTCTTAGTTACATTGGATAAGGTGAGTGCTTGATGAAAAAATAATGTAAAGAGATTTGAGCCTAGGCTCTTGATTGCGAGCCTGCTGGTGCATACAATTGATTTGAAATAAATCTCCAAGTTGAGGGCCTACATGATAGGAGGTTCACGCGAAGGATGTACATTGTTTACCGAGGAAACAAAGAGATAACTTGAAGTATTTTGTGCTCTCATTGATCAGGTGATCAATTTTAATCTCAAAAATGAAAGTGCCCATAAATTATTGAAACCAAACCCAAATAGAAGTGCTCATTGTTCTAAATCCAACAATGCTCGTTTCATCTCAATATGACACCATATTCTCAAGTTATTGCGTGCTAATCGTTTGGTGAAACAACTAAAATTTGAGTAGGGCAGATGACTAGGCAACTGACTCGGATTCCATACTTCTGAGTCAGTAGGGTGACTATGTAGGGTACGACCCAATGAAATGCTGACATTTGGTAGGTTCTAGTTCATTGGTCGATGGTCAAATTTGTTTGGTCAATACTGTAGTTTATGTGGACCAATGAAGTGGTGCCACGTGGCCCAGTCATGGGCTGCCATGTGGCACCCCAATAGAGGTCAAAAATTTGTTATGGCCCAAGCTAGCCTCCATGGGGTTCAAACTTGCGACCTCATGTCCAAAAGTCAAGCGCCTTACCACATAGGCCCGTAGTGGTTCTTATTATATATAGAACCCAAACTTCTATATGAAGTTGATCTCAACGCTCAATTGAGGATGGGGTCAGGCTGCCAGCCCTAGCCCTCGGCCATGTTATATCCATATTCCGTTAGCGCAGAGGAGTTTGGAGCTCATGGAAGAGGGGACTATTCCATAAACCCGACCCTGGTCATGACTCAAACCCATGACCACATAATGAAGTTTTTGGAACTAGGTGGAGGTGCTATGAAGTGGGGGCCAACCCCTGAGCATATGCCATCCACAAGACAACGCACCAACGGAACAGGGGCTCTAATGATTAGGGCAAGCCATTGGCCCAGCTCTTGGCCCCGTGGGGCACCACATGACCATCTGCTCGAGATTTAAGGGATTAACCAGCGAGAGCAGGTGTTAAGGCCCAACCCTCGGCCATATGTGGCCCATATGGCCATAATTTTCAGAATTATGGGGTCATTGGGAAATTTAATCATCCAAAAGAATGAACCAGAGGACGGCGAATTTGTCACCCAATTAGTGAATTTTGGGGTGTATTTGTAGGATTGCTAGGCATAAGGTCGAATTTGTAAGAATATTAACAGTCAAGTTCATGGGAGAGCTTAGGAGCTCATAGCTTTTGGAGTTTTTGGCCAAATTGAGCTAAGAAAGAGTGCACTTAGGGGTTTTTGGATGTTCTGAATCCATTGGTGACCTGTAATTTCTAATTTGAGCACATATAAAAATTCTTGTTGCAGGTTTGAGACTAAATGTGTATGGACTAGTCAGGGTTTGGAAGCAATTTTGGAAGGTATTTGGGCATGGAGAAGACCTTCTAGAGATATTATCATATTAAGAAGTCTATTGTAGTAGTTGTAACTTGCAGGGTTCATATTAGGTTTATCTTCTCTCAACATGAAGTTTTTTTTTTATGTGCTTCAATGTGTAATTGAAGTGTTCACATGCTCTTTTTAGCTCATTTGAGTTAGAGTATGTCATCTTTGTAGGAGATGCTTTGAGTTGTTGTTATTTGTGAGAGTTTTTTGTAGGATGAAATTACTTTGTAAGGGTAATATACACATGTTTACCTGCAGAAAATGTTTATTTAATTCATTTGATACTGAATATATGGGTGGTCTAGTCATGATGACAAGCCCAAAGATGTAGCCCAGGAGGGGCAAACATCGTCAAAAAACCTTATGTTATGCTCTTCATTATGTCGGCATGGATTATATGATGTTATGTTCATTATGTTAAGTTACATATGAAGATTAATTCATGGTTTGAAGAGCCATTGGAAAAACATGTTGTTTCAAGACATATTTTTACCTTGCAAAGCGTCGACATGGTCCTAATAATTGTTTTATTTGATTTTGGAATATACGAAGAAATCACCTAATCCAATTTCATATCAGTTTGGTATCAAAGGACGAGTTGACTAAGTTGCAATAATGGGCAGCAAAAAGAGTCTCCAAGAGCTAGAGGAGCTGAATTTGGCTCTTCGTATGGAGAACATAGAGTTGAGAAGTATGTTATAGATAAATGAAGAGGAGAAGAGGCACATGCACTTTATATTGAAGCAAGTGCTTGATGAGAAAGTTACAGAAAGTTATACTCCTGTGTCAGCAAGAGAAACCTCCAGAATGAAGCCAATATGTGGTCATGGTTCAAATAGTGGTTTTGGACCATATGTGGAAGATGATGCATGTGCATTTTGTAAACATCTTCAAGAAGCACACCATATGTTAGTGGATAAGAGTGAGTGGCTAGAGTCATCTACAAGTTGGCCATCATCGTCATGATCAAAAGATGAAAAGATGAATGACAAGTTTAAGGAGGTAATTAGCATCTCAAGTACCATTCCGTCCATTTATGTGCATAACAACCCTTTTCTAGTGTTTGAGCAACACACCAAAGACATAGGTATGAAGTTTATTTCAAAGATGGAAGATGAAGGTGGACACCTTGGCATCCAATTATGGTTGAGGAGAGACCGAAGTATATGGGATTGGGATATGGTTGAAGGGCGTTTGGAGAATGCCCCAAGTGACTTGAGGCACATCAACCATCTAAGAATGAGATATCACCACCTTGTGAGTCATCGTCGAAGCTGAAACCCTAGAGACATGTATAACTCTCATGGGCATTTTCTAATGCATGGGAATTTTGAATACTTATGGAATAAGTACCCTTGTACATTTTGTGATGCATTTGACCATTACGTGGTTATATGTGAGCAACGTATGATAATGGTTAAAATAATAAACCAAATTTTAGGCATCAAGCATAATGACTCTCCTTCGCATGAGAGAACTTTTATGTCAACAAGCACGAGGAAGTTCTTATGTACTCATTGCAAGGTGCATGGACATGACACTGAACGATGTTGGAAGTTACATCTAGAGCTTCATTCAAAGAAAGGTAAATAGATTATGCTACATAATGCAAGGGAAACAAGAGGTGGAAAAGAGGACTCAAAACAATCCTAAGTGACCTTCAAGACAAAGAGGATGCAATAAGAGAACCCATAAGCCTAGGAGAGGCAAAGTTTGGGTAGACTTATTTTAAAGTTGTTTTGTAAAACTTTGTAATTACTTGTTGTCATTACCTGTTTAGGTACTTTTGTAAAGTGAAAAATAATTGTCACTATGTTCAACAAGTAGATGTTTTTCATTGATGTATGTATTGGCTCATTGTAGTCCACATAAGGAATAATGTGAATGTATAAGATTGTCGTTCAAAATTGTCTACAATTTTGTCATATGTTCATTGATACAAGTATTCAATTTGAAACTTGTGTGAATAGAATCTTTGTTTTAAAGATTGTATAAGATGACTATGTATTGTAGGCAAGGTCAATCATATCATGGAAAATTTTGCAGTAGTGTACTTTTTATGTACAAGCTCAGCTTGAAGACGTTAAAGCATGTTTATTTTGCTTCTTAATTTGAAGATGGAGTCAATTTTATATTCAACATTTTAACTTCAAGATGAAGTGTTTTTTGAGCTGTGTAAAGATGAGAGTAAAGAGAATGTTCAAATTCCACTAATCAATATTTTTTTCCTACAACAACAATAAGAATATTGGTTCAAGTCTTTCTAGGACAATAGGTCTTTAGGAAGAAGAAAGGTGAAGTGCCTTGATTGGGGCTTGAAAGGCACCAATTGAAAATTATGTAGCTTGGATTGAGTTTTTGGGTGTTTCTGAGTTCCAACCTCTTTATATTAACTAGGGAAGTAAAATTTTGGAGTCCAAAAGTTCTTAGTAGGGAGGTGTGATCAGGTGATCAATTTTAAGCTCAAAAATGAAAGTGCCCATAAATTCTTGAAACAAACACAAGATCAAAGTGCTCTTCATTCTAAATCCAACGGCATTCATTTCATCTTAATCCGACACCATATGCTCAAGTTATCGTGTGCTGACCGTTTGGAAAAACAACTAAAATTTGAGCAGGGCCGCTGACTGAGATTCCATACTATTGAGTCATCATGGTATGATCTAATGACAGGATGACACTTGGCAAGTTATATTTCATTGGTTGATGGTCAAATTTGATTGGGTCGTACTTTGGTTTATGTGGACCAATGAAGTGGTGCCACGTGGCCCAGTCATGGGATGCCACATGGCACCCATATAGAGGTCAAAATTTTGTTATGGCCTGAATTGGCCTCCATGGGATTCGACCTCGTGATTACATGTACACAAGTCAAGTGCCTCACCAATAGGCCCGCATTGGTTATTATTATATGAAGAACCCAAACTTCTATATGAAGTTGATCTCAGTGCTCAATGGAGGATGGGGTTGGGTTGCCAACCTTGACCCGTGGTAATTTTACATCCATATTCCCTTAGAGTGGAGGAGTTTGGAGCTCACGGAAGAGGGGGCTAATCCATAAGCCCGACCCTAGTCATGCCTCTAGCACGCGATCACAACGCAAAGTTTTGGGTTCTAGGTGGAGGTGCTACGAAGTGGGGGCCAACCCCAGGGGCATATGTTGCCCAGAAGACCACATGCCAGCGGAATGGGGGATACGATGGTAGGGCGGCCCATTGGTCCGACCCTTGGCCCCGTGAGGCACCACATGACCACGTTCCCAATATTTAAAGGCTTAATAGGCGGGGGCAGGCATTAAGGCCTGGTCCTCGATCCTTTGTGGCCCATATGGCCATAATTTTTAGACTTATGGGGTCATTGGGAAATTTAATAATCTAATAGAATGCACTGGCGGAGGGTTAATTTGTCACTTAGTTAGCGAATTTCAGGGCGGATTTGTAGGACCGTTAGATATAAGTTCGAATTTATAGGATGATTAATGGTCAAGTTCATGAGAGAGCTTAGGAGCTCATATATTTTGGATTTTTTGGCCAAATTGAGCTAAAAAAGAGTGCACTTAGGGGGTTTTGGATGATATGAATCCATTCCTGACCTCTAATTTCTAATTTGAGTATATATACAAAGTATTTTTGGAGGTTTGAGACTAAACATGTATGGATCAGTCAAGGTTTGGAAGAAGTTCTGGAAAGTATTTGGGCATGGAGAAGACCTTGTAGAGGTATTCTCATCTTAAGAAGTCTACTGCAGCAACTGTAACTTGCAGGGTTCAACTTAGGTTTATCTTCTCTCAACATGAAGTTTTTCTTATCTGATTCAACGTGGAATTGAAGTGTTCACATGATCTTCTTAGCTCATTTCAGTTGGATTATTTCATCTTTGTAGGAGATGCTTTAAGTTGCTTCTGTTTGTGAGAGTTGTTTGTAGGATAACGTTAGTTTGTAGGGGTAATATCCACATGTTTACCTGCAAAAAACATTTATATACTGTAGAAATTTTGAATAATATGACACGTATTCACAGAGATTATCCTGATTATACACTATTGCAGAATGCATGCATAATACATTACCTCCTCTACGTTGATAATCAATTTTGCGGAATTAAAAACAATGAACATCAATCTCATGCACACATTAACACAGTATGTAACCGAGGAAAGTATACAGCTGAAAACCCCACACTATCTGTATATTATAATGATAGAGAACATGTAACAATACATAATACAATACTCCTCACAAGTACTCAGTACTATCTCCACCTGTTACACACAAACCAGCTCAGATGTGAATAAAGTCACAGGTTCAAATCTCCTCCACTGTCTTCCTGCCTCTACTACGCAATCCAAAGCAAGAATAGGAATGATCCAAGATGATTTTCCTTGGCTTGTACTATGCAATCCTCATTGTCAATCTCCATCAATGCATGTGCAAATCTCATGCACAACTATAGTCACAACTGATAGCAGTCTCCACCTCTAACACCTGTCTCCACTAAACTGTCCATGCACTAAGTTAACTGATGTATTCTTTAGTTGCTTTATGAGTTAATAATTAGTGAATTAATTAATAATTAATTCACATCACTCATCACTAGTGTATTCTGCAGTTAGACTAAATACAACTAGTTCAACCAAGTCAAACTGAACACAACTCCATCAACTCCTCAATCAACTCCACCAAACTCAATCACTTGAGTTCTAACTGAAGTCCATCATGCAATAGCTCAACTGACCCATAAGAAAAGCATATTTCCTTCTGGCAGTTGCATGTGCCACATCTGTAGCTCGAACTGAAGTGCTGCAAGAGGATAAGATAATGTTTATAGTCCAAATATTATTAAGAGCTAATAATATTTGACTGTTCTATTTTTAGCCTGGCAGTCTAAAAATAGACTTCGCCCATATGTCTAAAAATAGAAGTCCATATATTTTTACCAACATGACCAATCATCCACAAATAGCATCCTGCAATTGATATACCATGATCCATATGTCTAAAAATAGACATAGTCTAAAAATAGACTTTGCACCAAAAATAGCCTGCGGGCCCACTTAGTGAAGGTGACTCCTTTCCACTAAGCTCCATCATATTGTTGCATTTTCAACACTCCCTCTCAACAAGATATGGATTATCTACAACCCCTATCCTGCCTCGATGGTACTCGAATTTGCTCCTTGTGAGCACCTTCGTCAAGATATCAGCATCCTGATCCTCCATTGGAATGTATGAAAGTAACATGATTCTCCGCTGCACACAATCTCTGATATGATGGTACCTGATGTCAATGTGCTTGGATCTATCATGAAATACTAGATTAGTCAAGAGTTTAATGCAACTCTGGTTATCACAATAAATCACAGTAGGCTCCAAGTGTGACCCGAACAACCCGACCGGCATCTTCCTCATCCATATAGCCTCGCATGTAGCCAAACTTGCTGCCATATACTCAGCCTCTGCTGAACTAAGTGCCACGGATCTCTGCTTCCTACTATACCAAGAAACTGTTGTTGACCCGATACTAAAAATCCCTCCAGATGTGCTCTTTCTGTCCGTTGGGCTCCCTGCTTAATCTGCATCCGTGAAGCCACATAGCTTCACCTCATCCTCCTGTCTGTACCACAATCCATATCCTGATGTGCCTCTGAGATAACGCAATACATGCTTTCTTGCCTTCCAGAAGAGCTTGGTTGGCTTAACCATAGCTTGTGAAAGCTGGTTAACAGCATAGCATATATCGGGTCGTGTATTGACCACATACATAAGCGACCCCACCAACTTTCAATAAACAGTGGCATCCACTACTTCTGCTGAAGTAGCATCCTCCTTCCTCCAACCTCCAAGAAGAGGAGTATCAACAGGCTTGTAGCCACGCATGTTGAACTTCTCCAGTATCTCCTGAGCATACTTACCCTAAGAAACAAATAGTCCATCACTGCGCTGCCAAATTTCCAATCCCAGGAAATAATAAAGGAGGCCCAAGTCCTTCATCTCAAACTCCTTAGCAAGATCCTCCTTACATGAAAGTATCAACAGCTCATCACCTCTCAAAATAAAATCATCTACATAAAGTACAATGATAAGCAACTTACCCTCCACCACAATCTGGTATAGGTTAGCATCCGCCTCACTCTTGGAGAATCCAAGTCCGGTGAAATAATTGTCTATCCGTGTGTACCAAGCACGTGGTGCTTGTTTCAACCCATACAACGCTCTCTTGGGCCTGCACACATGCGACTCGCTACTGAAGATCTCGAAACCTTTGGGCTGCTCTATGTACACCTCCTCCTCAATGACTCCGTTGAGGAACACAGTCTTCACATCCATCTGATGAATGTGCCACCCCATCTGCGATGAGAGAGCAAGAATCGTCTGTATGGAAGAATACCTTGCGACAGGTGCAAAGGTCTCCTCATAATCGATCCCCTCTATCTGTGAAAAGCCTCGGGCAACAAATCTTGCCTTGTACTTCTCCACACTCCCGTCAGCTGCTTGCTTCACTTTGTAGATCCATCTCGAGCCCACCACTGATTTCCCCTCCAGTCTTGGGACAATCTCCCATGCACTGTTTCTGACAATCGAATCATACTCTTCCACCATGGCATCTACCCATGCAGGATCCTCCACAGCTTCCTCAAAAGAGGATGGCTCAGTCATGACACATTTTCTCACAAGAGCCATGTATCCAGTGTACCGATCAGGTGACTATCTCTGTCTGCGTTGGCCTGTAGGTGGTCCTACAACCTTCTCTGCATCTTGAGCCAATCGCTCAGCTTCTGTAGTGTGCTTTCGCCCTCTGATGGTTGGCGCTACATGAGTGGTCTCTTCCACTCCATGAACTTCATCTTGTGGCTGATCCACTTCCTAAAGCTCATCCTTAGGAACTAATAGCTCCTCATCTGCATGCAAGTGTGGCTCCTTCTCAAGCGAACACTTCATGGCTTTCTCCTCCTGAAATTGATATCCCGTCGCACAACAATCTTGCGACTGTCTGGAAAATACACACGATAGTTGTGGGGCATATCAGTGTACCCCACAAATACCCCAACCTCTGCGGTCGGCTCCAGCTTCTTCCTGGCATCCTTCGTCACATGCATGTAAACGCTAGAACCAAAAATCCTCAAATGAGAAATATCAGGCCTCTTACCAGAATAAGCCTCCCCAGGTGTACTCATGCCAAGTATCCTGTGAGGACAATGGTTCTGCACATATACTGCAGTATTGCATGCTTCTTCCCACAAGTGAAGGGGTAGGCCCTGATCATGCAACATCGCCCGTGCAACACCCATGATCGTTCTGTTCTTCCGCTCAACAACCCCATTCTGTTGTGCGTTATGGGGATCTATGAGCTCTCTTCAAATCCCTTCTGCGCTGCAAAAGTCCTTGAACTCGCCAGAGATGAATTCACCACCATTGTTGCTCCTAAGAGCCTTCACCTTCTTACCCGACTCCTTCTCGACCAGTGCTTTGAACTCACAGAACTTTGAGTATGTCTCGCTCTTATTCTGCATGAAGAAGATCCAGCACTTTCGAGAGAAATCATCAGCAAAGATCACATAGTACCTGTGCTTTGCTGTCGAAGCTATTGAGAAAGGTCCACACACGTTTGTGTGAATTCTCTCAAGGATCATCGTGGCACGACTATCCTTCTCGTGAAAGGTGGATTTCACAAATTTTCCCAAAGTACACCCCTTGCACTGATCTGACTGTGCAAGAGTGCCTTTAGGAAGCCTAGTAGTAATCTGTTGTAGTATCTTCAAGGCTCCATGGTGAAGGTGGCCCAACCTCCTATGCCACAGCTCGCCATCATCCCGGCTCACCAATCCTTCTGCCTTGCATGCCATTGCTGCGCAGCCATCTACATGCAACTGATAAAGGTTCCTGACTCGAACCCCTATCTTCCAGGTTTCTCCAGTTGTCTTAATGTGCAGGAAAGCCTTTCCCTCGCTGAAAACAACATCATATCCCTTGTCTTCTAACATTGCCACAGAGATAAGATTCTTCTTCAATCCTGGAACATGCATCACTTCCTTCAATATGAAGGGTTTACCAGACTCCCTCTCAAAGGAAATGGTACGGATACCGATCGCACTATATCTACCATCATCGCCCATCTTGATGTGCACTCCAAGATCTTTCTCCTCCATATCAGAAAACAAATCTCGATCTCCTGTGATGTGAAAAGACGCATCATTGTCCAAGAATCATACCGATCCCATCACACTTGATACCAAGCATGCGATCAACGAAAAATCCAGCTCAAACTATGAGGCTAAGGCCTCTCCCGCTGCAGATCCAGCAGCTTGCTTATTTTTCTTCTTCAGCGGACAATTTGTGGCATAATGTCCGTGCTGGTGACAGTGAAAGCACTTCACCTTGGACATGTCCTTCTTCTTGCATTTCGCACCGGAATGAGAAGCTTTCTTGTTCTTCCCCTTCTTTGCTTTGGCAGCCAAAGCGTAATTTTCTTCATCAGGTGCCTTTGATGAAGATCCATCCCTAGTATTCCGCCTGATCTCCTCTTGCACAAGATCTGACCAAAGTCTCTCCCATCCTGGAACTTTCTCCTGACCATTGATAGAGTCTTGATAGGAATGCCAACTCTTCGGAAGACCAAGTAGAGCCAAGCTCACCAAGTCCTCATCATCGACAATCACCCCCACACTTCCGAGCTCATCCCTGCATTGAGTGAATTTCGTGAGATACTTGGGCATACTCTCTCCTTTCTCACACTTAATGTTTCTAAGTTTATCATTGAGCGTGAACTTTCTCTGGTCGCTCTTGCTTTGGAATAGATATGTCAACGTTTTCCACATCAAGTATGGAGAAGCCTTTCCATTCAGGCTGGACACAATGTGATCCTTTACGCCCTCCAACAGAATCCTTCGACACTTTGTTGTCTTCTTTTGCCAAACCTCAACGTGAGTAGCATTAGTAGGTTTTGGGACCTTAGCCTCTATGAACTCCTTCAGCCCATTGTCATCTAACACCACCTCCATCTTGTCTTTCCATGAAATATAATTCAAGTTGCCTTCAAGAGCATACTCCAATCGCAATCCGTTGAAAGACATTTCAACTTTGACACCAAGAAAACACTGTTGCAAATTCTAATTCCACCAGCTCAAAACTCAACCGCTTCTGATCTAAAATTCGTGAGAACAAAGTATTTCTCATACAGAGATTGAATGTATGGGATTTTACCGGATATCTCACCTTCCAAAGGAAGAATGAATCCAGAGGCTACCTGGCCCGATTACAGACTCTGCCTGAAGAAATAAAATGTAAACACTTTCTGAATAATAGATCTGATGATCAACTTTGCTCTGATACCATGTAGAAATTTGGAATAATATGACACTTATTCACAAAGATTATCCTAATTATACACTATTGCAGAATGCATGCATAATACATAACCTCCTCTACATTGATCATCAATTTTGCGGAATTAAAAACAATGAACATCAATCGCATGCGCACATTAACACAGTATGTAACCGAGGAAAGCATACAGCTGAAAACCCCACACTATCTGTATATTATAATGATAGAGAACGTGTAACAATACATAGTACAATACTCCTCACAAGTACTCAGTACTATCTCCACCTATTAGACACAAACTAGCTCAGATCTGAATCAAGTCACAGGTTCAAATCTCCTCCGCTGTCTGCCTACCTCTACTGCGCAATCCAAAGAAAGAATAGGAATGATCCAAGCTCATTTTACTTGGCTTGTACTACACAATCCTCATTGGCAATCTCCATCAATACATGTGCAAATCTCATGCACAACTATAGTCACAACTGATAGCAGTCTCCACCTCTAACACCTGTCTCCACTGAACTGTCCATGCACTGAGTTAACTAATGTATTCTTTAGTTGCTTTATGAGTTAATAATTAGTGAATTAATTAATAATTAATTCACATCACTCATCACTAGTGTATTCTACAGTTAGACTAAATACAACTAGTTCAACCAAGTCAAACTGAACACAACTCCATCAACTCCTCAATCAACTCCACCAAACTCAATCACTTGAGTTCTAACTGAAGTCCATCATGCAATAGCTCAACTAACCCATAAGAAAAGCGTATTTCCTTCTGGCAGTTGCATGTGCCACATCTGTAGCTCGAAATGAAGTGCTCCAAGAGGATAAGATAATGTTTATAGTCCAAATATTATTAAGAGCTAATAATATTCGATTGTTCTATTTTTAGCCTGGCAGTCTAAAAATAGACTCCACCCATATGTATAAAAATAGAAGTCCATCTATTTTTACCAACATGACCAACATCCACAAATAGCATCCTGCAACTCATAGACCATGATTCATATGTCTAAAAATAGACTTTGCGCCAAAAATAGCCTGTGGACCCACTTAGTGAAGGTGACTCCTTTCCACTAAGCTCCATCATCTTGTTGCATTTTCAACATGTACTTCATTTGATACTGAATATATGAGTGTTTTAGTCATGATGGCATGCCTGAAGATGTAACTTAGAAGGGGCGAACTCTGTCAACAAACCTTATGCTATGCTCTTCATTATTCCTGCATGGATTATATGATGATATGTTCATTATGTTAAGTTACATATGAATACTAATTCATGATTTGAAGAGACATTGGAAAAACCTGTTGTTTCAATACCCATTTTTACCTTGCAAAGCACCGACACGGTCCTAATTTTTGTTTTACTTGATTTTGGAAAAGAGGAAGAAATCATCTAATCCAATTTCAGATCGCTCATTGTGAAAGAAAAATGGTTGATACAGTCAAAAGAGGAATTCCCATAGCTAAAATTAGGGATTGATACCCATGGTAATTAAAGGATCGATCCTATAAAACAAAAAGAAAAACAACGGAATGGCATTGGTTGCGCTGATGAGAAATTGAGGCCCAGTGAGGAAGAGAATTGGCGATGTATTGTGTAGTAATGAAAAGAAAAATTGAACCAATTGTGTGAGATTGTGAAAGCATTATGTGTACAATGATAAGATACTATGCATGAAAGAAGAATTCATGAGTAACAACAATAGGATGAGCAAAAGACTTACAATGAAGGGAACATATTTGATTTATTGGTTTGGACATGTTTGTAGTAAAATATCTAGCTAATTGGGAGTTTAAATAGTGAAATTCTGCTGTTTAAATTGAGAATAATGTGTCTGTGGGTTTGAATTTAAAAATGAATGAAAGAGGGATCTACTAGGAAAATTAGGTTGGTGCTTACACATTTGGGATTGGATTCTTCCTTCAGGTTGGTGCCTGTATATATTGGGGATTCGACGCTTCATTCAGCTAGGTGCTTGTAAATTCACGGGATGGGTGTCTCCTTCTGCTTGGTGCTAAAAAATATTATGTAATAGTAGGTTGAAGCCTATAACTATTTTTAAACATAAGTTTTGTGGTTTTCTCCTTTTATGGGTTTCCATGTAAATATATGTGTATCATGTGTGCATGTTGTTTGATTTATGGTGTTGTAGTGCAATTGATTTGTAATAACGTAAATAATCTTGAAGATCATTAAAATTTACATAATATTGATTCACCCCCACCTCCCTCTAAGTATTATCCTAGTTCCTAAGAAATGTGTTTTCCTCTTAAGACATCACATGTTGAAATCTATACAGGGGTACAATATGTACACCTCGGTATATTTTAACAATCAAATTGTTGAACTGAGGTGTGTATATTGTCCCGCAAATAAGGGAGCCTCATACACCAATTTGGTCTTTAGTTTGGTCATGGCCTTAAATTAGATTATTGTTATCATATCAACTTGGAATGCCTAGTGTTATGCAAGGATAGTGGTGGGGAGGCAATAAGGGATATGGAAGCAATATTATCAAAATCTCAATTACAACATTGTCAGAGCCTCCAAAATGGGTTAGAAATTTTAATTTTAAAAATAAATCATATTAATATAAAATTTCAACAAAACTTTGGAAATGATTGCAAATTGCAAGTAAATTAAGTCGTTGTCCAACTCTTCTACATTTTATTACTTTTGGTTGGAATCTGATGATATAATTTTAAGTGAGATTGTGAACTTTAGTTGTTTAAAATTTGTTTTTGAATGCATAAATAAAATCAACACTTTGAAATTTTTTTTGAGACACTTGGATCATATAGACAATACAATTTAAACTTACGATTCTAACATATCTCTACCAAATTTTAAGCAAAACCAACAAAAAAAAAATGCTTAAAAAATAACCAAAACATAAAAAATTATACTCTAACTTAAACTAATAAAAAATAAACATAATTAATTCATTAATCAATAACCATTACCGGTAATAAAAACGTCTTAAAAATATTATCCATACTAGAGAACAATTAAACCATGAATCACAAGAGAAAGGAATCAATACAAAGACTATAATATTCTATTTTACTTGTTTTAATGTACTATCAATTAGAAGGTATAAACACCCATAAGCTATCAATTAGAAGGTATAAACATCTGTCGAGCTTCTGACGGTTGAAAGCTGTGATCTAGTTTTGATGTTCAATTATTATACCATATAACCCTGTGATGAGGGTGAAAATACACGTTTGATGTGTGGCATAAGCGTTTCAGTAGCCAGTGCTAAAGCTCTCCAAAATTCAGTTTTAAGTCTTCTTAAACCTAAATTACATTGCTAATAGCAAAGTCGTCGGTTTTAATTAAGGTTTAAAGAAAAATATAATAATCGAAAATTTCATTTCCCTTCAATGTCATGGGATCAGTCTTACTCTTTTAATCCATAATGATAATTTTGAAAGTATCAATCCATTAAACAAACCTTTTTTTATTATGTATTATGTAGTTCTCCACTACAGTTTAATGGGTGATTTTAGTGATATGAAATTTATGTGGAGTATGTAATTTGAGATTGAAATCTTCCTAACTAGCCATACGGGTTATATATTAGGAAGTGTATGAGTTCACCTATATGTATAGTGGTAGCAGTGGGAATTGATCCATATCATGTTTGTACAAGCCACCTAATTGTGAATTCCTTTAGAGAACAAAAAAATAAACATTATTGTACTATCAATATTTTTTTGGTTAGAGGGTTTGTGAATGGTAACATCAAAATGCTTTCACTTGTATCTTAATAATGGTGTAATATGTATGTCTTTTGGTTGGTTGGTTTGTGAATTTTGTTACATCTAAATGCTTTTAATTGTATTTTAAGAATTTTGTAAAGTTTGTAAATGTTATTGATGTCAATGGTTTTAATTTCACATTATATAGTTTATGTTTATGTTTATGATTTTGTTAATTATATCTATGTGACATGTTTATGCAGTTGTTAATATCTTTTGAATGCTATATGGGATGGTGTATAAGTTATTGGATTTAAATTGCTTCAAATTCTACAACTTATACACCAATCCATGTGGCATGATGTATAGGTTATCAAACTTGAATGATTTGATAGCTTATACACCACTTTACCTGGGGTGGTGTATAAGTTGTCATATTTGAATCAATTCAATTCCAATAACTTGTACACCCCTTCAAGTTAGACAACTTATACAACATCCCACGTGGAGTGGTGTATAAAATGTTGACTTTAAAACCACTGTTAATATACCACTCCACATAATATCCAATGTTGTTTTATAGGGTGAACATTGATAACCCATGTCTATCATTATAATTTCACAATAAATTATACACCCCTTCAAGTTAGACAACTTATACAACATCCCACGTGGAGTGGTGTATAAGATGTTGACTTTAAAGCAACTGTTAATATACTACTCCACATAATATCCAATGCTATTTTATAGGGTGAACATTGATAACCTATGTTTATCATTATAATTTCACAATAATACACTATTAACACCACTCCACATAATATCCAATGTTATTTTATAGGGTGAACATTGATAACCTATATCTATCATTATAATTTCACAATAGTACACTATACAATTGACAATGTTCTTTTTATAATGTTTTGCAAAAATAATATTATAAATGATCTTCCAATACTATTTTACAAAATGAACATTGATAACCCATGTCTATTATTATAATTTCATAATAGTACACTATAATATTGACAATATTCTTTTTATAATTGTAATATCCCTATCATATTAACTCGATGTAAAATCAAAGCTACGAATTAGTTATTGAACTAATTCTTGATTTTCGTAAAATGGAATAACGATAGTGGAAATCTAGGAATTGTGTACTAAGTCATGGACAACAGGAAGTCGGGGAAGCGAGTTTGTTATAAGTCATGGTTTGGTTTTCTTGGAGGGTACTTTTCTACTATTTGACGTTGCAACCTATGGAGCTGACCATCGCCATTTTGGGGTTTCAGCATGAGTGCATCCACTGTGTTGTCTTTCTTTTTTGTACCGTTTCCTAAACTACTGAATGCTTCACCGATGACTCACCTAATCATCTGCGGGACGTGAATTTCTGATGGCGGGGTGCATAACCATCCAAGATGTGGTGCGAGGGCAGGATTCGTGGAGGCCATTTCTGCTACCTGTCAGGATGGGGTGCTGACTGTTACGGTTTCCAAGCTTCCTCGGCCGGAGCCGAAGAAACCTAAGGCTATTGAATGGCACGATGTTTTTCTCTGGATTATCAGATAAGTAACTGCATTCTTTATAGAGAAGAATAAGTTGTTTTTGGATTGTTAGTCAAAGATTGATTATTTATATGTTTTCTTGGTAAAGAAAATATGTTAGTGCATGTAGTAAAAGATTGAATATCTTATATGTTTTCTTGGTAGAGAAAGTATTTTAATGCATGCAGTAAAAGATTGAATATTTTATATGTTTTCTTGGTAAAGAAAGTATTTTAATGCATGCAGTAAAAGAATGATTATTTTATATGTTTTCTTGGTAAAGAAAATATGTTAATGCATGCAGTTAAAGATTGAATATTTTATATGTTTTTTTGGTAAAGAAAGAATTTTAATGCATGCAGTAAAAGAATGATTCTTTATAGGTTTTCTTGGTAAAGAAAATGTGTTAATGCATGTAGTTAAAGATTGATTATTTTGTATGTTTTCTTGGTAAAGAAAATAGGTAGTTCCTCTTAGAAAGACTACATGTGAGTCTTGTGTGTGAAATGCTTGTCTCTTGTCATTTTCTTGGAATAAAATCCTTGCTAAATATAGCCAAAATATCTTCTTGAGAAAAGAAGGTGAGGCATATAAATGTCCTGAGGACATAGCATGAAAAGTGGCCAAGTTTTCTTGAATTAAAATATGTATTTTTATAAAAGTTTCTTGAAAAAGGATATATGCTAATTGCATTGTGATACTAGCTAATTTCTAAGTTTCTTGTGAAATAATTATGCATTACATGCATGATAGAATTAGCTAATGATGCGCTTCTAGGCTCATAGATATTCATTTCTATAGTTTTCTTTTTAGAAAAGTGTGCATACTTCATGTATGAAAATGATGGCTTTTCTGAGAAGATCTCTTGAAACAAAAATAGAGTTTCTTATTTTTGAAAGACATATGAATAGTGTTCATATCATATCAAGAATCTATACTTGTTTCATGAAAAGATTATGTGCATTGAAGTAAAATTAATTGTGTTAGGAAAAACACATGTTGCATGCACATAAGGGTAGCTATTGTGACTGTGGAAGTATGATTTTGTGTGTACATAGAGAAAGTGATTATGTTAACTTTCTTGAAAATAATAATCTCTTGAAAAGTTTGTCTTGTTAGATGAGTTGTGTCGATTTCTTGATTTTTGGTGCATAAAAGGGTGAGTTAACCTTGTTATTGTATCTTGATAAAGATGGATATCTAATTAATTTCTTGAAAGGGAAGCATGAGAAACCCTCATATAGGAAGATAGAGAAATGGGGTTATAATGACTTCCTTTAAGAAAGAAGTATGTGGTTTGTTGCATGAAATGATGGTAGTATTCTAGTGAAGGGAATATGTGTTGCATACATTAAAGAAGGGCTATTATGATAAGCTATGGTATGCACAAAGAATAGTCATTGTGATATAGAGTTATGTTCTTTGTATGTTAGAGAAACTATGTTGAGTTCTTGAAAAATAACTATGTGAAAAGAACACTTGTGCATAAGCATAGGAACAACAGTCTATTACATGTATGAAGATATAACGATTGTGTTATACATTTTAGTAGAACTAATGGGTTAGATCTCTTAAAGAGAATTATGCATTAATGTGAATAAACATTGTGGAAGTAAAACAAGTATTTACTTGAACATATGTACTAGTTAATTAGTATGTCATGCTTGCTCATGCACACGAGTAGATGTTCAAAGATCACTTTTAGAGGTTGAGTATTGATTGATTAATGTTGTATCTAATCTTGTTGCCAAAGCTTGTTGACGACGACATTGACAGGAAACGAAGGCGGTTGGTGCCAAAAGAAAGTGATGTTTAACATTGTGGCAGGAAAAGGATTAATGGTCCATGTAGATGAGTACAAGTTGCGGAATCGTACATTGCTAGAATAATCATGCCACAAGGAATATTGCATGTGGCGATATGTAAGTAAAGGGTTACATGGAAAATGTATTAGCCTTTAGCTAGTTATGTGGCAACTTAATGATAATTCATTGTAATAATTTTATAACAATGGTTAAGGGATGGAATCCCTTATAAGCCATTGAGTGAGGGGTGAAAACCCTCACAAGCATTCATTAAACGTTCACTGGTTTTCACCCTACGGGGCTTCCAGGGTATATCGGTGTTCAATGGTGTGATTTCCTTTTGTGTCAGTTGGATGATGTTGAATCCTTGATGATGATGTTTCTTTATTTGATGTGATAATCATAATGTCCTAGTACGTGATTATTTAATATGGTTAAGGAAAATCATGAAATGGATGCAAGGATTCATGAGACAATTTATGTTATTACACTACCACAAGGGTGGTTAATGGTTAAGCAACTCACTGTCTTTTATTGCAATTTACTTGATATAATAATGTACATTATATCTAATGGTTAATGAGGAATGTGGAGTTGTGAATTAGATAATTACTTGTGGGTAATTTGTATAAAAAAATTTAACTCCCTACTTTTACATGCGAGGTTACCAGTATGTTACAATAATATTTTAAAAAATAATGTTATGAATGATCTTTAAAATTACTTTAATTTTGATATCTCTAATATCATAAATATTAACCACACTTATTATATTTTAAATTTTAATATTTAATTTTTAAATATATTAATTTTATATTTTTAATTTTAACAATTCCATCACAATTATTAATAATAATTTGTATAAAAAATTTTAACTCCCTGCTTTTACATGTGAGGTTACTGGGTACGTTACAATAATATTGTTTGAAACCAATTCGTAGATATTTGAAACCAATTTGTAGACATTTGTCACCTATTAGGTCAGGAGATCGGATCGATTATAAAAATATGATCCTAATTAGTCGATTTATTAGTGAGCAAGGAAAAATATTATCCGGCCGAGTGAATAGATTAACTTCAAAACAACAACGTCTAATGACTAACGCTATTAAACGAGCTCGTATTCTATCTTTGTTACCTTTTCTTTATCATGAAAACTAATTTGATCCATGGGAAATAAGCCTACTCCTTAATCAAATCGGAGCTGGAATATATGTTCGATAAAGATGCAGATCTTGAATCTATTGTTGAAAAAGTCAACAGGATTTCATTTTTGGAAAAAAATTGGATTGAATTCTTTTCGTTCATTTCCAATCCAATATGAAAAAACTTTTCAATATTTCGACCTTCCCGGAGGGAATTCTACGGGAGAATCTGTTCTATCCATTCCATCTTTACCTATTTATTTCATCTATACCTAACCTATTTCATCATACGATAAGTTGTTAAAAAATAATGTTATGAATGATCTTTAAAATTACTTTAATTTTGATATCTCTAATATCATAAATATTAACCACACTTATTATATTTTAAATTTTAATATTTAATTTTTAAATATATTAATTTTATATTTTTAATTTTAACAATTCCATCACAATTATTAATAATAATTTTTTACTCTATTTTTTATTTTTTCATATTAACAATTTTATTTTCTATTTTAAAACCATTACGCATAGATAAACCCAAAAAACAACGCCGTAGTCTTTAATGCGACTTTTTGAAAGCCTTTCCAGCGATTTTTTCCGGTGAAAATCCGGCAGTGATTTATTGAAATCGAAGTTTGATAACTAGTTTCTGCACAATGAAAGCGTCCCAGGGGTTTTTCAGGGTGCTGAATCCGAATATGCAGTTAAAAAACCATTTTAACTGCAACAAATCATGATTTCATCTCAATTTCTTCCGCCGGATTCCGTCACCGGAATCTCAAAAAGTCGCATTATAGACAACTCCAAAAACAACTACACATTACTATTTTACTTTATGCATTTTAAAATTATGATTACATTTATGGTAATTGAGAAGTAATTTGTTATTTATTTATTTTAAATATTCTAAATATATATTAAATTTTAAAGATGAGGTAATTTTATTGTTAATAATTAATTACAAATGAGAAAAGGTATTTAAAAGTTGTATGGTTTCATTACAAATAATTAATCTCACACACGAAAATGTTTAAGAGTAAGCTTGGGTTTTAATGCTCCATGTTTGAAATACATGTTATTCAAATATATTATTATAATAATATTTTTTTCATTAAATATTATATAAATATATATTAAAAATAATAAAAAAATATATATTATAAAAATATATATTAAAAATAATAAAAAATAAAATTTTAAAAAATTTTAGAATATTTTTTTATTATTAAATATTAAAATTTTTCAAAAATATGATATTAAATGTTATTAAAAAAATTAATACAAAATGAGGTAATTAATAAAATAGGTAATAAATAAGCTTGTTGATGATGAAAATTTTCATAATTTTGTATATTGTTGTTTTTAGTATTTTTGCAATAAAATTTTGTGTCACATTAACATCTAATGTTTCAAACGGATATTTTATCTCTAAAAAAGTAATAATAAATAAAATTTTGTGTCACATTAACATTTAATGTTTTCAAGTGGATACTTTATTCATAAAAAATAATAACAAGTTTTGGAAATAAGATTATAAAAATTAAGATTATAAAAATTAGAGCTTATGGTTAACAATTGAGCTAGAGATAGATGTTAAGAAAAAGTCAAAAGGATAAGGTTAAAATGCTAATCAAAATTTATAATATGAATAAAATCTACATGTATAAAGATGAAAAGCAAGTTATTGGACTTTATTCATATTCGAAGATGAAAAGCAAGTTATTGGACTTTATTCATATTCATAAATTTTGTGGGCATCTTAACTATATATCTTTTTTACTTTTTCCTAAAAACTTCCCCATTATTCAATGATTAACTCTTAAGTCTAATATTTACAATCTTTTTTCCACAACTTCTCAAGAAAAAGTCAAAAGGATATAGTTAAAATGCTAATCAAAATTTATAATATCAATAAAGTCTACAAGTATAAAGATGAAAAGCAAGTTATTGGACTTTATTTATATCCATAAAATTGTGAGCATTTCAGCTATATTTTTTTGACTTTTTCCTAAAAACTTCCCCATAATTCAATGATTAACTCTTAACTCTAATATTTATAATCTTTTTTCCACAACTTCTCATCTTTATATTTTCGAAATTCTTAATAATAGGTGAAATATCCATTCTAAATATCACATGTTTAGAAGTATAACACAATTTTATTCCAAAAATATTATGAACAATTTTATTGATCATAATTTATACAGAAATAAAAAAAATCAACTTAACCATACACAACGATTAAATAATTTACTTACAAGAAAATAATTTTAATATAAAAATTAAGTTAATTATAAGAAAATATATTTTCATGTATTATTGTGTTTTAATTAATACAAAATATAATGATTTTTAAAATTAAAATCCTCCGTACTTTAATAAACCCATCTTTGGCAAAAGTTGTCTCGTTAAAAACGGAAGGTGTTCCCCATGATTTGGACCATTACGTCAAACAATATATAAACAAGTATTTTATTATCATTTAGTATGATATACAAATTCTTTATAATCATTTTATGCTCGTCAAAGTTTGATATTCGATTCTAAAATGAATATTTTATAAGCAAATTTATAATATTTCAGGTTTATTAAAAGTAGATGTTTTATTCTGTAATTCAATATTTAATTTTATAATTTAAAATTATAAAATTTAATTGACTGTTGAGAGATTTTTTTGGTAAAAATTACATAAGAGACTTTTAGTCGTCATCAAGTGTGGCGTCAAGAAAAAATGAAGAACCAGATTTTGGCATCAAATTAAATAGACGAAGAGAAATGTTTAAATAAATTTATAATATAAAGAAGGTAACCATTAACAATTTAAAATAACTTAATTCTTGAGAGAATTTTTTGGCGAAAATCACATTAGGATTCTTTTATCGACGTGTTTCGAACCAACTAGTGTAGTTCATTGTCAGGACAAGTTTAATGAACAGATCTCACTTTGCATATTAAATAGGTGAAGCAGAACATCCAACGACTACATCTCTTGATCAGCCTATATTGACAACCGCTAAATTTGACCTGGAAATGGTAGGTTTAGACCAAGATTAGGGTAAAACCTATATTTAATTAAAAAAGTTATTACGGTTAGTTATCTTCTTATTGAAATAAAAGTAAATGGACCATTATATGAATTTATAATTATAAATATATATTAAAATAAATAAATTATAAAATAAATTAATTTAAATTGATAGATAGTTATGAAAGAATTATCTATAAAGATATTAAAGTAATTAATAGTTAGATATAAAAGTTGTTATAAGTATTAGAGTAATATATAGTTAGTTATATTCTTTTATTAAAATACAAGTGAAGGGGATATTTCATATATTCATATATATTAAAATAAATAAAATTAATTAATTTTAAATTAATAGTTATGTATAAAAGATGTTAAATAAATATATATTAAAATAAATAAATTATAAAATAAATTAATAGATAGTTACCAAAGATATTAAAGTAATTAATAATTAGATATAAAAATTATTAGATATTAGAGTCATCTATAAAAATAAATATATATTTAAATAAATAAATTATAAAATAAATTAATTTAATTTAATAGATGGTTATCAAAGATATTAACTATATAAATATTAAAGTAATTAATAGTTATATATAAAAGTTATTAAATATATACCTATTAGAGTAATATATAGATAGTTAGTTATATTTTTATTAAAATATACGTTAAAGGGAGTATTTCATATATTTATATATATTAAAATAAATAAACTAAAATAAAATAATTTTAATTTTAATTTAAAAGTTATTTATAAAAAATATTAAATATATAAATATTATAGTAATTTAAGGGTTAGAGAGAATATTTTAAATTTTTTAAAATTAAATTAATAGTTAATTTAAGGGTTAAAATTAGTATATTATCATAGATTAATTTCAAGATTATTTTATTCTATTAAAAACCTTGATAAGCAACTCAAGCTTCTTAAAGATTTCTGCTCTACCATGGGTATGACTGTTAACACTGACAAAACAAAAGTTATGATTATCAAATCCAAGAAGGACACTTACGCTAATTTTATTTATGACAATAATAACTTGGAGGAAGTGTATTCTTACAAGTACCTAGGAATTGATATCCATCACAAGCTCAACTAGAACCATAGCATTGAGAAAAGAATTAATGGGGGCTGGAAAGCTTATTTTGGTCTTGAAAGTAATTGTAAAACAACAAACCTCATAATGTGGGATAAAAAGAAGTTCCTCTTTGAAACTTTAGTCACTCCTGTTATCTTAGATGGCTGTGAGGTTTGGGGTTGCAGCATCTCCAGAGAATCATGGAGAAAGATTGAGCAAATCCAGAAGCGTTTTATAACTTATAACCTGAAAATTAAAAGTAATACACCCTATCATATTCTCCTTATAGAAGCAGGTCTTTCCCCTATTAAGAGCCTAGCTATGCTTAGGTTTCTATTGTACAAGCACAAACTCAATAACATAGATGATCATAGACTTCCTAAGCTAGCTTTAAATTCCAGCCAAAACCACCTAAGGCTCAATTGAGGGTGGCATAAAGACATAAGGACTTGGTTAAACTATTGGGAGATCAACGAGAATGATGCATTGCAAAACATAAATAACATTAAAGATATTGTTACTTCTAAGTTCAAAGAAAAATTGTGGTGTGAGAAAGATTTAGCGGCTAAAAGAAAATTAAGTTATTATAAGAAGGTCATCAACCCCACCCTAGAAGATCAAAAGTATCTCTCTATTTTAACTAGCTCAAAGAAGAAAATTAATATAGCAAAGGTTAGAATGAATTCTCATGAGCTCCATAGTGAAACAGGTCGTTGGGCAGTTCCTAAAATGCCATGGATGGAAAGGATATGCCATATATGTGAGAATAGGAGCATCGAGGATGAAAACCACTTCCTCTTAGAGTACCCTGCGTACAACCACATTAGATCTCAGTTTCACAATCTTTGTTACAATACTGACCTTCCTAGCCTTTTACAATGTCAAAATTATAGTGAGCTCGGGAGGCTTCTCTCCAAGCTTTTTGAGCATAGGAATAAAATCTTAAATCAAAATAAATAATTTGTTTGTTTAGGTCTGATAGATCATTGTTTGGTCTCAGTGGACGTTAACCATCATCATCATCATCATGAAATATCCCCTTCAACTTGTATTTTAGTAAAAGAATATAACTAACTATATATTACTCTAATATTTATAATAACTTTTATATCTAACTATTAATTACTTTAATATCTTTATAGATAATTTCTTTGATAACTATCTATCAATTTAAATTAATTTATTTTATAATTTATTTAGTTTAATATATATTTATAATTATAAATTCATATAATGGTCCATTTACTTTTATTTCAATAAGAAGATAACTAACCGTAGTAAGTTTTTTAATTAAATATAGGTTTTACCCTAATCTTGGTCCAAACCTACCATTTCCAGGTCAAATTTAGTTGTTGTCAATTTAACTGTTACCTGATCAAGAGATATAGCCGTTGGATGTTCTGCTTCACCTATTTAATATGCAAAGCGAGATCTGTTCATTCAACTTGTCCTGATGATGAACCACACTAGTTGGTTCGAAACGCATCGACAAAAGAATCCTAATGTGATTTTTGCCAGAGATTTCTCTCAACTTGATACGGATCACAGAAGCCTAAATTCAATAACTTAATTCTTTTTTTGTAAAAAATAAAATCTTATAAATGAAATGAAATGATATTTTAAGGTCCACTAGACTAAAAATATGGAAGATGCAAGGGTGAGCATTTCTTTTTCTGGTGGGGGGTGAAGAGTCGGATGGCGCCGCTAGGGTTTGATCCAGGAACCCTAGGCCTAGGGTCTAGCTGAAGCAGATGGCGCAGAGAGGACAGAGAGAGTATAGGCTACGGGCTAGCTGGCATCTCCATCAAGGATGGCAAAGGCAGGTTTCGGCAGTTAGTGACAGCTGGGAGCAGGTTGGAAAGTGGTCTCTACGACAGCGACAAACGAAGTTTTCCCTGCCCTGCAGCTGCTCTTCCGGTTTCCTGAACACGACGGTTTGGTCACGGTTTCAATCTCGTGAAGGTCTTCAAACTTGGTGGTATTACCCTGAAACGGCACCCGGTGGCGGTTTTGGACAGTTTCCTCTTCGGGCTTCGAGCGTAGGTCGGTTACAGTTTTTTACGGAGCGTTTTTAACCATGGTAAATTCAAATGATGCGGTTGCACTGGACCCGGCTCCTGAAGATATTCTCACTGTTTGGGGCAAGGAAGTCACGGAGAAGAGTATTAATGAAATTATTGGGCAACCGAACAGTTTCCCTGGTGTGTTTTTTCCGGCAGGTGTCTCGTGGCGGCATAACCCGGTGAAGGGGCTTCTGGAAGAGAGCTTGGAACTCTCAAGCAGCTATGGGGGTGGAGGAAGACTCACGGAGCCTTTAAGCCCTCACCATTACCTCGGCATACAGAAGGAGAAGGTCGGCACCTCCCCCGTTGGTAAGTCCTCCTCTCCGTCAAAAAATTTTGTTTCATCGGGCGGTCTCGAGGATATAATCAACTCGCCCCAACTTCATGGAGTATGGAGATCGGTGGGTGGCGTTCAGAGTGTGGGGAAAGTTGGGGGAGAACAGCCCTCCCTGGAGAATGTAAAAAGAAATCTGATTTCGAAGGACCGTCTGCCGGGTCTTCTTGAAAGGGATGAGGGTAATGCGGGTCAGTTCCATTCTATGCATGAGGGGGTCTTCTCAAACCATAAGCAGTGCGAAAATTCTTTGCATGAGGGACACTCGGCCCTAGGAGAAGCGGGCAGTCCTGTGGAGGGTCTGGTTGATTCCTCACTGGCCAATGAATTCCAAAACCCTAAGGACAAGGGGAAAACCTTAGGGCAGGAGGAAGGCGATCTACCTTCGCCTACTGTCGGAAAGAGCCCGGAGCCGGCAACCGAGAAAATAGAGGATAAGAGAAAGAAGGCGAAAGCGTGGAAAAGGAAGCGGGTTTCAAATCTGGTTTTGGGCATGGATGTCCAGGTCGAAGAAGCTTTGGAGGTTGCCGAGTGCACTCTTGTGGGCAGAGCAAGAGGGAGGTACGTATCTGGAAAATTCCTAAGACAATGGGCTGAGAGCCAATGGTTGGAGACCCCAGCAAAGTCTTTCAGAACGGATACGCTGCTTAAAGGATGGTTCAGGGTGAAATTCGATTCTAAGGAAGCCATGGAATGGGTGGAAGCTCGGAATTGGGCGTTCGGGAGCAGACCGGTCTTTTTCAAACGCTGGACCCCCATGTTTGATGCAGCAAAGGAGAAAGTTGATGAAATTCCTGTTTGGGTTCGGGCCCCAAATCTCCCGCCACATTTATGGGTGGACTCAGTCTTCAAATCGATAGGGAATCATTTGGGTACTTTTCTGGATGTGGATAGATCCTATCTCCATACTTTTGAAAGAGGAGTTGCAAGGATCCTGGTTAGACTCAATCCCTCCGAAGGACTAGTGGAATCTTTTCCTCTGCAATACAAGGAGTATGTCTATGAACAATTACTGGATTATGAACTCTTTCCTTTCAGATGTCATGTTTGCCATGAATACGGGCATTTAGCGAGGGACTGCCCTTTGGGGAAAAGAAGAAGGGGATTTCATCAGAAGGAGGAGGAATGGGAGGACTTGCTGGGATCACCCAAATCCCAAAAGAAAAATGAGGAAGTCCCTGAGGAGAATCTCCAGTTCGAAGTTCCCTCCTCACAAGGGGAAGAGGATGTGCAGCAGAAGGAGGAGTGCCTCAACCATCGACCGGATGATCAATCAGGTCGGGAGACCCCTGCGGCTGAGAAGGCTGGTCCTTTGGAGGATCCAGCTCCCGGTATGCAGCCCCCTTCTTTTTTGTCCCCTGTTAATTCTGTTTCGTGCAATGATGATTATGTGGCAACCTCTTTTAAGTTACAAAACTCAGAAGATCTCTCACATAACATAGAGTGTCTGTCGGAAGCCATCCCGTCCTTAAATCTGAACAGTGAGGTGTTTCCAAAGAATAATATGGGAAAGGGTTGTCCTTCTGTCTCTCGTACCTATAACCTAAGGTCCCTCCATAAGCCCTCTCCTCTCACCAATGATTTTCAGGAATCTGTGGGTGGTCTAAGTCCTGAGTCTTCTAGGGGTCCTTCAAAGAAAGGTAGAGGTAGAAAATCTTTGTTATCAAAGACTCAAGTCAAGGCAAAGTTTGATGTGGCTGATGGGAAGCAAATGACGATTCCTGGGGCGCTTAGAGCAGTGAAAACCCCTGAGGCGGTTCTTAAATGATCTGTATGTCCTGGAATTGTAGGGGTTTAGCTAGTAAGCCCAAAAAACTAGCACTGAAAGACCTCATTTCTCGTCATCATCCGGATGTTGTTTTTCTTCAGGAAACCTTGGGTAAGGGAATCGATGTTGAATCTTCTATGTGTTCCCTCTTACCGGGTTGGTCCTTTACTGCTCTCGACGCTGCTGGTCATTCTGGAGGCCTTGCTATAGGTTTCAAAACCGGGAGGTTAAAGATCCAAAGCATTTGGGGCTCGGATCATGTTTTGGGTTTGGAGGCTCTATCGTCTGAGTTTGACCAGCCATTGCTGCTTATTAACATCTATGGTCCTTGCCAGGGTAGAGTTTCTTTTTGGAATAATGTTTTGGCAAAAGAGATCCTAAGGAACAAAAATTTGGTGATTGGGGGGGATTTAAATTTCTCCTTGGGACTGGCGGAAGCTTGGGGACCATCCGTGAGGGAAGATCCATTATCAGATTTCTTCTCAAAGGCCCTTCAGAGTGCAAAGCTGATTGATGTAAATATTATAAAGACAAAGCCGACTTGGAGGAACAGAAGAACGGGCGAAGATAGAGTAGCTAAGAGGTTGGATCGTTTCCTCATCAATGAAACGATGGCGACTTTTATCCCTTTGTTCCGTCAATGGGTGGGTGAGGGGGGAAACTCGGATCACTTTCCAATCTACCTCGAACTCACTAAGCCCCCTGCAAAGCCAGCTTCCCCTTTCAAATTTAATGCCTCCTGGCTTCAGGAGGAGTCTTACCAACAACTGTTCAAAAGCACCTGGAGACATTTGGGGCCGAATTCTCAGGTCAGCAAAGGAGGTCATTTTATGGAAAATCTGAAGAGACTTAAGAGAGCAACCATTGATTGGGCTGCTGAGAGAAGAAGGAAACAGAATGAGGAGCTGGTAAAGATTGAGGAGGCTATTGGGGTTCTTGAAGACCCTGATTCAGATGCCTATGCGTCCCAGGAAACAAAAGAGAAAATTCTGTCTTTAGAAAAAGGTAAAGCAAAGATTTTGTTGGAGAAAGAAGAGGAGTGGAGGCTGAAAAGTAGGGCCATTTGGCTAAAAGCAGGGGATGAAAATACAAAGTTTTTTCATAATTATGCAAGAGGGCGAAAAATAGCAAACACCATTTGGAAGATGAGAGACCCAGATGGAAGGGAAGTGTCCTCTTTTGAAGCAATTTCTTCTTTAGGGAAGAATCATTTTCAAGCCCTCTTTTCAAATCCAGGGGGGATCTCCTTGGCGGAAATTATTAGAACAGCTCAAGCATTTCCAAGGATGGTGGATGAAGAAGATGCAGAGCTTCTCTTTAGGGAAGTGGACAAGGAGGAAGTCGAGCGTATTATAAAGACAATGCCTAAGGATAAAAGCCCGGGACCGGATGGCTGGACGATAGAACTTTTCACTCATTTTTTTGATATTATTGGTGATGAGCTTACCGAGGTGGTGGAGGAGTCTAGAATGAAAGGAGAAATCTTCAACTCTTTCAATTCCACCTTCATAGCACTTATTCCAAAAAATGAGAACCCCTCCTCTTTTGAAGACTTCAGGCCTATCTCCCTCTGCAATACTATTTATAAGATTATTGCAAAGATCATTGCAGTACGCCTGAAGCCCTATCTATCTGAGTATATCTCAAGTGAACAGTTCGGGTTCCTGGATGGTCGGCAAATTCACGAGGCAATTGGAGTTGCACAGGAAACCATCCACAGTATCAGACAAGCAAAGAAGAAAGGGGCTGTTCTAAAAATTGACCTGTCCAAGGCCTATGACAGGATTGACTGGTCGTTTTTAAGATTACTTCTGACCCACCTGGGGTTCAAAGTAGAGTTTATAAATTGGATTATGGGGTGTATTTCAAATGTCAATTTTGCGGTCCTGATAAATGGGGCGGCCTCCCAGTTTTTCAAAAGCCAGCGAGGTCTGAGACAAGGGTGCCCGCTGTCTCCTCTGCTCTTTCTCCTGGCTGCAGAGGGGTTGAGCAGACTGATCTTAAAAGCAAAACAGGCGGGCTTGTTTACAGGTTTGGAGGTTGCTGTAAATTTATTCATTTCTCACCTATTGTTTGTTGATGATATTTTGTTATTCTTAAATGGGAACCTAGATGAGGTAAAAGTTCTTAAAGATATTATTGACCTATTTCTGAAAGCCACGGGACTTCAAGTTAATCACAGAAAATCTCATTACATTTTGGAGGGCTTCAATAGACATGAGGTAAGTGCAATTACTTCCATCATGCCATTTGAAACCTGTCCGATGGATGAGCCTTTCAAATACCTGGGGTTTTGGCTGAAACCATCATCTTATCACAAACAAGATTGGTTCTGGTTAGTGACTAAGATTGAACAGAGGATTTCGCATTGGAGCTATAAGTGGCTCTCTCGAGCCGGCAGACTGACTTTGGTCAATTCAGTCCTTCAAGCCATCCCTGTGTTCTGGGCAGCTCTGACATGGATTCCCAGAGGAATTATTCATAAAATCAGGCAGATTTGTAGCAGATTTTTGTGGTCAGGCTCAAAGGAAAATGCTGTGCTCCCCTGGGTCGCCTGGGACAAGATTGCTAGACCGAAGGAGTGGGGAGGATGGGGAGTAAAACAGCTGGTGGATTTCTGCCAATCCTTGGCGGCAAAATCAGGTTGGCGAATTGTTGTAGCTGAAAACCTCTGGACCAGGGTTGTTAAAAGGAAATATATTGATCCAATCCCATTGGAAGACTGGATAAGAAGCCCAAACAAAAAAGGGAGAAATTGCTCGGTCATTTGGAAGGCAACAGTGGACGCCTTTAAAATCATTGAACAAGGATTAGCTTGGCAGGTGGGGAATGGTGAATGTGTGCGAATTGGAAAGGACCCTTGGGTGGGGTGTAATGAATTATTTGCTCTTTCTCCTGGGTTGCTGGAACACCTAGCCTCTAAAGGAATCAATCAGCTTTCTCAGATTGCAAACCCGGGATTATCTTCAATTTGGGGACAGGGATGGAAATCAGCTGAAGACTTGGATCTGGATTTTCGTTGGCAAGAAGAATGGAATGCTTTCATCCAAGAACTTAATCGATCGAATGTCAGATTAAAGGATGTTCATGATTCACTGGTCTGGGCTCATGCAGAAACAGGCCGTTACTCTCCAAAGGCCGGATATGGTTTTTTGATGAGTAGAAAAGGGTGGGAACCCCCGGTTTGGTGGGCAAAGCCCCTCTTCAAATTAAAATGTCCTAAAAAAGCCAGATTATTTCTTTGGTGTGCGCTAAAAAATAAAGTTCCCACTTGGGACATTCTACAAGCCCGTTTCCAATTGGGGCCAAGCAGATGTCCCCTTTGTAAGGAAGCCTCAGAATCGATTCACCATCTTTTTGTCAGGTGTCCTTTCTCCAGGGCAGTTTGGGAGGAGATTTTCAAACTTCTGAAATTCTCAGGGAGATGGGAAGGGGATACTTTATCTGCTGCTTGGGATTACTGGTGGGATCACTACCCCGATAAAAATTTGAGAAATCTTCCGCCCATTGTTTGTTGGGGTATTTGGATCTCCCGAAATGGATGCATTTTCAACGAGAAGCTCACCCCTGCACATGTTATTGCTCTTCAAGCATCAGCTATTTATGCTAGTCTCCCTGAACCTGAGGCCTCTACTTCTTCAAACAGGCGGGCAGATTTTAATATCAGAGAGGGCATCCCCTATGCTTTTTTTGACGGAGCTGCCCAAAATAATGTCACTGGGGCCGGAATCATTATACATCTCTCTCCTTCACATTCCTTAAAAGCCTCTGTAGGACTTGGGTCGGGCACAAACAATTTCGCAGAATTATCTGCCTTAAAACTTCTCCTGTGCTGGCTCATCCATAGAAACATCCTCACTGTTCAGATTTTTGGCGACTCGGCAAATGTGATTCATTGGGTCAATGAGAAATTTATATGCAGAAATTATATGTTGTTCCCCCTGCTGGAAGAAGTAAAAAGTTTAAAGTCTCATTTCAATAACTTCTCCATTGCTCATATCTACAGGGAAAATAATGAAGAAGCCGACCGGTATTCTAAAACAGGTCTGCAGCAAGTTCTGGGAGTTTGGAGGATAACGGAGCAATCTCAGGACCTGATCCGTGTGTCGGATCACCCACCTTTTCCTTAGTCTTTTTGTATTCCATACATCTTTGTGATGTTTCGTTTATAGATGATACTGTGTTTTGGACCGACTGTTTGGTTCAAAGTTTCGGCTTTAAGTTTTTTTTAAAACTCATAGTTTTTATTGTATTGGGCTGTTTTCCCGTAAAAAAGGAGGCCCAAGATCTCTAGTGGACGTTTCTGAACTTCTATTTTTGATATGGCCGTTTCAGGCCGAAATCTAGGAGGACTCAAAAAGTCCTTTGGTCAAGAAAGACATGGACAACTATGATAACTCAACAGAGATAAATTTCTCTGTGGACCTTGCAAACAGAGGCTGAATGTTAACGCATTCCTTTTTGTAGCTTTTTTATTACTTCATTAATAGAAAAGCGTGGTATTTTTTCCTTGGAAAAAAAAGACTAAAAATATGGAAATGACTCTAAAGGACAAAAATAAATAAATGAAATAAAATGGTCAAACTTAAATAATCAAATAATAAAAATAATAATAAGAAAATGGATAAATAATGTAAACAAAAATAAAAATAAAAATAACATAACATATAATAAATAAATAAAAATAATTAAAAATAAAAGGAATCTCTGAAATTCCAACTAGAAAAAAAAATTAAAAAAATAAATAAATAGAGGCAAGAAGAGAAAATAAAATAATAATAATAATAATAATAAAGTAAAAATATAAATTCTAAAAACTTAAGAAGACAAGGCAGGGATTTGGCTAATCTTCCAACCATCATTTCTATTCAGATTGTTAGGTCTCCTTTCAATTTCCATGGCCTCCTTGAGCTTACGGTGATGAAAATGATCAACCCTTGAAATGACCCTAGCCTCTTCATTGCAAATGTGATGTTTTGTCTTTTTCGCATGTTCTGGCAAAGCTAAGGAGCAGTACCATGTTGAAGAATCTAGGGCAAATGTAGTTAATGTGATTCTTCTTAGCATGATAGCTATTTTTGACGTGTTTCAATTTTTCTTCTTATTCCAATCTTCACTTATTATTATTAGAGTATGTCTTCTTTAGTTCATCAAATAGCTACCAAAACAAATAGACAAGAACATAAGATGTTTGGCTTTCTGCCGGGGCCAAAACCTCTCCCTCCTAGAGAGGAAAACCTGCACAAAATTCTTCTTATAGAGATTCTCATTGAAAAATACCAAGACCATGACCCTTGACCTACTAGGCCACTCCAAGACCAAGACACCAATCCTCTTCTTGATGTTGAGATCATCATCATCATTACTGCTTCACCAAGATCTTTATCATAGTACCACAGAGATCCTTACAGTTTCATCTTGCTTTATCACCATGTCAACGAGGTCTTGTTACTGCTGCACTATAAAGGTAATCACTGAGATTACTGTTGTTGCAACACTGTTGTACTGAGACTTATGACAACATCCTCCTTGCACTGAGATCACAGTTATGCCGAGAAGTTGTGCCACTGTAATGCCTATCTGAAGATCATAGTGATCCATCCGAAGTGCTGGTCTGCTGCCTTCATTCGAGCTTCCTGTACCACTGTTCCTTATCCGCAATCTCAGAGAGGAGTCCGAAGATATCACTGTAATTGTGACCGAGACTGTGATCATGAGGAGACTAATATATTTATCACTGTAATTACCACCGAAGGTGTAGAGGTATCCTTTCTCCTGTAATGTGGATATCTGACCTGTACCCATAAGGAAATATCCCTGTGGCAGACCTTCAAAAACCTTAGACAAGTCTAAGTTCTTCACTATTGTTTTCAGGATACCCTAGCTGGGTATTTATAGTAGTCCGTCCTCCATAATTAGCAGATGTGTCCATTGAAAGGATGTGTCTATTATTTGAGCCAACTTGTCATTTATACATATATTTGCAGGCCGACATGACTATGTTTTACATCATTTTGTTAGTTGATGTCTTCCGGAGGTTGTGCTTGTATTGGAGGGCCTTTTATACTAGTATACATTTACACATATGCTCAAGAAGAGCTCCTTATACATGACTTTGATTCTTTAACTTTCCTAGACCTATGAAATGAGCAAGAAACTCATTCTTATAATTTATAAAAATAATGTTTATTTTTCTTGACAAGTACAAAGATCAAAATTACATTTGTAAATACCAAACCTAGTTACACTTTCTTCAATAGACCACCTATGTTTGATGTCGGTCGTGTGTTCCTGAATTCTCTGATTTATTGAGTGGTCAGTTTCAGCAATGTAAAAAGTCACATAGGAGCATGGGATGACATAAACACCTTTCCCATCTTTAGGGTCCTTACGGTCCTTCACAAATATAAGGGAGCTTTGAATAGTGTTTAGGGGCCTAAATGTTGAAGGAACCTTATTCTTCTTCAGGATCCTAGCAATCTTGTCGGTGGTCCCTTGGATAAATGGAAGATGAACCCTTGAAAATTGATCTCTTAGGTCTTTCTTAATCCTTGGACCCTTTTTAGCCTTAAGGAAAGCTCTAAGACACTGGTGCCTACTATACCCATTCTTAATAAAAACATTAAGGAGATGGATTTTCTCATCTTTTAGGTGGTTTTCATCAGAAACTCATAATGCCCAAGTGGGTAAGGTGTCGAGAACACCTAGCTTTTGAGTAGGGAAATGATGCAAATTAGCATGAAGACACTGCTTAGTGTGAATTTTATTCCGAAAAACTTGGTGGGAGAAAGAACCATCATCTCTTTTTTAAATAAGAACGTCAAGGAAAGGAAAGCTACCATTGATTTCACATTCCATAGTAAACTTAATGAAACTAGATTGATTGTTTTTTCAACATCTTAGCAGTCAATCTAGTTCCATTAAGTTTAATATAGAATGTGAAATCGATGGTAGTGTGCCTTTCCTCGACGTTCTTATTTCAAAAAGAGATGATGGTTCTATTGGTCAATAATTGTCATTGATGGAAATATAAGTTGTTGCACTATTGGAGGATTATAATTGATTACATACCTAATGACTTTAATCGGGCCTTTGAATAATAATCCATTGTCAGAGTAATAAACTTTGGAAACCTTTTAACCAAATTTCCAACGCATATAACAAAATTTCCAAAGTATATAATATAACACAACGTTATAATAAAACCCTATCGAAGAAATATCATAACGACATTTTTATTGTGTGTCACCATGCAAAACCTCTGATCTCTAATATGCGATAACCTCCGATTTTCTCTGACTTCTGATATGCGGACCCATCTTGATTTAATAACAATTTAATTATCAAATTTTATCCACCAATTTAACAAAACTTTTGAAATGGCACCTCCGATAAGACCTAATCTCCGATTGTTGATATGGTTGCAGATCCAATTGTCTTTATCATAACATTTTAATATAATATCGCATTCGCTATGTCAGAACTTTCCTATATTGCAAGTTTTACACGCTGTGTCATGTTAAAGATTTCGATACCCATCTACCTCATGTCGGCCTCCCTCCAAGGGTCATGTCCCTTCAATTTCATAACATAATGTATATAAATAAAACCACAAACCTTCATTTCTATTATCGAACTCCGTCATCCATCACAAAGAGTAAGATACAGTTCACAATTCGTGAACATTATAACATCGAGGAAAAGAAGCTTAAGGCCGCGAAGAAGAATCAAATTTTGATTGGGTTAAAAATTGGTGAAACAAAATCTCTCGGACTTGTGAAACATTCAGACCAGCAACAAGGAACAATATGCTTGATATATAACAAGGCTTTGTAAACCTTCAAGACGTATCTGAAGAAATCTTGGACCTCTTGGATTGGAACTCAAAAGGCCTTCATCCATTGAGAAGTAACAATATCCAAAGTATTCCAATATTAGTTGAGAATTTGTAAATGAGCAGTATGTGAAGCATTCCATTAATAACAGAGACAATTTCACATAGAAAATGATTACCACCGTACTGTGAAGAGACAAGGAGATCAAAAAGCCCGCATTCATTGAAGCAGCGAGGTGGGCATCAACAATGATCTACCATACCCTCGGACCTATGATAAAAGGAGCATGTAAGTTGTTTGTTGGAGATAAGACGATAGAACAACATTTGGATAAGCCATAGAAGTTCAAACTCCACCGTAGGCTCAGACTTCACTACAAGAGCTCAGACCCCACCACAACCTATTGCAGTGACACTTTTGAGGATAAATCAGTGAAGATACAAAAATGGAATGAATTTGGTAGCATCATTCATCATGATCATCTAAAGAAGGATATAAAGGATTGAGAACTTTGGACAGTGAAGCACTAGCCGTTTTGGAGATAATGGACAATAGACATGCAAAACAAGATTTGTGGAGATATTCAAGTAAGTAAATTATCTATATTTATTAAGAAGACTGAAGGGTTGGTGCCCTAAGGGTTGGAGCCTCTAAAAAACATGTTGGAGCCTTGAAAATTTTAGGGTTGGAGCCTCACTAAAGTTCAAGTTGGTGCTTGGAAATAGGTTGGAGTGTGGAAGATTGAAGGGTTGGTGCCCTCAAACATCATTGTACTCAAATTTTTGTAAAAGAGGATCGACATCCTCACTTGTTTATAATAAAATCATTATTATTTATTTTTCTAATTATCATTAGGAAGAATCTTAACTAATAATCTTTACAATTTGAAAGAAATATTGATTCACCCCCCTCTCTGGATTTCCAACAAGTTCTTTCTCCCACCAGGTTTTTCGGAAGAAAATTCACACTTAACAATATATTCATGCTAATTCGCATTATTTCCCTACTCGGGCGTTACGAGTTTCTGATGAAAGCTGCCTAAAATATGATAAAAACCATCTCCTTAATGTTTTTATTAAGAATGGGTATAGTGGGCATCAATGCCTTAGAGCATTCCTTAAGGTTGAAAAAAGTCTTAGGATTAAGAAAGAACTAAAATATCGGTTTTCAGGGGTTCACCTTCCATTTATCCAAGGGGCCACCAAAAAGATTGCTAGGATCCTGAAGAAGCATAAGGTTTCTTTAATATTTAGGCCCCTATGCACTATTCAAAGCTCCCTTAGATCTATGAAGGACCTCGTGGACCCTATAGATGGGAAAGGTGTTTATGTCATCCATTGCTCCTGTGGGACTTCTTACATTGGTGAAACTAGATGCTTGATAAATCAGAGAATTCAAGAACACGCAACCGACATCAAATATAGGAGGTACCTCTCCTCAGCATTAGCAGAACACACTGAAAGGACAAAACATCACATTTTCATTGAAGAGGTTAGGGTCATTACAAGGGTTGATCATTTTCATCACCATAATTTCAGGGAGGCCATGGAAATTGAAAGGAGACCTAACAATCTGAATAGAGATGATGGTTCGAATATTAGCAGGTGTTGGATCCCTACCTTATCTTCTTAAATTTTTAGAATTTATATATTTACTTTATTATTATTATTATTATTATTTGAATTTTATTTGATTTTCTCTTCTTATCTCTATTTGTTTATTTATTTATTTTCTAGTTGGAATTTCAGAGATTCCTTTTATTTTTAATTATTTATTATTTTTTTTCCCTTGGAAAAAAGTCATAATTTCTATTAATATATAAGAAATTACATTTTGTAGATGCTTAAGCATATGCATGTTGAGGCCTGTTGCTTGTCAGGTACAAAAGAGAAAAAATCATCCAATGATATGTTCTCCACGCAGGGAGCATTAGGTATCAGTTACCTGATTTCTGGTGCATGTTCTTTACATAGAGTATCTATATCAAAATTGTTTTTGTCTCTTCGCAGAGAGAGAAATAATCATCAAAATTGGTGACTATTTGTCACGAACTGTAGTTCAAGTGCAATAAAGATAAAATAGCATAAATATATACAAGTGTTCATGCAAAATAATATGGGCCTATAGCCCATGATCATGTAGATTGATGTAAGGTCTATGATAATGCTGATAGAATGCCCCATCAATCTCTTCTTGAATTAACCAATCATTGTTATGCCTAAGCGCTGCCTCTTTGGATAGGAAGTCTGCCCCAGAGTTGTGCTCCCTGTAAATGTGATGACAGACAAATGAGTCAAAAGTAGAAATCAGTCTGTGGGCCTCATCCAATATATGCCTCAAAGAAAATGCATTGCAATGTGATGCTTTATTTAACCAATTGCAAACAATTTTGGAATCCCCAAAAAGCTGTAGATGTCTGCAATGCTTTTCTAATGCAAAGTGTATGAGATGTTTTGCAGTGCATAATTCAGCATAATTATTGGTGCCCCTCCCTAATCTCATTTGTATTTTGTAGCAATGGGATTCATTCAGGTAAAGTATGGCTCTGCCACCACATCCCGCCTCCTGTGCGGATCCATCAAAATAAGCCCATGGAATGGTCTTATCAATGTTTTCAAGTTTAATGATTCTAGGAGGAGGGTGGGAGTCCTCCTTGGACAGGAGGTCAAAATCCGCTGCGAATCTGTTCATAATAGTAGGTCAGTATGGATCCTTCAAATTAAAAATAGAATGATTTCTAGCAATCCAAAAAGACCAACACATAAGTAAGGGCATATTCCTGGCTTTACTGTTATGGCTTTCACACCATAGGTTCTAGGCATCCATGATGTTCCTACCCTGCCAATTTTTTAAAGAAGGATAGAGAGTAGTAATGATATTCCATTGTTCTTTGATCATGGGACAATTAAGAAAAATGTGTTCAGTTCTCTCCTCATCTCTTCAACAGAGATGACACTAGGAGGGTCCATGGAAAGTTCTTTTCATCAAATTGAGGCCAGTAGGTATCTTGTCGAATAATATATTCCACATTAACAAATGGGCTCGTGGAGCAACTTTAAGTTTCTAGAGTGCCTTCCATGAGGGGTTAATATTCTGTGGTTTATAAGGCTCCATCTGTTTGATATATCCATCTTTGGGTGAGTATTTTCCATGCTTTGCATATGCCCAGACAATTTCATCCGAACCTTTTGTAATGCGAATATGTGCCTGTGTAAGAGCCTCCATGTATTCATACCATTCTTGCTGCCATCGATCAGGTATATCCAATTCTTGGGCGGATTTCCATGCCTGTTGTAATAAGGATGAGTTAATGTTGTCCGCAATATGACTGATGTGTGTGATGTCCATATTGTGTAGATGTTGAATCAATGCCGCAGACAATCTATGTGCATTGCCACAGCCAATCCATGGGTCTGTACCTATGCGGACTGCATTACCCTCTTTGATTCTCCATGTTAAGCCTTCTCGGATGAGGGGGATAGAGTTTATTACCGCCTTCCATATAATTGATATGATGTTGCTGGCCCTGTGTTGCTGTCTAAACCAATCCATAATGTCTAGTATTTGGCATATGCTACCTTGGTCCAAAGATTGTTAGTAGAGATAAGTTGCCAGCAAAGCTTTGTAGCCAGAGCTTTGGAAAATAAGTCCAGTCTTTTTATTCCCCAACCACCGCATCACTTGGGCTTGGTGATCAAGTCTCGTTTAACCCATGCAAATAATCTACCAGGTTGATTACCTTTCCATAAGAACCTGCAACATATGTTTTGTAGTCTAGTCAAGATACCTCTCGGGATCCAAGCAAGAGTCATCCAATAAATAGGAGTTGCTTCCAACACAGCCTTTATAAGAACAAGTCTTCCGGCATGAGAGATGTATCTATGATACCAGAGGTTAAGGCATTTTTCCATCTTAGCTATAAGCCAGGTCCAGTCTGTAATCTTGTAGCCATGGGGCTTGAGCCTGTATCCAAGATATTTCAGTCCATCCTCTATGTTCTGAATAGAGAAAGGAAACCACTGTGTTGCAAACACGATCTCATGCTGGGAGCAACCAAAAGCCGATAATGTAGACTTGCTGACATTAATTATCATCCCAGTGGCCTACTAAAAGAGATTAAAAACATTCTGTAGGGCTGTAGTATCCCCAATACTACCATTCAAAAATATGAGAATGTCATCAACAAATAAAAGATGTGTAAGTATGCAGTTATCAGTGATCTTGATACCAACTATGTGACCCCTGCTCCATTCCGCATTAATAATTCTGCTTAGGCCCTCCATGATGAGAAGGAAAAGAAGAGGGGAAAGTGGGCATCCCTGCCTGAGTCCTCTCTTTGATATGAAAAAAGGGGTAGCCACCCCATTTAAAAGGACACTGTATGTAACATCCATTATGCAACACATTATCCATTTAATAAATAAATAAGGAAAACCAATTTGAGTCAGGAGAAATCTGATGTAGAGCCAATTTTCTCTATCAAATGCCCTAGATAAGTCCACTTTCAAAATCATGCCTTTCAGTTTCCTCAGCTATACCAAATGAAGGAGTTCCTGGGCAGTACCAATGGCCTCATGAATTTATCTGTGCTGGAGGAAAGCAAATTGTTCTAGGGATATATGGTCAGATAGGATAGGTTTCAGATGATTTGCAATGATTTTGGCAATAATCTTGTATAGGCAATTGCAAAGGGATATGGGTCTGAAGTCATTGTAGGCAGAGGGATTGTTTGATTTCGGGATGAGGGCTATAAAAGTAAATTTGATGGCTGAAGATAATCTACCTCTCCTTCTGCAATCCTCCACGACTTTAAGCAAATCATCCCCAAGGATCTCAAAGAAAGCAATATAAAATTCAATAGACCATCCATCCAGGCCCATGTTGCACAAAATATTGTCACCATGACATTCTGCAATCAGTGTGAGTCTATCACCACTCATACTTTCCTCCTTTACAAGTCTTAAATCTCAGTTCTTCATGTCAAGCCTTGAAAAATAAGAGAAAGCCCTTAAAAATCTCTAAAACTCTGGTTCCACACTTTCTATTAGCATTACCTGCGGTCCCGCACCTATTGGTCATGTCTCCTGTGTACCTGACCGCTCTGTTTTTGTGTAATGGGTGCGGACCCCTGTAAAAGTAAAAAAGGCACAAGTACATTCTTAAAAACTCACTTTGGGTTATTTCTGGAAGCTTCTAGAGGGAATCTTGAGGTGGTAAGTTCGCTCCTTTAAGGTTCATGCATCCCATACCTTAAGGAGCTAACCCCTTGATGTGAGGAGCTTATCCCTTTGAATGAGGACTCTATCCCTTCATAGGTGGACCTGTAACCTCCTTCCTTTGCACTATAAAATGAGACATTGGGCTGGTTACTGAGGAGGTTGAAAGTTGAATATTTTTTAGGGTAAATGTTGTTGGAATTTAGTCTTCCTAACTGAGCTTGAGAGGAGAGATTACATACCTTTTTTGATCTCATTGGGAAGAGTGAGGTTTGTTAAAGTAGAAGAGATTCTTGCTTGGACCCTGGGAGGAGCTTGTACAACATCAAGGCACCAAAGGTTGTAAAGTTCTTCTATTCTTAATGTTAATATAATCAAGTTTATTTTTCTCAATAAGCTGTGTTTTATGGTTTATTTCATGGACTCCTTGATCACCATGATGAGTATGATTTATTATATTAGCTATGCAGGTGTTATTTGATGTGTGCTTGTTTTTGATTGTAGGTTCTCAAAAGGAAACTCATTCGGACGGTCGAAGCGTGGCTGCCACAAACTAGCGTTGGACTTAAGGTAGGGTCTAAAACACCTCTTGGCTTTTATTTATAAATCGCAATATATTTAGAGAAAGGTAGATTTGATTGTTCTGCTTGTCGCTAGATATATGTTGATACTAGGGAGATCGGTCTTGTCCGCAAGAATGATTTATCTAGCCGAAAAATTGGCGACTCCACTGGGGACTTGAATTTTGGTTTTTTGCTTTTCCTTTTACTTTGACTTGAGAAACTTTTTCTTGTTTCTGGTTTTTGCGTAATGTGTGTGGGATTGGGTAGGTTTTAGATTCTGAATTGTTTTTTGTTTTTTCACGTTTTTGAAAGAGGACCGCATGCTCTGTTTGTAACATAGTGCGGACATCCTCGCATTGTTACTTTACTACACAGAGCGGTACCACATCTGGTTATATGGAGGGCTGCAGACCTTGTCAAATTTTTGAAAAACCTAAAATCTTTTCATCCAGTTAAGCTTAGGATTTGTTTACATTTTTTAGCCTCTGCCCAGATCTGCATGTGTTCGGTCAAAAATTTCTTGTAAGTGAATTCCATTGGCATTTTGGTTTTAGGTGATTTTCTAGAAGTTTTGCATGTCTGGTTTGATTTTCGCTTGGTCTTTGTAGTAACTTAGAGATTAGAAGCCTAAGAAACCTCATATTACCTTGGTCTTTTGGGTCTTCTTGATGAGTCTAACTGATTTGTGAAATCTTCCCTTGTTGAGAAATAGATCTCGTTTTCTCTTAGCAAAGCTTTGAATGAACTTGTTTGAAAGTTTTGAATTTCATTTTTTAAAAACAAAACATAGCTGGGTGTTTTTTGATTAATTTGTTATTCTAAACAAATTAGTCCTTAGTTTGTTGAATAACTAAGTAAAACATCCTCAAAAAGAAAAATTTTAAAGCTTTTACTTCAATTAGGTTTTTAGAAATTTTTAGATCTCAAGCATAGTTTTTTATAGTTTTGAGTGTTTTCTAGAAATTTTAGAATCTCTTTTGAAAGAAATTGTTTTATGTAGTTTTTGAGTGTTGAAAAAGAAAGGGATTTTTCGTGAGCATAATTAGTAGTCTCGTTTTGAGTTTATTGAAAAATACAAAATGTTTTTCTTTTCATTTATATGTTGAAGAAAGATTTATTTTTTAAAAGAATTGCATTCTCAACTCTTTCTTTAGCTAGAAATTTATTGAAGAAAAAGAATTGTTTATCATCTTAGGTGCATTTTTAGTGTTTTGGAGTCAAGTTTTCACACCATAAAGTTTCATCTCCATTCCTATTGACTTAAGAAATAACCTATAAAAATAACACTTAAAGTAAAATTCATCGAGCAATATTTTTATTTCTAGGGCTCTTATCACCAACATAGCTTAGGCTAGTATCTTGGAGTAGGGAGTAATTAACTCTCCAAGATAGTTAAAACAAACAAGTAGCTATATCTTGCGGTAGGAAATAAATTCCAATTGTTACATCTATGCTCTGGGAATCTCCTCTTAAAGGAGTCAAGCATGAGATCATATCTGAACCAGTGAGGTAATCAATCCTTCCTCATTGGGAATGATAGTAGATATACATGTATTAAAAACGGTAAACCTTGGATTGACCATTGTCGAGGAGCCTGGGTCACTTGTTGGTAAACCTTGGATTATGTCAAGGAGCCTTCAAGGGGATTGAGCTTTGTTACTCTTCCCTTGCATGTGTATCGGATCGTAGACTGTTCCCCCAGGTATATTTGTTTCTGTTGGTAACCATAGTGACCATAATCTATAGGATTCTTTCCTAAGGTGACGGTGGAGGGAAGATCCCACTGTACCTGGAGCAGATGTCAACTAGACTCACTTGGACTCTCTGGGGGGTTCTCTTCACTCGAGATGGTTTTGTGAAGAAACTTTTGCCATTCTGTTTCATTAAGCAGGTTTTCGAGGTAACTGTTCCAACTGCCCTTTCTATATTGAATTCTGCGATGTTGGATTTCATCACCAAATAGTGTTTTTGGTACGGAAAGTTACTATTTGTGTGTGCTTTGAACTCTTAGATTTTTTAGGCGTGTGATTCAATTGTTTGTTTCTCTAGAGACTTTAGGTGGTTTTATTGAGATTTTCTTTGTTTGCGTGTGAAGTAATTAAAATATTTAATCGTGGCTAAATTACCGAGACAATCCCGTAGACTTCGGGGGCAATCTCTCGAGTATTCACCAAGCCAGCTTGAAGGGCTACGAGCTCTTGTAACTCCTAGTGACAGTAGAGTTGGGTCACTAGAAGATAGAGAATCTTCTTTAGTTGTTCATCCTGATTATCAAGTTCAAGAAACCAAGTATATTTCTGAACCAATTTCATTTTCCGAAGTTACTAGTAGTATTTCTTCTACTAGTGAATTAGCTGAAGAACCTGAAATTTCTGAGCCTGAAACTGAACCTGCTGCTACTCCATCCTCAGGATTTGCTTCTCCAACTTCTAGTGGTCTTGGTTCCCCCAGGGTAGGAAGGATCATTACCCAAAAGCTTCCTTCTGGACTCATTTCTATTGAAGAACTTGTTAGCCTGGAAGAAGATGTAACTCTCCCTGAAAATCAACCAACTTTAGAACTTAGGGAGCGTGAATCAATTTTATACAGTCCTCCTAGGAGGGATGCTTGGTACGTCTCATTGACCAACTTTTTAGAAAATCTGGTTCTTAGTTTTTCAACACCTCGAATTCCTTTTCATCCAACACCTAGAGGTTATTATCCTCCTTTGAATATGCCGAGACAGTCATCCATGTTTTCCCAATCACCAGAAGCATTTTTATATGGCGGTCTTTCTGGGTATTAGTCACTCACTGGTACTTTTTCAGGAGCATCTCCTCAACCCATTGAACATGGGATATCAATTGGTAATAACGGAACTCAACCATTGAGCGTAGAAGAAATTCTTATGATGTCTGGTACTATTCCAAATCCGCAACCTCAAGGTAGTCAGTTACCGCCTGGGGGGCAACCTCAAGGTACTCAATTATCGCCTGGGGGGCAACCTCAAGGTAGTCAGTTACCGCCTGGGGGGAAACCTCAAGGACAGTACATTCCTCAAGGTCAACCCCAGACTCAGTACATACCTCAAGGTCAACCCCAGTATCAATATATACCTCAAGGTCAACCCCAGTTTCAGTACGTGCCTCAAGGTTATCAACCTCAAGGTCAGTACCCAACCCAAGGTTTCCAACCACCTTCTGGTCAATCATTTGTACAAGGAGCTGGAAATGTACCTTTGAATTATCAGCCCTATGCTCAACCTGGTTATGGTCCTCAATATGCTCAACCTTCTATGGGTCCATACCCCAGAATGAACATGGTGTGGGATCCATCTCAATCTCAATAGATCTTGCAACCTAATGTGTAGTTGTTGTCTCAATCTGGACAACCTCTGGTTTTTGGTTCAACCCAACAACCTATCCAAACTACTATTCAAACTTCTACACCTGGTGTAGCTCATCAGTCTGGGCCTAGTTCGCCTCGAACTCCCCCTCAAACAACTGTTGCAACTACTGCAGCTTCTGTTCAATCTACCCCACCTACTTCTAGAGTATTGACAGCTCTGGTTTCTACTGTTCCTGCATCAACTCCTCAAGCCTCTTTACCTCAGTCCGGACCTACAATTTAGAATTTCGTTCAGATGCCTGTAGGACAACCTGGTCCAAGTACGGTTGTCACAAGTCAACCACAGTTCGCTTATCAACCGTACCAAGGGCAATACCAATTCGGTCCTGCTGTTCAAAGCCCAGTTTGCCAGTATCAACTGTACCCTAGATATACTTATCAGCAACCTCAACAACCCCAGTTTGGTCCGGTTAATCTTGGTTTTCCGGGAGGATATAATATCCCAAATGCGATTCCAATTCCAAGTTATCCTAGATATCCTCCTCCTGGGGCTGGTCTTATGACCCAGGGTTTTCGTGACCCTAACCGTTAGTTACCATTTATTGCAACTTGGACTTGCCTAATTTGTCACGCCTTATGAAGGATCTGATTAATTATCTTCTGTTTTGGCCGCCAATGCCAAATAAGTTGCCCAGTGATATCCCAAAGTTTGAAGGTAAATCAGGAGAGGATTCATCAAACCATGTGATGACTTATCACCTCTGGTGTGCATATAATTCCATTATAGATGATTCAATTCGCTTACGTCTCTTTCAACGCACTCTGATTGGTCTTGTGGCCAAGTGGTACATTGAGTTAACGCGAGCCTATTTTTATAATTTTAGTCAGTTAGCCACTTCATTCTTAACTCATCTTCAGTTGCCTATCAGATACGATAATGGCACGGAATTATTAACTTCATCAATGTCCACATATATTTCAGATCATATTCATGAATGGCGACGTCGACGACATTTAGTGAAAGTTTTTATTCTGGATCAAATTTTAGCAGAATGGTTTGTTAAATCATTGCTACCTAAAATCACTAAGGATGTAGCTAAGGCAAGAGTTGTTACTGAAGAGCAAGTAATTTCTCAAGCTCAGTACCTTGACCTCGTTTATATGCAGTCGGGTACTTTACACGAAAAAATCCCCGACCCTTTGAAACAAAATCAAATAACTGCATCTCCTTCAGGGTCTCATGTCACTGATAGTATGATTGGTTCAGTTAACACCAAAAGTAAGAAGAAATCTTCAAATAATTCTTCTCCTATTATAACTTTACCAGATTCCCTAACAGGAGACTCTTCCGCTGAAATTCCTACCGATATTCATGTTGTAGAATCATCTACGGCCAAATCAAAATCTGGTGGTAAAAAGAAAGGGAAGAAGAAAAATAAACAAAATTCGAAAGAGAAATCAGATAAAACTGAATCTACTGACGAGAAATGTAAACCTCGCTATCCTTGTCTCATTTGTGACGAAGAGAATTTTACAAGAGATTGCCCACATCACGCTGAGGTTGTGAAGATCGTCAAAGGTTCTCAAACACCTGTTGTCTTGAAGGATCCTTTTCCTAGTCAAGATAGTAAGATGATTGGTTCTTCCTCAAATGCCTTAGAAGAAACCATAATGATAATGTCTCATGTTAGGATTGCGACGCGATCGCAAGATTATGGTAGTAAAAGTCCTGTTGGTGGTAAGGAAGCAAAATCTTCTAATTCAAACCCATCAACTTCAACTCCTTCTGGTTTTGATCCGCTACAGACCGAGAAACCTAATCCAAACTTAGTAATCAAACCGCCTGCTAAAGGTATACTTCGAAAGTCAGCTTTCGATCCGCATGCAAGAGATGCTTAGAATTATAACATTGTTGAAGATTTAGCTATTTCCCCTTCAGCAATGTCGGCTTTGGAGGTGCTGCAATCATGCCCAGCACAGAGTAAATTACTTTTGTCAGCTATAGGAGCTGTTGATATTCAGGACTCAAACCTTATAATCTTCGATTTAGAGAATAGTACACCTCACTTACCTCATCAAATGGCTTTCCATATTCCAGTGTTAGTCAAAAACAGACCTTGCTTTAGGACTGTAATTGATGAGGGAGCTTCTACGTGTATTATGTCGATCCAGTGTTGGAGATCGCTTGGTTCTCCTACACTCAATCAATCCCTGATGATTCTAAAGGCCTTTGATGGCCGTGGGTTCCATCCTTTTGGCATTCTACAGGATTTACCTATAGGGGTTGAAGGCAAAACTGTTAATATAGATGTGGAAGTGGTTGATGCCCCTCTAGATTACAACCTTCTTTTGGGTCGCAGCTAGTCTTATGCTATGACTGTTGTTGTTTCATCGGTCTTTTGGCTTATCAAGTTTCCTCATAATGGAAAGATCATAACCATAGACCAGCTGACTTATTTTTCATCTGACCTAGCCTCTTCTGAAAGTATCCAGCATGTCGGTAAAACAACTATCCCTTATAATGATGTTGGGGTAGGATTGATTAAAGATTCTGGTTTACTGGGAACTTTTTCCTTTCCTCCTCCTAATGTATTGCCTTCACTGCAACCATTCATATGATTTCATCAAACACTATTGTTTTGGATGATCCTTGGATCGTACCTTCTGAATCTGAGGTGGATTCATTTCGTGAAATTGCATATCAGGCTATACAGTCGTTTTTCGACCCTTCTTCAACCGAAATTGATCTAATGAATGTGGTCCATGGAGAATCACTTTCAATATCAACCTCAGATTCAACAACTTTTTCCAAGCTTGTTCATACGGATGAGCGGATTTGTGAAATTTTGTCTGTTGATGATTTACCATGGGAAGATCTTCATCATCGATCTTTGTTTTTACCTGAGCTTGATCATTTTGAAAATGATTTTCATCTATTTTTACTACTAATTATGTCAAAGAACCACAAAATCCATTGCAATATCCAGATTCTGAGTTAAATTTGGGAAATATTTTTCGAACGGTTCCTATTGACATTTTAGTTAAACCTAGAATTTTTGAAAACATTCATATAGGTGCTTCCTGTACGGACAATGAACTACAAACTTATAAATCCCTATTTCAAGAATTCCGTGACGTGTTTGCCTAGTCATATGAAGAAATGCCAGGAATCGATCCAGCAATTGTTGTTCATGAAATTAAAACTTACCCGGATGCTAAACCTGTCCGGAAACGTTTACGTCAGATACATCCGTGAAAACTACTGCTATTAAAGTAGAAGTTGAGAAATTACTTAAAGCAGGTTTCATTTATCCAATTCCCTTAACGGATTGGGTATCAAATATTGTTCCTGTTAACAAAAAGCAAGGAACGATAAGAATATGTATCAATTATAGGGATATTAATCGAGCTTGTCCTAAAGATAATTACCCAACTCCCTATATCGATCAAATGATTGATGATTGTGTCGGCAGTGAAATTTTTTCTTTTCTGGATCGGTTTTTCCGGTTACAATCAAATTAACATACTCCCTGCTGATCAACCAAAAACGGCTTTCATTTGCCCATGGGGGACATTTGCTTATTGCAAATTACCTTTTGGATTAAAGAATGCTGGAGCAACTTTTCAAAGAGCTATCTCTTATGCGTTTCATGACATCAAGCACATTGTGCAGCCATATCTTGATGATTTACCTGTCCATTCATTACGTAGAGCCGATCATCTCACTCATTTACGAGCAATCTTTATGAGATGTAGACATTATCGAATTAGGTTGAATCCACACAAATGTGTTTTCTATATAGAAATGGGTTGTTTACTGGGATTCGTTGTTTCAAAAGCCGGCATTCGTGCCGATCCCTCGAAGGTTGAAGCTATTTTCAAATTGCCTCCTCCTTCAACTCTTCGCCAACTCTAAAGTTTGCAAGGGAAAGCAAACTTTTTACGTCGTTTCATTCCTAACTACACCGAGATAACAAAGGGTTTTACCAGGTTGTTGAAACAGAATACTCCATTCTTTTGGGATGAGATAGCTGACAAATCTTTTGATGCACTCAAACACGCGTTGACCCATGCACCGTTATTGCATCCTCCCAACTACAACCAGGATTACTTCTTGTACCTCACCGCTTCTCATTCCACCATCAGGATGGTTTTAGTTCAGGAAGATGAATTCAATAGTGAACATGTGATTTACTATATTAGTCAAACTTTGAATCTGACTGAGCTTAAATATTCACATGTGGAGAAATTGGCCTTGGCAGCTATTCAAGCTGTCCAAAGATTTCATCATTACATCTTACTATGCAAAACTACCATAATTTGTGACTGTAACCCTATGCTCTATATTTTGACCAAACAATTGCTAGGGGGAAAGTATTCCAAATGGATTGTTATCCTACAGGAATTTGACTTGGAATTTGAAAAATCCAAGGCAAAGAAATCTTTGGTATTTGCGGAACTGATGTGTGATTTCCCGCGTGCTGATACTGAAACTATGGCGGAAAAGCCCATTGCGAACGAATCCTTGTTTCTTATCAGTACTCTTGATCCATGGTATGGAGATATCACTGTTTATCTCCAAACCCAATCTTTTTGGCATGAAATTTCACGATCTTAGCGACAGAAAATACATTTCCAATCCCAACAATACAAAATCATTGGAGATACACTCTATCGTCGTGGGGTGGATTCTGTTTTCCGAAGTTGTTTAACTCGTGAAGAAGTTGAAAAGGTTCTAAATGGCAGTCATATGTCTGGGTATGCCACAGCCCAAATGATATTGCGCACTGGTTATTTCTGGTCGTCTTTATTTAAATATTGTATTTATGCTGTCCAAAAATGCCACAATTGTCAAAATTTTGATCGAAAGATGTGTGCTCCACCCACTCCTCTCCACCCTATAATTGCCATCGGTCCTTTTGCAAAGTGGGGTATCGATTTTATTACATGTAACCCTCACTCGGCCGGGGGGCATGCGTATATCATCCTTGCAGTAGATTATTTTACTAAGTGGGCCGAGGTGATGCCTACATTTTCGGTAGACGACAAAACTGCTGCAATTTTCATTTTCAATCATATAATTACTAGAATCGGTGTTCCACAAGTGATTATCACTGATCATGGGAGTCATTTTCGAAACATCATGATGACTGAACTAACAGAACAACTTGGCTTGCGTCACGATAGTTCTACTCCATATTACCCACAGGCTAATGGTCTGGTTGAAGCCATCAACAAAGTTCTAGTCATTATGATCTGACGAATCATTGGTATTCATAGGTCGAATTGGCATAACATGTTATTTTCAACGCTTTGGGCGTATCGAACCTCAGTAAAAACATCAACTGGTTTCACTCCTTTTCAACTGGTTTACGGTTTAGAAGCTGTGTTACCCATTGAATGCGAAATCTTGTCATTGCAAATAGCCATAGAGTTACTCCCAGCCACTTCCGAAGAGGAGAAATGTTTGTTGTACTTAGCTCAGCTAGATGAGAATTGACGTGATGCTGCATTAGCAATCGAAACTCATGCCAAATGAATTATAGCTCAATACAATCGAAATGTTACGCCTCGTAATTTTTCGGAAGGAGACCTAGTCTTATTATATGATCAAGCAAACGATAAGATAGGGGCTAGAAAATTTGCACCTATGTGGCATGGTCCTTATGTTGTTAAGTGAAAGTTGGCAAAAGGGGCCTATGAATTGGTAGTTTTTGACGGTGTCTCTCTAGGAAAACCAAGAAATGGTTTTTATCTAAAGAGATATTATGCTTAAATCTGGGTGTGGAGATTTTAGTTAGATTAGTTTCTTTCTAGCTGGTGTGTTTTATATTAGAAAAGTGTGCTTAGTTTGAAGAGTGTTCTTATCAATATTCCTGCTTATCTTGATTTTACTCTTGATATTGCAGATTTCGACGTCTCTTCAAACATACATTGGTTTCGGTGATGGTGCTTGTCGTAATACAAGGAACATTTCTTCCGCAACTTGGGTTATCTATTCACCCTTTGATGAGTTGGTAACTATGCATGGGGTAAGCCTCGGTCAAACATTGAACAACATTGCAAAGTATAGTGCAGTGATTGAGTTATTATCTGAATCCATCTCATTCAAGATTTAAATTTTGATTGTTAGGTTAGATTCTAAACTCGTTGTATTATAAAGTTTATGCCATTAGAAATCCAGTGTTATTAAGATTATTTTTGAGAGTTCGTCTCTTGGAACGTGAATTTGACTACATTGAATATCAGCATATTCCAAGATATTTAAATACATTAGCAGATGCAATTGCTTCTCGAATGTTAAATAGACATTTGCAATAATCAAACAGTAAATTTAAAAACATTCCATAACATGTTTTACAAGATAGCCAGTAATAGTGATATAGCATAGCATAGAAGTGTGTCAAATATACATCGTCTTCGATCATAGGTTGAAAAACACCTTATGATCGGTAAAAATGATAGTACAAAAAGCAAAAATGTCGTATGAGTCTACAAAGGCGATCATCCTATCACTGGTGATGATCACGATAAGAAACCACTGCTCGGGCCACCCTACAAAGGAACCTCCTGAAAGGTCCTGGGACCCCAATCACATAGTGCTGCAACTTAAGCAGAATATCATCTATGCTAGTCTCTGGAATATCTGTTGTCAAATTCTCTAGATGTTTTTCCAATTTGGTCAGGGTCTTTGTAGATTCGTCCCGTGGGGCCGGTACTACTGCAGATGGGTGTTTCCTCTCATAGGGCCGGAGAGTGGCTAGTCACCGTGGACCCACATCTGCATTTGAAACTTTTACTATCAGTTTTGGACGATTTTAAAACAAAAAAAACTTAGTTAAAACTTAGAAAATGTTGAGAATGATTTTACTTGAATCATCCCACTGCTCTCTTGATGGAAGAGTCATGTCTAGATCACCACGATAATCCATCCCAGCATAAGGAAAATCTTGAATCACGAAAAGTTGGTTCTCCAACCAACGGAAATACTCAGGTGGAAATTGAACAACCTCTGAACCCTCCTCAGGATGACGGGCCATAACTGTAACCCAACGCATTAGCTTAGGTTCTCGGGGAAGTCTAGCTCCAACGGAAAGCTGCTGTGGGACCAACATCAGAACCCTCTCTAGACCAAAGCTCACAACTAAGAAACCATATCCAAAGTTTTTTAGTTGTCCGTTCTTTGCTCTAGTCAGTTGGCCTTTTACATTTTTCAACACAGCTTTGCACCAGTTGGAGATGGTGCCTCGATAACAATCTACTGCCATTCGCATTTGGGATCCGATAGCTATATGAAGTGATGCGCTTCCGCAGAGTCTAGTGACATTAAATGCAATCACTTTAAATTCAGGATGGGATATAGTTTTGATATCAATCCCTTTGTCCTTTGTTTGGTCATTACAAAACTCTAGACGGAGACTATCGACAGACTGGCCACCTGGCCTAGTCCCGAATAGAGATAATGTTTCACCTCTCTTGGGCAAACCAGTCAATAAGTAAATTTCCTCTAACTCCATTTTGAGCCGGTGGCCACCAATAATGAAACACTGGTCCTGAATATTCCACCTATCCACCAGCCATTGCAAAAAGTCTACTTGGGCCCTCATGCCAGGTATGGCCCAGAATTTAAATAGCCTGCATGCTCTCAATGCATCTATTGAGGGCTAATGATTAATTACAGCAAGGTCCACATCTTCGTGCTCCCGTTCCCGCCAAATGAGCATTGCGTATATCCTACATTGCAAAAACAACGGATTAGAACATTTTAGTTCAAAATTTTTTGGGCAGAAATGAAAAAATTGAAGTTTCAAAACCTATTTCGCGGGGTCCGCACCCACTAGTTAGGGACAGTGCGTAGATCCGCACTCTTCCCAAGCAGTAGATGCAGGTCCCTGGCTCTTTCCTTTGTAGGAAAAAGTCGAGGTTCGCAGGTTTCACATGCTGTGCCCGAAGACCCCCGCGAGCAGTCTTTCAAACTAATTTTTCTCTAAAAAATCAAAACGGAAGCCTAAAAACAAAATTCAAATAGTTGAAATGCAAGATTAAAGTGAAGTGGATTACCTGGAGGTGACGGTTTTCGATTCCAACAGACGAATATTCCGCAATCTTCACAGGAAGTTTCTTACACAAAAGCTCTCTTTTCTCTCTCTGAAGTCAAACGGTAAAAATGAATTTACAAAAGCCCTTTTTATAAGCTTTTTTGAATAAATGGATTTTTAATTTATTTATTTTTCCCTTTAAAGAGGTAACTTTTTGATGCATTTTTATTTATTTTAAACAAGTATGAGTAATGTTTGAGTTTTTTGTGCAGAATATCGGATTTTTCAGGGAAAATTGATCATTTTCAACAAAAAACATCGGAGTCCTCTTTAAGCTCTTTTCTGACTCATAAAATATGAAAAGATTGTTGAGTTTTTCTTTTTAAGCTCGTTAAAATGGAATTAAAAGGATGCTCCACTTACAGCTCTTTTCTGACCGTATAAACATGAAAAGATTGTCGGGCTTTTATCGTTTCAAGTTTGATATTGGTTATAAAACGATGTGTCATTGATCGCTTTTTTACTTTTTCGTATCAGAGACACTAATTATGAAAAGTACTCCTTGATCGTAATGGTCAAGCGGTTCTCTCAAGTATTATTTTATACTTTTTCGGGCTTGGGAGACACAAATTGACGAAAAAGGACAACCATGGAGTTTTCTTAAGTTTTTCTTCTAACTCCCTAAAATTGAAAAACGCCGAGTTTCTCCTATACTGGGCTCGTTAAAATTTAACAGTAAAGGACCTGTTCAATTTTAAACAGGAACGGACCACTCCTTCTTAGGGTTCGAATTTTAAACTAAGTTGGACTCATCTAAAGGGTGAGCTTATAATCAAGCAAATGTTATCCTCCTCAAGCTTGTCAAAAATAAAGAGGTACTTGCCAGAAATGGTGGGGGAAAGAGAGAAAAATGAACCTGTTTGTTATACTTTGTGTTTTAGAAAAGCATTCAACCACTCTTGAACACGACACTTTTTGTTCACCTAGGTTGGGAAATCCTTTGCCTAACAGTTAATCAAACCATATTGAAAGTCTTCAGCTAGTTTCTGGGTATTAGCTTTGGTTCAATTGTTACCAAACCATCTACAGTGTCGTTATGTGTTCAAGAGGTCAGTCCAAATAAACCATCCATCTGCAAAATATCTGTCATCCATCTTTACCATCCCTGAGTTAGTCCTTGCCAAATACATTTCTTCAAACTTGATCTATGATTTCATGTTGTGGGCTTGCCTACGACGGATCGATTTCTATCAACTTTAGCTCATTATCTAGAAAGATGATCTAGAAATCGTCAGTACCTTGGAATCTGCATGCCTCAATGGCAGGTTTCTCGCCTTCGACAATAGGTTGCATCATTGACCTTCGATCAAAGGATTCTATGACATGTTCGACATTAGCTCATTTATTCACATTTCATGGATTGTACTGAGTACTTTGAGAGCCATTGACATCACTGGTGTTTCTCTCACACTTGTTAACAGTTCACATCATTGACTGGTAATCAAGTGGTTTCTACCATGTTCGACTTCGACACATTCATTCACATAGATAGAATCGTACTATTTCGGGAAGCAAAAATCAAGACCCTAGATCTAGTTTCCACCATCCAGGCTGTGAGGAATTTTGTTATTCATTATACAGTGGACTATTCATAAACCGATGGTTGTGCCCATACTGTGTCTACATATGTCTATACTTGTGATGTGTTACAAAATCATTCCTATATCAGAGCAGTTTAGTTAGTTTCTCTAGTTAGTTTTGATTTGAGTATGGAAATGCCTACCTCAACGATGATATGTTCACATATATATATTTTGTATTGAATGTTTTTACAGGTTCTGACCAAGCTGTCCACAGGATGATCCTTGAAATGAGAAAGTACTTCACTCTTCTTATATGACAAATACTATCCTCATCTACTACAGACTTCACACTTTAGGGGGTAATCTGTTGCACAAAATATTGTCACCATGACATTTTGCAATCAGTGTGAGTCTATCACCACTCATACTTTCCTCCTTTGCAAGTCTTAAACCTCAGTTCTTCATGTCAAGCCTTGAAAAATAAGAGAAAGCCCTTAAAAATCTCTAAAACTCTAGTTCCACACTTTCTCTTAGCATTACCTGCGGTCCCGCACCTATTGGTCATGTCTCCTGCGTACCTGACCGCTCTGTTTCTGTGTAATGGGTGCGGATCCCTGTAAAAGTCAAAAAGGTGCAAGTAAATTCTTAAAAACTCACTTTGGGTTATTTCTGGAAGCTTCTAGAGGGAATCTTGAGGTGGCAAGTTCGCTCCTTTAAGGTTCATGCATCCCATACCGTAAGGAGCTAACCCCTTGATGTGAGGAGCTTATCCCTTTGAAGGAGGAATCTATCCCTTCATAGGTGGACCTATAACCTCCTTCCTTTGCACTATAAAATGAGACATTGGGCTAGTTACTGAGGAGGTTGAAAGCTGAATATTTTTTAGGGTAAATGCTGTTGGAATTTAGTCTTCCTAATTGAGCTTGAGAGGAGAGATTACATACCTTTTCTGATCTCATTGGGAAGCGTGTGAGACTTGTCAAAATAGAGGAGATTCTTGCTTGGACCCTAGGAGGAGCTTGTACAACATCAAGGCACCAAAGGTTGTAAAGTTCTTCTATTCTTAAAGTTAATACAATCGAGTTTATTTTTCTCAATAAGCTTTGTTTTATGGTTTATTTCATGGACTTCTTGATCACCATGATGAATATGATTTATTATATTAGCTATGCAGGTGTTATTTGATGTGTGCTTGTTTGTGATTGCAGGTTCTCAAAAGGAAACTCATTCGGACAATCGAAGCGTGGCTGCCACAAACTAGCGTTGGACTTAAGGTAGGGTCTAAAACACCTCTTGGCTTTTATTTATAAATCACAATATATTTAGAGAAAGGTAGATTTGCTTGTTCTGCTTGTCTCTAGATATCTGTTGATACTAGGGAGATCGGTCTTGTCCATAAGAACGATTTATCCGGCCGACAGCCCAAACTCTTGTCTTTCTTGAACCATTTGATAGTAGCCTCAAGCTCCTCCTTCATCACTTCTTTCATAAGGTCCTCAACACCCTCCTCCTCCACAAATCTTGGAAAGTGTTCAATAGTTCGCATGACTTCCATTATGTTTGCTTCCCGTGGTGCCCTATATATATTTTTAAAATGGGAGGTGGCAAGATTTGCCAGATCCCTGTAGGATGAAACATTTTGTCCCTATTCATTTTGAAGCTCCCAAATAGTGTTGATAGCTTTCCTTCCATTAGCAAATTTGTGATAAAACTTGGTGTTATCATCTCCTTCTGTAATCCAAATTTCCCTGCTTCTGAGCCTCCAACTTTCTTCTTTGTATTTTAAGATTTGAGTCTGCTTCTTGATAAGGGAGAAGTGTTCTTTTTGTTCCTGAGATCTGTATGTGCCATCCAAGGAGTCTTAAAGTATGGTGATGGCCTGTTCTGCTTCATTTAGTGTGTTATCATCATTCTTCCTTTTCTTATGTGCCCATGTTCTTGAGATTCTTTTCAGTGCCTTCAATTTTCAAACAAAACCATCAGTGTAATCCTCATCTTCCCTGATAGGATGTGAATGCCAATAATCAGTAACCAGCTGAATGTATGATGGGTCCTGGAGCCAAGAAGAATTGAATTTAAATGGAGCTTTTATCCTTTGATTGATGTCTTCCAGCTCCATATATATAGGGCGGTGATCAGATATACCCCCTGATCCCACCCATTGCCTGATGCGAGGATGGGTATTTAACAAAGCTTCCTTAATGAGATAACGATCCAATCTTCTTGCCAAACTGTGTTATCCACTTTGATTATTTGTCCATGTATGTTGGATCTTAGCCGATGGAATATCAACCCAGTGATGATCCTCCAATAGATTGGTGATGGCATCAATTAATATGTCTACTTGTGCAAGGTGTCCCGAGGATTCTCTAAATCCTAAGGAGAAATTCAATTCGCCACCAAGGATGATGTTGTTAGCCTGAAAATTGTATGAAGCTAATAATCTTCTCCAAAAGTTAGCCCTTTCCAAACAAGGACCATATACATTTATAATTCTAAGATCAGTCTCCAAAGAGTTGGAGTATATGTCCGCTCCAATAAATCCCCTACCTCCCCAAATATTTTTGAGATCAATAGTCTTGTTACTGAAGCCAATAGAAATGCCCCCATATCTCCTAGATGCATCCAAAGCATGAAAAGTCCAACTTGGTAACCAGGATTTTAGTAGGGTTATAAGGACCTCAGCCGAACATAGGGTTTCTTGTAAAAATATGATATCAACCAGATTAGATGATAGTAGTCTCCTGAGAGCTAGTTTTTTCTGAGGGCTAGCTATCCCTCGACAGTTAAATGATATAATATTCATGGAGGGGGTGGGAGAGGGGCATTCCTTGCTCTAAGGACCCGATCAATAGTTTGTTGTCTCCCAAGGGCGACCTCTTCTCCCACCATATGCCTGGCTCTAGAAAGATGTGATGGGCACCCCCTAGTAGGCTTAAGTGAGGCAAGGGTAGCATCCAAATCCAGTCCAATCTTATCACATCCTTTGTCCCTGGATCTGGAATGTAGTGAATATCTAGGAGATGCAGGAGTAGAGGGGAGTGGAGGAGGGGGAAGGGAGGTCATTGAAATAGATGGATAACAAGGAGTGAAAATAAGGGGTGGCAAGGGAAGGGAGCAATGAAGGGAGGAGGATAGGGCCAGACCAGGAGGACCTAGAGATAGGTGCTCCAAGGAGGAACTGATGGAGGAGTGGGGAGGGTGTACAAGGGATATAGATGCAATATAATTTAAATGGGATGCATATGAAACATAAATACCAGATGAAAGAGATAAGAGTGTGCAAGATATTAATGACATACTCGGTGAGAAGATGTCCCCCTTGGATGGACTGGATCTCGTCAGTGGAGGAGAGGACGGAGGATTAGTAGCATCATCCCTCTTGTCCTTGCCAGAGTCTATACCAACCCCTTTAATATCTTCTGTGGATTTGATGATTTTTTAAGATCCGACTTCCATATCAGGTTGTTTTGGATTGTCCATGGGTGGTTCCAGATCCATATCATGTGCTAATTTATTGTTCTTGCGAATGAGGGGGCAATCTCTATACAGATGGCCAACCTTGTGACATCTCCTGCAGCGATATGGTATGCCTTCATAGTCAATCAGTTGCTTACGAGATGTATTCCTCCACTGAATAGTGATGTGCTCCTACAAGCCTCCCCTGGTGTCCAAATTGATCAGAATTCTGGCATAGGCCATCATACCAGTGGTCTAATAGGATTTTTCATACTCCATATATGTGCCTATAGAGTTACCAATCCGCCTGAATATATCCTTAGACCAATATTGTAGAGGAAGTCCTAGAAGCCGAATCCATACAGGTCCAACACTGATTTGCTCAGTCTCAGGGTTAAATAGAGGTGTCCAGCGTTTTAAAAGAACAAGGGCATGTTCAAAATGCCAATAGGAAGACAAGACCCAATTAGTGTGATCAGCTCGAGCAAATCTCAGAGCAAACCACCCCCTCACAAAGGTCTAGATGAAAGAGATATCCACCAGGTGGTGCCCCCAAACCTCAAATGCCTAGATCTTTAATCAAGCAGCCATGTAATTCCTTCCTCTAATGCGCTCGACCAAAACCCTATTAGAAAATTCCGTAGTATCCCCCCACTGTATGTCTTCTTCAAGCCTGAGGATGATATTGTCCTCCTTGGACTTGTAGCACTTGTATTTCTTGTGTGGTCTAGATGCCATGCGATGAGTCAGATCTGAAGCCCTTTCCAAGATAGGATCAGAGGAATCAGGGTTAGGGTTAGGGTTTTTCGAGGTAGGGTTAGGGTTCCATGGTATAGCAGGGATGGAGTCAGATAATAGAGGGATGGATGTGAAACTGCCCGAAAGCGGAGCAGATGCGATCGGAGGTACATGTCCAACAGACTAGGGGTCAGCACCAGAAACAACAGCTCGTGGGTCAGTTTTTCGGCTCTGCATGCTAGAAACGAGAGGCTCCAACACAGGGGACGGGTTTATGCAGCCCGTAATGAAACCAAGAGTAGCCAGGGAAGATAGAGGCATAGAAAGTGACGACCAAGTAGGAGGTTCATCCGGAAGAACAACATCGTGTGTATGCGACGGTCCAGCAAAGGGAAATGCTTCAAAATTTCCAGAGAAGCCAGCGCTGAACATACCTTTAGATGCAGAGTACTTGGCCTGCTAGATTGAGCCTTCCTCCAATGGTTCTTCCAAGTAATCGACAGTATCTATGTCCATGTTGACAGTTGTGCCTAGAATGGAGGTAGCCTCGAATATGCTGGCCAATGGAAGTCACCAACGGTAACGGACGCCCTGTGAAAATGACGGGGAGCAGTAACAACCGTTCAAGGGTAGAGTAGGTAAGTTAGGATACCACAAACATCCGGTAAAATGATGACCCTAGCAGGTTATGACAGGTGCAGTGAAAAACGAGAATCGTAGACGGTAAGTGTAAATAGTCAGGGTAAAACAGCTAGGGAAAACTAAACCAAAGCTAAGGGTAACTGCATTGTCTAGTTGACTATTGCAGTACCCTGTACTTCACCCAAAAACCTTGTAGAGTGTTAACCGCAGGTGCTCCATCCTCTCCCCCATTTCTTATTTATTTATTAGATATTATGTTGTTTTATTTATTTATTTTTGTTTACGTTATTTATCCATTTTTTATTATTTTATTGTTTGACTATTTAGGTTTGACCATTTTATTTCATTTATCATTTTGTCCTTTTGAGTTATTTCTATAAGAGTTTATTTTTGACTAAAAATAATTAAGTTAATTTAACACTCTAACGATGACTTTCTTTATATTATAAATTTATTTTTAATAGATATCTATTCTTTGGTAAAAATAGTTGTTATACTCTAACGACTAGTAAACATTTCTCTTCTTCTATTTAATTTGATACCAAGATCTAGTTCTTCATCTTTTCCTGACAATGAACCACACTTGATGGTACGAAACGTGTCGACTAAAAGTCTCTTATATGATTTTTATCGAAAGATCTCTCAACATTCAAAATATGGATCACAAAAGTGTAAATTATGATATCTAATTGAATATTTATAGTTGAATTTTTCTTTCCCATTATAAACCATTAGTTACAATTTTTGTTTATAAGAAATTATATAAACTTTCACTGCGACAGGTAGATACTTATTAATGATTCCTCATATTTATTAGTCCTTGTCCCATTAGGGACTATAACATTTGTTTTGTGACCAAGTTGCATTGACTATACCTTATTTGAGTGTATTTTTGCAATTTTAACCAAATTTTCGCGAAAATGCTTAATATTTCTATTTTTGCATAAATTCAAAAATAATTTCTGAATTTTCAATAAATGTTATTTTTAATTTTTTATAATTTGGCTGAGGAAACTCTGATGGGACATAATTCCCCTGGTGGAGAGAATTTTATTTCCATATCTTTTCAATGCCTCACAATTCATTTTAAAATTAAAATAAAAGTAATTTTGTGAATGGTCATTGCGTTGGTAAGTGCTCTAACATTGTCACTGTTATGTTAGTGCTCTAATCAATGATGCAAGAATTGATGCAATTGTTTTGTTAGTTCTCTATTCAATGATGTGAGAATTGATGTAGTTGCAAAGTGTTTTCATAGGCTCGTGGGGATCGGGGCGAGCTGAACAAATGTTGAATTAATACTATTATGTGTGGGAGAGCTTGGGACCATTTTCTTAGTGAGTGTTGTGATACTAACGAACGATGCGGTAATTGATATGGTTTCATTGTGTAGAAGAGTATCTATGAGAGAATTGGGGTATTTTGCATAGAAGGGGGTGCTAAGTAAACTGTGTAACGAATGTGTGAAAGACTTTGTATTTTTAAATTATTATTTAAGAACGTTTTTTGCAACTACGAAAGTAGTTGTATGAAGGTGGTTGTGTGAAGCTAGCTGTTGATGCGGTTGCATGGCATTATTATGTTAATTATCTATTTAATGATGCAAGAATTCATGTGGTTGTAGGTTGTTTGCATAGGCTTCAGGGGGGTGGGGGGTAGGGCTGAACAAATGTTGAATTAATATTATTATGTTTGCTTGTGCGGAGTACAAAGTATGTGTGGGAGAGTTGAGGTCCTTTGCATAGTGAGTACTAGGGTCATTGTGTAGAACATTTACTATGTGGAGGATAGGGTATGTGTAGGAGATTCAAGGTATTTTACATAGACGATGTTGCTAAAAAATTGTAATTTCAATTCCTATGAAGAAAAAGTGTTGTGTGGTAAAATGAATGTGTGGAAGGCTTTGTCTTTTTTAATTATTATTTAGAAACATTTTTCGGTAGTATGAAAGTAGTTGTACAAAGGTGGTTGTGTGAATCTAATTGTTTGGAGGTATCATGTGTGGAGTTTCGAATGTCAATTAAGGGAATTATTGAGTGTTGAAGAGTTGTGCAGAGGTTGTTGTGCATGTGAAGATGTTATGCTAAAGTTTACTAAGATAATAAATATACAAATCTCTTTTTTAATTATTTTTTGGGGACGTATTTCACAACGTATAATCATTAGTTAGAATCTGTTTCGAAGCTAGCTTTTCGAAGTTTTCGTGTGTGGAGTTTCAAATGCCAATTAAGGGTGTTATTGAGTGTAGAAGTAATTGTGCGAACGAAGCTGTGCGGAGGTTGTTTGGCGTGTGCGAATGTTATGCGAAAGTTTTGGACGAAGTTTACTAAGATAGTAAATATACAAATCCATTTTTTAATTCTTATTGTAACATCCCTTGTTGATTTTCTATGTAAATAAAATAATACCAAGGTCATGGGACATGTATTCCAAGTGGAATGGTGGGAAACTATTATAGTGGGGATCACTCATATTTATTTATGGCTAAGGAAATTGGCAAAGTCAAAGAGGCAATAATTGACATTTTAATTATGAAAATAAAGGAAAATAGGAGAAAAGGAAGGTGAAGAGACACAAATTTGCATGGTAAGGAAATTAGAAGAAAAATGAAAGAAAATGAAGGAAATAGAGGCAATGATGATAAAAAGGCTTCATAGAATCAGTTGCTAGCTTTTTCCAGTAGAGTAGTTTTGACAGTTTTGTGGTGGAGCTCTAGTTCATTCTCTCATGATCTTGCACACTTAGAGTATTCTTGGAGCATTCTTGGAGAAATTGGCATACAGTTTGGATTTTGAGAAAGAAGGCAAAAGGAAAACAAGAAAGCGCAAGGAAACAATTGGATCAACATCTACAACTAGATTTCTTGGAAGATAATAGGTTGCATGTGTTATTTCCTTACTGATTTTTGGATGCATGGTATATGCATGTGATTTTCTGGTCATTTGCTATCATTGGAATGGATATTTTCTTGGATTGACAGTGGTTTAGCCTCGCCTTTCCATTTCCTAGATAGCCATGGTGTTGTGGGTTTTTCCACTTGTTTTTTTCTGATTGGTGCTTAGGTTCCTTATGGCTGTGGGTTGGAACAAAAGCTCTAGAAGCCCTGGAATAACTTGGGTTGATTTACTAGTCATGGAGGCTAAGTTGGGACAAACACTCTAGAGCCCTTGGTGGGTTGAGTGACTAGTCCTTGGAGTTGGGTTGGACAAATTCGCTGGAGTCCTGAAAGGCTGTGGGTTCAATTACTAGTTCCTGGAGCCTTAGGCAACTTGGGTAGAGATTGATCTAGTTGGTGTTAATGATGTACGACTGTAGAGGTGTAGGTTTTAACCCCGTACAGAAATTACCTGCATACGAATTCTAAATCACAGAAAAATAAACAATGCGAGAGCATAACACATAAAACACATATACACAGAGATTTTCCCTTGGATCCCAAAACCGGGACTACCAGCTTGATTTTTCATTATATTCCTTTCAATGTTATAATACATATTTATACATGCCGAAGCATCCAATACCATGGACCGAAAACCATCGCATCCAAAACCATGGACCGAAAACCATAGGTAGGTTCGCCCAACCTAATATAGGGTCCAAAAAGATTTTTCCCGGGGCACTACCCCGGACTCCTTAGAGGGGGGCTACCCGCTCCCCTCAAACCCCCCGGACAGGGGTGGCTACCGCCCCCCCTCTAACCCCCTTGTTCACTACGTGGGTTAGTCATGGAAAGAATATAACACAACCCAACAAGAGGTATGTTATAGACATATTTGGGCACTGCAACCCCAATCACATATGTCCATAAACCAAGGCCTTCTAAGTCCCTAAAAGTGTTGTTTCATACCCTAAAGGAGCAAGTTCAGCTGATTACATCATCTCCCAGAAGTTTTCCATGAAAAACCACTCAAAACTGGTCAAAGCAGGACCATACAGACTGCCCAGTGCAAAGGGTGCGATGCATCTCACCTGCCACATGCAAAAAGTGTGATGCATACTGGAAAGCCCTTCTGTAGGGTACGATGAGTGAGAGCAGACAAATGGCACAAGCTATTTGCTAGGTGAATACCCTAAGAATCTTCTAGAAGCTGCTCATTTGACACTTGCCTCCCTGAATTCGCCCAAGGATGGGTAAGAGATCATGAAATCTCCAAGTGGAACCAAGAACTATCAGAGAGATGACACTAATCAAAATCCCAGAAGCTGACTCACCCCCTTGAAAATCTCTATAAATGGATCCCTCATCCCAAATATCCAAAGGTTGGAATTTGGTAATTTGCAAAGAAGTGTTGTTGGTTTCTCTTTGAAGACATTGTTAGGTGATCTTGCTTTGTATGAGGTGAACAAGGCTTTCAAGCTGGGAGGATGGAACTGGGTCAGACCAAGTGGTTGTAATCCTCCCTTCTACTACTTTTACTAATAAAGCTATTTGAGTTTTCCTCCATATTCTTGTGTATCTCTGAATATTCTGTTGATATATGCATTTGTATGGCCAATATATATCTGATCCTATATTGTTTACAGTGATAGATCTCTATGCTTTGATGGTATTATGTTGCCGTGAATCTACAGGTGCTCTTTGAAGCGGGACAAGTAAGGAATCAGTGGTGAGATTCTGTCAAAGGAGAAAGGAAACAAGCAAGGAGCCAAGCGGAAGACTGAGGTTGGTACTCTTTGCTTCTTTCTCATCTCTCTCTCGTAAAGGAAAAACAAGTGACTTTAATCTGTTTGTTTCGAAGATAGCTACCCATCTTAGTGGGACTAGCAGTTCTGAATAGACACTAGATTTCCCGAATAAAAAATGGCGACTCCACTGGGGAGTGATTAGTTTGATTGCTTGTCTCTATTTGTTTGATTCATAAACCTTAGACGGAGCTTGAAGTTAAGCCAGCTAGCCTTCGAACTGCATTTGTTGTGCAACTGCAAAGTAGATCAATGCTGCTTCGGTCAATCTCTGGGTTTGTTTATGAACTGAACAATTGACTTGAAAACATCCTAAGTGCTCTAGAGGTAGCGTGAGTAACCTCATTAGATCAGCCCCTATACTTTGTAGTTACTGACTATCATTTTCTCGGCCTAAATCCCTGAACTAAGCTGCAAACTGTGACCAAAAACCAAGTTAAAGTCTCGTCCCTGGACCATCGCACCTTCTCTTCTTGGCAATCTGGATGCATCGCACCTCCCATGTGTAGTAGGTGGGATGCATCCCTGTTTCCCTGTGTTACAGGTGCGATGATCAGACAAGACTAGTTTTGCCTCTATATTTTGGTTTTTTCTTCACTCCCTTTAGCTTTATTCAGGAGTTTTGCTGTCTGTGATCAGTAGACCACTGTTGAAACCCCCTTCCTTTACATCATCCAGCCTCCATTGTGCAAAGATTTGTGAATGCTTTTGTGTATTTTTCGCCATTCACAGTTCTCATTTACAAAATGGTAGCTTAATCGAACTGTCGTCTTTGGATTTGAAAGTGTCGCAAGTGTCGTTTTCAGTCAAGGAAAAGAATCCTTCTCTTTTTGATAGTCGATTACACTGTTACTCTTGTATTTGATCTGAATTAATAGTACTTCAAGTGTCAAAAGCAGTTTTCAATTCAAAATCGCAAAGAGTCGTCTTGTCTCCCTTTTGTTTTTTTGAAAAGAAAATCGTTAGTACTGTCACTTTGAAAGAAGATATAGTTCAGATTTGTGCTTAGCATTCTTTTTGTCATTCACACATTAAGAAAGCGGGAAACAAATACATGCACGTGCATTTTCATTTAGACTGCTTGTTGATTTTGATTTAGGACAGTGCATCTAGTGTGTGCTCTCTGCTCTATGTTGAAAGGATTTCATTTCTATTTCCTTAGTAGCTAGGATTTTCATTGCAGAAAGAAGATTAAACGACTGTTTATCATCTCAGATTGCATTTTAGGAATTTTATATCTACATCATGTGGTGAACCTTAAAGGAAAACTTCTTAAGAAAGATCAACTATAAAATAAATTCAATGAACATAAAAACACTTTGGAACCTAACGCACAACATCTAGAATTCTAGGCTAGAGACGTATTCTGGCGTCGTAAAGCCTGGTAAATGTCACTTTCATCGTAAGTTGGGTGATTCCTCCTCTTTGAGACAACAAGTGCCAGTACGGACTTGTGCTCCCACGTACCATCGAGTATATATTGGGAGACCACAATAGGCTATATCCTTTAGCCTTAGGAAGCCGTGTCTGCTGCCCTATCGATCGCAATGCACTGAACACAGCATTCGGGAAGATTGATTGTCGTACCGTAAAAAGTATTATGTAGTTTTGCGATTGGTTTTGGTAATCCCTCTGTCTAGATTTCTAGAGTAGTCTCTTTCGTTCCTTTTCAGACTCCTTAAAGGAAAAGGTCCATCTGAGCACTTGTCGCTTCAGGCTCATTAAAAATCGAAGGCGACTAGATTCATCTTTAGCTTTTTCTTGACTCTTAAAAATTGAAAAAGAAAGTTGTGTCAAAGCATCTAAAATTTATTTTAATCAAAATAACGTCACTATTCCCTCGTTGGTCTTAGGTTGAGAAAATGGAGTCCACCAACCAAGGATTTCCCCTTGGGGGAAATCCTAGTCCTTTCTCCTCTTGGGGAGATGTTGGTGCACCACATATGGCCACATTGTCCCTTCCAGGACTGAAAATTGGCCTGCTAGTATGGCTTTTCTTGACCTATGTCGTTCAAAGTACTGCGATTCCTGAACAATCGAATCAGCAACTAGATGATACTAGAGTTACCCCCCAACCTTCTACTTCATTTGTCTCTCCCTCTCCTTCTTCCTCTTCACTTGGTGAAGATAGTAAAACTAAAAACCAAGTAACTGAGAAGAAGAAGAAAGGGAAGGAGAAGAAGAATAAGGAGCCAACGGCAAAAAGGGGCAACCATGAATCGTCTAGCAAAAATCCACACACTGCACTGTCCAAACCTAAATCTCCATGTGTCATCTGCAAAGGAGACCACTATCATCGAGATTGTCCTTGCATCCCACAAATATTAAGGGACTGGTCTCCCCGCTTGCACAATCCGGTGTCGTCAACCTCTGACGATCACGTTGAGAGTACACCATCAACTAGTGAAAACGAAGTCACTGGACAGAAAGGAAAATTTAAATTTCCCTGCAAACTGTGTGAAGGCAATCATGTCCTCCACCATTGTCCCTTCTTGGATGAAGCTAAAAGAGTCTTGGATAATCATACTGCATCACCGCAACGACTCCCTCCTGGATACAAGAAACTCTTGCCGAATCCATTGCTAGTTGAAAATCCGACTGACCCACCTTTGTTGTCGGTCGAAGCACCTATCATTGAAGATAAACCCTCTGAGTCCACATTGGACCAAAGTCAACAGGTCAAGATGGCAGTCGACCCCATCTTGGCTTCAAAAGATTTACCTTCAGATGATACAGTCACCAAAGAGAATGAGAACGACACCGTTCAGATTCTTTTCATAAGCACAGACTCCGATGAACATGGGGGCAATCTACCCATTCCTTTACCGCAGGAATGAAATTCGTCAGAGCTGTATCTGGCCATTTATTCGGTCCCACGTCCAAGCAACCTAGTCGTTTCCTTTGATTGCAACCTACTAGGGAGACCCTGTTTATCGTCTAATGTACCATTCCGAATCATAGTGCAAACTTACAGAATGGTCATGGTTGGTACCATCATAGATGAAGGGGCTTTTGTGAGTATCCTTTCCTCAACTGCTTGGAAAGTGCTTGGTTCGGCATCACTTTTGCCTGAGATGCGAAATCTGACAGGCTTCGATAAAGGAACCAGTCGAACGTTAGGGATCCTTCCAAGTTTGCCTATAAATTTGAGAAGGAAAACCATTTATCTGAATGTAATGGTAGTCCAAGGACCTCTAGATTATAATCTACTCCTTGGGCGTGACTACATTTATAGCATGGGAGCTATTGTTTCCTCACTCTTTCGAGTAATATGTTTTCCGCATGAAGGAAAAGTAGTCCAGCTCGTAGACTAGCTTTCATTCCCCGGTTCACACATAGCTAATAGTCAAATGCCATCCCTAACAGGTCTTTTTGCGCAAGGAATGTCTCATCAATCTCTAGTCCGTCCACCTGATGAACGCGAGCGATTCGGTGGTTGTGACTGAAACCCAGGGGGTGTGCACCCTGGTCTGCTTCGGCAGGAAAACTTTAGGTATAGGGTAGGGTTCCACAGAGGACATATGACTAGTCTGACACACCTGTCCATTTAGGAAAATGGGATTAGACCGGAATAAGATACCTTTGTTAGAAGGTAGGCCTTTCCTGATAGAACAAATTTTTTGTCTGCAAATTGAAGGGTAACCTGGAAAAGGTAGGCCTTTCCCGATAGAACAAATGTTTTGTCTGCAAATTGAGGGTAACCTGGGGAACTCTACTTCACTATACCTGGGGGCATGCAAACCTTTTTGTGTGAAAGTGAAAAGCGACCATTTATTTTCTTAGTTTGTAGGTTCTTAACCCTTTAAACTCGTAGGATTGGTCGTTCCTAGCTTACATAATAAAAGGAGTCACAACATAATTTCGAATGGTGTAAGCTCCCTAAAAAATGAACCTATCGATGAGACATCCTTATTATACGACTGGCATGAGCAGTTTTACACGAAGTTCAAGCTCGTTAAAAATTAAACCTAGAAATGAGCATATGTTCCACCAAAATTTAAGCTCATTAAAAAAATGAACCCACCTCCGGTAAATAACCATTGTGAATGATTATCATCAGCTTTTGAGCCTTGGTCGTGTTCTTACCATCACCTCCACTCTGTTTTAAGCCAATCATTCGCCTCCATCTGATTGTTTACCCCTTTTGAGGAACAATTGCGACAAGTGATCCTATTAGCCACCCTCTTTACACTGCCATGGTTGAGAAAGTTCCAAACCTTACCTGGAACTAGCTTCTATCTGAAAACATCACACGTTCCTCAAAAAACAAGTCTCCTTTAAGCTCTTTTCATCTAACTCGTAAAATATGAAAAGATTCCCGAGCAATTGGCCTCTCTAGCTCGTTAAAGTAATCAGAAGTGCTATCCCTCCTCTAGATTTTAATTTATTTGGACCCGAGGGATCATTACACCAAAAGATGGAGAGTTTGTCTTGTTCGGCTCGTTAAAACTATCGAAAAGTCATCCCTTTCGCATTGTTTTATACTTTTTCAGACTTAAGGGATTATATTACGAAAAAGGAATATTGAAGTTTCCTTTCTGTCTCTTTTCAGACTCTCTAAAATTGAAAAGTACCGAGTTATCCTTGTCGTTAAACTCGTTAAAACAATAGCGACAAACTTGTCCATTAAGACAAGAGTGAGTTTCACTGTTGCTAGGCTCGTTAAAACATAGCGACGGGTTTTCCCGAAGGGCAAATTATAGAACAAGCATATGTTTTCCTCCTTAAGCTTGACAAAAATAAAGAGGTACTGGTCAGAAATGACTGGGGAAAATTGGGAAGAAAACTTGAAGAAACTTTATTGGTAGCAGGTCACTCTTGAATAGGACACTTTTCACTCCATCACCATGATTGAGTCGGGTTGGGTTATTCCGTTCACCGGTCATATCACCATTGGTCCACCGTACCATCCGCTTTTGGGGTTAATGCTACCAATCCATTTCAGTGTCCCTGCTATGTTCAAGAGGAGTCGCTCAGAGAATTCACCTACCTAGCTTGTGTCTCATCCGCTACAATACCGTCACACTTCATTCTTTCATGACCGCCACCCTAAACCTTGTATCATCAGATCGTTTTCACCTCTACAAAATCATTTGCTCTGTTCCGTGTCATAGATGTGGGATCCATCAATGCCTTCCTACGACGGGTCACTTCTTGTTGACATCAGCGCATTATCCAAGAGGCTGAACTAGGGACAACCCTTCCTGTACTTTGAAGCTTGCATGCCTCAATGGCAAGTTTCTCACTTCCGGCGACAGGTTTACATTAATAGCCTTCGACCGAAAGATTTTGCGTGGTGTTCAACATCGACTCATGTATTCACACCACGTGAATTGTACTACAGTACCTTGAGGGTCATCATCATCATCGATGATTCCTCTCGTGTCTGTTAACAACTTACATCATTGGCTGGTAATCAGGTGATGTCCTTCCATGTTCGACATCAGAACACCTTTTCACATGGATCGACTTGTACTTTCGGGCAAAGATTGAACGAGTTTTGAAGACCCCGGATCTAGTTTCATCCATCCGGGCTGTGATATATTAAGGAAAATAAAGACACCAAATGTACATCATCGCTGCACAGATAATCATCCAAACTAAGGGATGATGGCTCTACCAGAATCATCAGTCTGCACACAAACGGTTGTCTATCATATGTACATGAAAATGAATTTATCAAGCTGAGCATGGGAATGCCCACCTCAGCTAGATCATGAAAATAATGTATTGTATTGTATCTTATTACAGGTCACCTTCCAGTGTGAAAAACCTCAGATCCTCATTATAAAGAATTTCACCCGACATCAAAAGATTTACAACCTCATGCTTTGGGGGGCAGCTATTATAGACTTATTTGGGCACTACAACCCCAATCACATATGTCCATAAACCAAGGCCTTCTAAGTCCCTAAAAGTGTTGTTTCATACCCTAAAGCAGCAAGGTCAGCTGATTACATCATCTACCAGAAGTTTTCCATGAAAAACCACTCAGAACTGGTCAAAGCAGGACCATACAGACTGCCCAGTGCAAAGGGTGTGATGCATCTCACCTGCCACATGCAAAAAGTGCGATGCATACTGGAAAGCCCTTCTGTAGGGTGTGATGAGTGAGAGCAGACAAATGGCACAAGCAGTTTGCTAGGTGAATACCCTAAGAATCTTCTAGAAGCTGCTCATTTGACACTTGCCTCCCTGAATTCGCCCAAGGATGGGTAAGAGATCATGAAATCTCCAAGTGGAACCAAGAACTATCAGAGAGATGACACTAATCAAAATCCAAAAATCTGACTCACTCCCCTGCAAATATCTATAAATGGATCCCTCATCCCAGAGATCCAAAGGTTGGAATTTGGTAATTTGCAAAGAAGTGTTGTTGGTTTCTCTTTGAAGACATTGTTAGGTGATCTTGCTTTGTATGAGGTGAAGAGGGCTTTCAAGCTGGGAGGATGGCGCTAGGTCAGACCAAGTGGTTGTAATCCTCTCTTCTACTACATTTTACTAATAAATCTATTTGAGTTTTCCTCCATATTCTTGTGTATCTCTGAATATTGTGTTGATATATGCATTTGTATGGTCAATATATATCTGATCCTATATTGTTTACAGTGATAGATCTCTATGATTTGTTGGTATTATGCTACTGTGAATCTATAGGTGCTCTTTGAAGTGGGACAAGTAAGGAGGCAGTGGTGAGATTCTATCAAAGGAGAAAGGAAACAAGCAAGGAGCCAAGCAAAATACTGAGGTTGGTACTCTCTGCTTCTTTCTCATCTCTCTCTCTCGTAAAGGAAAAACAAGTGACTTTAATATGTTTGTTTCTAAGATAGCTACCCGTCTTAGTGGGACTAGTAGTTCTGAAAGACACTAGATTTCCCGATAACAAGGTGGAATCACTGTGGTTTAGGGTTGAGGTGGTTTGGCCTTTGGAAGCCCTAGTTGGTTTTGTCTTGGTTTATTCCATGAGATACCACATTCATGCTTGGAATATGGTGTGGGGGTGATTGGATGAAAGAGAGATTTGGTTTAGCTCAATCTATGGTTGGGTGGTACATGAAAGTCCCTGACTTGTTTGACATTTTCGTATGTTAATATGAGATATTTTCTTGTTATGATATGAGAATTTGTAGTGATCATGTTAATGATATTATGACCAAGTTTCCATGATTTATATGATGGTTATTTGTTGGTTAATTACAGGTTACATGATGTATGTTATCTATTGATATTATCATGATTTATTTAGTTATTGATTGGTTGGTGAATGTATGGACTAATAAGCATCATTGCAGCTTGCTAGAGAGGGCTTAAGCCTTATTGGTGATTCTCAAATGAATATTCCCAGATTATGATCAGATATGCATTCATGACCTATAGCTTACATGTTTTCCACATGTTTGACAAAATTTCTATTATGGATTAGGCATCTTTGGGTCAGGTTCTTACTTGAGTCTTGATTGACTAGCATTGTCAATGCATTTGATTTACTTTTGGAAAGTCTCAGGAAATTCTAGGCAGTGGTTTGGAAGGTAGCTTGAAAAGGTTGTACAGATCCCAGGACCGCATGCTCAGAACTGAAAATTTTAGGCCATAATAACATGGATACAAGTCTTTGAGTGCGGTTATAGCCTCATAGCCACATGGAAGTAGTGGTAAGGGTGAGATTGTGGGTCTAGGTTAGTGAAACAAGGTTCTAGCTCAGGGATTGACCACCTGGGGTGTTTCTTCAACTCCTGGGTGATTTGTAGTCCATGTGGGATGTTAGTTTGTGGTTGGTTTGTAGGTCCAACTTCCTTAACTAGAACTAGGAGGTTGGGTCATGTCATAGTGACACTTGTATCATGTTTACCCTAGCGAGCTTGTGAATTTGGGTAAATGTGGGAGGGGTGATTATAGGGTGGTATCAGAGTGGGTTTCCATTCTCTTTGGGTGATATCTAATACCACGGGGTGGTATTAGAGCGCTTCCAAGTTCAAACAATTGGATTGGATGGGCTAAATGTATATGTTTATGAATGCATAATAGGTCAAACATGCATCGTGGTGGTCATTATGTAGTTTGTGTCATCATGGTGTTGTTGGTATGTTATGATGCTAATATGTTCGCTGAGATGGAGTAGGAGATGCAGATTATCAAAGCGAGGCTACAACATTGGACCTCGAGGTAAAATAAGATCATTATACAACGATCATATGTTGGCATGCATGTATGATGGCTAATATTTTTTATATGCATTATGGTTATACACATGCCTGTCATTTTATTGTTGTTGTGATAGTCAATTAGTGCGGTCATATGCACGTGCATCAGATAGTCATGCATGGTATATAACTTGTTGTTATATGCATCACAGTTATACACATGATGATTATGGTTATTTCAAATTATTTATTGATTTTATATGCATTGGGCTAATTTCGATCGGTCTGTGCAGATGGTTATGGTTATAATATTTAAGTGTGAGTCAATATACTTGTGATATTGTGTTGTACTAATCTGGACTGACTTGTGAAAATGTGATAGCCTCCCTTAAGATACATTGAGGTATGAGTGCGATTATGTCATTTATTTGGTTTATCTAACATGGAATATTTGCAAGAGGCAGAAAATTAAGGATGAAGAGTAGAGTAGTGGATTACGGTTCACATGACTCCCTTTATAGGCCTGATGTGAAATCTATGGAGGGGAAAAGTGGCATGATTATGTGGTATGTTTTCAAGTACAGAATGTATGAGAAATGAAGGTCAGGTTTTGGAAAGTGTGGTTAAATTTAATAGAGCTTTGGAGAACCCATTTCCATAGTTGGAAATTAGAGATTGGACCATTATGGTAGTTGCCACGTTCTACCTTACTGTGGACCAAGGATAGTAAGGGGTTATGTTTACAGGTTGTTTGAATATTTGATTAATTTCATGATATGAGTATGTGTCTATAATATTGCATGAAGGAATGATATTGTTTTAAGATAGTTGTTCTAACACAATGTGTGCTGAGACAACTGATATGCACTTGAGTGCAAGTGGGTGATAGTTGTAGTATTATGACTAATTACTATGAGTTGTTTGTAGATTATGAAATGGTTTTTAGTCTTGATAAAGGATGATTTCAAATTAATAGACACGATGTCTTGATCTATGGAACATGTAACTGTCACATGTGAACAGTTGCAGGGCAACATGCTTAGTATTAGCAGACAACGTAAAATTGATTTGTTTATATAACTAACAAGTGGGTAATGTGATAGCACCTAATAAGACTCAATTGCAACAAGGAAAAAGGTAAATGAAAGGAATTAGGTGAGAATTCCTTTGGTTACGTTTGGAAACCACAATTCCAAATGAATGAGTTCTTTGCATGAATACATGAAGTCTTCTTAACCTTGATTTGCCTGATACTATGTGGATATGTGCTATATTCCTAAACATGTATTTGATAGGTATAATAGATGGTTTTTAGTTATGGTTGGATTCATCAAGGAATTAGAGTCCCTTGAGAGATGATATATGTACATGTTCAGTTACAGGTTAGCATGCTAGGTACAACAAGGTATGTTTATGGTAGTATGATGTAGGGGATTGCATGGAAAAAGAGACTGCCATGAAATCTTGAAGAAGGATCAGGTTGAGATTTTCATTGGAAGCATTGGGAACTCATAGGGATTGAGTCATGGTGTATGTTGAGAGTTTTGTGCTTTTAGTTCTTTGTGATTTGAGTGCGCTAGATTTGTAGTTTTGTTTCTGTTTGGTGCATGGCCATGCCACTTTGTTTGTGGTGTCATATTGCTATTGGTTTTTCATGGTTTTCTTCTTGTATGTTTCTTTGTCTTTCCTTTTATGTTTTGGGGGTCTTTGGAATTGGTTTGGGAAAGAAGAAATTTGTGTTAGAGAATTATATATTATAGAGAAATGGAACACATAAAATATATTGCAGAAATATAAACACAAAAAACACATAAAACAAGAGAGACACATATATACGTGATTCACCCAATTTGGGCTACGTCCACGGAGAAACAACCAATCCTTCCTTTTATATTGTCCACAAAACTGAAGAGATACAACCTATAGCAGATCCATTGTAATTCCCTCTTCGCTCTCACACAATTTCCTCTCTTTCTCACTCAGAATACATATCTACATAGATGCAATACAATTCGCTCATATATAGTGAGGGGTTTCCTTCTAGGGCAAAAAAACCCTAAATTAAACATAACTTCTACCATCAGATCTCTGCCCAATGAACGGCCCAGATTGACTACGCAAGTACAAAATTTTACAAGGAAATTTTACATGTATTTTTAGCTTCGGGGGCACTGCCCTTGATCCCTCTCCGGGGGGGGGGCGGGGGCTCTCAAGGATTGTAAAGGCACCCCCCTAGACCCCCGGCTCCAATGTGGCGATACCTATAAATAAATAAGATAATTAGGCTTCGCACCCAACAATTTGATGGAGCTTAGGGGGAGATGAATGAAACCCAACAGGTAATGTAAGACCCATATGAAGCTCGGTGCATGAGTAAAAGGAAACTAAAGGCAAGAATATGACAACTCGTTGGGCTAGTTGGGTCTATTGGGATAATGGATGGCAGCATGAAAGTCATGAGAAAGGTAATAGGAAAGGTAAATTAAATGGATTTGAGGCATCAAATTCTTTGGCTATGTTTGGAACTTTCATTCTCAATGTTGTGCATGGTGTGCAGAGATAAACGGAGTTCTATTAACCTTGACCTTATGATATCTGGTAATTATGTGGTGATCCTGATTTTGTTGATGTCTATATATGTATACATGTATGTATGTATTTCGTTTTTTGAGAGGGTCATCAAATATCATGCTTGTGGAGGAATGAATGTTTATGCAAGTGAATGACATGAAGAAGTTCCTGGTTTATGAGGAATCAAGTGGGTAGAGTAGCCTTGACAGATCTATGAGGTAAGTGTTGTGTGGATATGATTTGATATATATGATTATAACTATGCTTATGTTTATGCTATAGAAGGTAATGCTGAAGGATACATCAACAGAATGAAAGCAGGGTGATCTGTAGCATGCTAAGACAAACATGGATAGTGGAAAGAAACACAAACTCAAGATTTGGATTGTGGACGCACATAGTAAGGTGTGGGAAAGACACTATAAGCAAGGTTTCTTGGTAGAGACAACATGATCTCTAGATGTGTAATATTGTTGCCATGTACATGTGGTGTTGTACACATGTTGTACATGTGGTGCGGTGCACATGTTGCATATATGGCATTGTGTACATGTGGTGTTGGGTACATGTTGTGCATGTTGTGTTTTGTACATGTGGTACTGTGTTATGTGTATTCTGTAGTCATTGTATCATGACATGTGTATTCAGTGTGTTGTACTCTATGTATGTATATGTACTGTGTTGTACACCAGGTGTAGGTTTATGCATTGTGTTGTACAAAGGGCATAGGTGTATGCATTGTGTGGTGCATTGTGTGTGGGTGTATGTGTTGTGATGTACACTATGTGTATGTGTATGTGATTGAAGAGAAGAGAAGACACTAGGTGCTTGTAGGGTTTGGAAATTGATCCAGTGTGCATACGAAAAAATACAAGAACAAAGGTAGAAGCAAAGAATCGATTGAAAGATAAGTATCAATATTTTATTTTAGTTTTTAATTATGCACATATCTTATTAGTTTTATTTATGATGGTTTTGTTTTGAGCTAACTGGATGTGATATGTTTATACATGATGATTTAATCAAAGAGCTAGTTTTACTTGTTGTGATGTGAAGTAAACAAAATTGCAAGTGTTCCTTATTGACGAGCCACCAAGGAGATATGATTAGAAATTTTATCAATTCCTTTTGAATTTAATGAAAATTATGCGCTTGGTATAGGAAATCATGGAAAATTCCCATGATTGGGTGGTTGAAAATGCCTGGTTTGGGTGGTTGGAACTAGTTGCAAGAATGTTAACAACAACAATGAAAGGAATTGGAACGTGTAATAGTTTGATGGTAAAGAATTCAAGAGCATGACCATTTATGATAGTTTTGAGGCAAGGATATGCCTTGGTTTTTGGACCTTCAGATGTAAGGAAAACTTGCCAAGGGACGGATCGCTTAAGGGACTGCGCAACGGAGAAGGGGATGCTAGAAAATCTTGGAATTTGTGTGACTACATAGAAGGAGGTGACCGAATTTCCCAAGGGATTGTGTAGAAAAGAGGGGAAAGCCATGGAATACATTTGTTTTTGTCATTCAAAATTTCTAGATGGAATTAGAAGCACATTGAGAGTGTGCCCTTGAACAATGAGTCAGTAACTGTTCACTGAGAGAATAAGTAGAAAAAGAATTGTAGTGCTATACATTGGATGCAGAGTTTGATTTTGGTAGTGGATTTTGGACTTCTTGGGAAGGAGGTGAATCCTAGTACTACTTTTGAGGGTAGAGGTGTGAGCCTCTAGATTCCTTTGTTGACTGATGTGAGCACCATATCCTTTTATTTTCTAGTTAGAGAAAATGTGCATATGTATATGTGTATAATATTGTAAACACTGTATCAGGTCGTGGTTATAAAGCTCCATATACAATATGATTACTTTTTGGTTGAAGAAAATTTCATAAGTATATGTGGTAGTCATTATAAATACCATAATGAGCTATGTTATAAAGCTACAGTAAACGATATGATTGTCATGTTTTTAGCAGTGGTCATTGTAAATACTGTGACGAGTTGTGTTATAAAGCTCCATAGGAAATATGTTTTGTTTTCAATGGTTTGATGGTCATAGGTGTCATTGAACACCGAAGACAGTGTTCCCTATTGGGCCTCATAATTATCATGATTTCCTTATCCTATTCTTTAGTTTTTAATTTTGTTTTCTTGTGTTTTTCTCATATTTATGATATATTAATTGGTATGGTATGGGACTAAGAAGGAAATAGTTTACATTTATTATTTCGACTTCTAGATGTGTTATTTTGATTACAAAAGCACTACTTATTCGTGGTTGAACATTCAATATGAATAGGGATTTTGCAACATATCAGGGGTATCCATTACTTAATGTCATTTCCAGACTGCCCGTGGTAAAATCAAGATAGCGTGATGTTGTTTCTAACCAACTGTGGCAGATTAAGTGAGGATGAATTTTATCTAAGTAAATATGTTAGGGACAAAGCCCTTTATTTTTTTGTCTCAGCGATATTAATACTATTTGTAACTAAAAATGAGCTTTCTGAAAATATTTGGATTCTCATGATCGCTCTTTGTTAAAAGATTCACAATTTTTATCTCCCTTGATTGTAGTATAAAGATAGGGGGCTTGTGTCTAGAAAAAGATCTTTTTAAAAATTTTCATTCATCTGATAGAATTGCTAAAAAGCACTGACTGTAATCATTTTCATAATATAATGTAAAGTTTTCATTGTTGAAAATTAATATGTTGTTCTGATATTTTCTACAAGGTAGTTTGACTTCGATAGTTTGGGCCCACTCCTGGATGAGGTGTTGCCTTCATTTGTATTATTAAGTTTGCATTTTATTTTCTTTCATCGATAATTTATCTACTAGATTAGTTGTAAATCATGTGTTTACTTTGAGTAAAAATAATATTGATAATCATGATATTGATTTGCAGATATTGTTCCTATAGAAGTTGATTTGTAATTACTATTGCTTTATTGTTGTTTCCCAAAAGGCCATCTCTTAAATTTTGGTGCATTAATATTAGTTTTTCTTTCCCTCTTGCTATTTCTTCTTTCCAATTTCATGAATGTGGTTTTCCAACGTTGGTCATTTTATTTTGCAATCGTTGTTTCCTAAGTAGAAACTTAACATTCTATAGATTTTCTTGCTATAGGCCTATTAAGAGTGATAAAAATTCAATGCCTTTGAATGGGTTTTATAGAATATGGTTTTCCTAAAAGATAGATCTTCCGAATACATGTTTCAAGTTAGGAATTGATTCTTTCATTCTAGTTAGTTTTCTTGCTATTAGAGAATTAGTTAGCATTAATTTCAGAACCATCTCTTGCATATACTTTTCATAAAACCTTGAAATAACCATATGAATACTCGTGTTGATAATTTAATGTGTGGTAGTTAGTTGATTCTTTAGAACAATTAATTGACCCAACATTTTGGCATTATTGCTAGGAAGGTTGTCAAAAGGGAGTGCTAATGTATTTAGTTGCATATATGAATCCTTGAGGGTTGGATATTGAACATGAAAGGTAAGAACCCATGCACACACCCTAGTAAAAAGAAACTTGTGGTGGTGTCTTCCCTTGGTTGACAGATTCAGGCTATTTAGTATGCATGACTAGGAAGAAAATTAGAGGTAGGAATCCAATAGAAAAAGCTAAAAAAATACACTTCAAAAGGTACCAAAATCTAGGGTCAAGTTGGCCTTGGACAAACGACCTTTATGGACAAAATCATCTGAAGAGAAGAATCTCAAGCATCGGTAGGCCCTCGAATGGTATTTGGGAAGGGCTCTACTATTATTTCCCCTCCAGTAGTAGAATCTTATATTGCGACTAAAGCTGAGATTCACAAAATAACCATGGGATCTGAGCAGAGATTTTAAGATTTATGAAGAAAGCATCTCGATCCTTTTAGAAAGAGTGAGGGGAAATCTTGTAATTTAAAGGAAGGAAGAGGTGAAATGAGTGATATAAAACCTCAACCTCCTGAGCAGGAGCCTCCTGCAATACCTATTATGAAAGAGAGAATTGAAATTCTTGATTCAAGTAGTGCTATAATAACTAGATAGGGTTTAGAGTCTCACTACCATACTAGCCTTTTTCAGTTAGTACCTCCTGATTTTGGGATTCCCGAGGGTTACTACCATATTTTTCATCAAATGGAGGGGCAGGTATCAAGAACAAAAACTTTGACCATAGAGTATCCTATTGTCGTTCCACAAGCCAATGCACCCATGAAATCTATTCCACTTCAAAAGCTTCCAAAATTTCATTGGGTGGCCTCCAAAAGCCCAGATGAATTCTTGTTTGAATTTGATGTTCTGTGTCGAGGATATGACTACACCACTGATCCCTAGAAACGAAAGATGTTTCCTTCCACTCTAAAGGGAGAAACAATACAATGGTTCATGAGATTAGGGGAGGTACCATTAAATTGTGGGATTAGATGAAACAATATTTTCTTACCAAATACCAGGATTACTGCCAATCTAAATATTTAAAGGAAGAAATATTTAAAATTACATTTAAGGAAGATGAGACCTTAGAAGAATTATATAAAGAGGCTCTAGTATAAATTGCAAAGATCTCCATACACCACTCTACCTAAAGAAGTACCGCAAACTGCCTTGATTAGAGGAATGGATGACAAATGGATAGAAATACTTAAACTAATGGGGCAAGGAGATATTTATAAAGAAGAGTATGACGATATTATGAAATTGTGTATCAGGTGTTTGCATGGGAGCACAAGGACTAAGATTAGAGGTCATGATTTTCTCAAAAGGAACTACAGGTGGACGAGTCATGCGTGCAACAATCGGTAATCTATTAGAATATTTTAAAACTGATATATTAAGCACACTCAACACACAATTGGATGTCCAGTGAAGCAAAAGCAACCTGTAGTAGAACATGCATTAATAATTTTTTTTCCTCATTGTCAATAGAAGCATGGTCGTAAGGAATTCCCATTGGATACAGTTAAGATCTGTGTTATATGTACTAAAAAAAACTTGATTGATCGTTGTCCCTCTCTTCCTAGATTTAAGGCTATATTTAAGGAAACTAAAGAAGAGCCAAAACCTAGTGTTTAGTAGCATAATGATGAAAATGGAAAACCTATCCTATAGGTATAATAATTGTTTTTCCTGGATAATATAATCAACAATAGTTTCCCGAACTAAATTGGAAGGGTCAACAATATTCAAATACCACTTGGAAATCTCACCCATATCCCCCATCACTGTGGTTAAATCAACCGTTTCTTGTACCTTCTTGGTTAAACCAACAATATTTTGTGCCACCTGTTAGAGCTTGAAATTTCACCTCAGGCTGGGAAAGGTAAACCTCAAGGCAACATCAAACCATTTAGCCTCGTAGCTAGCCCTACGGGGCAGGAGAAGGCTCTCTCCGGTCTATCTCGTAAAATATTCAATAGATGAGATGACCAATAAGGTAACATTGATATTAGGCTAGTAAACTAATCAAAGAGTTTGGTTTTGGTTTTTTGGGGTTTTTGGTGGCAAATTGAGGGGATGGCAATTTTGGGTGCGGGGATTGGACACAGTTTCTGCAGGGGGTTCCTTGGGGCGAGGTAGGAGACATCGTTGATGCCTTTAACTGAGGTGAATGGTCAGGAATGAAAGATGAGGAGCTAAAGAGAGCAAACAATCACTTTGAATTCTCTTTAGATAGAAGAAAACATTGAAATTAAACAAACTTAAAAGCAGAGCATGGCAAGCATGAATTCTTACTTTAACACTTCATTTGTTTAATGTGCAGAAGTAAAAGAAAGGAAATGAATCACATAACAAGCTTACAAGAACATTGAGAAACACACCATCAACACATGAGTCCACAAGAATCCCAAAGAGGACTGCAAAACCCTGGTCTTACTTAGCCAAAAATTGCAGAGATACAGTGAATAATACAATGATAGCTTATCCCTCAAGAGTCCAACCATGAAAATGAGCAAGAAAGTACATAATATAGATGATCTAACCTCTTTCCCTGCCTCCATGGGTCGAGCTCACTATCCTAGGAGCTGTTTCAACCACTTCTAAACTAAGCACTACAAACTAGGCAGTGAAAACAACTTGCCTCTATAAACTTGGAAACCAATTCATTCATTTAATATTTACCCTTTTCATGAATAAATGTTCTAGAAGTGTTACATAAGAGTAAAAGTGTCTAAAAAGTACAATAATTACATCAAAGAGAATCACATTTCATCCCAAAAAGTCAAAATGAGTCAAATCTGCGTTTTCTGGGCTGTACAGTGCATTTCTGGACAAAACTGCCTGACAGGTCGCGCGCCCCTGCCTGACGGGTCGCGCGCCTTTGGAGCCATGTTTGGGGAACTTTCAGGTGGCCAAATTGAGCAAAAGTGGGCTTGTTGGAAAGGTCTGTGAGTCTAATTTCCAACCCAACTGGAATTTCTGAATTTGGAGTTCATTTGCCCTGTCAAAACTCAAATCTCCCAAGACTGCTTTCTACAATTCAAAAAAGTGGCAGAAAGTCAATTTTTGCATGTATTTTGACTTTCTGGAGGCCTAAAACTTCACCAAATCTCAAGTCCATCCATGAGCATATGTAACTTTGCATGAAAAATCTGGAAATGCTGAGTTTTGGTCAAAAGGAGTTGCCCTGATGTAGGGTCACGCGGGGGGTGAGACCCGTTAATGGGAAAAACCTGCAAATTGCCAAAAAATGCCAAAATTCACCCAAAATTCTCAAAATTTCTTGGGATTTGTGCTGTGGCTGGTCTATTTAGTGCCTTTATCCTTGAGTGAAGCCTCAGCCAAGATACGGAGGGGATTTGGCCTCTTTCTCCTTTTCAGTGCCTCGGTCAGCTGCCTTTGAAACATTTTCATCTTTGCCTTGCACACATGCATTCTTGCCCAGTAATGGTTCTTCATGTTCCTTAGCAATCTCTTCTCTTGGTTGGCCTTAGCCAACAGCCTCTCCAAGTGTGCATTGACCTGGATGAGCATGGACTCTCGGTCAACGGGCAATGTGTCACCGGGTCTTCTTCGGTTCAAGATTCGGTCACTACGAATCCTCCATAGCTCATCAAGTGCCTTCTCCTCCTCCAACTGTTTGTTGCACTACTCCAGGTATGTAATGGTCCATTGTGCACCCTCTAATCTCCTCTGTAAGGCATCATTTTCAGCTTTGAGATGCTGAATGACCTCCTTTGCTTCTTGGCTCGGAGAAAAGGCCTCAAGATCAACAAGCTCAATATCTGGAACTCCGGATGGCCCCTCATCAATCTTGGGCTGCTTGCCCCTCTGTGCTGCCTGTGCTGCTGAAGAAAGCAAGGCCCCTTCCACCTGATGTGGAGATAACACTCGCTGAGCTGATGATGAAGGCGAGACCCCTTCCACCTGTTGTGGAGATAGTACTCGCCTAGCTGCTGCAAATAAGGCCCTCGGGCCTTTCTGATAGGTAACCAAAGGTGAGGAGCTGACATGTCTAGTGACAGGGATGTCATGCTGCTGAGATGGTCCTCCCTCCTCGTGAATAACCTCAGGATGTGGCGAGGGTGGTGCTGTGAAAAACTCCCGAGAGATGAACTCCTCCCATGAGATACCCTACTGAATCAACTGATGCAATACTACAAGCTGAATCAAACCATAATGATAAAGGCTCCTGTACTGCTGTGCCGGGCTCTTCCTCTGCAACATGGGCGCCATCCTCTGAATGTTCTGATAGAAGAAAACCGGGATGTTCATCATCCTCACTCGAGTCAAGTGCATCATGAGGCGAATATGATATGAATACACCTGTGAAAATCTGCCCTCACAGGTAAAATAGTGCATAATGAGCCTCATCATGGGAGCATACTCGCTCCTGAGAAACCTGAATGGAAACACACCTGCCAAATGTCTCATGAATGGTGGCCGGACAAAAGGCTCAAAATGAACATAATCTAGCACCTTGCGCTTGTTCCACACCTCCCCAACATTAGGTATCCCTGTGGCATGTGAGATCACCTCGGGTGTCAATGTAAAGTCCACCCCTGCAAGGTTGACATGTCCATCATGCAAGTGTAAAACAAAAAGGCGGGCCAACTCTCTATGGTGTTGAATCCGAGAGATCCTCTCACAGAACTCATAACAAGACATATACTGAAAACATGTGACTGCCATAGGACAGGCCTGTAACTCTGCTAAAGAGGTGGGCTCCTCTCGCTTATGATGTCCACCCTTTCCACCTTTATGAGGCCTCCTCTGTACCTCAATTTCTGAAGCTGATGACTGGTCATCACTTTGCTCATAGGTTTCGGTTTCTGACATGTTTAAAAGAGCAAAGTGGACAAAATGTACTGTTGCTTCTGCTTTATCAAATGTTGATTTCTATGCTGTTTCAAGGGGACAAGGACATGAGGGAAATGTTAGGGGAGGGACCTTTTTACAAGGAATTGGGAATATATGAATATAACAGGGAATTTAAGGAAAACAGTGCAAACAATTATTGCAGTTTATAATCAGGAATATTGGGAAATCATTTGCAAAAATCACTGCATATGGGAATACATGTATAGAAAGTGAACATATGGGAATATGAATACATGCACTAACAGGGGAAGATAGGGAAACATATTTACAAAACTCTTTACATATTCACCAACAAATTCTTGTGTTTTCACATGCATATGGTGCAGCAAGATCAGGGTTTGAGTTCTTGATGCTTTGGGAGAGGGGTAAGGTTTGCATTTTAGTGATTAGGGAGAAGGGAGGGTTTGCATTTTATTTATAAAATAGTATGGGAAAATACAAATGTGAGTGGAAAGGGGAAGGAGGGAGACAATTACAAAGGGAAAAAAAACCTTGAAACAACACAAACCCTAGCACATTTTAACCATTAATATTGCAGTCATTTGAAGCCTCTTCCACTTGCGCAATTTGATTCTTAAACACAAGCATGAGGGTCTTCAATCATAACCAACAACCAAATTGAAGTGGAGAGGGCCTACCTCAAACAACTTGAAGATTTGGAGGAAATTTGAGCGATTTTGAGTTGAGTTTGCAGGGGAAACGTTGACGGGTCGCGCGCCCTACCCAACGGGTCGCGCGCGCTTGACGGGTTGCGCCCGTTACAAAACAACACTGCTGGATGCTCGCTGACGGGTCGCGCGCACCTGACGGGTCACGTGCCTGGCCTGACTGGTCGCGCGCCTGTCTTGAGCCCGAATTCGACCAGATTTCGCCCAAAGCTCTTGGATACTTGCTCACTCGCACTTGCCAATGCCTTGGATGCATAATGAGAGTAAAAGGAGGGAGATTGGGTTTTTATAAACTCCATTTGAAAAAATTTCATGCTCAAACCCACTTTCTAAAGTTTATCATTGACACTTTACAAAACTGACTTTTTAGCTTCCTTTGTCCTGAAATTGACTCATTTAGTGCTTTGACTTGATTCTTTTTGTAGGTAGATCATCTGAGGGATCTAGGAAAGGGGACCAGGGTTGCATTTTGTCCGCTGAAAACTTTTGAAATTTCATCACTTTTTACAAAAATTTAAAATGACCTTGGCTTTAAAAACAGGGTTTTTAAATCCAAGGTGAAAATTAACTGTACAATATTGAAATTTGTGAAGAAACACTTTTTAAAATCATCCCTCTGGCTTGTTGGGCACCATTTGACCTTCAAAACATGACCTTGTAGACATTTTTGACCAAAACCCTAGACCTAGGAAATTGACCTCAAGACAAGACAAGACAAGCTTAAAAGAGCTTAATGACTGAAATGACCTGAGCCAGCAATGCCAAGAGGGGTATAAACACACCAGCTCCTCCATCAGGTTTTTGGCATGCCTAATGGGATGCAAAAAATTGACACTGATGAGACACCTACATATGCAAATGCAAAGAGTTTTGATCGCTGATGGAGGGCTCAAGACCGACTCTAACACCACCATGGAAAAATTTGAAAAGAAATTCGTATCCCTCACAATGATCAAACCAACCTACTAAAGGGCTAATGCGGTCCCAAACTGGTAGTGCCCCTCCAGACCTATCAATCAATCATTGGGTACACTGCCTCAATCACAACCATCACTACAACCTTTACAACCAACACTTTAGTTACCTCCTAATGCTCTGCCTCCATTACACCCTCAACTACCTACACAACCAAATCTAAATCCAAATAATAGGCTTGTGCCACTTCTAGAAATCCTTGACACTTTTGACTGTTATCCTCCTTCCTTAGAATGTAACGAGCTCCACATAATATTTGGGAGGACCTTTTTCCTAGAGGTCCCCCCAATGAACTTAGATGAATCAGAAGATGAAAATTTTACCAAAGAGTAGAATTAGTCAGAAAAACCCCCTTCAGCAGTGATTATCACTTAAACATAATCATCTAGTAAACTAAATAAAAACTAGGAACCCAATAAAGTTACATATGCCACTCCTTCGTTTCCAGAGATATTGGCTATAATAAGATCATCTACATATCCTAAATTCGTTATTATAGGGGAATTACAAAAATTGTGTATTAAAATTCCTCTCCTCCAAGCAATTAGAGACACACTTATTTACACTAAAACTATCAAAGCTTTATGTCTCAAGAAGCTTAGAAGAAAAGAAAAGAACCCCCCTGCAGTCCATGTCATTGGAAAAAATTTTGACCTTATCTTGGGAAGGCAGATACCCATTAAGTATGATGAGCCCAAAAACCCTGTTGTCACCATTTAGATTCAAGGCCTCAGCTTTACAAATACTTTAGTGGACCTAGCAGGCACTATAAACATCATAACACTTGAAACACATGTCCTCAGAATAATCACATCAAAACCAAACCCAATCGTGCTAGAGTTAGTTGACAGATCCGTGATAAAGCCATAAGGAAACTTGGATGATATTATCATTTCTGTGGATTCCTAGGAGTATCTGGTATATTTTATGGTCCTTAATCCTAAAAATAAGCTAGAAGGACACCCTCTCATATTGGGCAAACTGTTGTTTCCCACTACTAATTTGTACATTCAGTGTCAAACCAGTAGCATGACTATTTCCAAAGGAAATACCATTAAGAACCTTATTCTATATCCACCAACTAATCCCAACACACCATCTAACAATATTAAGTGGCTTCCTCCTGAGTATGAAGAAGGTGGATTACATTGTCCTCTTACTATTGACAAGGCTCTTCTTTTAAAGAGACAGACTAAAGATGACACAATCAATAGTTTTATTAATCAACCCTCCACTGCAGGACATCCAACATGTCAAAAATTGAAATCCATAGTTGATAATGAAGCCCAAGGTGATCCAATGGAAGAACCAAACAATATTCACATACCTACAACAACATACCATAACAATATTCCTGTTGAAATTGAACCAAGAAAAATGCTTAACATTAATACTAGTCTTGATAACCTTCAATGTGAGAAACTAATACAAATCCTTAAAAAATACAAACAAGCTTTTGCCTGGGATTCTACAGACATGAAAGGAATTGATCCAAAGTTATGTACGCACTACATCTACATTGAAAAATATGCTTATGTTATTTGTGAACCGCAAAGGATATTTAATCCACATCTTAGGGACATAGTTATACAAAAAATCTAGAAACTACTTGATGTCAACTTTATATACCAAATATCTGAAAATCATTGGGTTTCACCATTGGTTTTAGTCCCTAAAAAGAATGGAAAATGGAGGATTTGTGTATATTATATGGAACTAAACAAGGAAAAATAGAAAGACCATTTTCCTCTTCCATTTGTGGACGAATTCGTTGATACCCTTGCTGGGAATACATAATTTTTCTTCCTAAATGGATTCAATGGATACAATCAAATTGAGATTACTCCAGAGGATCAAGACAAAACTACATTCACTTGTTCATGGGGAAATTTGCATACAAAGTCTTACCATTCGGGCTTTGCAATGCACCAACCAATTTTTAGAGAGAAATTCTTAATATATTTTCTGATCTAATTAATGATGGACTTGAGTTTTATATGGATGATTTTACTCCTTATGGTAAAAAAAATGATGAATCTTTGGATAATTTTGAAAAGGTTCTTGTAAGATGTATAACTACGAGACTATTCTTCAGTAACAAAAAATGCCATATGCTAATGACATAAGGTGTAATTCTGGGACATTTGATTTCTGCGGTAGGTATTCGAGTAGATCTGACTAAAATCATGATAATCCTTAAACTTCCTATTCTTCATATACCAACAGAGGTATATTGATTCCTTGGTTATGTTGGATACTATCGTCATTTTACAACACATTTTTCAAAAATTGCAGTGCTTTTATATGCATTAACTGGACATGTGGAATTTGAATGGACTAATAAGTGTGATATTTCTTTTTTAGAGTTGAATAAATTGGTGACAAAAGAACCTTTGTGGGGACCAAATTGGAGCCTGATATTCCACATATATTCAGATGCATATGACACGACGATAGGGGCAATTCTAGGACAATAATTTGAAATCACTATAAAGGACCGATCGGGAAAGGAGAACCATGTTGCAGATTTCTTGTCTAGAATTCCACTCGTGGCCGATTCCTCCCCAGTGGAAGATCCTTTTCTGGATGACCATTTGTTTTCCGTGACAGTGAAAACACCATGGTACGTTGATGTTGAAAATTACTTGGTGGTTGGAAAACTTCTATCACATTTATTACCCCTGGAAAAGAAGCACAATATTCAGCGAAGTGATCGATTCTCATGGATAGATGGCTATCTCTTCCATACAGGGGAAAATATTCAAGTTCGCAGCTACATTAGAGAGGATAATATCTATGAAATCCTCAAGGCATGCCACGAGGAACCTTGTGGAAGTATTTAAAATGAGATATTCTTGGCCCATAATATTCAAATACGCCAAGAAATATGTCTAGAGTTGTGATAGTTTTCAAAGGACGAGGCATCCCATTCAGTCTAACGAAATGCCTCTCCAACCATAGTGTTAATTTTTGAGTATTTTGAGAGATACTCTAAGCCCTAGGGTTCGAGGTTTGGAGGATGGAGCACCACAATAGGTCATTGTGGGATTGGAACCCAAGGTTGGGGTTTTGTGTCGATTGATGTTTGGGCTAAAACCATGGATCATTTGGGACATGTGATGGATGGAGATGATAGAGGGCATTGAGGAGAATCCAACATGATAATAATTGTTGAATTACAAGTTGTCTACAATGAGATATGAAATTTTGAAGATAATGGTAAGTTTTTGGGCAGTCAAGTCATGTAGGCTTGAGGTGAACTTGTCCAAAATACATGTCCCTTAAAAAATTTGTGGAGCCCTTCTTTTGTTTATAAATAGAAGGCGAATGATTTAATCATTTTTCTCATCCTTGTGAATCCATTCTTATGATAGTACATATCTGAGGCAACGAGTTTGATTTGAAGAAAAGGCATGGAAGAAAGGGTTATTATGGGCATGATTATCTTTTGATTGCAGGTCTGAATCATTACAGAGGCAACTGCATTGCTTGAGGGTAGTTGTGAGTGGTGTTTAAGCTTAATCCTTATGTTATCTTTCTCCCATAAGTGAGTTGCAGCTAGGAGGAGGTATTATAGCTAGGTTGCAGGCCTAGAGTGCAATGTTCATGAGGTTTAAGAACAACAGAAGGACGTAGGTCAGTTGTTGGATGAACATGTGGATATAGGGAAGTGTTTTGAGGCCTAGAAGGAGGGAAGAACAATAGAGAAGGAGAGAGTCTAGGTTTGGGAGAAGCCCACACAGTTTTGAAGGTCTAAAAGTGAAGAAAAGAAGAGTTGTAGCAGGTAGTTAGGAATACCTAACTAATGACCTGAAGAGTAGAGAAAAACACCATCTCTCATGTTTGCAGAGGTATGTATTTATGTAGTATTGGATGCTAGTTGGATAGAAGTTTTGTATTGGGCACTTAGTGGTTGGTGAAGGGTAACAAGAAAGTTTCCAAGGTATCCATAGAACAAAAGATTTGGACAATTGTGAGTTGGGTGAAGCATTGAGCCTATGTGTAGCTCTTTGATGGAAAAAATAAGCTTCTAGAAGGAGGCATTTTGAGAGCTTTAGGATTGGCCAACCTAAAGGAGTAGATTGGATTAGCCCATGTTCATTGTTGGAGAAGAGACTTGTAACATTGATAGGTGGCAACCCTCCTGACCTATGTTAGCTTTCATATAGCAACAATGGAAGGATATGGTGAGAAGAAGACCGTGAGTAGCTGGGGAGAAGTAGTGGGCAGAGGGAGTTGTTCACAAACGAAGTTGTGGGAAAATCAAGTGGAGTCTCGATGTGTAGATGGAATTACGATCAACGTGAGAGCAGGTGGAGCCGCATTCAATGAGAATATGGAATTGTTACATTAATATAGGTAGATTTGTGTTCCTGCAGATCAGGAGTGAAGGACCGAAAAGATGAGATATGACATAGAGGTTGTGATTGTGCACTTGAGTAGCGAGATTGTCATTGTATCTTGTATTCCTGTACCGTTGGATATTTGAGGGCCACTATCCCTTGTATGGGAGCCCTAGACAGTTGTATTACTCAGTTGGTTTAATATAACAAAGATTGGGTTGTTGTACATATTTGTACAATATTTTGTAGAAAGTTGTCTATATTTATGCTTGTGTGATTTACTTCTATTTATATTACATTATGCAAAGTAGCTTTGTTGAGATTATTGGTTTGGTAGAATAAGATATTTTAACATTCTATTATAGACACTAGGGTCATGGAAATTCAACATGGAATCTGTGCCACCCTCCTCCCAAATTTACCCAAGTTACCCTGTACATTAGGGTAAACATGTGATGAGAGGCTACTACAATATGATTCAAATCCCAATGTACAGTTAAGGAAGTGGAACCAAAACAAAACAATGAATCTAACCTTCTACACATGTCATAGATTCTACAAGATCCAAACAACCCTTCTAGATGATGAACCTCTGAGACAAATCCACACTTCACTACCCTAGGGTCTCAGTCGCTCTCATGACATGGGAATTCATGTGACTAGGGCCCTCCAATCGCTCTTACAACATGGGAATGCAAGCCACTAGGGTCATTTTCTGTTAGGCCCCTGTACTACTAATGTAACCCCTTATTGTTATTAGTAAAACCCCCTTATTATATTGATGTACCCATGTAGTTCCCATATTGTTATTGTTGTGCCCCATAGAAGCCCACTATTATTATTATTGTGCCCTTACATTATTATTGTTATGTCGGCTCTGATTATATTATGACCCCTTAGACTCCTATATATAGAAAGGAGGTCTTTTATTTGTATCATCCAAGAATTGTTCATTTATGTAATGTAAAGGAGGTTGCCCCCTCGAAGAGGCTGAATTCTAAGGCGTTGATCTATCTTTTCTATCTTTTCTTGAGCTGGTTTCATAACATTTGGTATTAGAGCTTTGGATTCTAGGGTTTCGCTGCTCCAAACAGGTCATCGTGGAATTTTCGCTATAACTTTTTTTCTGCGACGTTTCAAAAGTTTCAAAAAAAACCCATTTGAGAGGAAATCATGCTGAACCTCAGATCTAAATTTCAGAGCTTTTCATGCTATATTTGTAGAGATATGATCTGAGGAAGTTGGTTTTTTTGCAGACTCCTAAATTACATTCCAAACAGGTGACCTGGGTAAAATCGTCCTAACTTTCTCTCTAGGGATCGAATTGAAATTCCGTAAGAAGGTACAAAAAGAGGACGGACTTTAGTTTCTTGTATGCATTTTTCAGATCCAAAGGTCGAAACAGTGACTCGTGGCACGTCGTACAAGTTCGCTCTACTGAACTAGTCTATAATCAAGTCACTGTGGGAGATTTCGCATAACTCTTCCTTGGAGAATCCAATTTGGGTCAGACTTGTGGCATTGGAAAGAGGACGCAGAGGGCTACTACAGATCACAATTTCAGAACTTAAAGATCTGAAAGTACAGAGTTAGAGTCATTTCAAGATTGAGCTCCTAAAATCAAGAAAAAAACAAGATGAGGAAGTTTGATGGAAAGGATTTGGTAAATTGGATACTTCAGATGGAGCAATATTTTGATCTACATGGTGTACCATTGTTACAAAAGGTATGTATTGCATCTTCATATTTAGAACCAGATCAATTTTTATGGTATGAAGGGCTTTGTTCTCGTAAACAACTTGTTACATGGTCAATTTTCATGGAGAAAATGATTGCACATTATGACGATACAAAGAGCAACACCTTCTTTAGAGCAACACCACAACAATTGGAAAGAGTAAAAGGGCTTTGTGACATATTCGAAAGAAAAATTATGGAAACCAGGAAGCATACCCCTCACAACTATAAAGATGGAAGTGTTGTTTCTCCTAGCCTTCCACAACCTACAAGGGTTACACCACAACAATTGGAAGAAAAAAGAGAAAAAGGGCTTTGTTACAATTGTGATAGCAAATGCACTAAAGGTCATAAGTGTGCTGAGAAGAAATTATTTTACATAGAATATGAAGAGGAGGAAGAAGAGGATCAAGAAACATCAAAAGAAGAAGATATACGCCAGGACCCCACCCCAGAGAAAGAAGAAATGAATCATACCATATCTTGTAAAGCATTGGCAAGAATTACCACTCCTCAAACTCTCAAGATAGAAGCACATATCAAGAAGAAAAAGGTGAAAGAAGTGAAAGATCACATCGATAAAGAAGAAATGAATCCAACCATATCTTGTAATTCATTGATCGAAATTACCACTCCTCGAACTATCAAGATAGAAGGACATATCAAGAAGAAAAATGTTCAAGAAGTGAAATATCACATCGAGCATCAAGAAATGAATCTGACCATATCTTGTAAAGGATTGGAAGAAATTACCACTCCTCAAACTCCAGAGATAGAAGGACATATCAAGAAGAAAAAGGTTCAAGCAGTGAAATATCACATTGAGCATAAACAACAATTTCTCCAAATTTTAAAGGATAACGCCACTTCGGTGCAAAATCAAACAAAACAACAAGTAGATCAACATCGTAGTGAAAAATGTTTTGATGTAGGTGATTGGGTATTTTTACTGCTACATCTCAAGCAAGCTATTTATGAGAAGGAAATGTTGGCAATACTACATGCACTTAAAAAAGGGCGACCTTACCGAATGGGAAGACTCTTCAAGGATGAGGATGTGAAAGCATTGTTTTGTGCTATTTCTATTATCCAACCAGATTGGATAAATGCAGCAAGGGATGAATGGAAGAAGGACGAAGAAGTATGACCACTTATTCAAAAGTTGCAAAAGATCCCAATTCAAACAATATTGCCAGAAATTGAAGAGGAAGGAAAAGTCATATTGGAACCTGGAGTAGTCACAGAAATAAGAACCCGACAGCTATGAAATCGAACAATTTCAGAGTATCTCATCAAGTGGAAGAACTTACCTGTTGAAGATTCCACATGGGAGGACAAAAATTTTATACAGAAGCATCAAGAACTACTCAAGCGTTGAGGACAACGCTTTTTGAAGGAGAGGGGCATGTTAGGCCCTTGTACTACTAATGTAACCCCTTATTGTTATTAGTACAACCCCCTTATTATATTGATGTACCCATGTGGTGCCCATATTGTTACTGTTGTGCCCCATAGAAGCCCACTATTATTATTATTGTGCCCTTACATTATTATTGTTATATCGGCTCTAATTATATTATGACCCCTTAGACTCCTATATATGGAAAGGAGGTCTTTTCATTTGCATCATCCAAGAATTGTTCATTTATGTAATGTAAAGGAGGTTTCCCCCTCGAAGAGGCTGAATTCTAAGGCGTTGATCTATCTTTTCTATCTTTTCTTGAGCTGGTTTCATAACATTTTCAACTAGTTCTGAGCCTACTATCTCACATTATGTGCCACTTTTTCAGGGCCAGGACTCAGGCCCCTGCCCAGAATTCCATGAAACCTTCAGGAATGAAAAGTAACATTGAGACAATGATATGAATGCAAATACTTAAAAAATACTTGAATGGACCCCTAATATCCATGGCACGCATTTTGTCAAACATATCAGAAATATGAAATCTACAAGTCATAACAACAAATCTGAGCATAGGTCTCATACTTATCTGAGAATCGCTAAGATGCATTGATGCCTTATAACATTAGTTCCATTATCATATATTAGGTCATATATTCATTGTTCATTCATTTAAAAATCCAAACATGATGAGAGCCATACATCATCACTATCATAAAACATACTCATAAACAACATACAAACAACAAAAGTAATCAGGATACATCAACCATAAATGCCAGATATGAACCAATAAATTTTCTCATAAAATACCTAGGAAACAGACTGTTATTAATGAGCGCAAAAGCCAACTGAGTATGTGATCCAGATCTCTTCGGCTACTAGAAATAACCAAGATCTTTAACTTCTGTAATGTTAGAATAATTGCATATGAAATAGTATAAAACAACCACTGCACATACTTCAAAGAAGACGAAATATAACGAAAACCATCAAATCAAAGAACACAAAGACATCGATAATAAATTTCACCTAGTGTGGGTTATGTCTTCAGGCCCTGGTGTCAAGAGTGGGGAGGGAACTTCATTAAATGTTGCAAGATGATGATGAGTACATAGTACATTCTTTTTCATTACAAGGATAAATTCCCTCAACTAGAGTGGCATGTCTCTCCACGAGACATTCTCCCTATAGGAACTCTCACTCAAATGGGCCCTTATTCAACATGACAATCTAAAAAAATCTCACATGATGTGGCATACAATTATCCCTCAACATAATGGTAATCAAGGATGTCAACAACAAAACATAATCTTAGAAAATCAAAGAAAATAATGACATCACTACATCATATACCTCCACTTTCGAGGATGGTTGGAAAATGAAAAGATCAACTGCTGAAACAGACACCACTACTGAATTTGTGGCATGAAATCATGTCAAACGACTGTATACTTTTCCCCTTGTTGACACCGTCAAATTCAGGACCCTCGAGAATCTTGAAGATTGCCCCAAAGATTCCCTCCTGAAGATGGCCAAAAAAATTGTTGATCAGATGAATATTCTGAGCACACCACTATGCTCCCTGCCAAATTCTATGAAAAATGACAATAAATTTGGCATCATTCTAACTCTGTCAAAAATCAACCTCCAATGGAATCTAAAGATTCCTCAAGATTCTACAAATATTCATCACTGCTGAATGTTTGAAATTTTGCTACGCAGATGAGGAAATAGACCACACCATCATTCTCCCTGTGAAATTATGAGAAAAATGACTATAAGCTTGACCCCATTCTTCCTCTGGCACTTCTCGACCCCAAATGGAATCTTTTCGATATCTATCATATTCCGCCACTCATTGTTCTGACCCTCTTGGTCGTTCAGGGTTCCACTGGTTTGCTTGCTCCTCCCCGCTCGAATGAAAAATGGAAGCATTTAAATATTTTAGGGTGGGCATACTTATCAAAGTCGGCCACCTATAGCCTAATGGTGGCACCTTGGATTAGGTCCCAAGTGACCCAAGATCGAACCCCACCTATTCCAAGTGCGTTGTGTTTTTTTGGTGTTTTAATTTAATTGGGCACGATTGGTTTTCTTAATTGTTGGCATATGCAATATTGGAAGGCAGCTTGATAACCATCATCAGACTTATGGTTTGGGTGTGGTTTATATGTTATTTGTTTCAAATGGGGTCGCCTATTGGGGGCCAACCCACATGGGCTGGGCAGGTTCGAACCCCGCCAACTCTCGATTGTTGTATGTGTTTACAATGTGACAGGTGGTGGGGTTTGACTGCCTTCCACCCATTTAATATATGTTATATGTCATAACCGTAGTGGGGGTGGTGGGGTTTGTGGCCCACCACCCCACATTTTTGTTTTTATTTTTAATACAATTGGTTTAAATTTCCCCATCAGAAAATAAGGGTTATTGGGAAAATTAAGTAGGAAATAAATTTTCCCATTCCGGCAGCTAGATTCTATGCACCGAGATTCCACCAAATTGTTTCCTCGTTAAGGCTGCCACTTCGCCAAGTTTGACCTGAAATTTGACCGACTATAACTTGAGCACACAAACTCAGGTTTGAGTGTCTTTCACGCCTTTGGAATCAGGACGAAAATCACTACAATCTTGTCCTAGTTTCACTTTAATCTAAGGACTTTTATTTTTAAGCTATTATGAGCCCTCTTTGACTTCTAAGTGTCTCTGGAGCCACATGGATCATTCCTCCCCACTGAGGAGCTTTTGGTCCTCCAAAAACATGAACATAATCTACAATTGGTGTGTTACATTTTATGCACCACAAGTGTCTTGACATGTTACACTTCCTTCTCCTTCACCCTTGTTCTTCAGAGCCATAAGTGATGAGTCGACACCTACATCCTCTAAAAACCTATAGTACAATATTTTCAAACTACATGCTTAATTACATGACCAGTCATGACCCAAACATCCCCATACTTGCAAAGAGTTTATAACACATATTCTTTGGTCAAGTTTACATCAGCATAGAATTCAATACCCCAGTTATCAATAAAATTCCAAAACATCATCATTGCTTTAACAAGTGATGGAAAAAACATCACCACTTTTACAATTTCGATCGAAACAAATTATTTACAAAATGTGGCCATGGAAAGCTACCATATCTAGAAAAACCATCTCTCGCTCATGAAAGTGAATGGGTCATCATCTCCCTACGATAGATTCGCCTGTTGAACAACTTTTCCAATTGGTTCCTACATGGGTGCTTTGTCCTTGAGATGTTGTTGTGGATGGAGCCTCCAACACATGGCTCTTTGATGCCCACCTCAGTTGCAATGAATGAAAAAATTCTTCTTCCTTGAGACCCTCTCAACCTTCTTCTTTCCTTGACATGGAGAATGATTTTCATGCCCAATCCTATCTCTTGCTACCATTCTCTTCCAACACTCAACAACCACATGGTTATTTAAACCACAAAAACTACATAGTTTTATATGCCATGATTTTCGTTCATCAATAACTTGCTTGTAATTAAAATGAACTTTAGAATACTGAGACTTTTATACCTCTCTCGACTCTCTTTGGTGTAACCCTGGCAATGAGAGCTTACCTTCGCTCTACCTCTGCAATGTGCATTGTCATGGGAGGGTTGTGATGTATCCAAATCATCCTCTTTCCCTAGTGGCTTTGACAATGTCTTGGAAGCTTCTGATACCTTTGAGCACTCTCCTTCAGTGTATCCCAAACCTACAAATCAAGGTATTTGTACCACCTCCAATGGTTGAGTCATTCCTTGGTCATTAACACCAAGTCCTCCTCCTTTATACCCCATCTTGATAAGGAGTCTCATGCCAATTCCTGAAATGGGTACCTCCATGTTTCCAATAGAAATAATGTCTTGTGAAAATGAAATTGAAGAAAGATCAACATTGACCTCCATTTTCGATTATGAAACAAGTGATGATGGCTTTGCTAAGCCTTTGTCACACTTCAATTTTTCCAAGGCCTCTTCCGTGGCTCGTAACTAAAGATGCACTCTCTACTTCTCCTCTTTTTCTTCTCGTAGAAGTATCCTCAATTCAACATTCTCTACTTGAATGTTATGATTGATATCCTCATTCGAATAATGAGAAGACGATGAAGAAGGTGAATGTACACTCCAAGGGGTAGATGGAGAATCATCCTCTGCTCTATCTTTCTCCCATTCCTCTCTTGCCATCTTCTCCTCGTAATCTACATACATTATGTCCACCATGTGTTCCATCCTAAGGATGTCCTTTTAGAGATCTCTGTTGTTCTCCATTTCCATTTTTGCGTGTTCAATCATTCATGAAATTCACATTAACGAGAAGACCACTTTGATACCTTACTTGGTCTGGATCTCTTCAACTACCAAAAATAACCAAAATATTTTACTTTTGTGATGTTAGCATAATTACATATGAAAGAGTATAGAACAACCACATGTGCATACTTCAAAGAAGACGAAACATAATGACAACCATCAAATAAAAGAACACAAACACATTGATAACAGAGTTCACCCAATGTGGGTTATGTCTTCGGGCCCTGGTGTCAAGATTGGGGAGGATGCTTCATTAAATGCTACAAGACGATGATGAGTACATAGTACATTCTTTGTCATTGCAAGGATAAATTTCCTTAACTAGAGTGGCATGTCTCTCCATGACACATTCTCCCTATAAGAACTACCACTTAAATGGGCCTTCCTTCAACATGACAAGCTAACAAAATCTCACAGGATGTGGCATACAAGTATCCCTCAACATAATGGTAATCAGGGATCTCAACAATGAAACATCATCTTAGCAAATCAAAGAAAAGCATGACATCACTACATCATATACCTCCACTTTATGGGATGTCTGGAAAATGCAAAGCTTAGCTACTGAAATAGACACCGCCATTGAATTTGTGGCATGAAATTGTATCAAATGACTATAAACGTTGCCCCTTTATAATACTGTCAAATTATAGACCCTCGGAAATCTTGAAGATTCTCCCAAAGTTTCTTTCTTGAAGATGGACATTGCTCGGATGAAGATTCTGAGCACACCACTTCATTCCCTGTGAAATTTTATGAAAAATGACTATAAAGTCAGCATCATTCTGCCTCTAGAAAAAATTAACCTCGCAAGCGAATCTAAAGATTCCTCAAGAATCTGCATAGATTTCTCACTACTGAACACCTAAAATTCTGTTGCTCAGATGAGGAAATGGAACAAACCATCATGCTCCCTGCCAAATTTTGAGAAAAAATACTATAAACTTGACACCATTATGCCTTTGCCACTTCTGGACCCCAAAGGGAATCTTTTCAACATCTAGCATATTCCCCCGCTCATGGTTCCGACCCTCAAGGCTGCTCAGGGTTCCACTAGTCCACTCACTCCTCCTTGCTCGAATGAAAATGGAAACATTTAAATATTTGAGGGTGGACAGACTTATCAAATTTTGCCACCTATAGCCTAACGATGGCACCCCGCATTAAGTCCCGGGTGACCTAAGGTCAAACCCCACATGTTGCAAGTGTGTTGTGTTTTTCTAGCGTTTTATTTTACTTAGGCACGGATGGTTTTACTAATCGCTGGCATATGTAATATTGGGTGGTGGGTCGGTAATCGTTGGTAGAATTATGGTCTGGGCGCAATTTAAATGTTATGTGTTTTAAATGGGGCTGCTTGTTGGGGGCCGACCCACGTGGGCTAGGCGGATTCGAACCCTACCAGTTCTCAATTGTTGTGTGTGGTTACAATGTGATGGGCGGGGGGGTTTGACCGTATTCCACTTGTTTAATATATGTTATATGTCATAGTCGTTGGGGGATGGGGGTGGCGGTGGGGTGGTGGCTCGCCACCACACAATTTTTTTTTAATATAATTGGTTCAAATTTCCCCATTAGAAAGTAAGGGTTACTGAGGAAATTAAGTAGGAAACAAATTTTCCCATTCCGACGGCTAAATTCCATGCACTAAGATTCCGCCAAATTGTTTCCTCATTAAAATTGCCACTTGGAAAAGTTTGATACGGACTTTGACTGGCTATAACTTGAGCATATGAACTCAAATTTGAGTGTCATTCACGCCATTCAAATCAAGACAACGAGAAATAAGATATGGTCCTAGTTTCACTTCAATATGAGGACTTTTATTTTTGAGCTATTCTAAGCCCTCTTTGACTTCTGAGCGTCTCTGGAGCCACCTAGATCAATATGGGACTTCCACGAACCACCCAACCATAGATTGGTTGAATCAAATATTTTTTTCATCCAATCACCCCTTTGCCATATTCCAAGCATGAATGTGGGACTCATAACCAAAACTCAATGAGGGCTTCCCGAGGCTACACCACCTCACCCTCATCAATAAAATCAAGCTTTACTACAATCCTCAATGGATCACCAGGCCAAAAAAAGCATGGATGCCATCAAATTTATCTACCTACACCATGAGGAATTTTCTTATCTCCTCGTCTCTAGGCTTTACCGTATATCCTACCATTCATCAGTCGAGTATTCCTAGGCCTAATTGAGACAACAGTATGCAGGATTTACCGTAATCCACACTAGATCACTAGGTCCTAAATGAGACTCCACCCTACAAGTTTTATCGTATATCCCATCCTGGGATTCCTAGGCTTGATGGAGAGCACCCACCTCTAAGATTTATTGTATATCCCTCCATTCACCGGTCAAGGATTCCTAGGTCCACTGAGGCAACACAAAATATGGCTTTACTGCAACCCACATTCTAGTTTAGGTAATCCATTCACATCTTTATGGATGTCTTTTTTCCATCTTCTTGGGTTCTTCTGGTAATCCATTCATCGCATATCTCCACATTATTTATGATTTGATTAAAATAAAATATTTTAGTGGTTGTTGACAGAATAGAAGAGGAATGATTTGATGCAATCATGGTGTAGCTTAAGCTCTAGTGACATTAATAATTTCATATTATTCACATATTATGTGGCCTCAAGTTATTTTTTCACCCAGCCGCCCCCGCAACATAAATTGACTACAACTATGTCAGTTGTACTAATGTAATAGTGTCAGTGTTAGTGTTAGAACACTCACCGATAGAATAACCACTCACAATTTTTTTTTTTTATTTAATTGTCAGCATTGACAAATATCGAAAATAAAAAGCCCTCCACTAGAAAAATTATGCCCCATCAGAGCTCACTTAGCCAATAAAAGATTAGAAACTTTTTTTTCCAGGAAATTAGATTTTTTTTTTGAATTTACCAAAAAATTACAAATATTAAGCATTTTCATGAAACTTTGGTTAAAATTGCAAAAAACATAACAAATTGATGCAAAGTCAATGCACGATGCGAGGTGAATGCTATAGTCCCTATAGGCAGGGACTAATAATATCAATCTTTTTTACTTTAATCACTTTAAAGGAATTTAAAAAGTTATGTAAAAATATCTTATTTCACGCTGACATGGAAATATTTAGAGTGAGACTGAAATTTTTTTCACCATATTTCTTTGGTATTGGGTTATAATATCAACAACGAATCTAATGAGCACAATTAGAGTGTGACTAAAATTTATAATACTTTTAACTAAAACTATATCAATATATATATATATATATATATATATATATATATATATATATATATATATATATATATATATTGATTATAGTCGACAACGTTTTTTTAATTTGAATATCTTTTAATTAATTAATTAATTTTTATTTTAAAAGGGACATGTGTCAACTCCACATTGAGCATGAAAAAAATCACAGCCTCATACTGGATTGTAGAATGTGCCTCTCAACGCAATTATTTTTATTATTTTAAACCATGTATTAAATATAAATTGTTGACATTGAAATAGCTTAGTTAACATTGACATTAAAATATTTTATTTATGGATTATATTGTCCATAACATTTTTTTGTAATTAATATATATTTAAATACATTTCAATATTACTTAATTTTACATATTGAAATATTTTATTTATGATGCACATCAATTATTATATTTGTTGTTTTAATTACTTTAAAAGAATTTTAAAAGTTCCTATAAAACTATCTTATTTGACACGAACATGGAAATATTTATTTTATAACTGAGAGAGACTCTAAAATATTTTTATCATATCTCCTTCATATTGGGTTATAATATTGAAGTTAAAATATTGACAACCAATCCAGTGAGCACAATTAGACTGAGACTATGTTTTATAAATATTTTAAGTAAAACTATGTGTGTGTGTGTGTGTGTGTGTGTTTATTTTGACTATATCCGACATTGTTTTTCTAATTTGAAGAATATTTTATTTTAATTTTAAAAGGGACACATTGAACACAGACATAATCACAGATCACCCTCATTATTGATAGTAGAATGCACCTCTCGACACAATCATGAATATTGAACTACATCAACTTCATACTAGACTATAAAATACACCTCTCAACGCAATGATGAATGTTGAACTCCATTACCTTGTTAGTAAATCTGATGATAATCTTTAGATGTTTTTATTTTAACGAACCCATTCTATGTGTTCCTTCTCACATATAGCTAATAATGTTTGAGGTGTTGTTGGTGTTGGTGCTGATGCAGTTGGAGTTGGTGATGTTTTTGCACCATTTTTCATTTCTACATGCTAGTGTGTTTGGATCTATAGGTTTTAAACATGTATAAAAATTACCTGTAAACGAATTCTAAAACCATAAAATAAACAATGATGAGAATATAAAACAAATACACAGATATTTTCCCCTAGATCCCTAAACGGGGACTACCAGATTGATTTTTCATTATGTTCCTTTCAATGTTACAATACATATATATACATGTCAAAGAATTCATAAAACCCAATCCATTAACCCTGGATTAGAACATAAGCGTAGTTCTCGTGACTAGATCTACAAAATACCATGGGAAGAAAACCAGCATGCCAAAAACCATGTGCAAAATACATGCACAAAACCATAGGTAGGTCTTCCCACCTAATATAGGGTCCAAAAATATTTCCTGTCGCACTGCCTTGGACTGCCCCTTGAAACCCCCTGATGGGGGGCTGCATCCCCCCTTGATGTGCTTGGTGCAACAAATAGGGGGGGCTAACGCCCCCCTTGTGACCCCCTCATGGGTGAGACTAGTCATAGAAATAATATAATACACACCCAACATTCTCCCACTAGTTGTTTTCTTTTCCACACAGGGGGTCACAAGAGAGCTTAGTCATTGGCCCAACCCTGCAATGCCCATTGTTTCTCTACACCAATAAAACTTCTCAGTGCTCAAAAATTTCGTCAATGCATCTGCATCATTCTTAAAAGTGTCCAACTTTACCAGTAACACTTTTTTATCCTCAACCATATCCCTCACAGAGTGATACTGAACATCAGTGTGTTTTGTCTTTGAATGGTAAGCAGGGTTCTTTGCCAAGAAAATTTCACTTTGGTTGTCACATTCTATCCTTATAACTCGCTATACCAACCTCATACTTGAACGAAATCTCTGCAACCAATCTAATTCCTTGCTTGCATGAGTGGTTTCCATGTATTCAACCTTTGTAGTTGAAAGAGCCACTACATAATGTCTTTTTCTCATCCAACTGACTGCTCCTCCAAATAGGTTAAACACATGCCCACTTGTAGATCTTCTCTGATCTAGATCTACAAATCAGTCTGTATCAACAAATCCATGGATATCCAAAACTCTGTCCAATCCTGGTCTTCCTTGGTAGCACATATCATAAACACTAGTGCCAGGCAAATACTTGAAAACCCACTTCTTTGTTGTCCAATGATCCTTCCCTGGTTTTGACATAAACCTGCTCAATACTCCCACTGCATGTGCAATGTATGGTCTAGTATAGACCATGCATACTTTAGGCTACCAGCTGCACTTTCATATGGAACACGAGACATGTCCTCTTCCTCTTCTTGTGTCTTGGGACACTATTCAACATATAACTTTACACCTACAGGAATAGGAAACTTCACCGATTTACTATCCTGCATATTAAACCTCTACAATATACTTCCTATGGTTTAACCAAAGCTTCCTCTTATCCTGATCTCATTTGATTTCCATGCCCAAAATATAGTTTGCAGCACCAATATCCTTCATGTCGAATTTGGAGGACAATTGGGTCTTCAAATCCTGGATAATCTCTTTGTCATTTGTAATCAAAAACATATCATCCACATATTGGACCAAATAAATAACACGATCACCAATTGATTTAAAATACACATAGTGATATGCTTTTCTTTTGGTAAATACAATTCCTCGTATTTATGTATCAAAATTATGATACCACATTATTGGTGACTATTTTAACCCATATAGGGACTTTTTTAACCTGCATATCAGTTCTTTCTTTCCCTTCACTACAAAGCCTTCAGATTGCTTCATCTAGATCTCTTCTTCTAGATCCCCATGAAGAAATGTTGTCTTCACAACCATCTTTTTAACCTCAAAAACAAAAGCAAAAGCAAAAGATAAAAGTAATCTAATAGAAGATACCTTGGCAATAGGAGAAACAACCAAAATAAATTCGCAGCACCTAGGAATAACCTTTTTCTACCAACCGAGCTTTGTATTTCTCCACCTTGCCTTTTGCATTCATCTTCTTCTTAAACACCCATTTGCTTCCAATGGGTTTCCTTCTAGTTGGAAACTCCACCAAATTCCAAGCCTTATTTTTGTCCAAAGATACCATGTCATCAACCATGACCTCTTTCCAAAGTTTACCATCCTCTGAATCTATTGCCTTCTTGACAGTTATGGGATCATCATCAGTAATAGATAAAGAAAAATTTGAACAAAAAGCAGATGGAGTATACCTTTTTGGCTTCCTTCCTTCTCAAATTGATCTTCTCACAGCTGGATTTTGTGGCTCTTCATCTTTTGATTCTTGTTTTGCTGTAGAGTCTAATTCTTCCTCCTTTAGCTCAAAATCTATCTTCTCAGGTTCCTTTGGTAGGAATTCATGTTTAATAACATCTTTCACCTCTCTAAAAACCACATCTTAGCTGTACACAACCTTCCTTGTTTCTGGGTTCCAAAGCTTATAACCGTTTAAACCATCATTATATCCAATAAAGATGCACCTTTTAAATTTAGTATCCATCTTGGTTCTTTTCTCCTTTGGAACATGTACATATGTATCATAACCAAACAACCTCAGATGTGAAAGATACGGTTTCTTACCGATCATTACCTCATGTGGAGTCTCATCATCCAACACTGATGAAGTTGATCTATTAACCATGTATCATGCAGTCTCCATCACCTCTACCCATAATTCTTGTCCTAACCCGACACCACTAAGCATGCTTCTTGCCTTTTCCATCAACGTCCTATTCATTTTTTCTGCAACTCCATTTTACTAAGGTGTGTATGTATTAGTCTTCTATCGTGCTATACCACATTTCTTACATAACTCTTCAAATTCATTATTGTAGAAATCTCTACCATTATCTTACCTCAACACCTTTATCTTTTTCTCTGTTTGGTTTTCCACCAGAGCCTTAAATTTTTTAAACCTGTCAAAGACTTCAGATTTCTTCCTGAGGAAATATATCCATGTATTCCTTGAGAAGTCATCTATAAATGATACATAGACACAAACTTACCCAGTGATGGAACCGAGAAAGGTCCAAACACATCATTGTGCATAAGGTCTAATATCCCTTTCTTCTTCTTATCACTAAAGGGGAAACTCGCCTGATTCTACTTCCCATATACACAATGTTCATAGAAATCCAAATCCAGAGAGAAAATAGACATACATTTTACCATACCATTACCATGAAGTATTCGAAGGCCCTTCTCTCCAATATGTCCAAGCCTTTGATGCCATAGCATGGGCTTTTCTCCAGAGACCACTAGATTTTCTGCTCCACTTTTAGGAACCTTAGAACTGTTGCACCCATCAATAAAAATACTACCCAAAAGCTTGTACAGAGTTCCAATCCTAACTCCTGCATCAATACCAGTGCTCCTTGAACCATATCGTGGGTATCTTTCTCGAACATTGTTTTTACACCTGCATCATCCATCTTGCTTACAAAAATCAATTTTTTGGCAAATTAAAAAATATGTAGAACACCTGAAAGTGTTATAATCCTTCCACCTTTCAACTTCAGCTTGAATTTTCCATGTTTGATGATTATATACTTCCTATCATCCCCTAAGAAGACATCACCACCATCATATTTCTCATGGTCGAAGAAACACTCCCTATGGGGAGTGAATTGAAAGGATGCACCTTAGTTAATCAACCATGCCTCATGATCTACATGTGTACTTGAAGAAGAATCCAAGTCCCCACTTTCATCTGAGGTGGTTTTTGTCTTTGCAGAAGGAGCATCATCAAATCCCTTTCCTTTCTCAGGAGATTTAGATTTACACTCCTTTTTGAAGTGCCCTTCCTTTCCGCATATCCAACACACTTTTACAGGCTTTCCTGGAGATTTAGATCTCCCCCTAGATTTATATCTCCCACTTGAGGATTTTTTATTTTATTTTTGTTCTAGGACTATCCTCGTACAAATAAGGCATATCCATTTTGGTCCTCCAAATTTTTCTGTTTCATCTCCTCCAACAGCAAGGATGAGACTATTTCATCAAACTTCAAGGTAGTTGTATTGCTACCTATTGCAACAACCAGACTATCCCACAAATATGATAGATAACATAAAAAATTGATGCACTTATCTTCATATGAAATTTTAATATCAACAGATAAACACTGGCTTACCACAATACTAAGGGCATTCAAATGTTCTATCACTGAGTCTCCATCATTCATCCTCAGGTTATACAACTTTTTCTATAAGAACAATTTGTTCACCAGAGACTTATATTGTTACAAAGTCCCTAACTTATCCCACAAAGCCTCCACTGTATCTTCCCCTGATACATTCAACAATACTGAATATGAGATACACAACCATATTGTGCTATTTTCTTTATGATCCAATTTTTTTGTGTCTTCATGTGACATTTTCGTTAGTTTAGTACCCAAATCTACGTGATCCATTGATCTTTATCCACCAATAGATCCTCCATCTTTAGTTTCCACAACTCAAAACTCTGACAATTAAATTTATCGATCTCTATCTTTCCACTGCTTGCCATCTTTTTTCACCGCAAGAATTGATCCCGCATATCTCCCAATGAACAGGGTCTACCACATGCTCGAGCAAAACCCCTCAGTAGTTAAGGCACCCCCATGAAGATGAAACAACTCTGATACCAAATGTAGGTTTTAACCTTGTACAAAAGTTACGTGCAGATGAATTCTAAAAATAAATAATGACGAGAATATAAAAAAAATACACAAATATTTTCCTCTGGATCCCTAAACCAAGACTATCAAATTGATTTTCCATATATATACATGCTGAAGAATTCTTAAATCCCAATCTATTAACCCTTGATTAGGACATAACCATAGTTCCCTTGACCAAATCTACAAAATACCATGGGCAGAAAACCATCATGCCCAAAACTTTGGATTCTAGGGATGGCCTTAAATCAGATATTCAAAATTTTGTGGTGGAATGTTTGGTTTTCCAACAAAATAAAGTTGAAACAATTAAGACACCGGGTCTATTACAACCTTTATCCATTCCAAGCCAACGTTGGGAGGAGGTTTCAATGGATTTTATCACAGGTTTACCCAAGTCTGAGGGAAAGAGTGTCATCATGGTGGTAGTTGACAGACTTACCAAGTATGCACACTTTTGTGCATTATCACATCCATTTAAATCCAGTACAGTTTCTACTGCATTTATGGAAACAGTTCAAAAGCTACATGGAAACCCAAAGATTATTGTAAGTGATAGAGATCCCATTTTCATTGGAAATTTTTGGATAGAATTATTTTCTTGTCTTGGTACTCAGTTAGCTCATAGCTCATCTTATCATCCTCAATCTGATGGGAAAACTGAGATAGTAAACAAATGTTTGGAAGGATATCTTCGTTGCTTTGTATCTGATAAACAGACATAATGGGTCAAATGATTGCCTTTGGTTGAATGGTGGTATAACACTTCCTTCCATACAACAACAAAAATGACCCCATTTATGGCACTTTATGGGTATCAACCACCATCCATCACATCATATTTAAGAGAAAATTCTAAGGTTCAGGCAGTGGAACATCACATCGAACATCAACAACAAGTCCTCCAACTCTTAAAGGATAACCTCGTGTTGGCACAAAATAGAATGAAACAACAGGTAGATCAACATCGCAGTGAAAGGATTTTTGATGTAGGTGATTGGGTATTCCTACGGCTACAACCATATAAGTAAATGTCCCTAAAGCAAGCTAAGAAGGATAATAAATTATCACCAAAGTAATATGGTCCGTACAAGGTGTTGCAAAAGATTGGTACTATGGCATACAAATTGGAGCTTCCTGCAGCTTTTCAATTGCACCAAGTTTTCCATGTTTCATGTTTAAAGAAGGTTATAGGCACTGACAAGCTCCCAATTCAAACAATATTGCCAGAACTTGACAAGGAAGGAAAAATTATATTGGAACCGGAAGCAGTCACAGAAACAAGAACTCGACAGCTACGAAATCGATCAATTTCAGAGTATCTTATCAAGTGGAAGAACTTATCCGCTGAAGATTCCACATGGGAGGATGAGAATTTTATGCAGAAGTATCCAGAACTACTCAAGCGTTGAGGACAACACTTTTTTGAAGGAGAGGGGCATGTTGGGTCCCTATAATACTAGTGATTACCCCATTACTATTGTAGTTATACCCCTTATTTATATTGTTGTGCCCCTATTACCCCCATATTGTTATTTTTGTGCCCCATAGAATCCCTCTATTGTTATTTTTGTGGCTTTATATTATTATTGTTAGGTCGGCTGGATTATATTGTGACTCCTTAGACTCCTATATATAGAAAGGAGGTTTTGTCATTTGTATCATCGAATAATTGTTCATTTATGTAATGTAAAGGAGGTTGCCCCCTCAAAGAGGCTGAATTCTAAGGCGTTGATCTATCTTTTCTGTCTTTTCTTGAGCTGGTTTCATAACACATTACATTCTTGGTGGGTGGATTAGGTGATTACTTTAAGACTTTATATACATTTCTGATTATTGATTGGATTATGGATCTTTAGTACTTTTCGTGGGAGAACCTTTTATTGTTGATATGGTACTAATTTTCCAGCTGGTTGTGTGGAAAAATCACATTCATTGTTGTATATGCCATTGGCATGTACATTTTCCCTTATTCATTTATTTTCTCTTTTAATTTTTTGACATTCTATGGTCCTGGATTTCTTTGGACTCTAGTGGTTGTTGGGGAGGTGATATGCCTTTACTAGAGGCTCTCATACACATGACGATCAAGGATGAGTGACGTGGATGTTCCACATCGGAGGTCCATTCCTATATGACACATACTAACCATGTATCTTCCCATGAGGCATTAGTTGGTGCGGTTTCCCCTTCGGCACATGTACCTGATTGTGGTGCACATACGAAGAAGTTATTTCTTCACAGATACAAGAAGAGACTTGTAAAGGTTACCCCTGATATTCAGAAGCTTGTCTTTGGATACAAAATTTTCTTGGTTGGGTGGTTGGTTTATGACAACAAGCTTTGGTGGATAAGTGGATGCATTTGTGTATGGATAGAGTGCAAATTGTGTCTTGGGTGGAAAATCACTAGTTTCCTATTCATAAATACATACCCCAATTCAATATTATCTACAATTAGTGGTTCTGTTTCCACTTCCTAGATGCATATGATGCAAATAATTTTTGGGTTCATATTCGATTAACGATCAGGGCTTTCTCACTTTACAACATTAGCACTTTAGTTTTGATCTGTATGTGGAGGTGCCATGCAAAAAGCTCGTTTGGTCAAATTCCCTCGTTCACCTCTTGTTTTCTAGTCACAACAACCTCTGATGGAGATTGAAAATTCCATTGGAAAATTTTATTATCTGGAAGAGGGGAGTCTGATTAATATGGATAAGTGCATTGCTTGGCTTTTGGTGGAGGTGGATTTTGCTGTTGGGATTCCCACAGAGGTTGAGCTGATCTGGGGGGATTTCTCTACAAGGAAGCACATTGACTACTGGGATATTCCTTTCTACTGCCATGGATGTCAAGTGGTTGGAAACCTCATTGCGGAATTTCCTCATATATTTGGGAATCTACATCATCAAAGGCAGGCACATGTTCATGAAAATGGGAGCTTTCCACTGGATTCTTCTCATCCCTCATCTGCAATTCAAGATGATGGTCGACTTTCTCCTCAAGGTAATGTTTTGATTCCATTGTCTATGAAATCACACTTTGAACATTTAATTGGTTTAGATTTGGATTATGGTGATGTGTCTATTGCTCCTTCTCCATTTCACCCATTACATCTTTGGGCTCCTCTTATACCGTTGACTCCTTCTGAATTTTCTCAGCAGCCATTAGTGGGTATAACTTCAGGCCATAAGTTTATTCATCTTCTTATTTTCCTTGTCATTGGTTCTAGAAATTTGGGTACCCCACCATTATCAATTATCCTCCACTCATTGGTTTGGGTCGGTTGGCCTTTGATATTTTGATACTTATTGGTCCCCTGACTCCTGGAGTTGGGATTGGGGTTGATTCTAATATTCTCACTTCTGATATTAAAGACAAGGTTGTTATGTCTTGGAGTCCAAATCTTTCCCACATTAAATTTGGGACATTTTATGGTGATTTGTCTCCTACCAACACGGTTTCTAGTGATAATGAACTCCTTCACCTCCATTCGGACATCCATATTGAATGCTTGCTAATACATTCTTCTACTTCTATGGCAATCATGATTAGTCTTAATTCTCATCGAAATGTGATCATATGGGGGAAGATGAGACCCAAGCCTCTAACTCCTCTTTCAAGGGATGATTCAATTCGTTTATATGATATTTAGTTTCGTGGATCTGGTTCTTCCACTTCTATTTCTAGTACTATATCTCCTATCCGGGCTCTTACAGACCTTATGCCCACTGACTCTACCTTTTCATGAAGATCATGTCTATTAACATAAGGGTTATGGGAAGTGCCTATAATATCCTCACTCTTAGGCATTTGATTGGGGTTCATAATCCTTCCATTATTCTTCTACAAGAGACTATCTTGGTTGGTCATAAAGTGTGGCCTATTTTACTTAAGATCTGTCTCGATTGGAGGTTATGTGCTATTGATGCTTTGCGATTATTGGGTGTCTTCGCTAAATTTTGGGATCCAAAGGTGGTTAATTTTTTAGCCAAGAAATCATTTGCAGTTTCCTTCTCTTAGGATTCCCTAGAGGCTCCAAGGTCAGATTTCATATATTTAACACATATGCACCCTATTCTTCTAGATGATGCTTCTGAGATCGTTTGGATTCCTATGACATTCTAAAGATGGAGTCCTTAATTCTCGCTGGTGATCTTAATCTCACCTTGGTTGAAAATGAGATTTGGGGGAATAAGTGTAGAATAGACCTATTGAATTAGTATTTTAGGGAATGGTTTGGCAAGAATCACTTGGTGGACATATTGTCTGACTCCATTGTTATCGAATTGGAGGAGTGACCAAACTGGCTCTGATGGCATCATGAAGCATCTAGATCGCTTCATATTACATGAAGATATGGTCTAATGGTTAGGCACTGCTTGATCTTGGCTTATCCCATCAGGGATATTAGGCCATAACCCTATCATCTTTTATTGGTGGGCTGATGGCGAATGGATTGGGATTCCTTCAACTTTAATCATCATTGGTTAAATTTTCTTGATTTTGATTCATTGGTCCATACATTTTGGGTGTATGGTTCCCAACCCTCGATCACTTCTCCCTTGGAACTTATCAAGGTAATGTTGTGATCCCTCAAAAAAAATATTTGTAGCTAGGTTTAGATGTAGAAAATAAATCATATCAAAGAACTTGTTGTGATTGATTTAAAAATTGATATTCTATCTGACCCAACACACAAGGATTACTTTTCAGTTTCTCAACAATTACAGGCAACGACTCTGGAAAGGCATAAGAGAGATATTATTATTTTTAAGGAGGAATAATGGCAGATGAAAATCCATGCCATTTGGATTGCTAGGGGAGACAAGAACATTAATTTTTTTCATAATTATGCCTCTAAGAGAATAAGAGACAATAATGGAATTTGTTTACCATCCTTGAAAGATATCCAAATAGAGGTGGTGCAATTTTTCCAATCTCAATATCAGGCTTAGGCGGATGTGGACATTGAGCGCTAGTTGGATGTCATTAGTTTATATCTTACTACGTTTGATGCCAATTCTAATGCTTCTTTATTTCGAGGTGTTTCTATGGAGGAATTGTTGGCTAGTTTGAAATTATTTTCTCGTGACAAGAGTCTGGGTCCTGATTTTTGGCCCATTGAAATGTTCACACACTTCCAAGATATTATGGGCCCAAAAATTTTAGCGATTGTCGATAAATCACACAAAAATGGTTTTATTCTTGGGGACATTAACTCCACTTTCATTACACTTATTTCTAAGGCTTCACATGTCTCAACCTTCACATATTATTGGCATATCTCACTTTGAAACACAACATAAAATATGATATCTAAAATTATAGCAAATATATTGAAATCCTCTTTGTCTACTGGCAGTGCCCCAAAAATTTTTGGCTTCCTCTCACAAAAGCAAATATAGGATGTGGTCACTATTGCTTAGGATACATTACATATGATCAAGAAAAAGAAGTTGGGGGTGGTTATTTTGAAGCTCGATCTACACAAATCTTTTGACTGTGTAAGCTGGTCATTCTTGAGGATGGTTCTTCATAAGATTGGTATTTCCATACAGGATATAAACATGATTATGGCTTGTGTTTCTTCTACTAATTTCACGGTCTTGGTTAATGGCTTATTGAATTTATTTTTTTGGCATATTGAGGTGTTCGATAAGAGTGTGCTTTGTCCCCTATTCTATTCATTATTTTCATTGAGGGTTTGATCATATTCATCTCAAGGAAACATAACAACGAGACTCTATTAGGCGTGCGCATTTCTAGACATTTTCAGACTACTCATCTAATTTTTGTCGATGATGTTTTATTATTTGGAAAATTATATGTTCTGAAATGGAGGCAATTATATTGTATCATTGATCTATTTGGCGAAGTATTTGGGATCCTTATGAATGCTTCCAAATCTGAAGCAATTTCTTCTTCTCCTGAGGATGATTTGGTAAAGGAGATCGCTCATAATTTTGGGGTTACATGCTCTTCCATCGATGCTGGATTTAAATACCTTGGATTTATTATCAAACCAAACTGTTATGGCATAAAAGATTGGAGTTGGATAATTGAGATATTTTAGCATAAATTAAAATCTTGGGCACATAGATGGATCTCTCTAGGAAGTCAACTGACTTTAGTTTAGGCGGTCCTTCAAAAAATTTCAATATATTGGCTCCACCTCTACATTTTGCATAAGTATATCATCAACATGATTAGCTCTATTATTTCTAGTTTTATTTGGGATGGTAATTCTAAGCACCAAAAGTATCACGTGGCCAGTCTTCTTGTCTTGACATAGAAGAAAGAAGATTAGGAATGGGACGTCAAAGATCTTGAGAGCTTGAGTTGGGCCTTATTAATGAAGATTTTATGGCAAGCATTGAATGGATTCAATCTTTGGTAGCATATCATTAAAACTAAATATCTCCAAAATTAGTATTTTCTTCAATGGATAAAGTTTGGGGCTCACATTCATCATGACATCTCATATATTTGGATGAGATTTATGAATGTTTGTCTGTGGCTCCTGAGAAATATCAACTAGAAAATAGGTAAAGGAACTAACATAGAAATTGGCTTAGACCATATTTGTGGCTTCATGGGGGAGCACTCTCTTCTGATGGATCTTCTTCAGAGAATTAATGATCTTGGCATTTACTATATAAGCCAAATTGAAGTAAATGATGACTTCTCCAACCCCAAGTGGTTGCAGGCTATCGAAATTGGTTTATTTGGTGTTCATGGAGATAGATGGAATAGATGCATTTGGGATATTGCACAAGCAGGCATCTCTCTCAATGATGTTTAGGACAAATTTGTGTGGGCTAGTAACTTGGTGCAGGTTCAACTACTGGTAAAGGAGGCTTATTGGTACATTTCTCCTCCTAGATACCAATCAAAATCTTGTAGTTTTTTTATGCATATTTGGAAGTGGCATATTCCAACCAAGCTAAAGGTCTTTACTTGGATAGTCTGGAAACAAAGGAATTTTACTTGGGACAATCTGTGTCATAGGGATTTGTCAATCCTAGTTGTTGAAATTATGCATGGAGGCTATGGAGGATCTAATTCACCTATTTATGAGGTGTACATTTGTAAAATATATTTGGATTGGAGATTTTAACATGTTGCATTTGCAAGCAGACTGGAATTTCTCCTATGTGGAAGAATGGCTACAATACTGGATTATTTATTATAAGGCATATGTCCCTCTTCCAATATCTATCATGTGGACTATTTGGAGGAGTCATAATTTCCTTATATTTGAGGATATCAAGCCTAATTTTAGGAGACAGTGCATTAGTATTATGGCATTTTTTAGTGAAGCAAGTTTTGGGGGTAAATAACCTTTGATGAGACATATTTCTCCTCTGCCTATCACAAACATTTATCCTCGAGGTTTTTTTAATGGTGCCACAAAGGAGGAGATCCATGGATGCAAAGCATACATTTTAATTTCTCTAGGCACTATATATAATATCTGTTGGAATGACGACAAGGGGACTAACACCCACGTTGAAGTTGTTATTGGAAAATCAAAGATATTATTAGCGTTTGATTCTCATTTCTTGATAATTACATGTGAGTATGTTGGCTTATTTTATTTCTTTATTATCTTATCTTTCATCAAGAAATTATACATATATGAATATCACAACAAAATATACACAAGATATAGGCACATGCTAGGGAAAATCCCCCCTCGAAGGGAAAACCTAGTCAAAATAATTTTTCCTTTCAATAGTATCTTTAAGATGATTTACCCTAGACCAAGACCAGACTTTCCCTCCACACCATGTCAGCCTCCAAGATCTTCGACCCCTTCCAACAACTTTGACTAGGAAACAACTTTTGACAACAACGAAATATTAGGAGACTTAAATCTCCCAACCTAGACCACGAAACAAAGAGAGAGAGGCACTAAAAACTTGATTTTCTTCTTCTTTAGCTATCCCCAAACTCACACTTCTTTTGTCCTTCCGGCAACAGACTTCACACTTCTCCAACTCTTCTTGAGATATTGAACTTCTTTGATACAAAGTGCTCCAAATGACTTCAACCTCATTCAATAGATAGGCTTCTTATGGGACAAATGGGGGTCGTTAGGCTAACTTGATCTTCCTTAGGTCAACATGATGTGGAGGACACATAATTCATATTTGACTTGATAAAAAACCTTTTTACATGATTCGAAAGACTAAGAAGGGTCTCTTGAAATATATAATGACTCTATAAACTCAATATTAATCTTAAGAGTCCAAAATCGGGACTTTGACTAATATAAGGATGACCCAAGCATGAAACCCATGCTTTAATAAGTCATTGTTACAATAATAAAAATTATTTTATTTACTCTTTTGACAAGTACATTACATAATGACTCAAGCACATTATTGAAGACCAAACATAGTTACATTTTCTAACACTCCCTCTTAACTAGGGAGGTATTCATAATGTACATATACAATGGAAGATCTCAAACTATATGAAAGCATGAAGAACTTTAGGCACCGTAATGCCATGGACTAGATTCCTGACCACATAAATCTATCCAACCAGTCACTCAACAATTTATGCACCGCAATGCCATGGACTAGATTCCCAACCAGCGCAATCTATCCAACCAGTCACTCAACATTCTAGGCACTGCAATGCATTGAACTAGCTTCCTGACCAGGGAAATCTATCCAAGTGGGATGAAGGTGGACTCAAGCATCCAACCCCTCTAGGTACCATCAAGTTTACCTGCTAACCACCAACCCATACATACATGTTTGTATCCAAAACAGAGCTTAATAAACAACACCACCTTCTTCAATTCCAGGATTCCAAACTGGTGGCCTGGGTGCAGGCGATATGGACAAGCGGCTAAAACCTGATGTAATTTCTTTTAACTCTGGCTGAATTTCTCCTTCTGCTTCAACTAGTGTATCAATCATCTATTGTTAAACTGACTACTTCATGAGTTTTTCCTTGATCACCCCCAACCTCATTATTGGCACAAATCATACCATAGGCATGTTTTCCTCCTTCGGGACTATAATTCCATAGGAATTATAAAAATACACTATTGTTGCTTTAAAATAAGGAAACTGTGTTTTAAATGCAAAATACACAGTTTGCAAGCTTCTGTTCCAAAGGAATGGAATAACACTATCGGCGCTTTAAAACCACTATAGTGTTGATTCCAAAGAATTACACTATCAGCGCAAGACTTCAAAGAAAGGCGTTATACCCAAATAACACTATCGGCGGTTACTATCAGCCCTTCCAACGCTCCTCCCTCCAATGCGATAATACATAGTATTATCAAAGATTGCATTTGGTGACTCCAATATTCTAAAGGCTTGGCTCCTCCCACTTCGATCTTGCGATGCGATAACAGTCATGGACCTGATATGCTATCAAAGCCTCCCTATAATATTTCGACTCCGGTAGTGTCGCACTATCGGATTTCGACGCTCCAAAGGTTTTCTCCTTCCCTGCTCCAACTCAGTGATGCAATAAAGGTTTTCAGACCTGATGAGGTTATAATCTCGGTACAATAAAATTTCAAGTCCGGAGTTCCATTCCGGCTAAGTATTCTCACGATTTCTATGTGTAAAACAGAGTTTTGTTTGCTGAACTCTAAAATGCAAATAAAAAAACCAGGGCTCGCTGATATGATAGAAACACGAGCTAAGGCTTCAATCGCTGTGTTAATTGGAAAATTAAGACCAAATAATTTATATAAAACTCAGAAGAAAAGAACAGAAATTGATACACACATACAATTACCAGTTAATAGAGAACCATAAATTCAAATGCACAGAGAGAGTTTTTTTTTTTCGAAGATCACAATGTCTCCGGGCCAACCCAATCCACAGAGGTGTCCCGTTCTTTCCTTTATAAAATAATAGATAAAGCCCACTCGGTCCTTATCCCTTACAAAAGCATGCCAACTACATAAAGTGATTAAAGCAATTATCGATAAAGCTTATTACAACTTATCCATAAAGCGATTATTACAACATGATCTTATTCTTAAATTCTATCCTTAACCTAAACTAGAAAAACATGGAAATTGATGGCTAAAGGACCCCACTCCTTTGCCTGTAGATTTTTTTTTTGGAATAAGTTTGAAGATTTTTTCCCTCCAAGTCGCATGCTCCTACATCAGACTCTTGAGGACAAAATTCTTCATGGGCTCCTGTCCATGAGCTCATCTACAGAACTGCCCAATTTCTGTAGCATGTTTTCTGTAACCCAGGTAGCTTCAGCGGTTGGCTAATCCTTCCATTTTACCAAATACTGGAAGTACTCTAGTCCTCTTATTTTCTTAAACACATTCTTGTCCAGAATTCTTTCTGGCTGCAATTCCTTTGTTGTGAGTAACTGTTTTATCCAGTCAATCTCTTGGTTCTCTTGATCCTTTTCTGTATCATTTGTAGTTTCAACTTCATACTTGTACAGGTCAGCAACATTGAAAATTGGTGATATTCCAACATCAGGGGGTAACTCAATCTCATAGGCATTTGCAGAAAATTTCTTCAATACTCTGCATGGTCCAATTTTCTTGAATTTGAATTTGTTATACTCCCTCTTTGGAAACCTCTCCTTTCTGAGGTGTGCTAAAACCAAATCTCCAACTTCAAAGTTTACCTCTCTTCTTCTCATGTCTGCTCTAGTTTTGTACTTAATGTTACTATTTTGCAGATGTTGTTTCACTTGTTCATGTATTGCTTGCATTTCTGAAGCAAAATCTTCTCCCTCTGCACTTCTCATCTCATATTTTCCCAAGTTTCTTAACTCAGTTACTCCTCTTGGATGCATTCCATAAATAATATGGAATGGACTTTGTCTTGTACTCCTGTTAGGTGAGTCATTATATGCATATTTATCTTGTGCCAACACTTGATCCCATTGCTTTGGATGTTCTGCAGTAAGACTCCTTAAAAGATTGCCCAAACTCCTATTCACAAATTTAGTCTGCCCATCAGTTTGTGGATGATAGGTAGAGCTGAAACTTAGTTTAGTTCCCAACTTCTTCCATAATGTCCTCTAGAAATGTCTAACGAATTTGGAATCCATTTCTGAGACAAAACTTTTAGGAAACCCATGCAATCTTACAACCTCTTTAAAAAACAAATTAGCAATGTGAGAAGCATCACTAGTTTTATAACATGGAATAAAGTGTGCCATTTTTGAAAATCTGTCCTCTACAACAAAAATTGAATCATTACCTCTTTGAGTCTTTGGTAAGCCTAAAAAAAAATCCATACTTACCATATCCCAAGGCCTGTCTGGAATTGACAATGGAACATACAAACCTGTGTTTTGGATCCTTCCCTTTTCATATTGAAAGACTTTGCAAGTTTTCACATAATTCTCCACTTCAGTTTCATTTTTGGCCAGAAATAAAATCTATTTTACTACTCATAAGTCTTCTCTATACCAAAATGTCCTGGAAGTCCTCCACTATGTTTCTCTTTGATTAAGTTCTCCCTCATAGAACAATTTGGTATGCACATCTGATTTCTCTTAAACAACAATCCATCTTGTAGGAAGTAATCCAACCATTTACTCTTATCCACCAAAATAGGATTTTTACAAGCTTCAAATGCCTCTTTAAAATATGGATCTGTTTCATACAATTCTTTAAAAAAATCAAAACCCAACACTTGGATTTGACTCTATTGAAATAATACACTTCTCCTACTTAAGACATTTGTGACTTTGTTTGATTGGCCATTTATATGCTTCAAGACAAAATGGAAACCTTGAAGATGTTCTACCCATTTAGCATGTTTCTGGCTAAGTTTTGGTTGTTGCATAATATAATGGAGTGCATGGTTATCTGAATAAAGTATGAACTCCTATGACATTAGATAATGCCTCCATTTCTTTAATGACTTCACAACTGCATAGAACTCCTTATCATAAGAAGAATACTTATTCTTTGAATCATTCAGCTTTTCACTAAAATAAGCTATAGGTCTGTCTTCCTGACTTAAAACACCTCCAATTGCTTCTCCGCTGGCATCACGCTTCACTTGGAAAGGTTTACTAAAATCAGGTAGAACCAAAATAGGCTTTTCAGTGATCTTCTTCTTTAACAACTGAAATTTTTTTTCTACTTCAGCAGTCCATTTAAATGTTTGTTTATCTTTCTTTATGGTCTCAATAATAGGAGCATTGATCTTACTAAAATTCTTTATAAATTTCCTATAAAAACTAGCAAGTCCATGAAAACTTCTTACCTCAAAAACACTTTTAGGTGAAGGCCATTCCATGATTTCCTTGATCTTCTCTCGATCCATATTCAGTCCTTTAGCAGAAATAACAAAACCCAAGTACACTATCTCTTCTTTCATGAATGAGCACTTCTTCAAATTCAATAATAGTTTCTCCTGCGGTAGCCTTTGTAAGACATAATTTATGTCTCATGTGCTCCTCCTTAGACCTGCTGTAAACTAATATATCATCTAGATATACTGTTACAAATTTACCAATAAAATCTTTAAAAACTTCATTCATGATTCTCATAAACGTACTTGGTGCATTTGACAACCCAAAAGGCATTACTCTCCACTCATACAATCCCTCATTTGTCTTAAAGGCAATTTTCCATTCATCCCCTTCTCTTATCCTTATCTGATGATACCCACTTTTAAGATCTAGTTTTGAAAAATGCTTTGCTCCACTCAAGCAATCCATTAAATCTTCAATCCTAGGTAAAGGAAATTTGTACCTGATTGTGATTTTATTGATGGCTCTTGAATCTATACACATTCTCCAACCTCCATCTTTCTTTGGACTTAATACTGTTGGTACTGCATAAGGACTCAAGCTTTCACTAATCAGCCCTTTATCAAGCAATTCTTACACCTGCTTCCTAACCTCTTCATTTTCTGTAAGAGTCATTCTGTAAGCTGCTTTGTTAGGTAGACTTGCTCCAGGAATCAAATCTATATGATGGCTAATTCTTCTAATGGGTGATAACTCATTGGGCAAATCATCAACAATAATATCACAATAATTTTCCAACATTTCTTGAATTTCAATGGGAAAATCAAAAATTTTAGTAGAAGTCATTATTACATTAGGCTTGCAAATTACAGCAAAATTTACCTCATTCTCTTCAATCTACTTCAAGTTTTCCTTTCCTCCTAGTAACTGAGTTTTTGGATCAGTCTTCTTTCTTGATGTATCTTCTTCTTGCAGAGGCAACAACGTATGATTCTTTTAGGTGTTTCTTTTTCCATCATGCATAGCTCCTCTGTCATATTGCCAAGGTCTTTCAAGCAATATATGACACACATCTATTGGCATCACATCACATACAATTTTATCTTTATACTTACCCAACTGAAACTCCACTTCACACTGTTCATTCACTAACAGTTGATGTCCCTTTTATAACCATGACACCTTGTAAGGTGTTGGATGTTTCATTGTCTTCAGCTTCAATTTCTCCACCACTTCTATAGAGACCAAATTATCAATGCTGCCACTATCAATGATCATCTGACAGCATTTCCCTTGAACCTTACACACTGTTTTGAACAAAGTCTTTCTTTGTGATGGTTCAACTATCTCCTTTGCTAGCTTGAGAAAAAATTTATTAACTACCAAAGATTCTCCTCTCTCTGGTATATTTTCTTCTTCTGTCACTGTTGTTGTTGTTTCTTCTCCCTTAGCTTGAGCAACAATGGCATTCCTATGATTTTTTTTTCTGCTTTATCTAAGGACTCAAGAGCTCTGTGTCCCAATTTGTTACATCTGTAACATCTTATTTCTCTTCCTCTTCCTCTGCCTCCTCTTCCTCTAGAAAAACTCCCTCTGCCTCTTGCATCACCTCCTGTGGGTGCATGCTGGATTGAGCTGCTGCTAGCTCCATCTTTAGGTGTTGTAGATCTTCCTCTACCACCTTGACTTCCCCTTCCTCGGAAAGTAACTCTCCCTTTGGCAGACTGCTTCCTCATGAGTTTTTCTTCAGCTCTCAGTGCCACCTGAGAAGCTTCTTATACTGTTTTAGGAGACAGTATTCTTATCTCATCTTGAGTGTCCATCCTAATACCATTCACATATCTAGCCACCTTCTATATCCTGAGTTTCTCCTGCTCTTATGCTTACCTTATAGAATTCCTCTGTGCATTCTTTCACTGTCATAGATCTTTGTCTAAGATTTTGCATCTATCTGAACAAGGTTTGCTGATAATTACTTGGTAGAAACTTACCTCTTAGCTTTGCTACCATTCTTCTCCAATTCTTGATAGGTTGCTTGCCAAGTCTCTTTCTTTCTGCTTGCACACCATCCCACCAAAGCATTGCATGGCCTTTTAGCTTGGTGATAACAAACTTTACTTTCTTCTCATCTTCTATTTCTTCATAGTCGAAGAATTTCTCCATGTTATTAATCCAGTCTATCAATTCTTATGGATTCAGTCCTCCTTCATATATTGGAACCTCGGTCTTTGGCCTAGCTGTGGATCTCAACACTGACTAGAAGAATCTCATCTCAGGAGTAACTGCTACAGCTTCTTCCTCTGCAGCTTCAACCTCAATCTCACTAACATCTCCATCATCTATATTTCTTTCTCTTGTTAATGCATCCAATCTAGCTTGCATCTGTTACATAGCTTCCATCACTTTAGCATTTGCAATAGGTTGTCCTCTTCCACCACGTCCTCGTCCCCTTCCAAATCTGAAAGCCATATTAACTTTCCTTCACCTGCTTCTGAGATTCAATTCAATGTCAATAGGTGCCTCTGATACCACTAATGGTGTCTTGGGTGTAGGTGATATGGACAAGCAGCTGAAACCTGATGTAACTTCTTCTAACTCTAGCTGAATTTCTCCTTATGCTTCAACTGGTGTATCAGTCATCTATTGTTAAACTAACTTCTTCATGAGTTTTTTCTTGATCACCCCCAACCTCGTTATCGGCACAAATCATACCATAGGCCTGTTTTCCTCCTTCGGGACTATACTTCCATAGGAATTATAAAAATACACTATCGTTGCTTTAAAATAAGGAAACTGTGTTTCAAATGCAAAATACATAGTCAGCAGGCTTTTGTTCCAAAGGAACAGAATAACACTATTAGTGCTTTAAAACCACTATAGTGTTGATTCCAAAGAATTACACTATCAACACAAGACTTCAAAGAAAAGTGTTATACCCAATTAACACTATCATCAATTACTATCGGCCCTTCCAACGCTCCTTCCTCCGATGTGATAACACATAGTATTATCGGAAATCGCATTTGGCGACTCCAGTATTCTAAAGGCTTGGCTCCTCCTACTCCGATCTTGTGATACGATAACATTCGCGGACCCGATATGCTATCAAAGCCTCCCTATAATATTTCAGCTCTGGTAGTGTCACGCTATCAGATTTCGGCTCTCTAAAGGTTTTCTCCTTCCCTGCTCTAACTCAGTGATGCGATAAAGGTTTTCGAACCCGATGAGGGTATAATCCTGGCACAATAAAATTTCAAGTCCAGAGTTCCATTCTGGCTAAGTATTCTCACGATTTCTCTGTGTAAAACAGAGTTTTGTCTGTTGAACTCTAAAATGAAAATAAAAAAACCAGGGCTCGCCGATATGAAGGAAACACAGGCTAAGGCTTCAACCGTTGCGTTAATTGGAAAATTAAGGCCAAATCATTTATATAAAACTCAGAAGAAAAGAGCCGAAATTGATACACACATACAATTGCCAGTTAATAGAGAACCATAATTTCAAATGCACAGAGAGAGTTTTTTTTCGAAGATCACAATGTCTCCGAGCCAACCCAATCCACAGAGGTGTCCTATTCTTTCCTTTATAAAATAATAGATAAAGCCCACTCAATCCTTATCCCTTACAAAAGCATGCCAATTACATAAAGCGATTAAAGAAATTATCCATAAAGCTTATTACAGCTTATCCATAAAGCGATTATTACAACATGATCTTATTCTTAAATTCTATCCTTAACCTAAACTAGAAAAGCATGGAAATTGATGGCTAAAGGACCCAACTCCTTTGCCTATAGATTCTTTTTTTTTTTTTGAAGATTTTTTCCCTCCAATTCGCATGCTCCTACATCACAAACATCAACACAGAGTGTCGTCCAGATGTCTCTCCAGGCAATGCTTCACTCGTAAAGCCTAAACAAATCTCTTCCAATTCTTTATCATTAATACAATCACCAATATCTACCAAACCCAATAGGTTCCTTAGATATTAAAACTTCTTATTAGGAAGAGTCTTTATTAGAATGTCTGCTACTTGTTCATTTGTTGGAACATACTCTAACTTCACGATCCCATCCTCCAACAAGTTCCTAATAAAGTGGAACTTGTTATTGATATATTTCGTCCTTCAATGAATCATGAGATCTCCAGACATCTTGATACAACTTCTACTATCACAATTAATCACAGTAGGACCCAGAGACTTATCAAACAAATCTGTCAGAAGATTCCTTAACCAAACAACCTCTTTTCATACTTCACATGCAGCCACATATTCTGCCTCGACACTACTCAATGCAATGGGATATTGCTTCCTTCTCATCCATGAGATCATAGTAGCTCCCATACTAAAGCATCCTCTGGTAGTACTCCTTCCATCGGTCTCACTACCACCCAAATCAGAGTTTTTGAATCCAATTACCTTGACTTTCCTACTATCATACTTTAGGGAGTGATGTATATTTCCACGAAGATACCTCAATATATCTTTGGCATCTATCCAATGATCATGGCGAGGCTCCAACTGAAACTGAGTAAGAATGTTCACTGCAAAACATATATCTGGCCTAGTATTTACCAGATACATCAGGGAACCCACCCACTGTCAATATGTGGTAGGATCCACAAGACTAGGGTCAGAGCCCCTCAACTTCTTGAGGTTGGTGATCATAGGAGTCGTCAATGTGTCTTCCTTCCTTTATATAAATTCTATATGCCTTTGAGGAAAGACTATAACCAACAAGTATTACATTGATGCTTGTCGATTCCAACTTCTTTTGCTTGTATTTCAGAACATGGACATATGCTAGACTTCCAAATATGCAGAGATGATCCACACTCAGCTTCTTTCCAGTGAATACTTTGTTTAGTCAATTTATTGTTCTTAAATTTCTTACATAAATTATTGACGAGAGTTGGTAAACTTGTGAAGTGCAAGTGCACTATATATGCTAGAAGCCTTTTTGAGTTTATTAAAATGATTATTGTGTTTGTTTTAAGGATTTTCTTTATTCTTATGTTCCTAATGAAATTGAAGATTTAAAATTAAATTCCTACAATCAACTCTTGAAAAAAAAATTAAAACAAGCTATCATGATCTTATTTAACTAACTATCATTAGTTTCAAAAGCAATACTATGCAAGGTGATGGAAAAGAAAAACTACTTTGCAAATTCTACGAAAGCTTCTTTAAGATAAATTATGTTTTTGAAAATAAATTTAAAAAGAGAGTTATTCTAAAATATATGAATAAAATACTTATGTTCTCGAAAGACAATTATTTCTGCTCTAAAGAAAGAATCACTTCTATTTTAGAATGAATTTATAATGCATCCTATGTATAAATATACATATTGTAATTAACAATTCTTTGAAATGATAAAGCAAAAACAGAAGGAATGCGATCTAATTAAATGTATTTGCTATGAAAAGAAGAATATTATATACATGGTTCTATTTTAGAAAGCATATAATTGATTGACAATAAATGAAAAATTGTAAACAAATGACTACAAAAAAACTGAAGTTAAGATAATTAAATTATGGAAATAATGAAAACGAAATGATTGAGCTAAACATAAAAGATTGAACTTGTCTACTAGGGCCCTCCACAAAACAACAGGTTTAGAACTTTAATTCAACAGCTAACTGCGCATGAGGTTGATGAAAATACTTCTTCAATTAAAAAGAATAGAGTTATAAAACTTCAAACAATCATTCAAAGATTACATACGCATTCCCTGCTTTCTATTTATAGAGTTATATATATAGAATTTGTGCTCAACAGATTGAGACTTTTATGCCTTATAAAACTTAAAACAATCCTAATCTGAATTATAATCTATAAGAGTAATAACGTTTCTCTACGATTTTCTATTTGGAAAGAAAATCGGAGTCGTGATCTATCTGAACTCTCGCTACTCCATTTATATACGTATTGACCTGTTTCTTTGACTGCACCACTGGGCAATTTCCTTTATGATTTGGCTCGAGCAAATAGAGGGAGATCCATGAGGAGATCGATCCCCATCTGCCTAAGTGTTTCTTTGCTTGGTTGGCATGCTAAAATCTGACAAACCATGGAGATAGCTATGGAATCATGAAACAATTGCAGAATCGTGTTAATTTTGTAGCTATTACAATTTTTTAACTTAATAATAAGGCACATTAATAAATAAGAAAAATAAGACATCTAAGTACCTTACCATGTCAAAATCTATAATTTACTGCTTAATTGAGTTGATAGCAATGATGTAAAGAGGAAAAATGGATGGAAAGGGTGTCAAAAGCAAAATAGTCATGAGACTCTACATACTTTTTTGGGTGTAGTATTATCAAGACTCTTATGAGGACTTCTATTTTGAATGTACATGACAGTCATTGCTTCTTCACCCCATAATAACTTCGGTAGATCTTAATCAAGGAGCATAGTTAAAATGCATTCTTCAATTAACCTATTCTTCCTTTTGACCAATTCATTTTGTTCGAGATAGTAGGGAATAATGAGCTCCCTCTTAATACTTGCATCTATAAAATATGGAATTAAATCTTTAGAGGTGTATTCCCCACCATTTTCATACCTTAGAGTTTTTATCTTCGTTTCAATTAAGGTTTCCATCTCAACCCTGAACTCCTTGAACTTATAAATAATTCATCTTTAGTTTTGAGTAGATAGAGCCATGTCTTCCTCGAATGGTCATAAATGAATGTTACATAGTAGAAATGACCTCTAAGAGTTTTGTTAGAGATGGGTCTCCATACATCAGAATGGATGAGATCTAATATTTCTTTAGATCTAGATTCACTATGATGAAATGGCTTTCTAGTATGATTCCCCAAAGAGCATCCCTTGGCACACACCTTCATGATCTAACTTCATATTACGAATACTATGAACCAATCGACTAAGAGTAGGGGTGACCCTATAGTGAATATGTCCATACCTTCGATGTCATAGTTCAATGGGACTTATTTCCATATGAACCAAAGCTTGAGGAGATGGAGTGATAATCTGGTAAAGGCTTCCTTCACGAACTCCAATAACCCTAGCTTTGTCAATACTAGAGTTCTTTCCCGAAACCAATATTTTTCCATCAACAAAAGCAATCCTTTCCCATTTATCTTCTAAATAAGAAATATAAAATAAATTCTTTTTCAAACTTGGAAAATAGAGAATGTTGTTGAGATGCAACTTCGATCCATTATCTAGCTTGAATGATGTAGATACCAGGCCTCTAACAGCTTAGCTTTTTTTTCACCCAATTCCACTGCATGAGAGGATGACTCCCTTGATAATGTGTGAAGTTGCTTGCTTTCACATGTCATGTGTCTCGATGGTCCACTATCAATGATCCGTGCATTGTCATCAGTAAGAGAACCTATAAGGGAAAACCAGAATCCTTGACTCTTGAATTTGTTGAATAAGTAGTAGATGATCTTCTTGATCCATCTTCCAGTAGAGTTGAAACCCTATCTTATGTAGATCACCATAGAGGGAGAATCTATGCCAACAAAGTGATCTTAGACTTCTCTTGACCTTAGCTCTCATACCATGTTGGAAAATCAAAGATATTATTAGGGTTTGATTCTCCTTTCTTAATAAATACTTGTGAGTGTGTTGGCTTATTTTATTTCTTTATTATCTTATGTTTCACCAAGAAATTATACATATATGAAGATCACAAAACAAGAGACATAAGATATAGACACATGCCAAGGCAAAACCCCCCTTGAGGGGAAAATCCAGTCAAGATAATTCTTCCTTTCAATAGTATCCTTCCAGACTCTTTACCCTAGACTAGGACCATGCTTTCCTCCACACCATGTCAGCCTCCAAGACCTTCGACCCCTTCCAGCAACTTCAACCAGGCAGTAGCTTCCGACAACAACGAAATCTTAGGAGACTTCGATCTCCCAACCCAGACCACAAAACAAAGAGAGAGAGAGAGGCACCAAAAACTCGATTTTATTCTTCTATAGAGATTCCCCAAAACTTCCACTTCTTTCGTCCTCCCAGAAATAGACTTTACACTTCTTGAGCTCTTCTTGAGATACCAAATTGCCTTGAGAGTGAGTGCTCCAAATGACTTCAACCTCCTTCAATATGCAGGCTTGTTTTGGGTCAAATGGGGGTCCTTAGGCTGAATTGATCTTCCTTAGGTCAACATGATGTGGAGGACACATAATTCATATTTGACTTGATACAAAACCTTTTTACACGATTCGAAAGCCCAAGAAGGATCTCTTCGAATATACAATGACTCTATAAACTCAATGTGGACTTTGACTAATATAATGATAACCCAAGCATAAAACCCATGCTTTAATAATTCATTGCTACAATTATAAAAATTCTTTTCTTTATTCTTTTGACAATTACATTACATAATGAATGAGGTACATTATTGAAGACCGAACATAGTTACATTTTCTAATAGCTCTTGCTCTCTCGGGTCTATTATATTGTGCACATAGGTTTGATATGGAGCACCTAGAGGTTTTTAGTGGTTCTCAGTCAGTGGTGGATTGTGCATCAAATAATACATCTTTCAGCCTGTCCCTATTATTCAACTAGATGAAAAGGATTCAGATGATTAGTGACAATTCACTGGGGCGAAATTTTCTCACACATGCCGAAAATTCAACATTGTCGCTGACAAGATATCAAAAGATGGTCCTGTGCTGCCATTTGGTGAGATCCACTATACTTCATTTGTAAACAACAATTTTCAATATTGAGTTAATTTCCCATTTTTTGATTCGTCGTGCTTGACATATGATGTTTTCTCTTTGAATATTGTTTTTTCTTAATACCCTGACATTATCTTTGTTTCCACTTTCTACAGGACTGGTCAAATTATGTTATTAACATCTTTCACTCAGGGAGGTGTTAATCTCTTTTGGTTTGGTATAATCAATGAATCTTTATTCTATTGGATGATTATCTTGTAGATATTGTACTTGTTCATATGACAAATCTACAAATTTTATCTCTACATAACTATTGACACACCTCTCATACTATATTGAGGATCTCCGTTTTCATGGTTGGGATGCTTTGTCATTTTTTATGGTTTTTGAAATGTAACTATTCTCTTGACATATATCGGCACTAAAATAGTGATATTATGACTTTGAACTATGTAAATAATTTTTTATATTTAATATAGTATTGTTGTTGTTTTCTAGTTAGAAAAAAAAAATGCGCAAAAACATAATTGGCGAGGATGATTGTGGTGACAAAAATTGAAGAGAACAAAATGTGGAGAAAAGGACTTTCTCTTCTTAGTATTACAAATCACTTAAATAGGATTACATTGGAAACATCATAATAAATGACTCGAGTTAAACTCGACTAAATTGGGACACTTGGGGGCACAATTTTGACACCTAACAGGTGGTTGGGATTAGATTCTCCAACACTCCCCCTTAATTACAACCACATAAAAAATTCAATTAAGATACCTGCTGGTTTATGTCTCAGCTAGGTTTACAATTTAAAAATTGACTTCAACTTTTCTTCTTCTCTTTTTCCAAATCCTATAGCCTCTAAATTGTTTCAACTTTTTCTCTTTGTTGTATCCTTCAAACCTCAATTTCTTCATTTGCTGTTGCAGGTCTTCCATTTTTCTAGGTTGTCTAAGCATATCCTGAGCTTCTTCAAAAAACGAGTTATATGTGGTTTGCTGCCGCAAATTATCTTTTGTAGTGCGCTTTTCATCATCAATCTGTTGCAACATAAGATTATAATAAAATAATATTTCTTTAAGTCTCCAAAACTTGAAAATTTCATTAATATTTTCAACATTCATTTTTGCAACTTCTATGCAGACCTCATCTAGACATGGTGTTGCAAGCCATGCGTTAAGGAAATTTAACTGTTCTTCAAAATCATTTTGTGTACCTGCACATTTGAAATCAATGGTAAGTGTAAAAACATCTCCAAAACCACACTGGTTCTCTATAATGAGAGCTTTCTTCTGTTGTGCTTCTTTCTCTGCTTCTGCCTCTGTCTCTGTTTTCTCTTTCTGGGCTTTATTCTTTGCTTTTGTCTCTATCTTTGTATGTATCTCTTTCACTTCTCTACTAACCTGTGTTGTTGTAGACAGGTTGTCTTCCATTATCTCACCAAATAACATCATGTCAATATGATGTTTTTGTTGCATCACCTGCAACCATTCATCATTAGCCAATAATTCTTCATCAAAATTTACCTCAGCAATATTAATCGTTGGATTCACTATAGCATTCACTGCTCCAATAGAAGTTTCACTATCATTAGCAAGCTCTGTTGTTGGATTCACCAAACTTTCATTAGCAAGCTCTGTTGTTGGATTTACCAAATCTTCATCAGCAAGCTCCATTGTTGGAATCATCATATTGTCATCAACAAGCTCTGTTGTTGGAATCACCAAATTTTTGTCCACTTGTGGTTGTGCACAGTGGGGTTCACGAGCATCTACGTGCTCCTTCTCTGTTATTTCTGCAACTTCTTCACATATATCATCCACTTGTGATTGAGCACAGTGGGATTCAATTCTCTACTAATCTGTGTTGTTGTAGACAGGTTGTCTTCCATTATCTCACCAAACTTTTATCGAAATGCGTCGACAAAAGTTTCTCTATGTGATTTTCGTCGAAGAATCTTCAAAAATTTGATATGGATCACAGAAGTCTCAATTCAATAATTTTTCATCTCGTTGTAGATCTGCTGCTATAGATCCACCTTTATCTTCAACTTCAATGCTCCCCCTTACACTAAAACTCCTCTCAAGGGTATCCAAGGCCTCCTTGGCTGTTTTAGTATCTGAAATTAAGGGAAGCCTCTTGGCTTTTGCCATTTGTTGAGTGTTGGCTTACTACAACTCAATAAACAAAAACAAACTGTAAACATCACATCTAACTGCAATAAAAACATTGTTGCTGCTTGGCTTCCACAAACAAACAAGTCTACAAAATTTCACAAGAGTGACTCTTTCAAAAAAAAGTTTACAAAAAAAATCACAATTCCTAAAATGGAATGAAACCATACCCCTTAAAAAAAAAAAAAAAAAAATTAACAAAAAAATCAACTCCCTTCCTTTGAATTCCCTCTTTTAAACGATATATAAGCATATAATGCTCTGAAAGCTATACCCTTTTTAAGATCACAAATCTCATATCGATGCCATAAAAAAAATTAATGAAATAAAATATTACATGGCCTTTTTAAATAACGTAATTCATTTTTCCAACTAATACAACGCACTTTTCATTCACATGTACATTTTATATAAGCTCGAACCTTTGACCATTCGCGTTGGAATATCAAACCACACTTCGTGGGAGACCAAAACGGTGTGCATTTCGCTTGACCTCAGTTGGCTGCAACGGAATTTCGGAATTTGGCTAACGCTCTCTCTGAAGCTTTGTGGCCGCGTGCGACATGAAATGGTTGAAGTTTTTGGAACTAACGCGGCTTTTAAATCTTCTCTACGCGGCTTTTAAATTTTTTCTGCTGTGTTATAACGCTTAACGTGGATTTTTAGAGTGCTCCTCTATGTTAATAACGCGTTGTACCAAAGTAATAGAGAGCGTTATCACAAAAACATTTAAAAAAAAATCTATTTTGAGCTGAATTTTTTGGCTTTTTAGTTCTCTGGTTGCTTCTTCTCAGGTTTTTTCAAATTTTTGCTCCTCTCAAAGAGTCTTATGCTTTCTCTTTTCTCCCAATAGGGTTTTCTTCAAACTTTCGCTGTTCTGTCAAAGAGACTTATGCAGGCTTGCCTATTCTCTTTGTTTCTCTATTTTCACTCAGGTTGCTGCGCTCTCAGGGAGTTTTACGCAAATTAGATTATCTTGTTTTCTGCTGTTTTCAAGTTGCTGCTCTCTCAAGGGGTCTTATACAAATTAGCTTATCTTCTCAAAGAGTCTCAGGTTAGGGCATACCATGAAAAAAATTGAAGAAAAATGACGTGGAGAAAAAGACTCGCTCTTCTCAATATTACACATCACTTAAATAAAATTACATTAAAAACATAAATAAAAAATAAAAAATTACTTATAAGAAATATAAAACCAAATTAATCTCAAAAGTAATCATAATCAACCAAATAATATGGTACTTATGAAGCTCAACTTTCTAACTTAAAACATATATTGCTATGTGCTTGAGACTTGGGATGTCTCCAATCTTTTCACTACCATGGCATGGTATTTCAAGACTTACGACGTCTTCAATCTTTTTGTTGAAATGTTAATTTCCCTTGCTGTGTACTGTTTTCAGAAAACCAGTACGCTTCCCCGCACCAATTAAAACAGAAGATCAAGACTAGATTTTTTCTTGCACGGTGCAGATTTTGTTTTTCGGCATCAAGGACATCAAACATTTAAGAACACAAAAATCATGGCAGAGTTGATAAAAAAGTAAACACCGGGTTTTATTGCGGACATGGAGAATGTATCGCAACATTCAGAAATTTTAGGAAATTAAACTTATTTGTCTGCCCCTCCATATCTTGTTTTAATTTCTAGTCTTGTCATAAAAATTTTAAGTAGTTTTCTATGTGTTGTTGAAAAGTAATGCGCAGCAACGCGAGCTCATATGAATGAAACTTTTATGCACAACAGTGGAGAGATTGAAAGGTAATGTTTCTGTTTGTTGAAGAAAACAAAAGGGAGCATGCAGCAGCGTGAATATAATGTTTGTTGTTGACTGTTGTTGAAATGTAAGTGAAGCGCAGCTGAGCGCAAATGAAAAAGAGGGCAAAACGCAGCAGAGCGTGAATGTCTAGTTTTGTGAATGTAATGAAAAAAGAAACTCGTTGCAGCGAATGTAAGGAGAATTCTTCCAGCAGGTTGAATGTAATACACACAACAGTGTGGATGTAATGCAAAGAATACGCAGTAACGTAGAATTGCATATGTAAGGGAAGCACGCAGTAGCGTGAAGTTCGTTTTTTGTTGTTAAATGTGAAAGTGATGTGCAGCAGCGCAAGGATAATTTTGTTTTGTTGAGAGAACATGAAATGTAATGCGCAGTAGCACGAGAGTAATGTAAGAAGTTATTTTATGCACAACAGTGCAGTGATAGAGAGGTGATGTGAAACGCAGCAGCACACATGTATTGAAAGTTTTACACACAGCAGTGTAATGTTTTTTAGGAGAAGACAGAGTTTGTAATGCACAGAAGTGCAGACACAGCAGTGTCAATTTGCAAGCATAGACACAGTGAAATCTTTGGAAGTGCCTCTGAAGCAGGCATGTTGTAATCCCTCTGTTAAGAGGAAGTTTTTTTTTTGTAACAGCAGTCTTGTTAATTAATAAAAGTTTTTTTTTGTGTTGCTGAAACTGCTGAAACTCTAGTTTCAGCGTTGCTGAAACACCATTGTTGAAACTCTGTTGATGAAACTGCGTTGCTGAAACACCATTGCTGAAACTCTGTTGATGAAACTGCGTTGCTGAAACACTGCATTCAGCAAACGATTTTTATTTCCACTGTGTTAAAATAGAGCATTGTTCTGTTCAGTTTTTTATCCTGTGGCAAAACAGAGTATTACTCTCTGTTCAGTGATTTTGTTTGGAATTATCAGAAATTCCCAACATGGTATCATAGCTTGTCCACACTCTTTGAAGGTGTCAAAGAAGCTGAAGGAAGGATTTCTTGCTGCAGCAGCTTCTCCAGCAGAGTGAAGACTCAGTCAAGAAAGAATCTAAGATATTTCTCAAGTTAGTTTTCTGTGTTACTATTGAAGGCAGTCAGTTATTTTAAATACACAGTCAAGTAGTTTGAAGCATAGTTAAGAGTGCAAGAATGGCTGGAGCCCAATTCCTTCATTCAAAGCTTAACAGCTTGAAGGTCGACATTTAGAACACAAATGGCGATGTCAAGGAAGAAAATCTCCAATCCTCTTAAGGATGTGTCTCCCTCTACTACTAAAATAGAAGACAATCAATTTGATGAGGCTCCAAGGCTCAATGGGAACTTTAATATATGGGAAGCAAGAATGAGGACTTTCTTACAGTCTCAAGGGATTGAAGTTTGGAAATCAGTGATTGATGATAGCAGGATGGATAGAGAATCCAAGGAGTACAATGCAAAAGCAACAAAAACAATCTTGAATGGGCTACCTGATTATGTAAAGAAGAATCTAGGAAAATATTCATCAGCAAAGGATATATGGGACAAACTTCATGACCTTCACTCAAAAGGAGCACTGACCATGACCTTCAATCAAAAAGGAGATCCTGAACCCATCATAGAAGCTGAAAATGAGAATGATGACATCAAGGCTGAAGCAGACCTAGAAGATGAAAAGAATGAAAAGGACTTTTTAGAAGAACTCCTCACTCAACTTATGACTGCCATGGAAGAGATTAACAATTTGAAAAAGGAAAATGAGGCACTTAAGAAGATAGCTCCCGTTGGTAACCAAGATCAAACAAGGAAGAAAGTTGACCTCATCAAGCTTCAAGTACAAGAAAGGGATGAAGAGCTTGCCAAAATTAAGAAGGAATTTCATCAAAGCAAAAGGAAGCATCATGAAGAATTCATATCCATGACAAATCAATTGAATAAAGCAAAGAAGCAGGAAAATACCTTGTCAAGTCAACTTGAACAAAGACACAAGAGCGTGAACAAACTTGAAGAAGAGATTGGTCAGTACAAGGTAGAGGTTTCCTCCCTTAAGTCTCAATTACAAGAAGCCAGGAAACAGGCACAAGGAGCTGAGAAGAGAATGGAGAGTAGTCAAGCAAAGAATGAAAAAATCTTCAAAATGAAGTCAGATATCATTTCCCTTAAAATAGTAGCAGCTGAAGCTACTCATAGCAAGGAAGAAACTGAGGAACAACTTGAAAAGAAGAATAATGAGTGTGAAAGATTGGAAGAAGAGATTGTCCTCCTCAGAAAAAAGGTTGAAGGGATGAACAAAATCATGAAGAGCTCTCAAGCCTTGGATGACATGCTCAGCTATCACAGATGTCCATCTGATAAATCAAGACTCGAGTATGCAGGTTGTTAGCTACCTATACCAATAGGTTTCATATTTCATGATTGGCTATGGAAGGTCTAAATATGCTCTGCTTTGATGACTCAAACATCACATATTTCCTACAAAGTTTGATTTGTGACAATAACTTGGTAAGGCCTCAAAGTTTTGATGGATGGTCCAAAAGTCTAATCTGGATCATGCCATGTTTAAATTTTCTGTTGTAGAATAGAGAAAGGAGTCTGTCCAAACTGTTCAATCTTGGCAGACAAGTAGTTCAGGTAGAGAAGAGAAGGTTCCCAACAGCTCAATCTGGGACCTTGGAAGAAATAAGGGTAGAAGTAGATAGAAAAAGCAAAAGAAAAAGCCAAAGAAAAGAAAAGGCAAGTAAGGGTTTGCAAGTCCAAATGCACCCTCCAAGAAGAAATAAAAATGCTAGGTAAGTAGCTGGGTAAGTAGTTGGGGTTGCAGAAAGGTTATCCCTATCATTGCAAGAACGGTGATGGTGGGCAGCAAGGCAAAAGATTACAGCAGGAAGCATGACTAATTTCCCTCACTCCCCTCCAATTTCATTTCTAACATTCCCTCACTAGCCTGAGATTCATGGAAGAGACTAAGGTTTCATGGTGTTTCTTAATCTTTAAGAAGCCACATTTCTTGTCTAAGGATCTTTTCATTTTGATCTACTCTTAAAACCAAGTTTGTTTCATATAAACTTAATGGTTTCTCCCTCCACTTACCCCCTCCTCCATAACTAACACTAACCCTACTATATAAATCCCTTATATCACCTTTTTCCCTAATATTACTAACACCAAGGTGTATAAATCCCAAAATCTTATAAATACCCCCCCCTTGGCATTATAGCCAATAAAGTCTCGAGTCAGGGATCAAATGACACCAGGTCATGTTGATGAACCTATGCCAACTACCCCTTCCCCTTCATGAGCTAATTTCCCTATTTTTACCCCTTTTGCACATAAAAAACCCATAAAAAGCCCTAAATCCCCACCTTTACCCGCTTCAAAGGGCAAAAAGCATCAAAAACCCACTTTCCGCCATATAACCAAGGTTAAGCGCATATAATTGTTTTTTCAAAATACATTAGAAATGCGTTCAAAACATGTTTTATTGCCTCCGCCCGCTTCCGTATACACCGCCCATGTCACCTCCCCGGTGACCGTTAGATCAGGCCCTCCAGATCTGACGGCCTTGATCGCGTCGGAGTCTTTCCGACGTCCGACAGTTACCCGTACTATTTCCCCGTCACGTCAGGCGTCCGACCATCGTCCGATCAACCTCCGCAGATCCAACGGCCACCATGACGTCGGACCTCATCCGATGCCCGAAACTTAACTCCCGACGTCCGTATTTTGAGGACGTCACTCCGCTGCCACGCGCCCTCATCACAATGCGTCGGACGTACAACTGACGGATACCGCCCCCGTACAGGAAATGGTGCGATACGAAACCACTGTTGGTTTCCGGTTTCCTCATCCCGCTCGCTTACATCCTCGCTGCGTCAGCAACATGTCATCGCTCCGTCACCCAGGTACGCTGTCCCGTCAGCCTCTTGCCCTGCCATTGGTCCACCTGTCCTGCCATGTCACTGCCCCTGTGGACCAACCAGACCCCGCCACGTCACCCGATGACGTCAGCATGACGTCATCCGACCTTGACCCCACCAATGACGTCATGCTGACGTTAGCGCGGATTCGCGCCAAAAGCACCAAAAGGTCTATTTTAGCCAAAAATTCGTGTTTTTTGCCATTTTTGTGCGTTCGTCGTCGTTTTACTCTGCATGCAAGCTACGTCTAAACCTGCACCAGCCGCGGAAAATTGTCTCCTGACCACCAGAACGTCCATTTCTTCAGCGCCAGCCAGCTCTGACCGATCCAAATTTACAGGTATTGCTCATTCATGCTCTGAAACTCCATTTTCGCTACATTTCGCATGTCAATGAGCAGCAGACCTTAAGAGCAGAAATTCACCGTTAAAAAACCACGGAATTGCCATTTAAACTCGACCAGAGCCGTCACTAAGCTTCTGCCAAGACAATTGTAGGCAATTCAAAAGAAAACTGTCACTGGTTCGCGCAATCGTGAACCCGTCACCTGCAGGAGACAAATACACCGCAAAAGAGTATTCTCTGAACATTTCCGCCACCCACATAATCACACAGAGGCAGTATTTCAACTGCTGCATCCTTACTTCCACCTTTCACTTACAAAACCATCATTCTCTGCAAAGAAACCTTGTTGCTGTTACTCTGCATAAAAACACAGTCCTTGAGCAAGCAGAAATCCTAAAACAGGAGTCATGGACCCCCTTGTAGCTCCTATAGCCCTCAATGTGGCTCCCTTGAATGTCCCTAACAGAACATTGGACACCAGAGCATTAGCAGACTTGGACTACAAGATATCAGAGGAGATGTTGAGCAGAAGCAGGTTTCATTTGCAAATCCTAAATGAAATAAAGATCAAACATGAGAGGGGGACAGACATCCTGGGAATTTGGGATTCATTCCTCCCAATATTCAAGCTTCCTCAGGTTAATCAATTCCCTGAGCTTGTGCACATAGTTGCTGAACACTATGATGCATCCCAGAGGGCAGTGCTAGACTCTGCAGGCTCAATTATGTTCCTCATTACCCCTGAAGCCATCAGGGAGATGTTGCAGTTCCAGACAGATCAAAAGTTGGTCCCTCTGTCATTAGCTGATTTAATAGTACAGGGAGCCAGGATAACAGAGGCACAAATCACAAAGCTTAATCAGATTTTCATCAAAGCTGATACTGTGCAAATTCCTCCCATCCATTATCTCTACCTCAACCAGTTGGGCTTAGACCTTGTTGACATGATCAGTCCCATCTTGGGATATGATTCAGTGGAGTATGTGGATGAAACTGTTCTACAAATGATGCTTATGTTTTCCCCAGGAAAGAAGCCAATCCACTATGATTATGCCACATACATATCAGATAAGATGCATGATCAATTGATGAATTTATCAAGAGAAAGGGTATTTAGATACACCTCATACCTATATCATCTGCTCCTATACTTCCAGCATGATAAGTTCTCCTTCCCAAAGAAGAGAGTAGATGCACAGGGCAATCTGAGATCAGTAGTGTATTGGACATCCGTTTTTCACATAGTAAGCTGTTCTCCATACACCTACTGCGAATTTATTGATCTTTTCATCCATCCAGCCTTGACTCTACTGTTGGGTTCACCTCCTCCCAGATTGACAGACGAAATGCAAAGACTCCTGCATTTATCAAAAGCATACAGTATTGGGGATTGGTATTTCTACCAACACCACACCGTTATCAGGCTATATGGGTGTGAGTTGCCCCCATTTAAACTACCTAGATTTGTGCCTATGAGGCTACTTGCCTTGGAATACTTCAGGCAGTTTGGTTATGTGGATATGCTCCACTTTTTAGGAAAAGGTAAGAAGGCACAGTTAAAAATCAGAAATCAACTTGGCCATTTACTTCTCAATGAGAGGGATGAAGGGTGGAGAGAGGCAGATAGAATACTTGTGTGCCTTGGTCTCAAATACAGCTTCGTATGGAAACCCTATGACCCCAATAACTTCATTACAATGAGGAGGCTCAAATACAAATTATCTGCTTATGGACATTATAGCCTTCCTAACTTAGAAAAATATGCCAACCAAAGCAAGTGGAGAAGAGGAACTTTAGAAGAAGATGTGACCCAAGAAGAGCTTAATCAAAGAGCTCTAAGAAACCTCAAGAAGATGGCTGACCTTGAGTTTTATTCACAGGTCCCCTCACTGCCAAGCACACAAACTGGAGCAGCAGCCTCCTCCTCAACTGCCCAACATCAAGCTACAAGAACTGGTGAAAACATCGCAGAAAAAGGCAAAGAGATGGAGCAGCAAGGGCAGCAGGAAGAGCAGGAACAGCAGGAACAGCAACAAAACCAACAGCAGCAAGCAGAAGGGCTGCAGCAAGGGCAGCAAGAAGAATCAGAACAGCAAGATCAACAACATCAAGAAGAACAAGGGCAGGAGCAGTCTGCCCAGCAAAAGAAAACAGTGGAGACTCCTCAGACCACTGAAAGAACGGGGCCTACAAGACAAGACACTACCTTTGATGCCTCGGTCCTCCAAACCCCTCAAAAGGAGGATACATTTGTCTTTAGAAAAAGAGACAGAGAGACTCCCCTGACATCCTCTATAGACCAGGGAGAGAAAAGGCAGAGACTCAATGATTTTCCAGAGGAGGATATAGCAATAAGAGAGGCATTGGGCATGGGCCCACCCAGCAGAGAAACTTCAGCAAGTTCCTTCCAGCAGGAACAAGACAGGACCATGGGAGGGGAGGTCAGCTCCTCCAGCCAGCAGAAAGAGGGACAAGTAAGCATTAAGCAGCAGTTCATAGACATCAAGAGAAGGAGTGACCCTATCAAGGTACAATTGTACAATCACCTGCTAAACATGGCTCCTTCCAATCAGCAGAGACTTATGTCTGCTTTTGATGTAAGTGAAGGCAAATTGACAATGAGTCACTTTATGCCTACAGCACTCCGGCCACAATCCACTGCTGACTACCTTAGGACCAATCTAGAGGTACTTGCCAAAGACATACACCCTATGGACAAAATTGAGCTGCGTAAGCAAACTGGAGAAATGGTGTATGCTTCATTGGCCGACAAGACTTTGGATAATTACAAACTAACCAGCAGTCTGAATGCCACAGCTTCCCAGCTAGAACTGGAGAGGGCCTCTTCTCAGGCCAAAGACAACAGGATAAGAGCCCTGGAGGAAATCATTGTAGAAATTGGGCACAATCCCAATGACATCAAAGGGATACAAGAGATCCTGAAACTTAGAGATGCTGACATGGCTGCACTGAGAAAGAAGATCAAAATTCCAGCCACTATCCACCCACAGACTGATGAGGTAGCTAAGCAAAGGTATGAGCAGGATTCTACTGACCTGCTAATTTCCATTTACAAAGAGCTTGTGAAGGCACAAGAAAAATTGGGGCAATATGAAGCTACACAAGCACCTCTACAAGCATCATCAAAACAAGCACAAGAAGGGCAGACATCTGAGCCTCCTCCTCAAGTCATCAATCTTGAGGAGACTGTTCCTACTACGGTGCCTCCACCTCAGCAGGCTGAACAAACAGCCACATCTACTTCAGTAGCACCCATCAGCACAGATCAGAGCCTAGATATGCAGAAGTTAAAGAATGAAATACAAATTTTGGAAGCCCAGATGACAGAGCTGAACGAAACTAAGGAAAATCTGGCCAAGGTAAATGAAAGGCATGATAAGACAAAGAGAGAGGTGGGAGAAAAGGCCAAGGAAATCAAAGCTCTTAAAGACAGGATCAAGGAGCTTGAGAATGAGCTCAAGCTAGATAAAATCATAGTAGAGATCAGAGCAATGATATGGTCCAATATTGGTAAATCCATCAACAACCAATGGCCATACATCGAGACAATCCATGAGCAACTAGAGCTCATTCCAAAGGCACAGAGAGAAATCCGAACATCAAGGGCCTTATTGGGAAATATGCCTGAAGTTGCTACAAGAATGATCAATGTGCTCAATCACAAAACAAGCTCTCAGTTGGCCACCATTGGAATCACAAATAGAACTGAGACTATTCAAATGATCAAGAGGGTTCTTACTCTTAGAAGTCTAGTGCAGACATTGGACAGGAGAACCCAGGATATGCAGACAGAGGTAAATAAGTTCATGGAGAAGTTTCAAGTGTTGCAGAGTAGAGGACTCCCTAGCTTACTGAACAGCGGAGGGAAATTATTCACCCATGAACAGTATGCTAAAAGAGTAAATGTTTTTGCCTCAGCACAGGTCAATGAGAAGGCCAGCACTTCAGAAGACACAGGGCCTATTACAGGACAGATTTTCTATAGTAAGATAGAAAATCTACTTTTTATAATGAATGAAATTAATCACTTGTTTGATGTAGCCCCAAATTTTTTCAAATACACAGAAGCTGAAGAGACAATGGAGGCCATCCTCAAGCACCAGCTCCCTACACAGGAATGGTGGACAGATGCAATCCAGAGAATTTTATAAACAGTAAGTCATACACCAACTTCTGTTTTTTCTACAAATTTTGATGAAAAGAACAGTCAACAAAGTCAGCAGGCATCATGAAATCAAAGCTGAGCCAACTCAGCGGATGTAGAGGCCAACAAAGCAGAAAAAAGGGAACCACAGCTGGCAAACCCGAGAATGCACTGCGCAGGCAAAAGTAAATGCGTATCTCCAGAATTAATACAGAGTAATGCAACCGACTTAGTGGCTCTTAAAAGTCAAGACAATCCTCTGACAGACATAAAGGGCATTTACGCTGCATTTAACATTGTAATAACTTCTTGCCTACTTTCTGAACACTACTGAAGATATTTTCTCTCTCTCAGATGACTCAATGCCTGAGATATTTTGTATACGCATTTCTATAAAGTCCCCTTGGCACAAGATTGCAAGGGTTGTTGGAAATTTCTCCTGAACAGTCTCTTATGCTGTAATTGTTTACTGAAAGTCAATAAAGGAAAGCAATGGAATTTCGTGGATGCTTGATGTGTTGAAGATGTTCTGTGCCTGTTCATGATTGCTGGATCCCTGCGTATCTTACCATGCAATAAGTCTCTGTAACTCTCTCCATGTTCAGTTTGTTTTGTTATAAATCCATATACGCTATCTGATTTCCAATATTGAGCAACAGAGAAAAAGAATAACTCCCAGGATTTGCTCACTGAGTACCCTGAGTTCAGTCTGTGTTGTTTATAAATGTCTTCTTCAGGTGTAATCTATATAAAGTGTGATTCTTAAGCTGCTGCACTTTCAGAATACATCTTTCACATTGGCCACTGTCACAGGAATTCATAACTTTGCTCCTGTGCTCTGCGTTCATTTTCATTTCACCAACATAACAGAAAATTCTTAACAGATTTCTGCTGGTTGACACATATCATCACTCAAGTTTAAATTTGTCTGTTAAATACACAATAGGCCTTGCAGTTAGAACACTACTCAACATATAAGACCATCTCACAGCACCTAGACTCCATTGCCCAATGGAAACTCACCATCAAACTATTACATCATAAGAACTGAAAGAGGTCCTTCAACCAAAACACAAACAAAACCTGAGCATCATAGCTAGCCTAAAAACACAAATATAACAAAGATAAATCATAAAGAGAGAGCCCTCTCTGGTTGCAGTTAGGCTAGGAACTGTAACCCAAAGATTGGTTAGTGGTTACCCCGGCCGTATTCCCTTGGGAGTCATAGGGAACAACCTGGGTGTTAACATAATTGGCGACTCAACTGGGGACTTCTTAAAATTTTTCAATTACTATCTATCTTCCAAAGCTACCAGTAAGCCTGAAACCAGCCAAGAGGCCTCAGAACTGTTTCTGTAATACAGGGACAGCTTTAGGGAAGAGCTAGTTAGGGAATCTTCATCCTAGCTTTGAAACATATATAGTTATTCCAAAATTCTCATCCAGTCCTTGCACACATAAAACCTCCTATATAAGCTCTAAAAGGACAATTAGAAGCTGGCTCCCAAAAGAAACCCAAGGCACACTAGGGCAAACCCTGACCCTAATCAACCCATCATTGTTGATAATCCGAATATCATTCCAAAGAACATTAGGAGACAGCAAAAGCAGGAGAAGCCTGCTGATTCAGATATAAGTTCAGATCAACCTATCCTCATTCCCACTCCCTGCAAAGTTCTTTTCCGGTCCACCCCTAGTTCCCCTAGTTCATCATCAACACCTCAAAGTCCTCCTCTCACATCTTCACCCACCACACATACCCTTTCAACCACTCCCCCATTTGTTACCCATCCCATTAACCCTGTTACACCAGTAATCCCTGCTGTCCCATTTGTTCCTGTCAACCCTATAAATCCCATAAACATGGCCAACAGGTATGCACCTCTGCAGATACCAGCTAATGCTGCAGCTTTACCTCAGGATTATCAAAGTAAAATCTCATATTTTGACTCAAATGGCTCTCTAATAGCTATCCAGCATGCCAAGAAGATGCAAGACCACTTTGAGACCTATGAAATAGATGATGACACAGTCAGAATGAGAATTTTTGTTCAAAGTTTAACTGGGGATGTTAGAACTTGGTTCAGATCCCTCAATGCAAACTCCATTGCAACACCTGATCAGCTTTACGAAGCTTTTACTGAGAGATGGGAGAAGAAGAAAGATCCTCTCCACGTACTCGGTGAATATGACACTATTAAGAGAGGTCCTCAGGAGACAGTTTTGGAATATTGTGCTAGGTTTAACAATGTATATAATGCTATTCCACAGAACTTAAGGCCTCCTCCTGATTTAGCCCTATATAAATTCCCTGATGGTTTTGACCCTGATATGGCCTATCAGCTAAAAGAAAGAGATCCTCCAACCCTTGCAGAAGCTCAAAGGGTTGCGGTCACAGTAGAGGCTAACCTAATTGCCAAAAGAAACAGGGCAAAGTTGGAGAAAAGGACTACCTTCAAAGAAGAACCCTCAGGTTTTGATCAAAAGCTGGACGCAATACTAAACAGCATGAAGAGATTGGGTGAAAGAGTGGAATCAGTTGAAAGAAAGTCATCATGGGAAGCACCACAAAACAACCCTCCTAGAAATCCGAATTTTAGGAGAACCCAAAACCAAAACATTGGTAGAACAAGTGCTGACCAAGACATTAGACCCCCTTTCCAAGAAAATTATGCAGAAACTTCAACATCAACTGAACCTAATGAAGACCCTGAGATTAATCTAATGGGTCTAGATGGTAAAAGCCAGGTTTTCTTAACACAAGAGGACCATGAGGAGGATGAAATCAAAACATTCCAAACCAAGTCAGGAGAATCTTTTGATTTTAAACAGGGATATGATACTGCTGTCTATGAAGTCCATAAACAGTACAAACTAAGGAGTAGGACTGTAAATGTAAATCAACCTGAAAAGATAAAAGATAAACAGCAGTCTAAAGGAACCACAGTCACAGAACCTAATGACAAAACAAACTTGCCTACAAAAGAAGTAGTGGTCGAAGAGGTTACTGAACTACTGTCACCACTACAACAGCCCATGGCAACTTCGTCCTCTCACCCTGATTTAAATACTACCCCTCAAAACATGGGTGAAAAGGGCAGGTCTCGAAGTCAAGATGAAATCCAACAAGAAGATTTAATGAACAAAGAAAGGACTGCTATCCGTGACTCCAAAGCCCAAGCTGACAAACCTTTTGACCTAGGCACAGAGATTGGTAAGCTAAAAATAGCAATTCCCCTCTCAGAGCTAGCCAAGCATGACATATACAAGCAACAGATCAAGAAATCCCTTCAACTCACTAATAGCAAAGATGATGTAAATGTGCTAGATGACACTCCGGAATTACTGTTTGGCCCAGAGGTAGATGGAAAAACAATGGTCACAGGGATATTACCTTTTTATGTCAGCTTGCATGTTCATGATAAAATACTGCATAATGCAATGTTCGACTCAGGCGCCTCTCACAACCTTATGCCAAAAGCAGTCATGGAAAGATTGAACTTGGATATAACAAGACCATACAAAGACCTGTTTTCCTTTGATTCTAGTCAAGTCAAATGTTTAGGCCTAATAAAAGATTTATGTGTATCCCTGGTTCAATACCCTAATAAAACCATTCTAATGGATGTTGTAGTCGCTGATATCCCACCTAAATATGGGATGTTGTTATCAAGATCGTGGGGAGCCAAACTCCAAGGCTCCCTGCAATTAGATATGTCATATGCCACCATCTCTGTCTTTGGACAACCAAAGAGACTTTACAGGGAGACACTCATGAAGTACATGGTCAGCAGTGAAGAAAAGCCTCAAAATTTTCCAATATATGCTGTCCATTCAGACATAGACTCCTTCATTCTCTTCAATGACAGTACAAGCCTCTCAAACAATGATATTGGAACTAACAAACTCTTGCAAGAACAAAACATTAATCAAGCAAGTGGCACCCATAAAACATCAATCAGTCCAACAATAGACATTATCCCTCCTCTAGTTGTCAAAGATTGTCAAACAAGTGATGAAACTGTCCTAGAAAACAAGCGGGAAAAGAAACCCCAACTCCTGCTTACATGGCCATCACATGAACATATTTTTAAACCTCCTTTTCAACAAAATATCATGTGGGTCCTAGAATTTGATGGCTCGGTTAACAAGTTAGGGGCAGGAGCTGGAGTTTGGATACATAACAAAGGGAAAGACCATGCAGAAGGCAGGGCTTATAGATTAAATTTTAGATGCACTAATAACATGGCAGAATATGAAGCTCTGTTACTAGGTCTCAAACTAGCAAAGTCATTACAAGCTCCTAGGCTTTCCATCATGGGAGATTCTGATCTAGTAATTCAACAAGTGAAAGGAAGTTTTGTCACCAATGACAAAAGGTTGAGATCTTACAGGTCTGCTGTAATTGAAATATTGGAGACTTTCTCTGAGTTCTTTATCACAAAAATTTCAAGGGGCCACAATCTCCACGCACACAGTTTGGCAACATTTGCCAGCACCTTCAAATTCCCACTAGAACCCAATAACTGTTTCACAGCCGAGGTCAGATACAGACCCTCTATTCCAAACAATGTCAAAGAATGGCAAGTATTTGAGAATGATATGCAAATAAACAACTTTCTAACCTTACAACAAGAGTTTGCAGGATTAAATATTGACTCTGAATCAGCAAGTCAATCACAAATACTTGAGACAGCAAGTCAATCACAAATATTGTTCCAACAGATGGCTCATCCAATATCACCCAGAACAGCAAAACAATTACTGAATCCAACCATCTTCAACAACGAAAACATTCAGCAAATTCACCAAATTGACTGTGAAGAGGTGAGCAACGCTGAAGCTGAAATCATACAACTCAAAGACAACTTCCTTCCAGTAGGCCTTACCCCACTAGAGGACATTTTTTATTCAAATGATGTCCCCAGGAAACCAAAGATGCAGCCATTAGATGCAGCAGTTGAAGAATGCAACATTGGTACTATTGACAAGCCTAAAATAATAAAGCTATCTGCTTCTTTGCCCCCTGATCAAAAACCCAAATACATCGACCTCTTTAAAGAGTTTCAAGATGTTTTTGCATGGGGTTATGAGGATCTAAAGTCCTATGACACCTCTGTCATCCAGCATACCATTCCCCTCAAGCCTAATCAAAAACCATTCAAACAGAAATTGAGAAGGATCAATCCTGTGCTCCTTCCTTCCATTGAAAAAGAATTACATAAAATGTTCAAAGCTGGTATCATAGCACCAATCAGGTTCTCTGAGTGGATTTCAAATTTGGTCCCTACAAGAAAGAAAACTGGTGAGATTAGACTTTGTGTAGACTTAAGGAATTTGAATCAAGTATCACTCAAAGATAACTATCCTTTACCCAAAATGGATCACATTCTTCAAAGAGTAGTAGGGGCTTCTAGGATATCATTGCTTGATGGATTCTCAGGCTTCAATCAAATCCTAGTACACCCTGATGATCAAGACAAAACTGCATTTACAACCCCATGGGGAACTTTCAAATATGTAAAAATGCCCTTTGGATTGAAAAATGCAGGGGCAACGTTTCAAAGAGCAATGGATATTGCTTTTGCAAAAGAGATTCATGACTTCCTGGTCATTTACTTAGATGATCTTACACCCTTTTCAAAATCTGACCAAGAACACTTGAAACATTTGAGACAGATTTTCATAACATGCAGGAAATATGGTATTTCCTTAAACCCCAAGAAGTCATTATTTGGCTTGGAAGAAGGGAAACTCTTAGGACACATTATTTCAAAAGATGGCATAAGAATTGATCCAGACAGGATACAAGCTATCCTACAAATGCCTCACCCAAGGAATGTCAAGGAGTTGCAGGGATTCTTAGAAAAAATTAACTTTTTAAGAAGGTTTATCCCGAATTTAGCAGAACTAATCAGATTATTAAACAATATGCTAAAGAAAGATTCAAAGGTCAAATGGACTGTTGAAGCAAAACAAGCCTTTGAAAGTATAAAATTGGCATTAACTCAAACCCCAGTGTTAACCAATCCTCAGTTTGACAGAGACTTTATCATTTTCTCCTTTGCCTCCCAACATACTATTGCTGCTGTTTTATTACAGAAAAATGACCAAGGTAATGAGAAGCCTATTGCCTTCTTCAGCAGAGCTCTTAGAGATGCCCCTCTAAAGTACCAAATTATGGAGAAACAAGCCTATGCTTTGATCAAAGCTATTAAGGACTTTAGGATTTACATCCTTTACTCCCATGTTGTGGCTTATGTACCAAGTCCTATTGTCAAAGACATTCTCACCCAAGAAAACTTAGAGGGCAGGAGAGGAAAATGGATTGCCAATATACTAGAATTTGACATTGAAATTAAACCTACAAAGCTGATAAAAGGGCAAGGTTTGGCCAAATTAATGACAGAAGCAAATTTCCAAGCCTTAGATATCAATCAACTGGACAGTGAAACAGAGCTGGCGACTCCAAAGATCAATGTAGCCTTTGAACAATCTCCTTGGTACTCTGATATCTGCTATGTGTTACAAAACCTGTGTGCTCCCCCAGGACTGTCCAGAACTAAGTGTAGGTTCCTAAAAATGAAAACATCTAGATTTTGTGTGATGGATGGAAATTTACTTTGGAAAAACCATGAAGGTATATTGCTGCACTGTCTAATGGAGAATGAAACTAACAATATCATGCAAGATCTCCATGCTGGAGACTGTGGTGGACATTTGTACTGGAAGTCCACTGTGGACAAGATATTGAGGGCTGGTTATTACTGGCCCACCATGTTCTCTGATGTTAATAAATTCACAGCCTCATGCCACAAATGCCAACTGTTTGAAGGCAAAAGACAGTTGCTGCCACTTCCTTTGAAGCCCATTGCAACAGAGAGACCTTTCCAACAATGGGGCTTGGATTTCATTGGGGAAATTCATCCCTCATCTTCAGGGCAACACAGATGGATTTTAACAGCAACAGACTACTTCACCAAGTGGATTGAAGCTGCCCCATGCAGACAAGCAAATGATTCAGTAATTATTCAGTTTTTGGAAAACAATATACTGGCTAGATTTGGCTGTCCGGACAAGATAATAACAGACAATGCTGCTGCCTTCAGATCCAAGAAAATGGTGAACTTCTGCCATAAATTTCACATTACTTTGGGCCATTCTACTGCTTACTATCCCCAAGGAAATGGCCTTGCTGAATCATCAAACAAAAGTTTAATAAATATCATAAAAAAAGTGCTGGAAGAGAACAAAAAGAACTGGCATAAGAAACTAGTAAATGCTTTATGGGCAGATAGACTAACAACAAAAAGATCAATTGGGACCAGCCCATATGAGTTAGTCTATGGATTAGAAGCCAAATTTCCCTCATCACTAGGAGTGCCGGTTATGAAGCTTCTGCAAGAGAGTCAAGCAGAGCCAAATGATATGCAAAGGAGGATCAATCAGATAATCTGTTTACAGCAAACTAGAGAACAAGTTTTCAGCAGAGTGCAAATATTACAAGAAAAATTAAAAAAAGCCTTTGATAGAAGAACCAAAGCAGAAGATTTCAATGTGGGAGACAAAGTCTTAAAGTGGGATGCAAGAAGAGAAGAGAAAGGAAAACATGGAAAATTTGATTCTTTATGGAGAGGACCATTTGCTGTCCAAGCAGTACAAGGTAACAACACCTACTTCCTTAAAGGTCTGACTGAAACTGACTTGGATGAAGGTCCTGTCAATGGCAGGATGCTGAAGCATTATTTTGACTATTTCCCATGATTGCAACATCAGGTTCCCTTGTATATATGCAGATGTACATATTATTTCTATTTAGATTGTAAAAATGCAGTTTCCTAAGTGATTCACCAAACAGCAAAAGGCAAATAGGATCAGAGGTCTTTCAAAAAGGAAGCACACAGTTTTGACACATCAAAGCAGCGAATTTCAAGATTGAGATGGGCAGTCAAAGAACAAGGCGATCTGACCTGCTGTTCTTGGTCTTTCAAGTGAAAAACCATCCCCATGTGGAGCCACTGTTAGCTACCTATACCAATAGGTTTCATATTTCATGATTGGCTATGGAAGGTCTAAATATGCTCTGCTTTGATGACTCAAACATCACATATTTCCTACAAAGTTTGATTTATGACAATAACTTGGTAAGGCCTCAAAGTTTTGATGGATGGTCCAAAAGTCTAATCTGGATCATGCCATGTTTAAATTTTTTGTTGTAGAATAGAGAAAGGAGTCTGTCCAAACTGTTCAATCTTGGCAGACAAGTAGTTCAGGTAGAGAAGAGAAGGTTCCCAACAGCTCAATCTGGGACCTTGGAAGAAATAAGGGTAGAAGTAGATAGAAAAAGCAAAAGAAAAAGCCAAAGAAAAGAAAAGGCAAGTAAGGGTTTGCAAGTCCAAATGCACCCTCCAAGAAGAAATAAAAATGCTAGGTAAGTAGCTGGGTAAGTAGTTGGGGTTGCAGAAAGGTTATCCCTATCATTGCAAGAATGGTGATGGTGGGCAGCAAGGCAAAAGATTACAGCAGGAAGCATGACTAATTTCCCTCACTCCCCTCCAATTTCATTTCTAACATTCCCTCACTAGCCTGAGATTCATGGAAGAGACTAAGGTTTCATGGTGTTTCTTAATCTTTAAGAAGCCACATTTCTTGTCTAAGGATCTTTTCATTTTGATCTACTCTTAAAACCAAGTTTGTTTCATATAAACTTAATGGTTTCTCCCTCCACTTACCCCCTCCTCCATAACTAACACTAACCCTACTATATAAATCCCTTATATCACCTTTTTCCCTAATATTACTAACACCAAGGTGTATAAATCCCAAAATCTTATAAATACCCCCCCCTTGGCATTATAGCCAATAAAGTCTCGAGTCAGGGATCAAATGACACCAGGTCATGTTGATGAACCTATGCCAACTACCCCTTCCCCTTCATGAGCTAATTTCCCTATTTTTACCCCTTTTGCACATAAAAAACCCATAAAAAGCCCTAAATCCCCACCTTTACCCGCTTCAAAGGGCAAAAAGCATCAAAAACCCACTTTCCGCCATATAACCAAGGTTAAGCGCATATAATTGTTTTTTCAAAATACATTAGAAATGCGTTCAAAACATGTTTTATTGCCTCCGCCCGCTTCCGTATACACCGCCCATGTCACCTCCCCGGTGACCGTTAGATCAGGCCCTCCAGATCTGACGGCCTTGATCGCGTCGGAGTCTTTCCGACGTCCGACAGTTACCCGTACTATTTCCCCGTCACGTCAGGCGTCCGACCATCGTCCGATCAACCTCCGCAGATCCAACGGCCACCATGACGTCGGACCTCATCCGATGCCCGAAACTTAACTCCCGACGTCCGTATTTTGAGGACGTCACTCCGCTGCCACGCGCCCTCATCACAATGCGTCGGACGTACAACTGACGGATACCGCCCCCGTACAGGAAATGGTGCGATACGAAACCACTGTTGGTTTCCGGTTTCCTCATCCCGCTCGCTTACATCCTCGCTGCGTCAGCAACATGTCATCGCTCCGTCACCCAGGTACGCTGTCCCGTCAGCCTCTTGCCCTGCCATTGGTCCACCTGTCCTGCCATGTCACTGCCCCTGTGGACCAACCAGACCCCGCCACGTCACCCGATGACGTCAGCATGACGTCATCCGACCTTGACCCCACCAATGACGTCATGCTGACGTCAGCGCGGATTCGCGCCAAAAGCACCAAAAGGTCTATTTTAGCCAAAAATTCGTGTTTTTTGCCATTTTTGTGCGTTCGTCGTCGTTTTACTCTGCATGCAAGCTACGTCTAAACCTGCACCAGCCGCGGAAAATTGTCTCCTGACCACCAGAATGTCCATTTCTTCAGCGCCAGCCAGCTCTGACCGATCCAAATTTACAGGTATTGCTCATTCATGCTCTGAAACTCCATTTTCGCTACATTTCGCATGTCAATGAGCAGCAGACCTTAAGAGCAGAAATTCACCGTTAAAAAACCACTGAATTGCCATTTAAACTCGACCAGAGCCGTCACTAAGCTTCTGCCAAGACAATTGTAGGCAATTCAAAAGAAAACTGTCACTGGTTCGCGCAATCGTGAACCCGTCACCTGCAGGAGACAAATACACCGCAAAAGAGTATTCTCTGAACATTTCCGCCACCCACATAATCACACAGAGGCAGTATTTCAACTGCTGCAGCCTTACTTCCACCTTTCACTTACAAAACCATCATTCTCTGCAAAGAAACCTTGTTGCTGTTACTCTGCATAAAAACACAGTCCTTGAGCAAGCAGAAATCCTAAAACAGGAGTCATGGACCCCCCTGTAGCTCCTATAGCCCTCAATGTGGCTCCCTTGAATGTCCCTAACAGAACATTGGACACCAGAGCATTAGCAGACTTGGACTACAAGATATCAGAGGAGATGTTGAGCAGAAGCAGGTTTCATTTGCAAATCCTAAATGAAATAAAGATCAAACATGAGAGGGGGACAGACATCCTGGGAATTTGGGATTCATTCCTCCCAATATTCAAGCTTCCTCAGGTTAATCAATTCCCTGAGCTTGTGCACATAGTTGCTGAACACTATGATGCATCCCAGAGGGCAGTGCTAGACTCTGCAGGCTCAATTATGTTCCTCATTACCCCTGAAGCCATCAGGGAGATGTTGCAGTTCCAGACAGATCAAAAGTTGGTCCCTCTGTCATTAGCTGATTTAATAGTACAGGGAGCCAGGATAACAGAGGCACAAATCACAAAGCTTAATCAGATTTTCATCAAAGCTGATACTGTGCAAATTCCTCCCATCCATTATCTCTACCTCAACCAGTTGGGCTTAGACCTTGTTGACATGATCAGTCCCATCTTGGGATATGATTCAGTGGAGTATGTGGATGAAACTGTTCTACAAATGATGCTTATGTTTTCCCCAGGAAAGAAGCCAATCCACTATGATTATGCCACATACATATCAGATAAGATGCATGATCAATTGATGAATTTATCAAGAGAAAGGGTATTTAGATACACCTCATACCTATATCATCTGCTCCTATACTTCCAGCATGATAAGTTCTCCTTCCCAAAGAAGAGAGTAGATGCACAGGGCAATCTGAGATCAGTAGTGTATTGGACATCCGTTTTTCACATAGTAAGCTGTTCTCCATACACCTACTGCGAATTTATTGATCTTTTCATCCATCCAGCCTTGACTCTACTGTTGGGTTCACCTCCTCCCAGATTGACAGACGAAATGCAAAGACTCCTGCATTTATCAAAAGCATACAGTATTGGGGATTGGTATTTCTACCAACACCACACCGTTATCAGGCTATATGGGTGTGAGTTGCCCCCATTTAAACTACCTAGATTTGTGCCTATGAGGCTACTTGCCTTGGAATACTTCAGGCAGTTTGGTTATGTGGATATGCTCCACTTTTCAGGAAAAGGTAAGAAGGCACAGTTAAAAATCAGAAATCAACTTGGCCATTTACTTCTCAATGAGAGGGATGAAGGGTGGAGAGAGGCAGATAGAATACTTGTGTGCCTTGGTCTCAAATACAGCTTCGTATGGAAACCCTATGACCCCAATAACTTCATTACAATGAGGAGGCTCAAATACAAATTATCTGCTTATGGACATTATAGCCTTCCTAACTTAGAAAAATATGCCAACCAAAGCAAGTGGAGAAGAGGAACTTTAGAAGAAGATGTGACCCAAGAAGAGCTTAATCAAAGAGCTCTAAGAAACCTCAAGAAGATGGCTGACCTTGAGTTTTATTCACAGGTCCCCTCACTGCCAAGCACACAAACTGGAGCAGCAGCCTCCTCCTCAACTGCCCAACATCAAGCTACAAGAACTGGTGAAAACATCGCAGAAAAAGGCAAAGAGATGGAGCAGCAAGGGCAGCAGGAAGAGCAGGAACAGCAGGAACAGCAACAAAACCAACAGCAGCAAGCAGAAGGGCTGCAGCAAGGGCAGCAAGAAGAATCAGAACAGCAAGATCAACAACATCAAGAAGAACAAGGGCAGGAGCAGTCTGCCCAGCAAAAGAAAACAGTGGAGACTCCTCAGACCACTGAAAGAACGGGGCCTACAAGACAAGACACTACCTTTGATGCCTCGGTCCTCCAAACCCCTCAAAAGGAGGATACATTTGTCTTTAGAAAAAGAGACAGAGAGACTCCCCTGACATCCTCTATAGACCAGGGAGAGAAAAGGCAGAGACTCAATGATTTTCCAGAGGAGGATATAGCAATAAGAGAGGCATTGGGCATGGGCCCACCCAGCAGAGAAACTTCAGCAAGTTCCTTCCAGCAGGAACAAAACACGACCATGGGAGGGGAGGTCAGCTCCTCCAGCCAGCAGAAAGAGGGACAAGTAAGCATTAAGCAGCAGTTCATAGACATCAAGAGAAGGAGTGACCCTATCAAGGTACAATTGTACAATCACCTGCTAAACATGGCTCCTTCCAATCAGCAGAGACTTATGTCTGCTTTTGATGTAAGTGAAGGCAAATTGACAATGAGTCACTTTATGCCTACAGCACTCCGGCCACAATCCACTGCTGACTACCTTAGGACCAATCTAGAGGTACTTGCCAAAGACATACACCCTATGGAAAAAATTGAGCTGCATAAGCAAACTGGAGAAATGGTGTATGCTTCATTGGCCGACAAGACTTTGGATAATTACAAACTAACCAGCAGTCTGAATGCCACAGCTTCCCAGCTAGAACTGGAGAGGGCCTCTTCTCAGGCCAAAGACAACAGGATAAGAGCCCTGGAGGAAATCATTGTAGAAATTGGGCACAATCCCAATGACATCAAAGGGATACAAGAGATCCTGAAACTTAGAGATGCTGACATGGCTGCACTGAGAAAGAAGATCAAAATTCCAGCCACTATCCACCCACAGACTGATGAGGTAGCTAAGCAAAGGTATGAGCAGGATTCTACTGACCTGCTAATTTCCATTTACAAAGAGCTTGTGAAGGCACAAGAAAAATTGGGGCAATATGAAGCTACACAAGCACCTCTACAAGCATCATCAAAACAAGCACAAGAAGGGCAGACATCTCAGCCTCCTCCTCAAGTCATCAATCTTGAGGAGACTGTTCCTACTACGGTGCCTCCACCTCAGCAGGCTGAACAAACAACCACATCTACTTCAGCAGCACCCATCAGCACAGATCAGAGCCTAGATATGCAGAAGTTAAAGAATGAAATACAAATTTTGGAAGCCCAGATGACAGAGCTGAACGAAACTAAGGAAAAGCTGGCCAAGGTAAATGAAAGGCATGATAAGACAAAGAGAGAGGTGGGAGAAAAGGCCAAGGAAATCAAAGCTCTTAAAGACAGGATCAAGGAGCTTGAGAATGAGCTCAAGCTAGATAAAATCATAGCAGAGATCAGAGCAATGATATGGTCCAATATTGGTAAATCCATCAACAACCAATGGCCATACATCGAGACAATCCATGAGCAACTAGAGCTCATTCCAAAGGCACAGAGAGAAATCCGAACATCAAGGGCCTTATTGGGAAATATGCCTGAAGTTGCTACAAGAATGATCAATGTGCTCAATCACAAAACAAGCTCTCAGTTGGCCACCATTGGAATCACAAATAGAACTGAGACTATTCAAATGATCAAGAGGGTTCTTACTCTTAGAAGTCTAGTGCAGACATTGGACAGGAGAACCCAGGATATGCAGACAGAGGTAAATAAGTTCATGGAGAAGTTTCAAGTGTTGCAGAGTAGAGGACTCCCTAGCTTACTGAACAGCGGAGGGAAATTATTCACCCATGAACAGTATGCTAAAAGAGTAAATGTTTTTGCCTCAGCACAGGTCAATGAGAAGGCCAGCACTTCAGAAGACACAGGGCCTATTACAGGACAGATTTTCTATAGTAAGATAGAAAATCTACTTTTTATAATGAATGAAATTAATCACTTGTTTGATGTAGCCCCAAATTTTTTCAAATACACAGAAGCTGAAGAGACAATGGAGGCCATCCTCAAGCACCAGCTCCCTACACAGGAATGGTGGACAGATGCAATCCAGAGAATTTTATAAACAGTAAGTCATACACCAACTTCTGTTTTTTCTACAAATTTTGATGAAAAGAACAGTCAACAAAGTCAGCAGGCATCATGAAATCAAAGCTGAGCCAACTCAGCGGATGTAGAGGCCAACAAAGCAGAAAAAAGGGAACCACAGCTGGCAAACCCGAGAATGCACTGCGCAGGCAAAAGTAAATGCGTATCTCCAGAATTAATACAGAGTAATGCAACCGACTTAGTGGCTCTTAAAAGTCAAGACAATCCTCTGACAGACATAAAGGGCATTTACGCTGCATTTAACATTGTAATAACTTCTTACCTACTTTCTGAACACTACTGAAGATATTTTCTCTCTCTCAGATGACTCAATGCCTGAGATATTTTGTATACGCATTTCTATAAAGTCCCCTTGGCACAAGATTGCAAGGGTTGTTGGAAATTTCTCCTGAACAGTCTCTTATGCTGTAATTGTTTTCTGAAAGTCAATAAAGGAAAGCAATGGAATTTCGTGGATGCTTGATGTGTTGAAGATGTTCTGTGCCTGTTCATGATTGCTGGATCCCTGCGTATCTTACCATGCAATAAGTCTCTGTAACTCTCTCCATGTTCAGTTTGTTTTGTTATAAATCCATATACGCTATCTGCTTTCCAATATTGAGCAACAGAGAAAAAGAATAACTCCCAGGATTTGCTCACTGAGTACCCTGAGTTCAGTCTGTGTTGTTTATAAATGTCTTCTTCAGGTGTAATCTATATAAAGTGTGATTCTTAAGCTGCTGCACTTTCAGAATACATCTTTCACATTGGCCACTGTCACAGGAATTCATAACTTTGCTCCTGTGCTCTGCGTTCATTTTCATTTCACCAACATAACAGAAAATTCTTAACAGATTTCTGCTGGTTGACACATATCATCACTCAAGTTTAAATTTGTCTGTTAAATACACAATAGGCCTTGCAGTTAGAACACTACTCAACATATAAGACCATCTCACAGCACCTAGACTCCATTGCCCAATGGAAACTCACCATCAAACTATTACATCATAAGAACTGAAAGAGGTCCTTCAACCAAAACACAAACAAAACCTGAGCATCATAGCTAGCCTAAAAACACAAATATAACAAAGATAAATCATAAAGAGAGAGCCCTCTCTGGTTGCAGTTAGGCTAGGAACTGTAACCCAAAGATTGGTTAGTGGTTACCCCGGCCGTATTCCCTTGGGAGTCATAGGGAACAACCTGGGTGTTAACACAGGTGAACCCTCAAACAAAAATGAAAATGCTTTAAGCAAAAGAGATGTGAAGAAGCCAAAAAGAAATTATGATGTTTCTAATTCCAGCAAAGGCAAGGAGAAAAATCAAGGCTACAATAGAAGAAATCATATTCCAAGAAGAAATCTTCCTCCAAGTAGAAAACCAACTCCAAAAAGAAATGTAGGTGATGTCAAAGAGGCAAGAGGCAATGGTTATCATCAAAGGATCTCAAGGCAGAAAGGCTTCAAAAGTACATCAAGGAAACCTCCATCTCCTAGGTACCAAAGTTCATTTTTTGGTTATTGTTATTCTTGTTCAAACTTTGGTCATATGGCAAAAGACTGTAAAGCATCTCATAGAGATAGATGTTATAGTCTCATATGACACGTGATTGTAAATTAACATGGGCTCTTACACAAGCTAGAACCATGCAAAAGAAGAAAGTTACACAAGCATGGAGAAGGAAGGAAATACAGTCCAAAAGTCCCTTGAGCTTCCAGCCAACCTAAGTTTTTTTTTTTTTAGAAGACTTTGCCAAAATGAGACGATGCATACAGTTAGGGGGAGCCTGTAATTCTTAATCATTATTGCTGAAGCTATTAGTGAACGGGTCCTTATGAAATCCTTGTTGAACTATATTAACAGTCATTCTTTGATGAAGATCATGTTTTAGGAGCCATTTCATGGGCTTCTAAAAAAAAAATAGCCTATCGTAGCGTTGTCTACAACAGAAGCAGAATATGTGGCAGCTACAATAGCAGTGTGTAAAGCAATTTGGATGAGAAGGATAGCTTGGAGATGCAAAGGTTGGAAACTTTGTTTGAGGCAGAGAGAAAGAGGATATTACATTATGATCATAATACTTTTGCAACTGCTATGGCATCCGAAGGAACATCTAAGGAATTGAGAGCAAATGACCCACTGATTTTCCCAAAAAGCATAAGTGCAGACCATGCCCCAATGGATATAGCCAGGTGCAAAGACAGTACTCTTATTCTCTATAACAGTAACCAGGCACAGTTTTGTGGTTCGGGATTGATTGGAGTACATGAACACAACAATGAGAGCGATGAAAGGAAAGCTGATACGAATAGGCAGAAAAGTTTTGAGTTTTTGAGGAAATGTTTGGGTATGACTGATAACCCAGCAGTTGAAATTAAAGGGGAGTGTTGAAATGTTAATTTCCCCTGCTGCGTACTGTTTCCCAAAAACCAGTACGCTTCCCCGCACCAATTAAAACAACAGATCGAGACTAGATTTTTCCTTACACGGTGTAGATTTTGTTTTTCGGGATGAAGGACATGAAACATTTAAGAACACAAAAATCATGGCAGAGTTGGTAAAAAAGTAAACACCAGGTTTTATTGCGGACATGGAGAATGTACCGCAACATCCAGAAATTTCAGGAAATTAAACTTATTTGTTTGCCCCTCCATACCTTGCTTTAATTTCTAGTTTTGTCATAAAACTTTTAAGTAGTTTTCTGTGTGTTGTTGAAAAGTAATGCGCAGCAGCGCGAGCTCATATGAATGAAACTTTTATGCACAGCAGTGCAGAGATTGAAAGGTAATGTTTCTGTTTGTTGAAGAAAACGAAAGGGAACATGCAGCAGCGTGAATATAATGTTTTTTGTTGACTGTTGTTGAAATGTAAGTGAAGCGCAGCTGAGCGCAAATGAAAAAGAGGGCAAAACGCAGCAGAGCATGAATGTCCAGTTTTTGTGAATGTAATGAAAAGAGAAACTCGCCGCAGCGAATGTAAGGAGAATTCTTCCAGCAGGTTGAATGTAATATACACAACAGTGTGGATGTAATGCAAAGAATACGTAGCAGTGTAGAATTGCATATGTAAGGGAAGCACGCAATAGTGTGAAGTTCATTTTTTGTTGTTGAATGTGAAAGTGATGCGCAACAGTGCGAGGATAATTTTGTTTTGTTGAGAGAACATGAAATGTAGTGTGTAGTAGCGCGAGAGTAATGTAAGAAGTTGTTTTATGCACAGCGGTGCAGTGATAGAGAGGTGATGTGAGACGCAGCAGCGCACATGTATTGAAAGTTTCACACCGCAGTGTAATGTTTTTCAGGAGAAGAAAGTGCAGACACAGCAGTGTCAATTTGCAAGCATAGACACAGGGAAATCTTTGGAAGTGCCTCTGAAGCAGGCATGTTGTAATCTCTCTGTTAAGAGGAAGTTTTTTTTTGTAACAGTAGTCTTGTTAATTAATACAAGTTTTTTTTTTGTGTGTTGCTGAAACACCGTATTCAGAAAATAATTTCTCGGCATCAAAACAGTGTGTTGCTGAAACTCCAGTTTCAGCGTTGCTGAAACACCGTTGCTGAAACTCTGTTGACGAAACTGCGTTGCTGAAACACTGTATTCAACAAACGATTTTTATTTCCACTGTGTTAAAAGAAAGCATTGTTCTGTTCAGTTTTTTATCCTGTGGCAAAACAGAGTATTACTCTCTGTCCAGTTATTTTGTTTGGAATTATCAGAAATTCCCAACACTTTTCACTTTTTAATGATTCACCCAAACAAAAAGAAAAACCAACCTTCCTTGCAAAATCATACTTTGAAGTATGTGGGGTTGGTCATGGATCTCACTACATAGTGGTGAAAGATGGGTGGCGAATGATGTCTTCCCACTTTAATGATTCGCCCACCAAAATGAAAAGCCAACCTTCAAATCATACTTTTCCACACTAGTGTTGGTCATTTGACATTTCACGACCACGTTGTCTGTGGAGGGTAATTTGTCAAATTAAAGTCCCTCGAATCTCAAGTATGTAACACAAATATAAAATACTTAACGTGATTTAATCTAAAAAAATATCATGATCACTGAGATATGTAAACTTTTTAAGGTTTTTAATGGATTCTGAGCAGATTGTTGACAATGGGACACACGCTCCTTCAATGCCATTTTGTTACAAGAATCCTCACTCATTGCTTTTCGACTCGACTCCCCTCCCCTCCGTCCATTCGTTTCGGTGGATTCGGGCAGTTTTGGATGCCTTTTGCTTTGCTTTATTTGCTGCCTTTTCGCGTAGGAGTCATTTCATGGAGAATAAGGTATTGAGTTGAGTTGAGTGGCGAAAGAGGCCAATGCGGTTGTGGGGTCTTTGGAGCTGGCTGGACCCCGTCTAGGTCGTCTTCGATTCCATATGTTTTATACCCACAAGCTGGATTTGGAGCTTTTGATCGCAAAACCTTGACTGGCTCTTCTCTTTTTACCATATTTCTGCCCACCACACCGATCTTCACAGCAGTAGAGGTCGAGGGTTCCATCCTCCTCCTCCCTTCAATCATGGAGTTCCTCGTAATTCCCAGGCTGCTTCTCTGCGCCGCTGTTTTGGTTGCCTGCGTAAAGAACGCCATCTCGTGCGTTCTCCGATCCGTTCGGTTGGCCGCACTTCTGGAAGCCGAGACAGAGTTTTCTTCTTCTTTTTCTGAGATGGATCGATGCGAGCAGGAGGGCATGATCAGAGAATGGCTGCCCGTTACCACGTTGGGTGAGTTTGCGCAAAGATTTCATGGGGAAATTGAAGAGGACGCTGTGTGTGCTGTGTGTTTGAGCAGGTTGGAGGAGGAAGATGAGATGAGAGAATTGTGTAATTGCTTTCATGTATTTCACAGGATTTGTTTGGAGAAATGGATACATCAACGTCAGACAACGTGCCCTCTCTGCAGATGCTGTCTCCTGCCAGAAGCGGAACCTGAAGGGGAAAGGGAAAGTGCCTATACGGAGCCTCAAAATCACCAGTCTTGGCTTCTGGACAGCATCGCCTTTCTATTTGCCCAAGATTTAGTATTCTCTCCCTCATGAGATAAGAAACAGAAACATTTTTTTTAACTTTCTTTGCAGTTATGAGATCATCACAGTACAGAAATAAAAAAGAGAGAATTTCGTTACTGTGGTGCAGTCATGAGATCATCACAGTACATAAATCAAGCATGAAAGTCATATTGTTTGATGGCATGCTGCCGTACTCTGTTAACCAAATAGTGATCGGCAGGGTCACGCGGTGGGTGGTGGTGGCCTTGGTGTGCGGGTGTGGGAACGGATTACGTGGAATGGGATGGCGGTGCTTTGAATGCACCATCTCAGAGTAATGGTGTGGTAACACAATGCGCTCTCATTCACTATAAATTTGATAGATATTTTGTGTGAATTTCACCATGAATGATATCCATATTTGTATGTGGAAGGCGTAATGATAATTTTTAGAATTTTAATATTAAAAATTTGATTACAATTTTATTTTGACTATCGAATAGAAGTTTAGTATCAGATTAAACAACTGCATTAACTTAAAGTGGATTATATTAAGTTTGTGCATTGAAATTAATATCATTTTAGGTTGTCGTTTAACATATTGTTAAATATAATTTCTAATGTTATGGCTTTTTGCTATGCTTTTTGTCTGGTTAATTAAATTAGGTTGTTGTTTAACTTATTGTTAAAGAGAATTTTTAATGTTAGGGCTTTTTGCTATGATTTTTTTCATGTTTTTATATCATGAAGGGAAGGAGCCATGCTCAAGGATCTTGGGGTTGTTACATGTAATTTCGGGGTAATTTTATTTTAAAGTGATGTGTGAATTTCTCGTCAAAATGCAAGCACAATTATTCTCAAAATTTATATGGATCCATATACAATATGTTTATATTAAGTTTATTTTAATTTTTATGTTTCAACGTAAATATTTTGTTCTCTATTTATTAACAATAATTTGTATCCAAGATTGTCCCGTAAGGTTTTCTGTATCTATAATTTGGAAATTATGTTTTTTTATAAAAAAAATTTACTTTCATTATTATTTTTTTAATAATTAAAAAATTATTTTCAAATGATTATTACTAATGAATAAAAAATATTTAAGATGGTTTGATATATGATTTTTAATTTCTTCCTAATCATTGTGGTGATAGAATTGATGTTGAAGAATTGATCTACAATGGTGTGAGGGTAAACTAATAGTGTATTAAATTAAATAGGATTGTTTGATACATGACCTTTTAGTTTCTTCCTCATGGTTGTGGTGATAACATTGATCTACAATGGTGTGAAGGTGAACTAATAGTGTATTAAATTAAATAGGGATTTTAATGTTTGTTTTGATGATCAATCAAAATACTATTTTTTGGGCATGATAATATCTTTCTTCACCTCTAATTTATACAAGGATGTAAAAAAAATCTTATTTTTCCATAAAGATGTAGAGTATATTTCGTTCATGACAAGCATATGCATTAGACATGGGATCATTTTAGGGTATGCATTAGACATGGGATCATTTTAGAGATTTCACACACTTTGGAATGCATAAGATTCAACATTTTCACCATTCTACTTTGTCTTTCTTTACTTCTTACACCCTGGGACAAAAGAATCTATCAATTGTGAGATGTAACTTTCTCTTGGATTGTGCGACTCTTACTCATATCCATTTCTATTTCCAAAACATCTTCCACACTACCAACCTTCTTGACTTGTTCAGTCAAAAAAACTATATTAATTCTTTTCTCCTTCTTGACTTGTTCAGTCAAAAAAACTATATTAATTCTTTTCTCCCTCCTCTTCGATCATAGAAATAAAATATTAAAAAGTCACAATTAATATCTTTCTTTCTTAAAGTCTTATAGTGTTCACTGGTCTCAATGGATATTAATCATCTTCATCATCATCAATGATTGGTAGATGATAATTGAAGTTGATGTGTTATTTGTAAAACATAAAGATAAACAACAGAGTTCTTTTATAGCATGAAAGACCTAACCCTAAGTTATTATTATTTGGATAATAACTTTCCTATTGAACTATCTTAAAAATGTGATGATGTGATTGTTGTTGCAATGACAATATGAGTAGTATGTGCATTATCAAGTCCATAAAAATTAAAACATATAACCACACGAACCCATACTTCTAGTAATTAACTGGATATATTAATTATAGTCATGATAGGCAACAAACTTATACAAATCACATTCTTAAACTTTAGATAGTAGAATAAACTTTAGATAGTAGAAAAGATTATAATCCCTTAGTTACAAAATATGGTATAATTTCATCCAAAAATAACTAGCAACCATATATCCCAGTTCCACATTCAAAATATATTGCTATCCTCTTTTGGAATTGATTTAATTACTATTAATTTGTGGCTATCCTCTTTTGGAATTGATTTGATTTGATTACTATTGATTTGATTATTCACCTTTTAATGATCCAGCCCCACCAAAAAGGAAAACCAACCTTCCTTTTGTACCTTTATTTAAGTAGCGTTGGTCACGAGTCATTCCACTACATGGTTTTGAAAGGTGCTTGGAGAGTGATGTGTCCAAACTCTTCACACTTTAATGATTCGCCCACCAAAATGAAAAGCTTGCCTTCAAATCAGACCTTTTCACACTAGTGGTCATTGGTCATTTCACTACCATGTTTGTGAACGGTAATTGGGATACCACACGCGATAAATCTTAAAAAAATATCATAATCTCTGAGCTAAGTAAACTTTTAATGTTTAGTGGATTCTGGTGACATTGTGGACTGTGTTTGGATCGGGACTAGACGCTCTTTCAATCCCATTTCACCACAATCACCCTCACTCTCATTGTTAGTGGTGATTCTTTTTCGGCTGCACTGCCCTCTCTCCATTCGTTCACGATAAATTTGATTTGATAGGTATTTTGTGTGAATTTTACCGTTAACGATAACCATATTTGATTAAAGAATTTTATTTTATACTTTTGTATGAAGGTATTTTTAAATTTGTTTTAAATAGAAAAATATTAAAAAAAATGTGTGAGTAAGATGTTTAAATTTTATAAATTGGTTATTGGTAAAATATTTTAATCACTTGAGTCATAAAATGTATTGATGTCAAATATATATATGAAAATATTTTGATGTCAATTGTTTATATAGAATATATCATTTTAAAATATATATATATATATATATATATATATATATATATCATAAATTAAGTTTTTTATGGTTAAAATCTTTATTTGGTCATATATATACTCTATTTAGTATCTAAAAATATAATTTAAACAATGAAAAATAACAAATTATATTTTACATTTTTAAAAAATTTGTAAGTAAAGAAATTTGATCCCTCTCAGCTCATAATAAATCTATACTTAAATGAATCTATACTAGTGATAGAAAATCTTATTTTTCTTAGTGTTAGTTTATGACTATTGAATAGAATTTTACTATAAGATTAAGCAACTGCATTAAATTAATTTAAATTTAAAGTGCATTATATTAAGTTTGTACAATGAAATTAATATCATTTTAGGTTGTTATTTAAGGTATTGTTAAATATAACTTTTAATGTTTTATGTAGTTTTATAGGTTTAGGAAGATGGCTTTTTGCTATGAATTTTGTTATGCTTTTATATCATGAGGGGAAGGAGCTCAAGGATCTTGGGGTTGCTATATGTGATTTTGGGGTGTTTTTATTTTAATGGAACATATTAATGCGTGAATTTTTCATTCATATATAGTTTTTTTATGTTTATATTAAGTTTTCTTTAATTTTTCATTGTTATGTTTCAACATTAATATTTTGTTATCTATGTATTAATCAAATTTTCATTCAAAGTTGTCCAAGTAGGGTCTTCTATATCCATAAGTGGGAAATAATTATGTTTTTTTATAAAAATCTTTTACTTTGACCATTACCTTTTTAACAATTTTTTAATTACTTTCAAATGATTATTACTAATGATTAAAAAAATATTTAGGATGGTTTGATACATGACTTTTTAGTTTCTTCGCGATGGTTGTGGTGATAGCATTGATGTTGAAGAATTGATCTACAATGCTGTGAGGGAGAACTAATGGTGCATTAAACTAAATAGGAATGCTAGTGTTTGTTTTGATGATCCATTAAAATTACTAACTCTTTGGGCATGGAAATATCCTTCTTCACATCTAATTTATAGAAGGATGTCAAAAAATATCTCATCCTTTTTAGAGGTGCAAAATATATTTCCTTCACTACAAGGGTATGCATTAGTCATTGGATCATTTTAGAGATTTCATGTACTTTGGAATGCATAAGATTCAACATTTTCACCATTCAAATTTGTCTTTCTTTACTTCTTACACTTTGGGATTAAAGAATCTATCAACTGTGCAATACTAAGAAGGTTGAATATGAAAAGCACTTTCTCTTGGATTGCCTGACTCTTACTCACATCCGTTCCCATCTCTGAAACATCTTCCACACTACCAACCTTCTTGACTTGTTTAGTCAACAAAACTATAGTGATCTAGAAACGTTTCTCTCCCTCCTCTTCGATCATAGAAATAAAATGTTATAAAGTCTCAATTAATCGCTTTCTTTCTCAAGGTCCAATAGACCTCATTGGTCTCAGTGGACACTAATCCTCGTCATGGTTGGTAGATGACGCTTGAAGTTGATGTGTCATTTGCAAAACATAAGGATAAAAAATGGAGTTACTTTATAGCATGAAAGACTTAACCTTAAGTTATTATTAGTTGGGCTAGTAACTTTCTTATTGAACTATCTTAAAAATTTGATGGTGTAATTGTTGTTGCAATGACAATATGATTAGCATGTGGATTAGCAAGTCCATAGGGGTTGAAACATGTGACCACATGAATACATGCTTCTAGTAATTAACTAGATATAATATTTGTAGTCATGATAGGAAACAAACTTATACAAATCACATTCTTGGACTTTATAAAGTAAAGAAGATAATCATCCCTTGGTTACAAAATATGTGTATAATTTCATCTAGGTACTTGAAGGAATAACTAGCAACAATATATCCCACATTTTACATTCAAACTATGTTGCTATCCTCTTTTGGAATTGGTTTGGTTACTATTGGATACCAACTACCTAGTGGTTCCTATAAGGTGGACCCTTAACTATCCACTATTATCCAATGGGCCTTATTCAAAGACGATGGTTGCATACAATAATTAACTAACTCCTAGGTAGCCTAAAGTAGGGAGGTTAGGGTAGGACCCTGAGATTACTCTCCACCCGCACCACAACCCCCCCCAACCCCCCCCCCCCCCCCTTTCCTTAAAAGTAACATTATCCTCAAGGTTGAAGATGAGAAAATTAGTGCAAGAATATGATTGGTTCCCATATGTCATCTTTTGGTGGTAGCATTTCCATTGGATCAATAATTCATTGATCATGTACTATCACAACTGACAATCTTTGGTATCCAATGCTTCTTTTAGTTGAAGCCATAAATATAGCATGCAGGAATGCAAACTAGTTCCTATTTTTGTAAGTGTAATGTTATCTCCAAATCAAGAGAAAGAAGACAGAATATATCCCATTACACATATGGGTTTGGTTATAGTAACAAATTATTAAAATCATTATTAATATCCTAAATAACATGAATGTTAAACTTCATTATTAACTTGCTATTAAATTTAACAACAATCTTTAAAAAAATTTCATTTTAACTAACACTTTATATGTGTTCCTTTTCTCACATAACTAATAAAAATTCCATCCTAGATCATAATAATAAAATGTGAAGCCCAAATTAATCTCAAAAGCTACCATAATCCACTCAAACAAATATGACAATTATAAATCTCAACTTCTAACTTAAAAACATTTGTTGGTATGTGCTTGGACATTGGGATGTCTTCAACTTTTGACTACCATGACATGGTACTTCAAGACTTATGATGACTTCGATCTTCCCACCCTTTAATGATTCACCCCACCAAAAAGAAAAACCGACCTTCCTTGCAAAATCCCTTTTGATGTAAATACTCTTGTTCATGGGTCATTCCACTACATGCTTGTGAAAGGTGCTTGGAGAGTGATCTCTCCAAACCCTTCACACTTTAATGATTTGCCTACCATAATGAAAAGCTTGCCTTTAACTCATACCTTTCCACACTAGTGTTGGTCATTGGTCATTTCACTACCATGTTGTTTGTGAAGGGTACTTGGAATTTAAGGTGTCTCCAATCTCAAGGAAATAACGCAGATATTAAATACTACACGTGATTAATCTAAAAAAATATCATCATGATTCAGATACTTTAAACTTTTAAATTTTAATGGACTCTGGGAAGTGATGGAAATTTCTGGTAATTTCAAACAGTTACTGAATAGAGAAAATGCTCTGTTTCTGCCACAGGATCTTTAACACAGGGAAGCTAAATTGTTTTCTGAGAACAGAGACTTTTCACACTCATAAAACACTTTATATTCATTGATAAATGACTTCTCGTTACATATTTCTTCCTCTCTCTCGGAGGGATCCACCAAAAGCTTCCACCAAAAACAAAATTACTCTGCCTCTATTAAAAAAATTTACACTGCTGTGTAAAAATTTTCTTTACATTCACTCTTGTGTGAAATTTTTCATTACATTCAAGCTACCGTTCTTTCACATTGCATATTCAATAAAAAAAGAATTACATTTGCGCTACTGCGCATTCCCATTCGTTTCAATGAACAACTAAAAACTCCTGTAAAAGGAATCCCCAAATTTCATTCGCTACCGCGAGTTTTTCTTCTTTGTTTCACACTGCTGTGCTCCCCTTTTCATTACGCATACGAATGAACACAAAAAACATTACATATACCAAAAAAAAAAAACTTAACTATGCGTTGACTTGCCCATACCTTCGTAAGTAAAAAAAACAATAAAATTAAATGTTTTACCTACTATCTACCAATCACAATTAAATTTCATTTAATTTCCTTGCTGACAGAACCGGCGATCAAAACACAAAAACTTCACGTCACGCAATATTCAGGCATGTATGCATCTTTGACTTCAATCAATGGTCATCATCCATCCTTGCAATCAGACGTATATCGCTTGCCTAAGTCGCACGAAATTTTCTGGCCGGGGAATGGGCGGTATTCGAGCCGTACACTTGACACGCGTCGCTCAGTCGGGGTGATCGAAGGCCCTCTAACAAATACTGCTTTGTGCGAAAGGTGGTGCGATATGAAACAGGTGGTTTTGTGGAATTAAATGCCGCAGGACTGTTCATCTGTTACGGCAGTTGAAATTACGATTTCAACACTCCCCTTTAATTTCAATTGCTGGGTTATCAGTCATACCCAGACATTTCCTCAAAAATTCGAAGCTTTTCTGGTCCAATGGCTTTGTCAAAATGTCTGCAACCTGTTCCTGAGTCCTGCAATGTTGTAAGACAATTTCTCCATTGCTTACCAATTCCCTGATGTAATGAAACCTTGTGTCAATGTGTTTCATTCTCTTATGAAACACGAAATTCTTGGATAATGCAATAACAGAGCTATTGTCACAAAAAATCACTGTTCCTTTTTCCTATTCTTGGCCTAAGCTCCTTAACATTCTTCTCATCCAAACTGCTTGACATGCTGCTGCTGTAGCTACCACATATTCAACCTCTGCTGTAGACAATGCCACAATAGGCTGTTTCTTAGAAGCCCATGAAATGGCTCCTGAACCCATGTGAAAGACATAACTGGATGTGCTTTTCCGATCATCTACACTTCTAGCCCAATCACTATCAGTGTATCCAACCAAATCTGAACATTCTGAGACAGTATATAAAATGCCAAGCCTTTTAGTACCTTTAACATACCTCAGAATTCTTTTTGTTGCCTGTCAATGTGCTTCTTTTGGCCTCTCCATGAATCTGGAAATTAAACTAACAGCAAACATTATATCTGGCCTAGTTGCAGTTAAATACATAAGGCTGCCAACTATGCTCTTATACAAGCTAGGATCAAAATCCTTGCTACTGTCCTCTTTGCTGAGTTTTAATCCCATTACTGTGGGAGTGATTGCTGCCTTGCTATCCTGCATATTAAATCTTTCCAACACTTCATTAACATATTTTGCTTGTGAGATAAAAATCCCATTTTCACTTTGTTCTACTTCTATTCCTAAGAAGTATCTCAGCAAACCCATGTCAGTCATTTCAAATTCCTCTTTCATGACTGCTTTGAAATTTTCAATGAGATATTCATCATTACCTGTGAAAATAACATCATCAACATATAACACAACAATTAGTAATTTAGCATATTTTTTTTTGATGTAGAGGATGGGTTCTCCCTCACACTTCTCAAATCCATTTTCCAGTAGATAGGAATCTATCCTACTGTACCATGCTCTTGGCGCTTGCTTCAGCCCATAAAGAGCTTTCTTCAATCTGCACACTTTGTGCTCTTGGCCTTTTTTCTCATAGCCTAGAGGTTGCTCAATGTAAACCTCTTCCATTAACACTCCATTTAGGAATGCTGACTTCACGTCCATTTGGTAAACTTTCCACTTGTTTTGTGCTGCTATGGACAACACTGCTCTCATGGTTTCCATTCTTGCAACCGGTGCGAAAGTTTCCTCATAGTCTCTCCCATACTGTTGCTTGTATCCTTTGACAACCAGCCTTGCCTTATGTCTTTCTATTTTGCCTTCAGCATTACTCTTGGTCTTGTAGACCCATTTAACTCCAATGGCTTCTTTACCTTTTGGTAGCTCAACCAAATCCCATGTCTTGTTTCTCTCTATGGCATTGATCTCCTCATCCATAGCATCTATCCATTTCTTATCTTTAATTGCATCTTCGAAATAAATAGGGTCATCAACATGACAATACAAAGAAAATAAGGAATTCATTCCTTCATCATAAATATCACTTAAATTTCTGAATTTCTTACCGCTTTCATTCGGTGTGCAAGTGCTTGAAGATGCACTTGAATTTCCTCCTTGTGGTGTGCTTAGAGAAGCACTTTCATTTCTCCTCAAGGGTGTCTCTTGCTGTCCTTGTGTTGGCGCTGCTGTTTGGGGATGTGTTTCAACCATCTCCTCATCATCTTCATCATGAGGCAAACAGTTTTTAACATTCACTATTTTCTCTATGCTTCCATCCCAAGCTTCCTCCTCAATGAATTAAACATCTCTGCTCACAAAAGACTTCTTGGTAGATGGGATATACAACCTGTAAGCTTTGGATTCCTCACTGTATCCAATGAAAATACATTTCTCCCCTTTGCTATCCAACTTCCTCTTTATCTGATCTGGAATGTGTGCATAAGCCACACATTCAAAAACTTCCATGTGGGTGACTCCTTGCTTTCTCCCACTCCATGCTTCTTCCGACACTTTGTTCATGACTGCTTTTGTTGGGCATCTATTCAAAATATATACTGCACAGTGTACAGCTTCAGCCCAATAATCATTTGGAAAATTCTTTGCCTTCAACATGCTCCTCGCCATATCCATGATGGTCCTGTTCTTCCTTTCAGCAACTCCATTTTGCTGCGGGGTGTACCTAGCTGTAAATTGCTTATGAATTCCATTTTCTCTATAAAAACGTAGAAATTCCTTGAAGATATACTCACCTCCTCTATCAGTTCTTAAAACTTTGATATGCAACCCGCTTTGGTTTTCCACAAGTGCTTTGAAATTGTGAAAATTTTCAAACATTTCATTTTTTTTCTTCAAGAAATAAGCCCAAGTCTTTCTGGTGAAATCATCAATGAATGCTAGAAAATATTGACTGCCTGCTAGTGATGGAGTTTGCACCGGTCCACATAAGTCTGAGTAGACAATCTCTAAGGGTGCTTTTGCCCTTATGCTTTTCCCTGATGGAAAACTTTCTCTGTGTTGTTTCCCCAAGATACAACCTTCACAAAGGTTGTCCGGTTTCTCTATCAATGGTAATCCTCTTACCATTCCTTTTATACTCAACAAATTAAGACCTCCAAAGTTGAGATGTCCAAATCTCAAGTGCCACAACCAATTTTCATCCTTTGGTACGCTTTGGAAAGCCTCTTGGGTAACTGCTGCAATTACTTCTTTGTTTTTCAAATCTGCCCTTATTCTGAGAGGGAACATCCTGTTCCTCGTCATCTTCACTTCAACAATACATCGGTTGCTAGGTTTTATATCCATGATGGTGCATACATCATTCTCAAAGAAAACATTGTACCCATTTTGAACTAGTTGTCCAATACTTAAGAGGTTACATCTCATTCCAGGAACATAATAGACATCTGCTATGGTTTTCCTTTCTCCTTTCTTTGTAAATATTTTTACTTCTCCTTTTCCCATAACAGAAATTTTACTATCAGTCCCAAGTGTGACTTGTGATTTCACACTCTGATCTAAAGCAGAAAACAGAGCTATGTTTCCTGTCATATGGTTGCTACAACCAGAATCTAGAAACCATATATCTTCACTGTTTGTTTCAGCCATATTACAAGCTAACAACACATTGTCTTGGCTGATATTTTCTCTAGTGATATTTGGACTAGATCTACTACTCATATCATGCTGCTTCTTCCTATATTCATTTGCATAATGCCCATATTTTTTACAATAATAACATTGGACATTGGATTTTTCATACCTTTGTCCTTGAGCATGATGTTGTCCACTTTGTTGGTTGCTGCCTTGACCTTGGTTCTGATTTGGATTGCTGCCTCTTCCTTGAGCATTCGCTGGACTGTTCCTTCCACCTCTGTTTTGGCTTCTGCCTCTTCCTCTCTTGTTTCCTCTGCCTTTACCTCTTCCTCTTCCAAAGGACATCTGGGTCTTGAAGGCTTGCTCTAGAGATGAGTTTTCATTTCTACTCAACCTCTGCTCATGTGTTATCAGTGACGCATGAAGTTCATCAACTAAAAAGTTTGAGAGATCCTTTGTCTCTTCTATAGTGGTGACAATCACATCAAAATTTGAGGGTAGGATCTTCAATATTTTCTCCACAATCCTCCTTTCTTCAAGAAATTCTCCATGAGTCCTTATTTGTGTGACCAGACCAATCACATGTGTGAAGCATGAGTCAATATTGTCTGACTCCTTCATGCACAGTCAAAATCTCTCCTCAGCAACTGTAGTTTTGCTGTCTTCACTTTCTCCATGCCTTGATAGGCTGTCTTGAGAGTTTGCCATGCTTCTTTGGATGTCTTAGCTGCTGCTATCCTTGGAAACACACTGTGGTCCACTGCTTGATACAAAAATACAAGGGCTTTTGGATCCTTCTTCCTATTTCTCTTCAACAGATCCTTCTCTGCGTGAGTTAACCTATTAAACTCATTTTCATCTGCTGGTTCTTCAAATCCATCTTCAACTAATTCCCATAGATCTTGAGAAGCAAACAGGGCTCTCATGGTTATTGCCCAATAGTCATAGTTTTTCCCATTAAACTGTGGGAGCAAAGTATTAAAAATACCCATGCTAGTGCTGGTGCTGGTGCCATCCATTCTAGCTCTCTAAACTATGCTTCGAGTGCTTGACTGTATTTAAAATCACTGAGTGTCTGTGTTCAATAGTAACACATAAAACTAATCTGAGAAATACCTGGATCCTTTTGCCTGAGACTTCACTCTGCTAGAGAAGTTGTTGCAGCAAAAAACTCCTTCCTTCAGCTTCTTTGACACCTTCAAAGAGCCTGGATCTGCTCTGATACCATGATGGAAATTTCTGGTAATTTCAAACAGTTACTGAACAGAGAAAACGCTCTGTTTCTGCCACATGATCTTTAACACAGGGAAGCTAAATTGTTTTCTGAGAACAGAGACTTTTCACACCCATAAAAAACTTTATATTCATTGATAAATGACTGCCTGTTACATATTTCTTCCTCTCTCTCAGAGGGATTCACCAAAAGCTTCCACCAAAAACAAAATTACTCTGCCTCCATTAAAAAAAATTTACACTGCTGTGTAAAAATTTTCTTTACATTCACTCCTATGTGAAATTTTTCATTACATTCAAGTTGCTGGTCTTTCACATTGCATATTCAATAAAAAAAAATTACATTTGCGCTACTGCGCATTCCCATTTGTTTCAATGAACAACTAAAAACCCCTGAAAGAAAGAAAGAAATTATTTTAATGTCCACGAGGCTAAAGATAGCCTATGGGACAGATTGCTTCTTCATCTGCTTGATGTATTCGGCCCTTTTTTTGTGAAGCTTCACAATAAATGCTCTTGTCTTCTCGACAAACCCCTCGTTAAATAGATTATCCCAAGAGCTAGCTGCTAGCGTATCTGCATAACTTTCCCTGTTGTCTTTGAAGGCCTCACATTCTAAAATGAAATGTTTTTCTGTTTCCACTTTTCCGGAAGAACGAAAAATGCATACCCTTTCCTCCCACACTTCCTTTGGCCTTTTCCAGCGCCCTGTTTCACAACGGAGTTGATGAGAATTAGTCTTTAATTGAGCAATAAGAATTTTGGCTCTCCAAGAGATATTGGCCTCTATGTATGCTTTTGGTTGATGATTATGAGTGGGATTAAATACTTCAATATAGTAATTTTTCTTTCTTCCTAGCTCCTTCTCCCAAGTACGTTTGTGGAACTTTTCCATAACAAAATCTTTTATCTCTTTGTTGTTTATGGGGCACGCGTTCAAGCAAATATCCCATTTACTAAACCATTTGTTATTTTGATGCATCCAAGTTTTTTTGCTCTTGCACAATCTATCATTAAAGACAACCTTAGGCCATCTACCCTCTTCCATTTGCTCATTTTTTTTTAAATACCTTATGACTCGCACCATAGAAATTGCTTCAATAGGAGCAGTCCCTGTTTCACTTAACAAGATATCATAAGGCACTGCACTTTTAATCTTAAATTTTTTTGTAATCAAACGCTTCTGAATTTTCTCAATTTGTCTCCACTGCATGTCGGAAGTATTGCTAGCCCACAGTTCACAACCATATAGAATCACTGGAATCACTAGAAGCCCAAAAAGAGTTTGAGTGGTCTTCCAGTCCCATAACTCTGCCTCTCTACACCTATTTTGAAAAGCATAAAATGCTTTCCAACCCCCCAAAGTTCTTTTCTTTCTACAACCATTCCAGCTTAGATTTTTGTTGAAGTCAATTCTGAGGTATTTGTAATCCGCAACTTCTTCCAGAATGTTGCCTTCAAAGTAGAACTTATGTTGGTTATGTTTTCTTTTCTTAGAGAAGACCACTACTTTCGTTTTGCTGATATTGACTTGCATCCCCACACTTCTACAAAAATGCTCAAGGGATAGTAAGTGCTCTTGCAAACCAAGAGCCGATTTAGCAATCAGAATAAGGTCATCTGCATACAAAAGAAGCCTTATAACAAACTTGCACAAATAGATACCATCACCCCCTTGCGAATTTAACCACTCCTCAAGCTTGTCGATATATAAACCAAAAAGGGTAGGAGACAGTGGGCAACCTTGCTTGACCCCGATATCGCTTCTAAAACTTTCAGAAATGCCTGTTGAAGTTCTAATTTTGACTTTCACCTCTTCATACAGCCTATGCACAATTGCTCTCAAGTGTTTAGGAACCCCAAGTCCCTCCATTCTTTGCCAAAGTTTATCCCTAGGAACCGAGTCAAATGCTTTTCTAAAATCAACAAAGCAACAAAAGACTTCTTCCTTCTTCTCCCAAACTTTTTCAATCATGTGCCTTAAAGTTATGCAATGATCAACTGTGGAATGCTTAGGTCTAAAACCTGCTTGCCCTTTAGCACGCTTATTTCTTTCTTCTGCCCACTTGCTAAGTTTGTTTTCTAGCATGCTTCCAAATAGCTTTGCAAACAAAGGGTTTATCATGATGGACCTATAATTGGAGGGATTATTGATGTTGCCGCTTTTGAAAAGAGGTATTGCCAGACTAGTTGTCCAATCTGTGGGGAACCCTTGTTGTATGATGTTGTTGAAGATTTTTGTAATGTGAGGTGCAAGAATCTTTGAGCCCCACTTTAGATATTCTGCTTGGAGTTCAGCTAAGTCTTTTGCTTTTCCAACACCCAACTTCTTGATACCCATCTCTACCTCTTGTACTGTGAAGAGTTTAGTATCAGTGTTGACCAAGGGGGGAGGGTCAACCTTGGGAACCTGCTCATAGAGTTGTCTTGCATAGTCAAACCATTTAGAAGCTGTAATATTATTTCCAATTTGTATCTTTTTCGGTTGGAACTCCTTCCAAAATAATTTGGGATTATTTTTCCCAAGGAAGATTAGTTCTTCCCTCCTTGAAACCATGAAATCAACCTTTTTCTTGCTTAATAAATGCTTGTAAGATTTGAGCTTTATGTTATCCTTGTTTGACTCTTTCCACATTCTCCTTGCCTTTTTGCATTCCTCGTCAAACCAAGCATTAACCGGAAAGCAATTTGTTTCAGACTTCTTAATTTTTGTTCTTTTGCACTTTGCAAGTGCGCATTGAATTAAATGTGTTAATTCATGACTATGAAGGCTGTGAATTGTAATTTTCTCCTTCTCAAAGAGTCTCTCTAACGTCATTTTGAAGGTATTGCAATTTTCTGGGGTCAAAAGAATTCTGCCCTGTGGGAGATTTTGTTGGACACGCTGAATTTTTGACTCTAATTGTTTCTTTCCAATCCAAGAGAAACATAAATAAATTGGCTTGTGATCTGATTTCAAATCCCACAGTGGATCTCCAACCAGAACTTCTTCCATTTTCTCACACAAACCATGCGAGCAAATTACATAATCTACCACACTTGCTCCATTGTAAGTATTGCAAGTGAAATTACCGGACTTTTCCCATCTAGGCAAGCCATTACAAATGACTAAATCAAAGGCCCCACATAGAGTAAGCAATTGTTCACCAAAGAAATTGCAGCCCTTGTCCTCTGAAATTCTTTCCCACAGATGATTGCTTTCTTCTGTAAGCCAAATAGGGTCACAATCATCTTTACAACAAAGAATGCTAGCTTGCTCACTTGCAGTCCTGGCATTGAAATCACCCACTATAAGGACTTCACCTAGCTGAGAATATGTTGAAATATCCGCTTTTAAAGCTGCAAATGCATCTTTGTGGTCAAGCCCTCTACCTTTGTAGATTTTTGAGACCTGTGGCGCAAAATAGCACGCTGCAATTCTGATGTGGTTTCCATTTTCTGATATTTTAAACCAAATGAATTGCTTATTTGAGTCTTCTTTTTCTAACTGAATGAGACGACCTTCTTTCTCCCTTACTAAAACCATGATACCCCCGTGCCCTTTGCCATTCCCTGCTGCCTTGTTCCACACTGCCATCTTCCAGTATCCTTCAAACAAAGGTCTCTTGCACCCTTCATGCTCATGTGTTTCTATGAGGCAAATTATGTCTCTATTTTCCGCAATAGGCCCTAACCCAGGTCCTTGTCTCCATGGATAACCTCTGCAGTTCCAACAAACTAATCTCAAGGAAACATGGGTATGACTTGATTGCTATTTATTTTGATGTGCAAGACTTACATTTGAGTCTTTGTCCCTGTTTTCCCATATTGACCTTGCTTTCTGATTTCCTGTTGAAGAGTTTGTTGCCTCTTCTTTATTACCATCTTGCTGCTCTATTCTGGAAGGAGGTCCAAATTGCGCTATCACAACTTTGCCTTTATAAATCCATGCTCTCTTTCCTTCATCTCTTGCTGTGCTAACCTTAAAATTTCCTCTCTTCTTTCCTCCTGTTGTTTTACAGTTAAATCTTCTTCTAAGAAAAAACGAGAACCCCTCCAGAGATGCTTCTTGCTTAGAATAATATATTTATCACACAAGCTAGGCATAATGACTTTTATGGGCCTGGCTCTCTCCCCATTAAACTTACCCACCCTCCATGCTTGGCATATTTGTCCTTGCCATAGCAACTTGTCTTTCAAGAAGTCTCTTGCAAGGTCAAGAGTACATTCATTTTTTCCATAGTCTTTCACCCCTTTAATAATTATGTTTGCTGCCCTATTTTGTCTTTCCTTGCCTTCACTATCTTGCATGTTGTCAACCTTATTAGTAGAATTGCTAATAACTTGAGCCCAAGTTTTGGAAACTTTGGTGGAATCTTCTTTCATTTCTTCTCTTGCATTCTCTTCATGGTTGTTTATTTGGACAATCATTTTCCCTTTATCCTGGGATGATTTCACATTCACCACCTCTGTACTTTCCACTACAGATTTATTTACATTTTGCACATCCGCCTTCATGCATTGCCATTCTGTCTTCCCTATCAGGAGAGCTTCCTGTAGCAATGCCACTTATTCTTCTAAAATTTTATTGCTTTTTGCTAACGCCTTGTTCTCAGCTGTTATTATATGAATTTTATGATCTCTTTCCTGCCCTTTAGCTTCTAAAACCTCCAACCCGTGTTTTGCATTTAACAATTCTTTCACATAAAGATCAGATGACCAGGTGAGAGGTGTGGATGTGGGACTATATAAAGCAAAATCATCAATGGTTTTTCCTTTGGACTTCTTGTTGCCACGTGTTTGTGGAGGAGACTTGTTTGGGGGCTTTTTGCGAAGGAGTTTCTTCCTTGTTTGCTCCCATTTTAGACGAGCTATTCTTCGTTTTAAAATGCCCCGATATTGTTTGACATTGACCCAAACCCACTTCCTGTAAAAGGAATCTCCAAATTTCATTCGCTGCCGCGATTTTTTCTTCTTTGTTTCACACTGTCGTGCTCCCCTTTTCATTACGCATACGAATGAACACAAAAAAACATTACATATACCAAAACAAAGAAAACTTAACTATGCGTTGACTTGCCCATACCTCTATAAGTAAAAAAAAACAATAAAATTAAACGTTTTACCTACTATCTACCAATCACAATTAAATTTCATTTAATTTCCTCGCTGACAAAACCGGTGGTCAAAACACAAAAACTTCATGTCACGCAATATTCAGGAATGTATGCATCTTTGACTTCAATCAACGGTCATCATCCATCCCTGCAATCGGAGGTATATCGCTTGCCTAAGTCGCACGAAGTTTACTCGAGCCGTACACTTGACTCACGTCGTTAGGTCGGGGTGATCGGAGGCCCTTTGACAAATACTGCTTTGTGCGAAAGGTGGTGCGATATGAAACAGGTGGTTTTGTGGAATTAAATGCCGGGGGACTGTTCAACTGTTACAGCGGTTGAAATTACGATTTCAACAGGGAGATTGTTGACTGCGTTTGAGTTGGGAAGACACGCTTTTTCAATCAGCTTACACTCGAATAATCCTTTCACTCACTCTCATTGTTACTGGTGATTCCTTTTCCACACCACTCCCCTCCGTCCATTCGCTTGGGCGGATTCCTATCCTCACTGGCTGTCCAATTCTGGGGGGTTTTGGATGCCCTTGCTTTGCTTTATTTGCTTCCTTTTAGTGCACAAGTCATGGAGAATAATGTATTGAGTTGAGTTGAGTTGTCAGAGTGGCGAAAGAGGCCAATTGGGTTGTGGGGGTATTTGGAGCTGGCTGGATCCCGTCTAGGTCGTGTCGATTCCATAGGTCTTATACCCACAAGCTGGATTTGGAGCTTTTGATCCCAAAACCTTGACTGGTTCTTCTCCTTTCCATATTTCTACCCAACATACCGATCTTCACAGCATTGGAGGTCGAGGGTTCCATCCTCCTCCTCCCTTCAATCATGGGGTTCCTCGTCATTACCAGGCTGCTTCTGTGCGCCGCAGTTTTGGTAGCCTGCGTAAAGAACGCTATCTCGTGGGTTTTCCCATCCGTTGGGTTGGCCACGCTTCTGGAAGCCGAGACAGAGTATTCTTCTTCAATTTCTGAGATGAACCCATCCGAACAGGTGGATATGATCAGAGAATGGCTGCCCATTACCACATTCGGTGAGTTTGCGCAAAGATTTCATGGGGCAATTGAAGAGGAGGATGTTGTGTGTGCTGTGTGTTTGAACAGGTTGAGGGAGGAGGATGAGACGAGAGAATTCTGTAATTGCTTTCATGTATTTCACAGGAATTGTTTGGAGAAGTGGCTCCATCAACGTCAGACGACCTGCCCTCTCTGCAGATGCTGTCTCCTTCCAGAACTGGAACCTGAAAGGGAAAAGGAACGTACGGATACGGCGCAGCCTGAAAATCAGCAGTCATGGCTTCTGGACAGCATCTCCTTTCTATTTGCCGAAGATTTAGCGTTCTATCCATAATGACATAAGAAACAGAAACAAATTTTTGCTTCTTGCTTTACAGTTAGGGGATCATCACAGTACATAAACAAAAAGAGGGATTTTCGTTTCTGTGTTGCAGTTATGAGATCATCGCAGTACATAAATGAAAAGACAAAATTTCGTTACTGTGTTGCAGTCATGACACAGTACACAAATAAAAAGAGAGAATTTCGTTGTACTGTTAATCCTTTTATCCCTTCTTCATTGGAAGGTATATTTGAGCAGGTTTATATTGAGGGTTGCTCCTCTCATAAAGCATGAAAGTTTTATCGTTTGATGGCATGCTGCGGTACTTAATCAAATAGTGATCGCCAGGGTGACGCGCTGGGTGGTGGTGGCATTGGTCTGCGGGTGTGGCAACGGATTACGTGGAATGGAGTGTGCTGATTTGAATGCACCATCCCATGGTAATGCTACGAGGAACACAATGATTCACAATAAATTTGAGAAATACTGTGTGAATTTCACCATGATTGATATTGATATTTTGTAAGTGGAGTATGAATATTTTTTAAAATTTTCGTTTAATTTTAAATTAATAAGAATATTGAAAATTGGATTACAATTGTATTTTGATTGAAATACAAATTTTTTACACTGTAAACTTTTAACTATTGAACAGAAGTTTTCTCTAAGATTAAACAAGCACATAATTTTAAAGTGGCTATGAAATCACTGAAATCAACATGGTTGTTGTTTAACATATTATCGAAGATTGCTTTTAATGTTTTGTTTGGTTCTACATGTTTTTGGCCCTCTTGACTTAACATATTGTATAATTTATTCTATATTTGTGTTAATCAGTATGAATGCTGCTTAACATATTATCAAAGTTGTTTAACATATTATTAAAGATTTGACTTAACATATTGTATAATTTATTCTATATTTGTGTTAATCAGTATGAATGCTGATTAACATATTATCAAAGTTGTTTAACATATTATTAAAGATTTCTTTTAATGTTTTGTTTAGTTATACATGTTTTGGGATATATTTAACTATTATATTTTCTAATTATTTTATACTTTGTTATAATTGTTGGTGGGAAATTCACAAATAAGCTAAATGTTTTAGAGTTGGATATGATTTGCACATTGATGACTTTTTGCTTTTTTTTTGGGTCATGATTTTATATTATGAATGGAAATAGCCATTTAAAATGATCTTTTGGGGTGTGAAATATGATTTTGTGGTGCTAATGGAATGTAGTAATGAGTAAATTTCCTTTTAAATATAATTTTTTTAAAGATTATATTGATCCATGTACTTTCTCTCTCTCTCTCTATATATATATAATTTCCATTGTTATATTTCAACACAATTTTCCATAAATTAAATAATTTGCTATCAAGTTTGTCCAAGTATGACCTTCTATATCCATAATCTCAAATTATGTTGCTCTGTAAAAATATTTTACTTTGACCATCACATTTTTAGAATTGTTTAACAAACTACATTTGATTTCCTTCCAAATGATTGTGGTGATAACATTGATTTAGAAGAATTGATCTACCATAGTGTGAGATGAACTAATATTGTATTAAACTATATATGAATCCCAATGTTTGATTTGATGACCCATTAGATTACTAATTCATTGGAGATGGGGATATCCTTCTTCACATCTAATTCATACAATGATGTCAAAAAATATCTCACTATTTTCAAAGATACACACTTTATTTCCATCATGACAAGGGTATGGATTAGTCAATGGATAATTTCATGGATTTCATACACTTTGGAATGCATAAGATTTGACACTTTCATCATTCTACTTTGTCTTACTTTACTTCTAAAATGAGTGGTAGAGGATCCATAATCTGCAAAATGTAAGGATAAACAATGGAGTTCATTTATAGCATGAAAGATCTAACCCTAAGTCAATATTATCTAGGAAAATAACTTTCCTAACGAGTTATCTTAAAATTTTGGTGGTGCAACTGTTGTTGCAATGACTATATGAGTAGTATTTATTTGCATTCTCAAGTCCCTAGGAATTGACACATATGACCACATGGATACACACTTCTAGTAATCAACTAGATTGATTAGTCATAGTCACGATAGGCACCAAACTAGTACAACTCATATTTTGAAAAGAATATCATGATCCCTTGGTCCACAAAATATGCATATCTTTTCATATATGCAATTTAAAGGAATAACTAGTGGGAGTGTCCCACATTTCACATTAAAAATATCTCACTATCCTCTTTTGGCATTGATTTGAATTTCATGGTTTAGTTTGAGTGATTCAAGGATTATGCTTACACCATGCAGATGTTGTGCTGGTGTAGAGGTACAACATTACGATATCCTAATTCAAAGCATTGTCCAAGTGGTTGAGGTTGGAGTAACATACTTCATTAAAGAGGAGGAATATTATAATTGAAGTAAGTTGTGGTGTAGGAAAAAGAATTATAGGGATAGGTTGTGCATAAAGTGACTGAAGCGAAATTGAAAGGCTAAGGGTGAGTTCTTTGTAAATACTAAGTGTACTTGTGTCACAACTAAAACATGACCATGATGTTGATTATGACACTAGGTATTATGTATGAAACAAAATTACTAGGGATTTTGGGACCATGTATATCTGTATTGGAATAGAGATTAGATCTAAAAAATAGTTGTAGTGGCTTCCAGAGAGTGAATTAGCTAACTTACTACTATGATTGCTAAAGTTCTTGCTTGATACTAGAGGATGGTTCATGTGGTAACGGTAATAGCCTTTGGTTCACCATCATAATACTATGTGTTAAGATAGAATATCCATTAATAAGTTTGAAATGCCAAAGCATTAATGGTAGGTAGAATCTCAAGTGAAAAAGAATAGAGCATAAATTGTATGTGTTGATCTTTTGAAATCTTCGTACCACATATATTAAATCAAACTTTGCAAGTGATTTACCTTGTTTCCAACTAGTAAGTGTGAGGTATGGATGTTGATGGTTGGTTGCACCATATCATTATATTATTATAAGAATTTGTCCTTAACTTATTGAAATGGGGGTGTTATATAACCAGGTTATTAGATAGATGAAGGAGCTCAAAATTCCAAGAGTAGTCGATGTCTCTAGTGACCAAAGACATCGTTACAAGATTTAAGCACAAGTGAGCATATCTATTGAATTAGAACTTACATTTTTCCCCCCTTGGAAAAATCATAATTTTCATTATGTGAAATAAAACTACATGTTGTATATGCTAAGTGCATATGCTGTATGTGAGGCAGAGTGCCTGTCGTAAATAGGAGTATCCAATTTAACAAAAATTAGTGCCTTGCATCCAAGCAGTGAGGCACTGTTCTATGAAGAAGTTCAGCAAAAATAAGCAAAATAACTCTACATAGAGAGTGCATGTCTATTATATATACATCTGATAATTTAAAAGCATGAATATTTACAAATGGTAGAAAAAGTAAAAACCAGGCTCCAGCTGAGCCATTTAGTCTGTGATGTCCATAAATGGTTGATGGTAACATTGGTAATGAGTACCATCTCTCTGTTCCTAAATCAGCCAAGTACCGAGAGCCCTGACCGTAGCTTCTTTGGATAGTAGATCGGCAGTTGTGTTTTGTTCCCTGTAAATATGACAGCATACAAATGAGTCAAAATGTGTAATGAGTTTGTGTGCCTCATCCAATATATGTCTCAGAGAATATGCAGAGCAATTTGATGTTTTGTTTATCTAGTTATAGACAATTTTTGAGTCACCAAACAATTGTAGATTACTACAGTGTTTTTCCAATGCAAATTGTATGAGATATTTTGCCATGATTAGCTCAATGAATTTGTTTGTGCCTCTCCCTAGTCCCATTTGAATATGAAAGTGGTGGGATTCAAATAATTACCTAATGGCAGCACCCCCACATCCAACTTCTTATGTTGAACCGTAAAAAAAGCCCATGGTTGTAAGTAATATATGGATTCAGGGATAATGGTTCTGGGCAGAGAGGTTTCCTCATCATCAGGGATGGTGTTGTAGTCTGACAGGATACGAGCTGTGATGGAGGGCTAGTGGGGAGAAATATTCTAAAAAATGAATCTATTGCAAGCTATCCAAATTACCCAGCAAATAAGGAGGGGTAGGTTCCTGGCCTTTGTCGGGACTACATTGGTCCACCATGAAGACCAGACATCCTTTATTGTCAAGCCTTGCCATCTGTTCTAGGAGGAAAAGGTCAATATGATCAAGCTCCATAGATCCTTTGCAGCCTGGCAAGCGAGGAAAAGGTGGTCTACATCTTCATTATTGTTCTTGCACAAGCAACATCAAAATGGTCTGTGTTGTGCACGTTTGAGGAGGTTATCGCCAGTGGGGATCTTATATTTGAGGATTTTCCACATGAGAAGTCGGGTCCTGTGGGGCACTTTGACCTTACACATGTGCTTCCACCAAAACGCAATAGCTTGATGTCGATGAGTCTTGGCTAATACAAGATAGCCCTCCTTGGGGGAGTATTTCCTTGATTTTGCAAATGCCTAGATTATCTCATCCTCCCCTTCAAAAATTCTAATGTGAGATTCATTTAACGTCGTAATGTATTCAACCCATTGCTGCTCCCATTGTTGTGGAATGTGCAGGATGTGGGTGGATTTCCAAGCTTGTTGAAACAAGGTGGTATGATCAGGGTCTGCAATATGACAGATATGGGTGATGCGTGCAGTGCTGAGATGGTTTTTAAGCTCTATAGACAACTTGTGAGTGTTCTCGCATTAAATCTAGGGATCTTCCCCTATACGCACAGATGTGCCAGATTGTATTCTCCAAGTAAGGCCCACTCGGATTATGATAAATGATTTCAGCATTGCCTTCCATATTATTGATATCCATGTATTACTTTGATGTGGTTGTCTTAGCTAGTCCATCAGATTTAGAGGTGCAATATATTTTTAGATGGCCACCATACTCCACAAGTTGTTCGTGGTGATTAGTTTCCAACCAAGATTTGCTACCAGTGCTGAGGAGAAGTCCTCCAGCTTCTTTATGCCCCATCCTCCCCATTTCTTTGGTAGGGTAAGCGCCTCCCATTTGACCTAGGCAAAGATTCTCCTGACTGTTTATCCTTCCAAAGAAACCTGCAACATAGATTTTGTATTCTAGAGAGGATGCCCTTGGGTATCCATGTTAAGGACATTCAATATACCAGCATGGCCTCAAGAACTACTTTTATGAGTACTAATCTTCCTGTCGTGGATAGGTAATTGTGGTACCAGATGTTGAGCCTCCTTTCCAATTTGGAGATAAGCCATGTCCAATCTGCTATTTTATATCCCAGGGGCTTTAGCCTATATCCCAAATATCTAAGGCCATCCTCCATTCGTAGAAGGGTAAAAGGGAATCTTTGGAGAGCAAATTGTATCTCATGGGGAGAGCATCCAGGAGCTATAATGGTGGACTTGTTATAGTTGATAACCATACCAGTGACAGTTTGAAATAAAGATAAGGTATTCTTCATTATGGTCAGGTCTCCTATGCCTCCCTTGAGGATTATCAGCACATCATCCATAAATAATAAGTGAGTCGAGATGCATCTGTCAATGATTTTGATTCCTTGGAGTCTTCCCCTGTTATGTTCCTCTTTAATAAGTCTGCTAAGCCCTTCCATGATGAGTTGGAATAGTAGGGGAGACAGAGGGCATCCCTGACTGAGGCCTCTTTCTGAGTGAAATAAAGGTGATGCTGCTCCATTTACAAGAACAATGAAGGATATATTTGTTATACAACACAGGATCCATTTAATAAACTCATATGGGAAGCCAAGGTGTGTTAGGAGCATTATGATATACAACCAACTTACTCTATGAAAAGCTTTAGAGAGATCTACCTTTAAGATAATACCTTTCATTTTCTTTGACGATAGAGAGTGTAGTACCTCTTGTGCAATTCTGACCGCCTCATGGATCTGAGGATCTTGCAAGAAAGCAAATTGCTCATGAGAGATATGGGTGGATAGGATGGGGCAGAGGTGGTTAGCTACGATTTTGGCAATGATTTTATAAATGCAATTGCAAAGGGATATGGGGTGGAAATCATCATAGGAGGATGGGTTATCGGATTTGGGAATGAGGGCTATGAAAGTGGCATTAAAAGCTTCATACATATTGCCATTGATCTTGCAATCTTCAATGACCTTAAGGAGGTCTAATCCAAGAGTTTCAAAAAAAGCCAAATAGAACTCCACTGACCATCCATCTGGCCCTGGGATTTTGTCTCACTTGAACCATTTTAGTGTGGCTTCAAGTACCCCTAGAGTGACTTCCCTGCTCAATTCCATGACAATCTCCTGATCCACAAATCGGGGAAATAGTTGTGCCACTCAAATGATTTCAGCAAGAGTGGCATTTGGAGGAGCCCTATATATCTGCTTAAAATAAGATGTGGCCATGGTTGCTAGGTGCAGAAAGGTGTTGACTATAATCCCCTGTTCATTCGTGAGCTTCCATATGGAGTTGATAGCTTTTCGGCCATTTGCAAATTTGTGATAAAATTTCGTATTATTGTCTTCCTCTAGCAACCAGATTGCCCTGCTTCAAAATCTATAGGACTCTTCTCGATCCTTTAGGATTTTGAATCTCTTAGATAATAAGGATGTGAGCTTTTCCTTTTGTTCATTCGTGGTGAATACCCCTCTCTGATTATTTTCAAAATCAACAATCTTTGCTTCAGTATCCCTTAGGGTTTGATCATCCTACACTCTCTTATTGTGTGCCCAGATTTTAGAGAGGTTCTTCAGCTCCTTTAGGTTATGTGCAAAGCCTTCTGTTATATGCCCTCTAGCATCAGGGGGTGGGACTTCTAGAAATCTATAACCATACAAGCATAATATGCATCTTTTAACCAGGAAGAGTTGAATTTGAAAGGGATTTTAGGCTTATTAAACCCCCCTCTTATTTCTAGGTATATTGGCAGATGATCTAAGATACCTCTCGATCCCACCCATTGTCGATAATTAAAACCCATGTTCAGTAGGTGCTCCTTAATAAGAAAGTGGTTAAGTCATCAGGCGAGCCTGTCTTCACCAACTCTGTTGTTCCTCCATGTGGGCTGCAATGTTGTTGATGGGATGTCCATAAGACTGTGGATTTCTAGGATGTTCTTAATGTATGATGTTAGGGGATCAATTTGGGTGTGGTGTGCCCAAGATTCAGAGAGGTTGATGGAAAAATTTAGATCCCCTCCAAGGATTAAGTAATCCCTTTGCAACATATCAGAGCTTAGTAACTGGTCCCAGAAGTCTAGACATTGATGGCATGGCTCGTACACATTTATAAGCCTAACCTCAATGCCCATAATGGATGAGAAAATATCTGCCCCCAATATGCCCACTACCTCCCCAGATGTTGCAAAGATTGATGGTTCAAGTGTTATACCCCAGTGCAATGCCACCTGAGCGTGCATTTGCATCAAGAGCTAGAAAGAACCAACCTAGGAGCATAGATTCAAGTAGGTGGGCGATGGTATCAGCTGAGCCCAAGGTTTCTTGTAAGAAAATGACATCGATTGATTCAGAGATGATCCGTCTGCGAAGAGCTAGTTTTTTATCAGGCCTAGCTAACCCTCGACAAATGAAAGAGAACAACTTCATGGAGGGGGATCGGCCAGGGTGTTCAGAGATCTAAGTACCCTGTCAATGGTGTTTTGTTTATGAGATTATATCTCCTCTCTGACCTGTAACTTTTCTTTGGTGAGGGAGGAAGGACGTCCTCGGGGAGGCTTCGGGGGGATGGGAGGAGTATCCAAGCTGATGCCAATACAATCAGGGGCTTGTGTTTTCACCTGAGATCGAAGCGGGTATCTGGGGGATGGGGGTCCATTATCAGAGGCAGATGATATGAGGGTGGCTTCCTCCGGGAAGGATGGTGGAGTGTAAGCGAATGTGGGAGAGGGGTTGTGGAGGGGGCATGATAGAGAAAAGGGGGGCTGAGAGATGAAGGCCAAGACCTAATTAATTACAGAAGAAAATGCAATGTTTTTTGAAGGAGAAATGTTATTCACAGAGCAGGGTATAGAAGTGTTCATACCTGAAGATTATGCAGCCTCGACAGACGCACTTGTCCTGGTCAGAGGAGGAGAGGGAGGCCAATATGGTGCCTTTTCGCACTTCTTCGAAGCCTCCTTGGCTGGTGCTTCTTTTGTTGCTTCAGGGTCAATATGTGTCTCTACATATTCAAAGGGGGGATGCTCCCCATGTGCTTATGAATCTTTCGTAGGTATAGCCTTGTCGAATTCCCTTGCTCTTGATTTTCTGTTGAAGGGACAATCCTGAATGAGATGACCCACCTAATGGAACCTCCTACACCAAACAGGAACCCCTTCATAGTCAAGAATATGATTCCGAGAGAAATTCCTCCATTAGAGGGTAATGTGTTCCTGTAAGCCCTCCCTGGTATCTAAGTGAACCAGTATCCTTATGAATGCCATTATGCCAGAGGAGAGTAATGATTTGTCGTGTTCTATGTATGTGCCCAAGGAGTTCCTGATGTGCCAAAAGATGCCTTCGGACTAGAATTGCAGGGGAAGTCCTGGTAGACGGACCCATAGAGGGCCAACCCTAAGTTTCTCCCTCTCTGGATCAAAAAGGGGGTTCCACTAGCGCAGGAGGACGGGGTCCTGTTCAATGTGTCAAACTGATGATAGGACCTAGTATGTATGCCCAGCTCTGGTGAACCTTAATGCGAACTAGCCCCTAACAAAGGTTTGGATGAAAGGAAGCTCAGCGAAGTGCTGTCCCCAAACTTTAGCCGTCCATTGCTTTAGCTGAGCTGCAGTGTAATTTCGTCCCTGAACCCTTCCAACCAGGACTTTGTCCACTGTGTCCATGGTGTCTCCTTTCTAAACATCCTCTCCCAAGCTGATGATGACATCCTATGCCTTGGCTTTTACACACCTTTGCTTCTTTCTTGGTTTGTGCCCTGCACCAGTGGAGTTTTGCTGAGTGCCGGTTGAAGGAGGGTTTGATTGAGGGTTTGTAGTGTTTAAACTAGGCCCATAGGGGAAGGCGCTAGAGATGGGAAGGATGTCATTGGAACTACCTGATGGGGGGGCCGATATATTCACCACAAGAGGATACCCAAGTGAAGTGGCCAAGGGTTCACTGAAGGGAGACACTGAGGGATTGTGAGAATCGGGAGATGGAGGGAATGATGGGTAGCCTGAGGAGCATATGGCTAGGTTAGGGCTTATGGAACAGGCCACAAAATTTAGGGTGGATGGCGACGGGGGTAGAGTTGAAAAGGCCAGCTAGGAGTGGGTGGCCTCTGGGAGGTAAAAGCCAAGCACGAGGGCCCTGAGATCGAGGGAAATGTCGCAATGGCATCAGTCAGTTCGATACTGAAAGGGAATAGGCCTACCATATTTTCATGGGGGGATGTCCAGATGGAGGCTCCCTCTAGTGGGTCTTCCAAATAGTCCATAAGGTCCTCCATAACTTCTCTGAAAGACCCACGCTAGCTACTACCATGAAAATGTGAAAGCTTTTCGCTATTGAGACTGAGAGTAGGTAGGGGAGGTGGGAATGAGAACAGTGAAGTTACATAGAGGTAAAAACCCAAACCGCAATGGGGAGACGATAGATGGTGAACGACATCAAGCAGGTATGGTTGAGAGAGGGCCATAATGGATTAGGTGCAGGAGGGTAACCACTTCAGAATACAGCGCATGAGCCCTAACCCTAACCCTTGTCAGGCCTCCACTTCAGGAAAACCGTGAACCTGATTCTCCTCTAGAAAAAATATCGAATTAGAACTTCCTATTTAACAAAATCTTTGATTTATCCATCTTACTCGTATTTTTTTTAATATTTACATAAGCATCACAACCACATATTGTAAGATTTTTAAGAGATGGTTTCTTACTAATCCAAACCTTGTGTGGAGTCCTACCATCAAATGTGGTTAGGGTGATGTATTTACCAGGTAACATGTAATACCCACTACCTTTACCCAAAATTCATGTCCTAACCTGACACCATTGAGCATGCTCGTCATTTTTTCCATTAGTGTAATGTTCATCCTTTCAACAACTTCATTATGTTGACATGTATATGGAGTAGTCTTTGGCCTTGCTATATCACACTTCATATAAAATTCCTTGAATTTATTCCTGTATAATTATCCAAAATTATCCATCCTCAACACTTAATTTTTTTCTCTATTGTTTTCCATGATTTCCTTAAACTCTTTGAATTTGTCAAAGACTCTATATTTCTTCCCAAAGAGATAAATCCATGTATTCCTTGAGAATTCATCTATAAATTAGACATAATACATAGATTTATCTATTGATGCATTAATTGACATAGGTTCAAACACGTCACTATGCACTAGTTGTAATATTCCCTTTGTCTTTATAACATTAGAGGAGAATATTACTTTATTATGGTTCCCATATAAGTAATTTTAATAGATATCAAAATATAGAGAGAAATTAGACATACTTTCAACCATACCTTTACCATGTACTACTCCAATGCCCTTCCCTATGATATGTACCAACCTTTGATGCCACAACATAATATTTTATCTAGAGACTATATGAGTTTCTACCTCTTTTATCCACTCTTAGGAACAAGGGAATTTTTACAACCATCACTAATAGTGATTAATGTCAACTTATATAGAGTTTCAATATGAACTCCCTTTAGAAATAACATTGATCCTCAAACCATCATGTAGGTTCCTTTTCAAACACTAGTTTTATAATTGCATCACTCATCTTGCTTGCAAAAATCAAATGTCCATCCAATCCTAGCATGTGTAGAACATCGAGTGTTCTAACTCTTCCATTCATGAGCTTCAACTTGAATTTTCCTCATTTTATGATTCAAGGCATCGATTCATCTCCTAGGTAAACATCACACCATCACACCATCACACCTTTCGTACTTGCAAATCCACTCTATGTGAGGAGTCATATGAAAAGATGCACTGAAGTTGACCATCCATGCCTCATGATATGCGTGTGTACTTGAAGAATCCAAGAACACATTCTCTCCTTCGTTGGAAGAAAATTTTTCTTGTTGATCCTTGTACCTTAAAAATGATAATAAAAAAATAATTATTGTCCTCTTTGAGGAAGTAATCTCATTTTACAATGAACACAATGTACTAGAGAATATTTATAAGACTAGGTCTCCTTAGTATATATATAGGAGACAAAGGGTGCAATTATAATAAAATGGGACCACCAGGGGTTCTAGCCTACATATCAATATAGCAATATAAATGTAATCATTTAATATCGAAGGATTACTACAAGCTTTTAGGGTTAACATGGGGCTTATGTAGGGATTAACATGCCCCTTCCCTTTAAAGAAGTGTTGTTCTCAAAACTTACTTATCTATAGGTGTCTCTGCATGAACAACTCATATTTCCATGTTGCTTCTTCCACTAGTCGGTTCTTCCATTTGATGAGGTACTCAATAACTGCTTTATTTCTCAATTTCTTAGTACTTGTTTCCAAAGCCATTTTTAGTTATAGTATTATTTTCCCTTCTTCATTGATCTCCTGTAGAATAGTTTGGAATAAGACCTTGTCACCAATTAACTTCTTTAAGAAAGAAACATGGAAGACTAGATGGACATGTGAAGATGGAAGAAACTCCAATTTGTAAGCCATAGTTCCAATCCTTTGCAACACCTTATAGAGGCCATAATTCCTCAGCGCTAATTTATTGTCCTTATTTTTTTCTCGGGGTGCATTTGTTTATATGGTTGTATTCTTACAAATACCCAATCACCAAATTCAAGTTCCCTTTCATTGAAATAATGATATGCTTGTTGTTTCATCTTATTTTGTGCCATACCCAAGTTGTCCTTCAAGAGTTTGAAAACCTCTTGTTGGTATCATATGTGGTTCTCAACTGCTTGAGCCTTTATAGTCCCTTTCAATGGTGATATGATGGATGGAATATGATATCCATAAATTTCCATAAATGATGAAATTTTTTATCATGTATGGAAGGGTGTATTTACCACCATTCTATAAAGGGTATCCATTCGACCCATTGTGTTTAATTATTAGAGGAAAATAAATGTATCATTTTAAAAATTTGTTCACAATCTCAATTTTCCCATTAGATTGAGGATGGTAAGATGAGTTGGGAGCCAATTTAGTACCCAAACAAGAACATAATTTAGTTAAAAAATTTCTAGTGAAAATTATATATATGTCACTTACAATAGTATTTTGTATTCCATGTAGTTTTTGGATTGTTTTGTTGAATGCTTGAGACACTATACTTTCTTTATGTGTGTGAGAGAGAGAGAGAGAGAGAGAGATAGAGAGAGAGAGAATCTTAGTTTTCCGATTAGATTGAGGATGGTAAGATGAGTTGGGAGCCAATTTAGTACCCAAACAAGAACATAATTTAGTTAAAAAATTTCCAATGAAAATTATATATATGTCACTTACAGTAGTATTTTGTATTCCATGTAGTTTTTGTATTTTTTCAATGAATGCTTGAGACGCTATACTTTCTTTATGTGTGTGTGTGTGTGTGTGTGTGTGTGAGAGAGAGAGAGAGAGAGAGAGAGAGAGAGAGAGAATCTCAGTTTTACCATTAGATTGAGGATGGTAAGATGAGTTGGGAGCCAATTTAGTACCCAAACAAGAACATAATTTAGTTAAAAAATTTCCAGTGAAAATTATATATATGTCACTTACAATAGTATTTTCGATGAATGCTTGAGACACTATACTTTCTTTATGTGTGTGTGTGTGTGTGAGAGAGAGAGAGAGAGAGAGAGAGTCTCAGTTTTACCATTAGATTGAGGATGGTAAGATGAGTTGGGAGCCAATTTAGTACCCAAACAAGAACATAATTTAGTTAAAAAATTTCCAGTGAAAATTATATATATGTCACTTACAATAGTATTTTCGATGAATGCTTGAGACACTATACTTTCTTTATGTGTGAGAGAGAGAGAGAGAGAGAGAGAGAGAGAGAGAGAGAGAGAGAGAGGGTATCTATTCGACCCATTGTGTTTAATTATTAGAAGAAAATAAATGTATCATTTTAAACATTTATTCACAATCTTAGTTTTCCCATTAGATTGAGGATGGTAAGATGAGTTGGGAGCCAATTTAGTACCCAAACAAGAACATAATTTAGTTAAAAAAATTCCAGTGAAAATTATATATATGTCACTTACAATAGTATTTTGTATTCCATGTAGTTTTTGGATTGTTTCGATGAATTCTTGAGACACTATACTTTCTTTATGAGAGAGAGAGAGAGAGAGAGAGAGAGAGAGAGAGAGAGAGAGAGAGAGAGAGAGAGTAGCGAGTGAGAGAGAGAGAGAGAGAGAGAGAGAGAGAGGAGAGAGAGTAGTATTTTGTATTCCATGTAGTTTTTTGATTGTTTCGATGAATGCATGAGACACTATACTTTCTTTGTGTGTGTGTGTGTGTGTGTGTGTGTGTGTGTGTGTGTGAGAGAGAGAGAGAGAGAGTAGTATTTTGTATTCCATATAGTTTTTGGATTGTTTCGACGAATGCTTGAGACACTATACTTTCTTTATGTGTGTGTATGTGAGAGAGAGAGAGTATTATTTTGTATTCCATGTAGTTTTTGGATTGTTTCGATGAATGCTCGAGACACTATACTTTATTTATGTGTGTGAGAGAGAGAGAGAGAGAGAGAGACTCTTTCTAGAGATAGAGAGAGAGAGAGACTCTTTCTAGAGAGAGAGAAAGAGTCTCTCTCTCTCTCTAATTGAGGTGTCGAGTCTACTTGCTAGACATAATAATTTATTTTGTAAAGGTATAATTCAACTTAAATGCCATCCAATCCTAGCATACAAAAGGAATTAAGTCAATGTTCATTAAATTGAGGTAAATTGTTATGGGAAAAGTCATCTTTATCCTTATTTCCCTATATTTACATGTTGACTTTTTAAAAAATTTAATTTTTTCGTGTGCAAATTATATCTCTTCTCAAGACTATGTTGTATCAGTGCTATAGAATTAGATTTCTTTATCTAGTTTTGATTTTGACTCATTATTTATAGTCCAGCATTCATTTATTAGATTTGCTGAGTCTATGTACTAATTGGTGTGTTTTGCAATAGCATGTTATGACCAAGCATCCTCAATCCCCTTATTCTTATGCATTACATAAAAAAAGGCCCACTCTTTGTATAATTAAATGATTGTTCAATTGCCTAAACACTTAGGTTTCTATTAGAGTAATATGAACTATTCAATTTTCCATCACAAAATATTTACTAGGTAATCTTCGCTAAAATTGTAATGTTGGATTAAGGAAATTGTTTTTTTTTAATGCAAAATTGGATTCAACATCTGAAATACCACTACTAAAACTAGATTGTGCAATGTTAACATGTTATATCCATAATTCCATTAATCCAAAATCATTCTTTCTAGATTTCAAGCTAAAAATGTAAATTTTATTTCTTGTGTTTGAGTAGCTAGAAAAGTGTTGATTTGTAACATGTTTAGACTACAAGTTTTTGTTATTTACGAAGAATTTTTTCCCTTGGTATTATAATGAAGTCCCATAGGGTGATGTGGTTGGTCATTTTCTAAATTTTGATGGTGTCCTTGATCTCATAAACATTGAATCACATTAACCCAATGTTAGGTCTCATCATGACACTTGAATTTTTTTCACCTTGACCATAGTCAAGGATGTGGGGTTGATCAATTGGTATGATTAATGATGCACCTATAAATTATGCCCATAATATTTACTGTAAGTCAAAAAATAATGAGATTAATGAAGTGAAATTTTGTTATTCATAAGTTTTTATTACTTATACTTTTTGTAAAATCCTCCTAGAAAATGAGATTGATCAACTTTGAAATTGTTGTTGGTATCCTTAATCTCATGAATGTCAAACAAAATTTATACGATGTTGGGATCTTACAATGACCTTTGAAAACTTTTCATTCTATGTCCTATAGTAAAATATAAGGGCTTGATTAGTGGGTTTGATTAATGATGTACCTAAAAGTTAGGCATATAATATCAATTTCACATGAACTAACAATGGTTTATTTATGGTGCAATTATAAGTGAACAAGTAAGGGGTTTGGAGAGTTTATTAGGAGTGAATTTTTTTTATTGATAAGTTTTTATTCCTTATATTTTATGGAAAATCATCTTAGGAAAATGAGAATGGTCAATTTTGAATTTGTTGTTAGTATCCTCGATCTTAAAAATGTCAAACCACATTTTTGTGATGTTGGGTCTTATGATGACCTTTGGAAAATTTTCATTCTCTGTCCTATAGTCAAGGATAATAAATTGATTAATGGTTGTGATAAATGTTGTACCTAAATATTAGGCTTATATTATGGATTACACATGAACACACAATGGTTTATTTATAGTGAAATTCTTGCTATCCACGAAGTATTTATTGAAATACCCCATGAAAATGAGATTGGTCATTACTAAAATTGTTGTTAGTGTCATGTGTGAAATGGCCTTAGTGTTAGGTCTCATAATGACCTTGTAAATATTTTGTTATACTTATAGTTAGAGACGAGGATTGATCAATTGGTGTGATTAACTACGTGCCTAAAAATGAATTCCATTATCTCAACTGTAAGTGAACACACAATTGGTTTATAAAGAATATAGTTTTTATTATCCATTGAATCTCTAATACCTCTATATTGTATCAAAGTCCACTTAGCTTATGATTTTGGAAATTTTTAGTGATGTCCTTCTTTCATGAATATCAAACTAGCTCATTAGTTATTATTCAAATTGCATGTGATTTTATCAATTTCACGAATTTATAACCAAATTATCTTATTGTTATATTTTACAACAAACCTTGAAAGTTTTTCATTCTACCTCACACATATTTGTGTGCATGTTCCTCTTCTTACCCAACTAATAAAATTAACCAAAAACATAGATCACATAATAAGTTATGATAATCACACATATGTACATGTTACTATTTATACATAACTTAAAATATGACCTAAAAACACAAAACACAAAACACAAAACACAAAACAAAAAATAGGTTATAATGGTTCCCTTCATTGTGTAAGAAAATACCAATCTCAAATTAGTCCAAAAGCAATAATTCTTTATTCAAACATTAATCTAACAAATATGATTCTTATAAATATCCCCCAAACTATTTCCACTTCAATGGTTTTCCAACTAAAAGAAAAAGCCTTCCTTCCTTGGAAAATCATACCTTTTTATGTAAAATGAGGGTTGTTGGCCATTTCATTTGTTACACCCAAGAGCACACTTGGTGGGTGGGGGGGGGGGTGTGTTGAATCAGTGTGTTTGCTATTTTACCAATTCACAACTTTTCATCAATAAAAAATGTAAAACCAACCATAATGACTTTGCAATATATCAATGAACATAATGATGCATCATGAAAATATCATCATATCAATAGTAAATCGAGATACCATCACATAAAAAAGACACAAGTTCTTATGTGAAAACCCATAGAACAGAAAACCACAAATTATTCTTCTTCATATGCTTCAATTCATTACACAGATTTGCAATCTTTGACCTATTAGAGGCATCCACCTCCAAAATATGTAAGATTCTACCTGTGGTAGGTTACAACCTGATTGAGTCACCAACCTCAAAAATATGCAAACAACTGCTCATTGTCAAATACAAGTTGATTAAGGCACCAACCTTGATGATGAGCGAGCTTCGACCTTCTCTAATCCTCAACCTAAGGCACCAACCTCGATGATGAGTAAGCACTGAATCCTCTAGGCTCCAACCTCAGTGGAGGCACCCACTTCCTTCTTCAACTCCCTGTGAATCTCTTTTCAAAATCTTTCAAGCTAGGTCCACTTTTTCTTTAAGATAAATAAGTCTTCAAAGAGAATAGGTTGCTGCTTTCAAGCTACTATCCATACTCTATCATACCTTGTGATAGTTCCACTGCAACATGCTCACACAAAATCCTTTTCGAAACTTGTTTTCACCATATATCCAAAACCACTGCACCCTTCTCGTAAGCCCTCAAAATTTTGGAATAGAGATTATGGTCATCAACTATTTGTTAACAAGGAACTCCATGCCTCTAGAAGCATCCACCTTTATAACCTAATCATCATGCTTCTTTCAGAAGTCAATTTGGACCAATAATGACCCCTGAAACTAATAACAACCATACAAAAAAATATATTAAATTAAAGGCTCCACAAAATTTCCATTTCTGACATTGGTGCTACAGAATGTACATTGTTGGTTTGCTAAACATTCTACATAATAAAATTTTATGTCATAAATACAAATATTAAGACTTGACCACGGTCGGGACTCAAGCCAGGGTCTTGGCCAATACAATACCAGTGTGCTACCAATTATGTTATACATTATCCTTGCAATGATATGCCTGTTACATTATTATATCATTAGCTCTGAGCAAGGATGAGGGAATATGCCCACCTTTTGAACCAATACATTACACCATGTCCAATATAATATTTGGTTTGATGTGTCAGACCTCTATATTTTCTTTGCATGTTGATTGATACACCATATATAATGTGCTAATATTCCACATAGGGCTAACCTAGAATCTATCATGGCTCATATGGGTCACTACTCATACAAATATTTGCCTTATGTTGTGCGGTAACCAAATATGCCATACATCATACGTGGATCTTCCACAGAATAATATCAAGGGTTGTCTCAGAATCAGTCATGGCTTGATCCATCATTCTGACCTTCAATTTTATGTTGCACCTCAACCACATGAACCATAGATTGAGTCAATGCTTCAAACTAGAGTTACGATTTATATACACCTTGCAAACCAAATCAAGCTATTGAGGGGCGACACCATAGACATAAATAGGAAAACATTACTCATATTTCAACCATGAAAGAATCATGAGAAACTCTATTAATTGTTTTGCTAAGATTCAGTCTTCACTAATTAATAGAACTTGTGTTCGAGCTTTGAAAGGTTTTTCTTTTCTCTTTCTTGCCATTGGAATGAATGACTGAGTGTGTATTTGTATTTGTTTTGTGGTCTTGGTATTATGGAGGGTTGACCATAGGCCCATAAATCATTCCTGAAATTAGGGTGCAATAGGTCTGACTCCTATGTTCCATAGATTGCTTAGTTTTGTGCCAATCCCATACAACCAATGGTTGGGACTTATCATGTGTCCATACATTTTATTTAATAGTCAGATCCATGCCAGGTGCCATACGAATGGAAGATAGACCCTATCATGTGACCATATCTCTTCCTTGGGTTAACCACTTGGCTTTTTGTTGGATGTCATGTAACCAAGGTCCGAGCCCTATCATTTGACCATACTCCTTCTTTGATTTAATTGCTTGGCCTTGCTGCCATGGTCTTATATGACCAAGCTCTATGATCGAGTACCTGGTCATTCACATGATCATGTTAGCATGACATCATCATGCCACATAGTATCCCATGAGGGGTGCCATATTTCACCCATTTTAGACCTTCCTCCTAATCATAATGTGTTATTTGTCCCTACCACATGGAAAATCCTGGTTATTCCATGTCACCTCACCGACGTCCGTATATGACGTGTCACACCATGTGTACAAGCAACCAATAATATTTTGTGACATGTCTAGGCTTCCATATGATCACATCCTACCAATCAACATGTGCCAAGTGTCATTTTTCCAAGTCACTATATTGGGCCACTTCAAGCTAGCCACGTGTTTTCCAGGTCACCAAAATGAGCCATTTTGAGTTCACGTGTGTCTATCAAGTCACCATAATGAGCCACTCTAAGCTCGCCATGTGTCTTCCAATTCACCATAATGAACCACATTAAGATCGCCATATGTCAATCTAGTGGGGCCACTGTGGCTTGTTGGAAGTCGTTTAGTTTTCATTCAAGTTGTCATATTATCGACCTTCCAGTATCTTCATCTAGTTTTCATAACTTCCTGATTTGCGAAAGATGTGTGAACCTTAACATAGTTAAATGTAATGCATATTCCTTGAACATGCACTATTAATATGATCAATGTACCATGGATGCACTCAAAAGGTGTGCACTCTCTAATACATTAATATTTTGGGTTTTTCTTTATTGTCTTTTGGCCCTTCATTAATTTTGAACTTCAAATGACCATAACTTCTCATTTGGGAGGATTTTTCAGAGTGGGATATATCGTTGGAAAGGTATCAATGAGACATATGAAACCATGTTGTTTATACAATCATTAGGACATCATAATCTTGTCAAAAACTCAATTAAATTCAAACTCCATTTAATCACTTGATGAGGGTACATAAGATATCCATTTTTAAAATTTCTTCCTTTGGCTTATGAGTGATACAACTATTGTCTTGGACATCCCTTTGACATCCATGACATTTTGTTGTCATCAGTGAAAATAATAAGTGCACCAATATCCCCTTTTTACATGATTCTCATTGATGTCAATCAAACCTGGATATGCAAAAAAACTCCCCTAACATAATGTTCATAACTCCCCCTATCGGACTATGTAGATGCCTCCTTTATTTCCTTCCTCCTATTAGTGCTTGCATTTTTCTCCTTTAGTAAACATCTGTATCAATGTATATAATTAATCCCCCTTTTACATCAATGGAAAAGGGTGATGAATGTCTACCATATTCATTTTCAACCTTGATCCTATGGTCGACCCCTTTATTCCATAATGCCTGCATCCTCTAAGTATCTGTCAGAACTCCACAAATTGATCATGTATGAAATAAGGTCTTTATAAGTATGTTGCTAAAGCTCATTTTTCCTATTCTTGTATGATCCTATGGAACTAATGTAGCCATGTATCCTTCTTTCTACCATATATTCATGTTACCATTCGAATAAAGTATCCCCATGAGATCATGCACCTTTCTAGGGCCCTGGTGTAAGTCTCCTACTGCACTTTCAAAGTCTCCCCTTGAGACCATGCTACCAATTCTTATGTAAGTCAACTCTTGATGTTGTTATACATATTCCTCCTATTATAAGTTAGAGGGTAGCCTTTTGTAACCTTTTGTAATGCTAATGTAATAACTCTTCTAGTGAGGAAGAGACCACTCCCATATTTTTTCTAAGGTATTTAGAACTTTCCCTTGGCAAAGGTTTGGTAAAGATATCAACAATTTGTTCCTTAGTTGAAATATATTCTAGTCTAACTAAATTCTCCACTACTTGTTCTTGTTCTCACAAGGAACGATATTTGATTGGGATGTGATTAATTTTTGAGTGCATGATAGGATTTTTTGAGATATTAATTGCACCGATATTGTTGTACATGATAGCAACATGTAGGTCATTATGTTCCTTAATATCCTTCAAGCTTTCCTCCACCATAGCACTTGAGTGTAAGATTTAGTTGAAGCAATACACTCTACTTTAGTAGTGCATATATAGATAGAACACTGATTTTTACTGAGCCAAGAAACCAAACATTTCCTAAGAAATAATGCTCTTCCACTAGTACTTTTTGTAACCACCTCCTCCTACATTTACCCACTTTTACATGTTCTCCTGGGTAATCATCAGATGAGTGCTACTATGACATGACCCAACCTCCAAGTTCCATTTATGGAAGTGGGGCCTACAAGTTGGAACACATACTATCACCCCTGGGAGACACTAGATCACTCAGTGGCCTGACAATCTTTGGTTATCAATCCATGAGTTGGAACTCATTTTTACAAGTTTGACACCCCAATTTCACCCATAAGACACTACACATTCATTTATGAGACTCTAACCACACCCATAAGTCTACTTGCATTTGGTTATGACCGAAATCTTCCATTTTTGTGCATGTGGTGGTGAGATCTATGCCACTTTGTTAGGGATAGCCTTCATACCACTACCCATAACTGCCCAAAAATTTCCAAAATGCCATCAATGATGATAACAAGTTTGAACATCCAATACTTAATCAATATCTTGACCGAGACATGCCTAATACATGATACACATTTCATCTCTACAGGTCATGAATGCATATCTGATCATAAACTTCTGAACTTCATCAGAGTATTATCAATAAGGTCCAATTCCCTCTCAAGGTAGCTGCAACAATACTTGTTAGCCTATGCATTTGTCAACAATTCAATCACTTATCAATTCATGAACAAGATCCATGGCAAGAGTACATCATATAACCATGCATACAAATAACATATAACTAGAATAGAAACAATGACAAATCAGTCATAAGATCAACATAATAACCAATACACGTTCTCATTAATGACAATAATAAAATAACTTATATTAACATATGTCAAATCCAACCAAGTCAGGGACTTCCATGTACCACCCAACCATATATTGGGTTGAACCAAATCTCTCTCTCATCCAATCAACCCCGTGCCATATTCCAAGCATGAATGTGGGATCATATGGGTTAAACCAAAATAGAACCGACTAGATATTCCAAAGCCCAAACCACCTCAACTCTCAGCCAAAGTGATTTCACCTAACCGGTCCAGAAATCACTAATGCCAACCAAAATGGTATTTTCCCAAGTTGTCCAAGGCTTCAGGGATTCTATCTAAACCCACAACCTTTAGGGAATGCAAGTTGTTACAGGGATCTAGAGATCTCCCATTTCAACCCACAACCTCTAGGGAACCCAAGTTGTGCCAAGGCTCCAGAGATTTTATCCCAACCTACAACCATAGGGAACTTGAGAATCATTAAGAAATCCAAATGGAGAACCCACTACATCATTGTTATCTGGGAAATGGCAAGGTAAGGATAAAACCACTATCAATCTAAGAAAATGTCCATGCTAATGAAAAAAATAATCAAGGAACCACATGCATATTCCATGCATCCAAATCTGAGCATGCTAAATCTCACATGCACACTGTTACTTGCAATCCACTGCTAATTTCTATCCTTGCTTGTTGTTGTCCAAAATTCCTCTTGCAAACCCTTTCTTTCCTTTCTCGCTTGTCCAAGTTCTTGTTTTGTTTTCTTTGTTGAACTTGATTAAAGGTGAAGTGAAAGTTTTTAACTGATTCTTAGGTGCCTTTTTATCATTGATGTATAGTCTGTTCCTTTTCTTTTCCTTTCCTTTTTCATTTTCCTTTATTTTCTCTCTAATTTCCCTTGCATGCATATTTGTGTCTCTTCACCTTCCTTTTCTCGTATTTTCCTTTATTTCTCATATTAAATTTCCATTTATTACCTCTTTTCCTTTGCCAATGACTTTTCCAATTTCCATAGCCATTAATAAACCAAAAGTGATGCCCACTACAATGTTTTCCCACCATTTAGCTTGGGATACATGTCCCATGACCTTGGTCTTATTTTATTTACTTGGAAAATCAACCTAAGGTTGTTACACTTTTCTTTTCATCCATGCTTCTAGCCCAATCTGCATCAATGTAATATATAAGAGTAGGATTTGCTCCTCTAGGATACCATTAACCATAATCTGCAGTGCCTTGTAAGACTGAATATATTTTTAACCATATTTACATGAAATTGTTTAGGGGATTATTGAAACCTACCTACCAATCCCACAATCTACATAATGTCAAGTCTTGATGATGTCAAATAGAGAAGGCTACCAATCATTTATTTGTACATATTTTTATCTTCTTCAGGAGATTGATCATGTTTGCTAAGTTTACAACATGTAACCATAAGAGTGCTTATTGGGGAATAAGTTTCCATTCCAAATCTATTCAATATTTATTGAATATATTTAGATTGAGATATGAATATCCCTGACTTGGATTGATTGACGTGTAGTCCAACGAAAAATAATAATTCACCTAGCATGGCCATTTCGAATTATTGCTTCATACTATTCACAAAATTCTTGCTCATGGAAACATCATCACTACCGAAAATGATATCATCCACATATAAAACAATGATCAAAATGTTACCTCGTTTAATCTTGATATAGATATTATTATCAGTTGATCCTTTATTAAAACCTTGTTGACGAAGATAAAAATCTAGTATGGAGGACCATTCCCTTGGATCCTGCTTCATACCATATAATTCTTTCTTTAGTTTACATACAAAATTTTTGTCTTCAGTTAACTAAAATCCTTATGGCCTTTCTACGTACACTTCTTCCTTGCTTTTTCCATTTAGGAATCTTGACTTGACATCCATTTGATATATTTTGAACCCTTTGAAATAAGAAAAATAAAGAACATTTTGATATCCTCAAGATGTTCCATAGGAGAAAATGTTTCATCAAAATCAATGCCTTCTATGTGTGCATAAACTTTGTGTACAAGTATTGCTTTATTTCTTACTACTTGTCCATTTTCATTAAGTTTGTTTCTGTACACCCATTTGGTTCCAATTAAATTTTTTTCCTTTGGTCTCAGAACATATTCCTAAGTTTGATTCTTTCAATCTAGTTCAATTCATCATCCATGGCTTTGATCCAATACTCATCCTTGCTAGCTTGAGCAAAATTCGGTGACTCCATAAGTGGAAAAAATGTTGTGTTCTCTTGAGATGATGTACCTACAAGTTTCTTATGGTGTGAACACTTACATTTTTATTTCCCAAAATTTGATCATCCAAATGATTTTTCTGCACATATCTGGATGTAGTCTTTGTGTGCACGGGCTTATGTTCTTCTCTCTAAAATTCTTCAAATTATTTATCTTCTTGTTCTTTCAATGTGGATTCTTGAAAGATATCAGGATTAAGCTGAGATTGAGGAAGAACTTCATTTTGCAGATATTTTTCATCTAATATTACCTCAATACTCTCAATAACTTCTTGTATTCTTTTGTTATATCAACTGTAACCCTTTCGTCCATAGGAATATCCTAGAAAGATACCTTTATTAGCCATGGCCTTAAATTCCCCAAGATTTTCTATGTTCACCTTTATGTAACATTTTCTTCCAAGTATTTTGAAATGATTAACAATGGCTAGTCTTCTTTGCCATATGTCATAAGGGGCTTTGGAGCTTTTAGTTATGATTAGAGCCCTATTAAAAGTATACACAACTGAATTTATTACTTCTCCCTAGAATTGATCTAACATATTCCTGAATTTCCTTAGATGATTGTTTTTCTACATCTGTAGCTTTCTTGAGACAAGTAATTATGTTAGTATTCTCCTTTAGTTTCTTTTCTATTTCTCCTAGTTTCTTCTCAACTTCATCAAGTTGCTTTGTCACAATTTCACGTTTTCTTTTCAACTCCTCCAACTCAAGTCCCAAGAGCATAATAGATGTTGCATCTAAATCTATGTTTCCAAAATTTCTTGGATCCACCTTCTAGTAGTTAACTATTCTAAAGGTAACCTACTATGATACCACTTGTTAGATTGAAGAGCACACTAAGAGGGGGAGTGAATCAATCTATTAGATATTTTACCAATTCATAATTTTTTATCAATTAGAAATGAAGCAACCAATCATAAGCACTTACAATATATCAATAAACATAACAATAAATCATTAAACTATCATCATATCAACAGTAAATCAAGAGGCCACCAAATCAAAGAGACATTGGTTTTTATGTGGAAATTAGTATGAGAGATAAACATAAATTATTCTTCTACATATGCTTCAATTTATCACATATATTTGTAGGCTCCGACCTACTAGAGGAACCCATCCCTAAATATGTAAGATACTACTTACAGTAGACTACAACCTGATTAAGGCACCAACCTCAAAATTATGAATGCAATTACTTGCTATAGGCTACAACTTGATTGAGGTACCAATCAAGACGATGAGTTGTCTTTGCACTACTTTAGGTTCCAACCTGATTAAGACACTGACCTTGATGGTGAGAAAGCACCAAATTTCTCTATGCTCCAACCTTATTGATGCTCTAGCCTCGATGGAGGCACCCACCTCCTTCTTCGACTCCTTGTGGATGTCTTTTCAAAATCGTTCAAACTAGATCCACCTTCTCTTTAAGCAAAATAAGTCTTCAAAGTTGAATAAAATGGTAAATTTTAGGGGCGAATTTTAGCCCAAGGGAGAAATTTAAGGGGTTTTTCATTTTAGAGGAGAAGGATTTTTACAAAACACAGATTTCATATATTTAGCCCAACTTTTATTTAAAAAATAAATATTTTTTTCATTTTAGCACAAAAAAATGGGGCGGATAAGCTATGAAAAGACTCATTTGACCCAATTCGCCTAGTTTGGGAGGTTATATTCCATTACAATCACCTGATTTTATGCTTTGCAATGTTAAATTCGTTTGCAATCACCCATTTTCTGGTTTGGGAAGTGGTTTGGGAGGTTGTATTTGGTCCCAATAAATAAAAATATAAATAAAGTGGAGGTATGGTAAATAAATAAAACCTCTTTTTATACTTACTCCAAAGGTATGGTAAATAAATAAAAATATAAATAAACTAGAGGTATCGTAAATAAATAAAACGTCTTTTTATATTTAGTCCATAACCCTCTTTCTATTTAAGAAGGCTCAAAAAAGAGGTTTTATTAAGTGAATTCTATGGGCCAAATACCATATTTATAAAAGAGGTATGGTAAATTATTAAAAATATGGTAAATAAATAAACCAGTTCTCTTTTTTTTTTGTATATGTTTTCTCCATAAGTCACCTTATATTTACGAACACTAAAAAAATGCGTTATATTTAGGTGAAGCCTATGGGCCAAATACCATGGGCCAAATTATTATTAATACCATGCAAAAAGACATTATTAACCCTAATATTAGTATTAATAAAAATAAAGATGGCACATGGTATTAACCCATGGTATTCACGTGGAATGTAGCCTATTTAAAGGGGGGATAGATCCATCTTTACTTTGAGTCTACTAAGCACTGAGAAGGATCAAATATCGTGATATGTAAACTAACATAGAGTGAAAAAATATTTGATCCCTCTCAGGGCTTGGTAGATCAAGAGTAAAAATGGATCTTGTAATTTAATGTCACTTAAACATTTTAACTTGGTTAAAATAAAAAAATAAAATAAAAATCAATTATTAATTTTATTAATTTTTATAAATTACTAATAGTAGTTTTTAAGCTCCAGGTTTATGATAACCCATGGTAATACCATGGTATTCATGTGAGCATAGACTATTTAAAGGAGAAATTCTATCAGCTTAGATCCATCTTACTTCCGGGTCTACCAAGCACTGAGAAGGATAAATAGATTTCATCCCTCAAAGAGTTAAGATGGATATAGGTTGGTTTTTATGATAATGAAGATATTAAATAGACTTAGGAAATTATATTGTAAAAAACATCTTAAGGTAAATGGTTAAATCTACATTTAGTCACTTCACAAAATTTAGTAAAAAATACCAATATCTCCATTAATATTGATTTTTTTGATTTAACAAAAAAAAAATTCAAAATAGTGAAAACTTATCACTCTTTTTGCATCACCCTCGCAGAAGAGAGATAGTCGCTGCCCAGATTTCCCACCATTTTTCAAATGTTCTCAATATGATATCTTCATGAAAAAGTTAAGGTACTGATGTTGGATTAGTTGTTTGAAAAATATGCTGGTTTGTACAACCTTTCATCTTCTTTGTTATTCTTAGTTTGTCGTAATGATCTGTAGGGGTTGGGCCACTACAGCATATTATCCTAAAAGGCAGAGATTGTGCACCAAAAAGGAAATTAATCCACATGTTACAACGTTGTTAAAAAATTCAAGACATATGAAGGTAGTGAGTAATGCTAGTAAGCAATTTAGATTGGGAGAGACATAATTAAATTTTATTATTTAATTCAAGATTTCCAATTAAAATAATAATAAATCTACATTTATATATTTATATATTGATTGGAAGGCTTCACCATATTATCCTAAAAGGTAGAGATTGTGCACCAAAAAGGAAATTAATCCACATGTTACAACATTGTTAGAAAATGCAATACGTATGAAGGTAGTGAGTTATGCTAATAGGCAGTTTAGATTGGGAGAGACATAATTAAATTTTATTATTTAATTTAAGATTTCCAATTAAAATAATAATAAATCTACATTTATATATTTATATATTGATTGGAAGGCTTCTGACAATGGTCACCTCTTTCCATTAGATCCCATTCAGGCCTTTGGAATACCTACTACTTTCTTATATTATACAGTTGGGGCTTGCTATTTGTTGGCGTGTTGGGGTAAACAAACATGATGTGTTTTTTTTATCTCGCAGTTGGAGTCTATGGAATAAGAAAGAAATTTGATAGCTTGACAAAAGTGGTAGAGAAAAAATTAATCTCTCCTACCTTGACAGAATTGGTGGTAAAGATCAACACCTTCAAGAATTTTGTTGTGGAATATTATCAAATCTAATAGAAGGATATGAAAGAGGGTACAGTAAGAACCTTGACAAACATGGCCACTGAAACTTGCAACATTGTTTGTAGGATGAGAAAATTATGTTTCTTTTTTCCAAACATGTATATTAGTATATTACAGTTTAATGAATATGTTTTCCTATTATGGTTTCATACTTTAACAAAACATTCACCAGACTTCACAATGTTTTATTATTTGGTGAAAGATTTACCAAGATGTTACAAGATTTTATAATTCAATGAAAGATTCACTATGAATTTACAAGATAATATAATTTGGTGAGAGATTCGCCAAAAAGTTATATATACATATTATATTATTGATAAAATTGCCTGCCATTTTTCCTATGTATCATGGGGATTCACCCATTTATTATACATATAAATTTAGGGTGGTTCTTAAAATTTTACTTGGTGAATAGGTTGCTTTTATCAAATTATTTTCCATGTGAAAATACCTTCTAGCAGAGGTTTTTGCAGAATCCCCTACAAAAATAGCCCAAAAATCTATTTGTAGCAGAGGTCACTAGCGGAGGTGGGCAGGTGGATGTTTTAGCCGATGTTTTTTGGACGATGCGTCTAAAATATACAAATGCACTGGTGCTTTACTATCCTTCCAAGCATCAGTGTTGCATAAAACATGGTGCACTATTCAACATTTATTTTTATAAAATGAAAAAAACATGGCGTGCTAAATAAAATAATGCACTAGTGCTTGAATAGGTGATAGCACTGATTCCCTTTACTTAGTAAAATGTCTTGGTGCATACCAATAAGGAGCACCACTGTAGTTTTAAATTTCAAAGAAATGCGGTGTTATTTTCCAATGAATCCCCAGTGTGGTAAGCTTAACAAAACACCCCTAGGCATCTTCTAAAGAGCAACACTAGGTGACTTTTATTTTCTAAAAAAATAGTGGTGCTATAGTAAAAAATAACACCAGTGTGGTATCTATAGAGGGATGCCTTGGGGCTACTCGAGAAAAATCACTACAATATTTTAATGAAAAAAAATTGTTGCTTTTGGATATATTATGCACGGCTGCATTTGGATAAGTGCATTGGACGAGGGTTAAATAAAAAAACCCTCTCAGTTGTAATTTTCATTTTTACAATCTATAGTGAGGGAGAGATTTGAAGCACTAGTGCCACTCTTTCCACATGTAATCACCCTAACATTAGTGCTTCTCTTGCTCACCATCCTTCTGTACTGTGTTCACTGTTTGGGTTTTCAACTTTTTCACACCATCCTAAAAAGAAAAAAATCTCCATTACGTGTCCACACTGCCTCCCCGATGACCAACTGTCCAAGTAATGTCTATGTTTCTTTGTAATTTAATTTTTTAGCAAATTAGGATTATAAATTAGGCCAAATATTCCATTGTTAAAAAAAAAAAAAATTCACCACATGAGGCGTTCGATAGGTTCAGCTGGCATGATAGTGGTGCACCGTAATTTGTGCATGAACATAACACACTACCATTGTGATAGTGTCTATTCTACATGAAAATGCATCGGGGATGATTCGATATATTGTAGGTCGATGCGTCATGCTCGGTGCATTTATATTTACCAAATGCACCACAAGCTTAATATTTAAAAATATAGCCATAGCTCGGTGCGTTCGATGACTTGAACGCTCCATACCAATGCAAAGAGGTTATCCATGCGCACTGTTGGACAAGTTTTTCGCATCGTTATCAAAGGTTAAAATTATCAACCAATAGTGGTGCGTCATACTTATGTGCGCACCACTAACAGTGAGGTTATACTTGCAAAAGCATTGACACCGTTGCATGACTGTGTTTTGAGCGCATCGGTGATTTATTTATTTTTAATTGAAAGTTATGCTTCCATACTTATAAATACATTTTTCATTTAATAAAAAAAGAATGTATATTATGTATAAGGCTCATTATTTTATATGTCAATCATGTAGCAGAGACATCAACAGAGGGAGCACCAGCATGAGTAGGAGCAATAGGTGCACCCATACCATATGGTCTGAACATAGCAAGCCAAAGAGAGAGAGAGGGATTTATACCCTCGCCCTATTATTGCAGTGACCCAAGTGCTCTTGAGGAATGTAGACCTCCTCAAGTAATATGAGGAGGATACATCCCTGAAGATGCACTCTGCCTTATTAGCACATCTGATTCGTTGTTGGAATGTCCAGGATCACACTTTCCATGTGAGTCCTAGGGCATGGTATAGGCCCACTGAGGAGGATATATACTTTATCACTGGCCTATCCAAGATAGGGAAGGATTTTCCCCAGTTCCGTGACGCCTCCTGTGGGGTTACAACTGAGAGTCAGTTTGCGTACACTTTGAGATATGTCAAGTCTCATGCGTTCCATCCATTATATTTTCTAGTCCATTGAGGAAAACAACAGATTTCTTCTTTTGCTACACAGGAGGTTAGGTGCCTCTCGTTATTTTCAACATGATTTCCCACTCTAGTAGTGATGGGTAACACATTAGTTACCTTCTTTTATATTATGCTGATTCTTTGATTTAGGTGCCACATTGCATTAGATTATTTTCCACTTTTTTGAGGTAGTTTTTTATGGCTTTAGATAAATGTCGTGCATTAAGACATGGGAGGCAGAACTTCCCTTTCACTTTCGATATTTTTTGTTTATTTTTTGAGATATTTCCATAGACGAAGCCTACATTTGAATGTCGCCCTCCTAGGCCGATCACTGAGCTCCATATGTGCATGTGGGGCAAATGATGCCCAAGAGGGGCCTACCAGAGTATTTGGCTAGGATTTCTCCTGAGGCACTAGTGTTACTGGCTATTGAGGATGACCATGCACTTATCGCGTTGGCGTTTCCATACACGGGGACTGATTGGAGAGGGTGTCCCAAAATCCTCTTCACAACGGTTGAGCCTCTAGATGATAGAGGTAATATTAGTGTTTTCTTTAAATTAATCTAGTTTCATTTTCTTATTTTATTGAATTAAAATAAAATTTATTCTAGCATATTATTTAACTTGTTTGATTAAATTGTTTAGTGAAATTGTCTAATTATTTTTCTATACTATATATTTTGTATACATTAGCACATTCAATGGGGAGATGCCTGCTCCACCACCAAATGTCGTAGGAGATGAGGATATGGGTGAGGCCCAAGAGGGTGAGGCACATCCTCAAGGGGATTGGCGTCTGCAGCCATAGGGTTGGTCTGTGAGTTTAGATGGACTACTATGATAGATTGGCCAGAATCTTTTTTGATGCAGGAGTCTTCCCTGCGAGGGCTCAAAATATTTCTGCAGATCCTTTGTTTGGGGGTCTGTACATGGACTGTCCACACGAGATGATGTCTCTTATGCGGCATAACATCAGAGCTAGTATGGTATTGACAATGATGAGGGTTGTAGGCCAACATCATGCACTGGAAAATACATCAGATGATGGTGGTGATGATGATGATTAGGGTGATGATCATGATCATGATGATAAGGGTAATGATCATGATGCTTCTGTTAGTACCAGCCCATCGGATCATGGTCGTTAGGGTGTCGTGATCCTCCTAGTAGTACACCTCCTTGTCATTCACCTAATGATGAGATGCCATAGCTAGATGATGTACCTTATGTTTCTCCTGACAGAGTAGACTAGCCACCTCTTCCTCTACCTCTTAGCTCACCAGACCACATTGAGGGTGCAATTTTTATAGGCCATTTTGTCACATCTTCTCAATAGGCCTACAAACTCAGTCAATCAACAATCATGAACACCTTGTCATCATCCCTACATAAAGCCCTTAGCATGAATCTCCCAAATACCTGAATTTATGAGCTTAACTACTTCATTTCAGTGCTTTTAAGACCCAATGCACCCTGGCCCTTTAGGGACCTGTGTTCAACAACAGGTTACTCAGTTCTACACTTGATCTGATCAGCAACAGGTTTTCCCTTATTGGGGATGCGTTGATTCTATAAATTCATGAAAAATAAAAGAATCCTGAAGCTTCCTCTTCCATAAGCTTCTAGGAGTTGTTACAACCCTTTACCTTGGATAAGAAATTTGAATCTTATTTGATCCTACCTTGGATATTTCACCTCTTTTCCCTTGATCTCATCCTCCCTTCAAGAGTGGATATCAAGCCTAGATTAGAAAATGGATAAGAATTCCTAAATTTCCATCCTCTCCAATATTTATACTTCCATCCACAAGCTAGAGGTTGGATTTTAGAGACTAATCATACCCTTATGTCAATGCTTTGATCATAAGAGAGTTATAACTTCCATGCATTAGGGTGATCTTAAGGTGTGCATTGTGACAAGGAAGGACAAGTCAACTTGGGTAGATCTTTACAAGACCAGCTTCCACTTTTAGTTGTAAACTCTCTCCCTTTCATATTATTACAAAGAGTATATCATTTTCCTATATGTGTTATGTTATGTTTACATTCATATATTTCAATGTTATGTTGATCCATTGAATAGAGTGATTGGATAATGCCACATAGATGTCATAGATCTTTAGCTTGTGTTGATTATTTGTGTAGGTTCTAATTATAGTGATTAGAGCTATAGTTGGAGCTTACAAGACATAAGCAAGAATCTTTCCATTATCTAAATTCTCTAAGGAGAAATTTATAGTCTTTATTTTCTGTTGCTATAGACCATACCACTAGGTCTAGGGATGATACTTCTATCTGCAATCGTAGCTTTCATATAACAAATTGGCGACTCTATTGGGGACCGATTCATTCCCTTAGTGGTTTCCTTGACTTTATCCCTTGTTACACGTATTGAACATACCTCCAATGCCTCACCCAGTTTGAATTGATCCTAGGAAGACCTTGCTTTGAGATGAATTTGATTTTTTGTGTCAAAAATTGGCTTTTTCTTGATCATCACACCACCTAGTCTATTGTTAAAGCATTGCAGAGCACCCTAGCCTTCTTTATACCTGTGTTATAGAACACATTCTATGTTGCAGCTACTCTCATTCCTCTTTACCTACACTGCATATAACCTTAGCCCTTTCTATAGAGCACTGGTGCCCTTTAAGCACCTACGTTGATCCTTATTTCATGCAAAAATATGCCTTTTTTTCCTTTCTCTTTGATTAGCGTTATCCCATTTGCTTGTCCTTGCGTCCTTGAGTTTGTTGGGTGTCTCAATAGCCTTCAATTGGTTTTATTTTGTTTTTTATAGCCTTGGATGAGAATTTTTTTAGATTTTGATTTATTCTTCTCAATTAGGTCATTAGCAAATTGATTTCTCGATCGTTGATTGCTTAAAGTAATTGGTATTTCAGTCATCATTTTGAATTGTTTATTTTATCAGTGATTAGGAAAATATCTTAGTTTTCATCTGAAAATTAAGTGGAATTGCAAAGAAAAATATTATGCATCATTCATCGCATATAGGGCTTTGATTTATTGGAATAATGAAGTTGAGGAGATCGATTGTTGCATCACTTGTTTGTTGAATTGTTGATTGATTTCTTCTTCCCCTACCTAGTTAGGCATTTCATTGTTAAAAGGAAAATGAAAAGAGTTCTTTTTTTCATATTAGTTGCATTAGAGGTGTTTTCAGGTGACATCTAGTTTTGAGCTTTGAAATCGAAACAAAATTCAAGATAAACTTCTAAAATTCACTCAATTAACCTAAAGAGAATTTGAAACTTAAAGACACATCTAAAGATCTAGGTTAGAGATGTGTTCTGACATATTTAAACGTAGGAGCTGTCATTTTTTGTCAGTGTTGCATTTTAGGGGTGATATCCCATTCCATGTACATAAGTGTATTGGACTGTTCTCCACGTACCTCGGGATATATTGAATGGTGTTCCATGCATGAAAAATGTATGGGAACACTCTTATCATATGGTTACACATTAGACAACACTACTACAGAGTACACTTCCATGTATTATCGATTATATTTTTGAATTCCACCATATGTTAGCATCCTGCCATAGGTAATCAAGTCAACCGCCTTGTACACTGTGATACACTGAACACAACATTCATGGATATTTCCTACATGTACTTAAATCCTTTGTTTACCAAGGCTGTATATTGCAGTTCACGGTGACATGGTAAACCTTTTCTCCTAGTATACCCCTTTTTATCTTTATTTTGTGTCTTTAGTTTCTAAAATCAATTAATTGACCACATAACAACATCCTCCCCATGGAACAACTCCTTAGTGGATCTTAGGTTGAGACTAATAGAAACAATTCATGAGTCCACCAATCAAGGAAACCCCTCTGATGGGAATCCTGGTCCTTTTCCTCCTTTTGGAAATATTGGTACTCCTTATATGGCAATGTTGCCCCTTCCTGGGTTTACCATTGGTTTTTTAGTTTCGTTATTTTCGACCTCTTTGGTTCTGAATGTCCAAAATGCTTCTCAACCAAGTTCTCCTCCACCTGAACAATTTCAATGCTAAGTTGATACTAAAGTTGACTCTTTACCTTCTTCACTTGTTGTTTCTTCATCCCTTTCTTCCTCCTCGCTTAGTGAGAATCTTGATTCTAGTAACGAGGAGGCTAAGAAGAAAAAGAAAAGGACAAATAAGAAGCAAAATAATCAAAGGGACAACCAAGTAGCCATTTCTTCCGATGTAACTGATGTAAAGAAGCCTTCAAAGCCTCACAAAGTTAAATTCCCTTGCAAGTTATGTAAGGGTGACCACTTTCTTATAGATTTTCCTAGTAACCCACAGGTATTAGAAGTGTGGTCCACAGTCTCACATCATCCTTTGTCATCAGCCTCTGGAGATCATGTTGGTGATAAACCATCACCTAGTGATAGTAAGGTCCATGGGAAAAAGGGTAAAGTTAAGTTCCCATGTAGGTTATGTGAAGGGAATCATCCGATTCACCTTCGTCCAAATAGGTATGAACCCTCAAAAGTGTTGGAAAACCTTACAACTTCTCAACCTCATCATCCGGTTGATTATTGAAATCTTTCCCCTAATCCTCCACGAGTTGATGAAGTGATTGATCAGAATCTGTCTCTAGTCAATCCCACTTTCCCTGAATGTGAATCACATGAGTTCATTCCCAACCAACCATTGGCTGAGAAAATGGTTGACTCAATTCCACCTTCAGTTGATCATACCTTTATTGTAAAAAGTGAACTTCATCCCGCGTAGTTTCTTCTCATTTCTTCAAATTCCAGTGAATTGGGGGGAAATCCTCCCATTCCAACAACATAGGGGGAAAATCCTATCATTCCCATAATAGAGGGGAGCAGTTCTCCCATTCCCATAACACAAGGGGGTAGTTATCTCGTTTCCACAACACCCCCTCTAAGTAGTATGGTCACTTCCTCTGATTGGAGTCGGCTGGGAGGATATCGTCTTCCTACTTATGTGCCTTTTGATATCACAGTACATGCTTATAATATGCTCATACCTAGCACAGTCATAGAAAAGGGCACGTCTATTAGTATTATGTCCTTACCTACTAGGAAAGCTTTCATTTCCCTGCATCTTGTGCCTTTCACCCATAATTTGTTGGCTTTTAACAGAGGAACTAGTCAACCATTAGGGATCCTTCCTAAGTTTCCTATTACTTTGGGAGGAAATAATGTCTATAAAGATGTGATGGTAATCCAAGACCCTTTAACTATTAATTTACTCCTTAGGTGTGACTATGTTTATGACATGAGAGCTCTTGTATCTTCTCTCTTTTGTGAGACGTGTTTTCGGCATTAAGGAAAAATCGTGACCATCAACAAACTTTCATTCCTTAGTCATAATTTGACTCCCAATCAACCAAATCTCCTAAATGGTCCTTATATGCAAGTGGTATCTCCCACGTCACAACTCAATTATGTGGCAACTCGTTCTATGTTTGTGTCTATTGATGATCTAGTAGGTGATGTAGTGCATCATGTACTGAGGGAACTGGAGCTTGATATTTCCATTAGATCCCTTGATATGTATGCCTTCCAGAGTGTTCTCCTCCCATATGATGATAACCACTTGGAATCCATGGCCTCTTGGAGGTCATGATCAAGGTCACATGAGTAGAGTTCATGTTATTGTGTCATGCTCTTTAAAATATGAAACAAGGTTTATGAGAAGAGTTCCTTGTCTTATGTTAAACTTGTTAAAAATGAAACAAGGTTCTTAGAGCACAGTTCCTTTTCTTGTGTCAAGCTCGTTAAAAAAATGAAACAAATCCCCTTGAGCATCATTCTTTTCTTGTGTCAAGTTCGTTAAAAAATGAAACAAATCCCCTTCCAATTCAAGTCTTCGATTAGATCTCGTAAATTCCTAGTCAAGTCTTTCACTTGATCTTGTAAATGACTTTCATTACATCCACCTGTTAATAACTAGTAGTACACTTAGGTGAATGAAATGAAGCTTGGGGGGCATGTACCTTGAATTAAGTCATTATGTTGGGGGCATGCAAACTTACTTTAAGCATATTTTTCTTCTGTTTCAAGCTTGTGTAAAAATGAAACCAATATCAGCATAGTTTTTCTTTGTTTCAAGCTTGTGTAAAATGAAACATATTCCTATCTTAGTCTTTGTTCCTTTTCATGCTCACAAATAGATGAGAATAAGTTACCGAGTATAATCTTATCACTTTTTTAGGATCGTTAAAACTTATGAAAAAGGAACCTACCTCTCGTGATCACCATTTTTATCAAGCTTGTTTATGGTAGATGAGCCTTGGTTTTAACATTCCATCGTCACCATCTACTTAGCCACTCATAAGCTTTCACTTAGTTGTTTTACCCTTTCCTAAGGAATAGCTATGGTGAGTGGTCTTATTAGCTAGCCTCTTGACCTCTACATGTTTTGAGTAATTCCATCATGACCAGAACCAGTTGCTACCCTTTATACCACTCGTTCATCTAGGAGGAGTCCTCTTTCATCTCTTTTCATACTCCCTTAACATGAAAAGATTGTCTAGAACTTATCTTTTTTAACTTGTTAAATTAAATGAAAAATTGTCTACTTAGTATAAGTTTAACCCTTTTTCAGACTGAGCTAGACTATCTACGAAAAAGAAATACCTTAGTCGAACATGGCTAAGAGGTTCTTTTGAGTATCATTTTCAACCTTTTTGGACTCAAGAGACTATCTACGAAAAGGAACTTTTGGATTTTCCTTTTTCGCCTCTTTTTCAAACTCTCTAAACATGAAAAAGAAGTTGAGTTAAACCTTCGTTGGAATCGTAAAAGCATCAAACAATAATGGATTCATCAAACATGACGGGACCGAACCACTACTTCTCAGTGTTCATTAAACATACTCAGAGGGATTCATCTAAAGGATGAACTTACAGGTCGAGCATATGTTATCCTCCCCAAGCTTGTTAAAAAATAAAGAGGTATTCATTAGCAATGCTTGGGGAAATTGAGAAAATGGTATACTTTACCTATTGGGGCATCGAGTCACTCTTGAACACGACAATCTTCTTGTTCATATTCATGGTTGTTGGGTTGGGGAATATGCTTGTCTTTTGGTTCATAAAAAACATAGTTATTGATCAAACGAGAAAATTACGCAGTACCCGTTTTTTGAGGTAGCAAAAATTCAATCAATTTTGAAAAAATGTTGATTTAGAATACACCTTTTTTTTGGAGCATATTTTTGGCACTTTAAATTTTTTTATGTATCAAGTATGAATAATTTTTTTAAATCATAGTGATTTTCATGATGATTTTGAAAAATGTTGATGCAACATCCATACATTTTTTTAGAGGGCTTATTTTTGAGACTTTAATTTTTTTTTATGTATCAAGTGTGAACACTTTTTTTTTGTTCTTGATTTTGAAAAGTGCTAATGAGCATCAACCCTTTCTCTTTAGGGGCTTATTTTTTACACTTTCAATTTTCGAATGAATTAAGTGTGGATAATTTATTTTTAAATGTTGGTGATTTTCATGTTGTTAATATAAAAAAACATTACAAAAAAAATCAAATACGAAGGAAAAACCAAAAAAAGAAAAAACCCAACCTATAAAAATGTAAAGAGAAACCAAAATTAACTTGTAAAAATAAAAAAATTGAATAAAACAAAATTAATAAAAAAATCAAAAAATAAATAAAAAATGTTTTTTTTTTTCAAAAAAAATATATAATTAAAGGAAAAAGACAAAAAAAACAATTTTTTTTTTTAAGTTAAAAAAGCAAATAAAATATAAAAACCACATTAGAATTAAAATTTAAAATAATTACAAAAAATAATTAAAATAATAAAAAAAAGTTAAGAAAAAAAAATTAAAATTAAAAAAAATTCAATTAAAATAAAAAATAAAAAATATTTAATTAAATAATTTAAATAAACAAAATAAAAAATAAAAAATTAAATTAAATCAAAATTTAAGAAATATTTTTTTAAACTAAAAAAAATAAAATAATAATAATAATAAATTCAAAAAATTCAAAACAATTAAAAAAAAAAATTAAAATTAAAAAATATTTAAATTAATATCTATATATATAAAATGCCCTGCCTCCCCCGACCCCACTCCAATGCCTCCCTCCTCCTCTGCACCCTACCCCTCCCTCGCTCCTTGTCCACCTCTTACCTCCCCCACCTTCCAAGCCCCGCTCACCCTCTCCCTAATCCCAGTCCCCTCCCCACCTACCGGTGCCCAAGCCAAGAGTCCTTTGGCCGCTGGTTGGGGACCTGGGTGGGTGAGGATGACTAGGTGGTGAGGGGATGGGGTTGAGGGAGGGGGTAGGTGGAGGTGGAATGACGAGGGGGGGGGGGGGGGGGTTTCCGGGAGTGAGGGGTTGGCCGAGGAGCGAGAGAGGGGTGGGGTGGCGTGGATTGAGGAGGGCGAGGGGAGAGGTGAGGAGGGTGGAGAGGAGGAGGAAGGTAGTGGGGTGGGGCAGAGAAAGGGAGTGGGGAGGGAATTTTTTTTACATGATTTAAATTTTTCATTTTTATAAGTTAATTTTTCATTTTTTTTTACATTTTTATGGTTTTTTTTTGTTTATATATTTTTTGATATTTGATTTATTTTTTGTCATGAATCATCCCCTTGCCAACTCTGACGGGTTGGGCCTCAAGGTGGTCAGGGATTTTTATTTTTTTAATGTTGTGTTTTACTTTTGTAACTTTTCTTTATTTTTTTATTTTTTTATTTTTTAACTTTTATTTTTTTAATTTTTTTGTTTAATTTTACCCTTTTTTTTCTTTTTTTAAATTTTACATGGTATGGTTAATTTTTTTTACATTTTTCTAGTATTTTTTGTCATTTCTATATATTTTTTTTATATTTGATTTTTTTTGTCATGTTTTTTATGTTTTATTACGTGTTATTATTTTCTGTATTCAAGCTTCTGTGATCCATAATGAATCAGGCAAAATCTTTTGGTAGAAATCACATAAGAGAAAATTTTGGCCGACGCGTTTTGAACCAACAAGTGTGGTTCATCATGAGGACCAGATGAAGAGGAAGACCATGGAAAAGGCTTAAATAGAGAGAAATGTAGAGACATAATTTCAAGTAATGACTATATTTAACAATAAAATTAAATTATGATATCAATTTATTAATATATTAAAAACAAATATTATTAACAGCTATATTAAACGACTATTTTTTGAAAAATAATATTTAAATAATGATATTAGTTTATTAATTTATTAAAAAATATTAATAAGTAACGGCTATATTAAACAACTAGTTTTTGAAAAACAATATTTACATTATGATATTATTTTATTAATTTATTAAAAATAAATATTAATAAGTAACCGCTATATTAAAGTGAGTTTTTGAAGAATTATAGATAAATTAATTTATTAGAAGAAAAAAAGAAGTCAAACTCTAAACAAGTCAAAAATTATAAAAAGGAGTCAAGGCCCTAATCGAGACAAAATCATTTAACAAATAAAATAATTAATGGAAATAAAATAAACTAAATTAAAATAATTAATGGAAAAATAAATAAAATAAAACAAAAATATACACAAGTCAAAAGAAATATATATAAATAAAATAAATAAATAAAAACATATATATATATATATATATATATATATATATATATATATATATATATATATATATATATATATATATATATATATATATATATATATATATCAAAGAAAAGTAATTAATAAATAAAAGAGGGTCAACAATAAAATATGGGGATGAGGCTCATTAAACAAATAACAAAAATACTAAAAGGAGTTAAGAACGAATAGGATAATAAAATACATAAAAAAAACACGAAGGATCAAGAAAATAAACTCTAATGAAGAATAAATCAACAACAAATACTATAAAAAGGACGCCAATACCTACATAGATAAACAAACAAACAAAATAAATCCCAAAAAGAAGCCTATAAAACTAAGAAGACAAGATAAGGGCCAAACTTCTACTAATATTCAAACCATCATCTCTATTCAAATTATTAGGTTTTTTTTTCAATTTCTAGGGCCTCCCTCAATTTACGATGATGGAAATGACTAACCCTAGCAACGACTTGGGCCTCCGCAATGCAGATGTGATGCTTACATTTATTTGCATGCTATGCCAAAGCAGAGGAGCAAGTCCTGCCATTCTTGATGTCAGCGACACACTCACGAATCCTTTGATTAATTGAGCGACCAATCTCACCAATGTAGGAAGTCCCACAAGAGCATGGGATAACATAAACACCCTTCATTCTTGGGGTCCAATGGGTCTTTTACAGATCTAAGGGAGGACCAGATGGTATTTAAAGGCCTAAAGGTTGAAGCCACCTTATGCTTCCTTAGGATCCTCGCAATCTTGTCAGTGGTCCCTTGGATAAAAGGAAGATGAACACTAGAAAATTGATCCTTGGTATCTTTCTTAGCACTAGGACCTTTTTCAACTTTGAGGAAAGCCTTAGTACATTGGTGTCTACTATACCCATTGATGAGCCCCAAAAATGTACAATTATTTGGGTTCATTCAACCTCCTAATTTGGCTTAGTCCACCATTCTCATTTGTTTATTGCATGTTTTTGATTATTTTTATGTTAATAGAGTGAATTTGGTTAGTCATTATGCCAACAAGTCTAATGGGTGCTTTGTGTAGCCTTTTTGGTCAACTTGGAGACAAATTTGAAGGTCTTAATGAGCACTTGGCAGCCAAATTCGTGGGAGAACAAGCTAGAGGATTTGTAGGAAGGTGTCCCCCTCATTTATGGGCCCTTACCTCGAATTCTCCACCATCAGCTCGGAGTTCAAGGGCCACCAAATCAATCAGCTCAAGGGCAGCCAAGCAAGTCAAGTTGGACTGTTGTTAACTCCAAGTCTTGGGCAGCCAAGTCCCTAACTTTTAGGAGGACTGTTGGGTCCTCAAATTGTATAAATAAGAAGGCTTGGGGCCTCATTTTGGTTAGCTAGTGGTTAGTCATTTTGTAGCTAGTTAGTCATTTTGTTTTAGCCATTAGTTAGCTAGTTTGTAGTTCGATTTTTATGCAATAGATTAGCTTTGCTTTCAGCTCATGTTCAAGTTCTCCTTGTGGACAGTTTTGATGTACTTTTCATTTCTTGATTAATAAAGATGGATCCAGCTTTGCACCAGCTCTAAATCTCTCTTGGGAGGCTGTAGCTCTTGGGGTTGGGCCCATCTCAAGCGCCCAGTACCTCCCTTGTTTATATTTATGTGTTTGCTGCGTTCTTGAGAAAAAATCTGCTCTTTAGATTTAATTCATGCTGTGTTACTTAGGTTGCTTTTGATGGTTAAAGTAGTTTCTTATGTTTGAGATAGATTGGTAGGAGTTATTCATGCGTTTATATCTCTTTGATAATGTTTTGTTCACAGGTTGTACGTGATTCTTTTCATGAATAAGGTTGCTGTCCACCGATTTCATTAACTTGTTAGATAGATCACATGATATTTCGATTGCATGCAAGAGGTAGTTGGTTTTCAAGTAACCACTATGCAGGGCATCTTCATCACCTCCTCGTTCAGATCAGCTCCTCCATCACCAAGTCTGTTCCCTCATCTCCCATCTTCTCTTTTGCCAAGTAACCTTACCTTCTTCCCCATTGTTGTCTCAACTACCTTCAAGCCAAGTCAGCTTTCCACATCATCTCACCACTCCATCCATCAGCTCCTGGATCACTTCAGACCCCCATCCTACCTCCATAACCATCCATGCATCTTCCATCAACCATCCATCCTCAAACATCCCATTTCAGAACATCCTGTAGAAGAATTGCAGACCTTCCTGTAGAAACCCCTGCGTTTCCTGTAGGATCCCCTGCAGACATCCTGTAGGAGGCCACTCACTCGGTTGCCGAGCCTCTGAGTGTGAGGAACCTCTATGGATGGATGCTAAGGATCCTTGGGAACCTCTCCTAGCCTCCCCAACCTTTCCCAAGCTTTCCTTCCTTCCGCATCACATCTGCACAACCAAACCCTAATAAGCACAAAATCACAATCACTCCATCCACTTAAAGAAAAAATACAAAAACATGTCTTTCAAGATGCAAGTAGATTAGATTCATGCATTTTCACTTATTAGAAGTAATGGCATCATTGGTAGAAGTTTCCTTCACATTCTTTGCATCATAGAGGTTAGACTAGTTAAATTAGGGTTTCCTAGGGTTTCCATGTTTTGATTTGCTTTCAGTTCATTTTTGCCAAGTAGATTAGTCTTCTTTGAGCTAGCTTTCATCCATCATTTAACAAGCTTCTTCTGAGAGCCTATAGAAGTTGGCTTGAGCCCTAGCGGACTTGTGCCAGCTGACCAAGTGACAGCTGCGACAAGAGCTAGTACTTGTGCATACATCACCGTCGCTTCCAAGTTTGTACGAACTACCGGGTTGATAAAATTAAGAGACAGGAAGCCCCAGGAGTTGTATCATTATTGCTACAATACTGGAGCTCACCATCTTTTTGGCGCCGTTGCCGGGGAAGCGGCAGAGTATTGGTGATTGTTGCTATTCTTCTATTTTCTACTACAACCTTCTGCTAAGTAGTTTATTTCATTTCCATGATGCAATCTCATTTATGCAAAAGTAGATTAGCATTTCTTGCTTTCATAGATTAGCATTTCAATTCCGCAATTTCATTTCTGCAAGCGTAGATTAGCATTTCAATTCCGCAATTTCATTTCTGCAAGCGTAGATTAGCATTTCAATTTCGCAAGCGTAGCCTAGCATTTCATTCCTGCAATTTCATTTGAGCAAAATAGATTAGTCCTTTCCTACTTTCATTTCAATTCCGCATTTTCATTTCAGCAAGATAGTTAGTTGCAGTTCAATCTATTTCAGTTTTGCAAGTAGAAGTAGAAAAAAGAAAAAACAACCAAAAAGATTTCATTTCATGCTTTGTAGGAGTAGAGATAAGTTAGAAAAATGATTGCACAACCCCCCCACTGCTTCACACAGCCAACGTTCTTCTTCGATGGCTGTGATGAAAGAACCCCTGGGTGGACATCAAGACATATCTAAAGAACCTCTAGGGGAGAAGAAGAAAGAAACACTCCTCTGAAGCAAATGGCTACAAGCAGAAATGATTGGAGCAGTCCCTTGTCCAAACATGAATTTGAAAATCAGATCGAAGGTTTCAAGAGTGATATGAGGCAGTTTCTTGCCATGCAACTGGATACCTTGCGGATCCAAAAGAAGCAAGAAGAAGCCAAGAGGGCTTTGGCCATTTTTTGTCCTAGGTGCACTAGAAAGCATCCTTGGAACGAATGTCCAATGCACTCTCTAGAAGTGTGTTTCATCTGTGAAGAATACCATCCTACAGATCAGTGCCCTTCCTTGCCCAAAATCAAAGCTACATATCAAAGAGCCAAGGGAGCCACTGAATCACTCTGTTATATGAACCAAAGGAGGCCACATGGACCCGTACCCTACCAGCAGGAACTACAAGGGACACCCGAGACCTATTATGACCCTTACCAAGCCACCTTCATGCCTTCTTGGGGTCCCCCTGCTCATCCTTCCTGGTCTACACCTCCTCCTTGGTCATATCCTCCTTGTTCCTTCACAGATCCATATTATACCCAACCATTTGCTCATTCATTTCACTCTTATGCTCAGCCACAGCCTCAGTGGAATGCACCTTATCAGGAGTGGAGGCCCCAGTACAACTCTCATCCCGCTCATTTTTCTCCACCACCTGCTCATCCACAACCATCGCCTCCTCCTCCACCAAGGAAACCTCAAATGCCTACCCAACCACAATGCCATCCATCTCCATCTCAATTTCAAACCTCCACTCAACCACCTGCACCTCCATTTCCAAAACCCTGCAATGGAGCAGCTCAACCCAATTGCAAAGCTGAAGCACAACATGTGCAAATGACTCCTTTTGAGCTCAATGATCTTCACCATAGCTCAGGAAAAGCATTGCAAAAAAGAGATCATCTTGAAAGCATTGAAGGATCACATCCAGCAAAATAAGATTCAAAAGAGGAGATCAAAGAACCATTGATTGCACTTGATGAAGAGCAGAGATCAGAATCAGAGATCGAGAGAGTTCCTTCATGGTTACCATCAAATCCTCCATGTACTCAAGAGAAAGATCAGCAAAAAGAGGAAGATGAGGAAATCATGATAGAAGGTGACATGAAGAATGATCCAGATCAGCAAAAGGACCAAGGATATCAAAGCCATATTGAGACATGGTTCCAGATAGTCACTAAGTTGCAGCAGTACTCTCTTCCTCAGCTATGTTTGATCCCTTCAAGATCAGATCATTTGGTCTCTGAGATCTGGATACCTATCAGAGCATGCATTTCGAGCCTTCACATCATTTTTTCTCTAATCTCGATGTGCACATGGCTCCATTGGAAGTATTCTTATACTTGAAAATGATTTTGTTTTTCAAGTAGGGTAGGGTAGAAGAAAAAAAAAAGAAAAAAGAAAAAGAAAAAGAAAAAAAAAGAGAAAAAAATGAAAAAAAGGAAAATAGAAATCTAAGGTGAAAACCTCCTCGGAGGCGCCTTAGATTGGCTCATTGATTGAAAACCTCCATGAGGCGGTCAATGGGTTGAAAAAAAAAAAGAGAAAAAGAGAATAAGATCTTTGGGTGAAAACCTCCCTTGGAGGCGCCCAAGGCAGGCAATTAGGGTGAAAACCTCCGTGAGGCGCCCTAGTTGTTTTTCAAAAAAAAAGAGAAAAAAGAAAAAGAAAAAGAAAAATCTAATCTCCATTGAATAATTTCATGTTGCAGCAATGACATTGCAGGTTGCAAGAAGGACATTGTAGGTCAGGTGGATCACTCAAAACAAAGAAAAAGGAGTTTTTGTGCCTTCTACAGGAAGTTTCGTATCTTCTACAGGAAGCTTACAAAAAAGCCAACTTGATCTCCGAGGAGGACCTGAAGGCTTGGAATATGTCCATGAGGCCTACCCACATCCATGTTTCCATTCCTCACCCATTTTCCATCATTTTTTCCATGTCATTATGCTACTTTCCTCAAAACTGTGTCTTCTACAGGAAGCTCTGTATTTCTACAGGAAACATCCTGTAGAACCTTTGGACGAGCCAAATACAATTTCAGAAGTGAATCTAATGGTGGGAATCTGTTGATTAGGCCTACAAGCACTTGTGTGTCCATCCCTTGCCTTTCTCCATCATTCGTTCACCTCCTTGTGCTTCTCATTGTGCTTCTACAGGAACTTCCTGTAGAAATTGTGGGAAATTAGGCATGCATTTCAAAAAGTGGTTTGGCAAGCATGGTAGCTTCCTCAAGGGTTCAGAAGCCCTCATGCAATCTTCCAACTCCTCCTCCATCATCTCCATACCTGCATCACAGACAAAATTCATTTTGTCATACCATGCAACCAAAATGCAAAGTGCCTTGAAGCAAAAACACATAGAGCAGAATTTGTTTTTGCCATAACTTGAAAACCATGCATCCATTTGACAAACCGTTTTATGGGGAATTGTACAAGGTTGATGACAACATGCCTGAGCAGTTTCATGCAATTCCGGTGCACGGTTTACAAGAAATCAGTCTCCATCACCATCAGCCATTTTTGCATTTTCTCCATAACCGTGCATCCGTTTCAAAACCGGTTTCATGGGGAGATGCACATGGGTGATAGTAGCCTACCCAAGCAGTTTCAGCCGATTCCGATGCACGGTTTCCGAGAAATCGAGCTCTGAAATCTTCAGCCATTTTCCATTTTTCTCGAAATCCGTGCATCCATTGATCACGAATTTGCTATGGGAGATGCATAATGATGGTGTGAACATGCTCACCGAGTTTCAGATCAATCCGATCTACCGTTTGGGAGAAATGGCAAAAAGAAGTTCTGGTTTTGTGACCATGCAGCAGTAGCAGCTTGAACGGGCAGAGTTGAACGTGGAAACGATTGCATGCAGCTCAGATCTAGACAGAGGACACCTGCACAAGGAAAAGCAATCAAAATCATTAGCCAAGACTCATGCAATCAAAGGATCCAAGCATGCAGCAGCAGCATCAAAGCATGCAGCAGCAAGAAGCTTCGCAAGCAGCCGTTTGATTTCAGGTACGTGACTTAACCTTGTTCATCTGTTTGCATAGATCTAATCTAAAGCAATGCATGAATGAATGAGATGAGTGGATTCAGCCAAGAAGGGAGCCACGTTCAATTGCACTCAGCAAGGCAAAAATCACGCATGCATGGATCAGCCATTCACGTGAAGTTCAAAAACAAAACACAGTCAGTTGGGGATATTCTAAACTCTAGTGCAACTAATGGAATTGAATACAAGCAGAGAACGAATAGTTACCAACAGCAGTTCATGACAACACTTCAGTTTGAAAAAAACCAGCGCGCATGTTTTTTTGCCACCTCACCACAAGTCACGCAGTAATTCAAGGAACGCTCGGCTGAAACTCTCACCACTCTTTGTTCAACAATGGTCAACTGAAGCGCATGTCCACCATCCAGATCAGTTAAACAATGGTGCTCTACCGATTTCTGCCTTTTATTCTCGAGATCTCTTCAGTTCTTTAAAAAATTCCCGCCTATTGCACTCTACAGGCGTTTTCTACAGGATGTCGTCTACAGGAAAGGCAGAAAACAGCCCTGCAGAAAGAAACCACGGGATTTTTAGAAAAGTTCAAGCTCAAAACGAGGGGAAAGGAGGAGCATTAATTCTGAACTTTGGCATGCCTGCGCGGGACCTCTTGTTTCATTTCCACCACTAGATTATACGATGCAACCACCAGCTCAAGAACTTGTGGCCAGAGATTTGCATAACCATGCATGGACATTCAGACATATCTATCGTGGTCAGCCAAAGAGGCATCTTCTAACAACAGGATGGGGTGTATTTGTGAGTGCGAAGAGACTTTTTGCTGGTGACTCTGTCCTTTTTATAAGGGATGAAAAATCACAACTACTTCTGGGTATAAGGCGTGCAAATCGGTAACAAGCAACTATGTCGTCATCTGTCCTGTCTAGTGACAGCATGCATATTGGCGTTCTTGCTGTAGCAGCGCATGCTGCTTCAAACCATAGCCCATTTACCGTTTTCTACAATCCAAGGGCAAGCCCTTCAGAGTTTGTCATTCCTCTGTCTAAGTACAACGAAGCAATCTATGGCACCCAGGTTTCACTTGGCATGCGGTTCAGGATGATGTTTGAAACTGAGGAATCAGGCGTGCGCAGATATATGGGTACCATTACAGGGATCAGTGATCTTGATTCTATGAAATGGCCAAACTCACAGTGGCGTAATATCCAGGTTGGGTGGGATGAATCAACTGCTGGTGAAAGGCAGAATCGAGTTTCTATCTGGGAGATTGAGCCCGTTGCCACCCCATTTTTCATTTGTCCTCCGCCTTTCTTCAGGCCCAAGCGCCCACGGCAGCTAGGAATGCTGGGTGAAGAATCAGAAATAGAGAGTGCCATCAAGAGATCTTCACTATGGTTTGGGGAGGAGACTGGTATTGTTAATTCTCAAAATCCTACAATGCCTGGTGTTGGTTTACTCCAATGGATGAACATGCATCAGAGACTTGATATAATAAACTCAGCCATCCAGCCAGATTACTATCGTCCTATGGCTGCTGCTACCTTACAAAAACTGGGGAGCAGTGACATAACCAAGCCTTTGAATTCAGCCCAACAGGCATTGCAGTCACATCAGTTACAATTCAGTATTCCACAGTCCCAACAGTCAGAATTGTATCAGCCTCAAATTATGTGGTCACAACAGCTGGATCAACACCATCTTCATATGCAACAGCAAAATCCTTCCCAACAAGTGGAGGAGCAGCACAGTTCGAGAAGAAGGCACCCTCAGCCGCGCAGACCAAAACAGTGAAGGCAATTCTACAGGAAGTTAGCAGACTGTTTCTACAGGAAGCCAGAGGACTGTTTCTACAGGAAGACAGAGAAAAGTTATCAGACTGTTTCTACAGGAAGACAGAGACTGTTTCTACAGGAAGTTTGGAAAAAGGGCAGCAAAAGGAGAAATCGGCCGAGATGCTAGCCAAGGAAGTCACCAGGGCCATCAAAGACGAGGAGAGAGATTGGTTGCTCAGAGGATGAGCAACACTTTCAGTAGGGGGGTGATGATGAGCCCCAAAAATGTACAATTATTTGGGCTCATTCAACCTCCTAATTTGGCTTAGTCCACCATTCTCATTTGTTTATTGCATGTTTTTGATTATTTTTATGTTAATAGAGTGAATTTGGTTAGTCATTATGCCAACAAGTCTAATGGGTGCTTTGTGTAGCCTTTTTGGTCAACTTGGAGACAAATTTGAAGGTCTTAATGAGCACTTGGCAGCCAAATTCGTGGGAGAACAAGCTAGAGGATTTGTAGGAAGGTGTCCCCCTCATTTATGGGCCCTTACCTCGAATTCTCCACCATCAGCTCGGAGTTCAAGGGCCACCAAATCAATCAGCTCAAGGGCAGCCAAGCAAGTCAAGTTGGACTGCTGTTAACTCCAAGTCTTGGGCAGCCAAGTCCCTAACTTTTAGGAGGACTGTTGGGTCCTCAAATTGTATAAATAAGAAGGCTTGGGGCCTCATTTTGGTTAGCTAGTGGTTAGTCATTTTGTAGCTAGTTAGTCATTTTGTTTTAGCCATTAGTTAGCTAGTTTGTAGTTCGATTTTTATGCAATAGATTAGCTTTGCTTTCAGCTCATGTTCAAGTTCTCCTTGTGGACAGTTTTGATGTACTTTTCATTTCTTGATTAATAAAGATGGATCCAGCTTTGCACCAGCTCTAAATCTCTCTTGGGAGGCTGTAGCTCTTGGGGTTGGGCCCATCTCAAGCGCCCAGTACCTCCCTTGTTTATATTTATGTGTTTGCTGCGTTCTTGAGAAAAAATCTGCTCTTTAGATTTAATTCATGCTGTGTTACTTAGGTTGCTTTTGATGGTTAAAGTAGTTTCTTATGTTTGAGATAGATTGGTAGGAGTTATTCATGCGTTTATATCTCTTTGATAATGTTTTGTTCACAGGTTGTATGTGATTCTTTTCATGAATAAGGTTGCTGTCCACCGATTTCATTAACTTGTTAGATAGATCACATGATATTTCGATTGCATGCAAGAGGTAGTTGGTTTTCAAGTAACCACTATGCAGGGCATCTTCATCACCTCCTCGTTCATCTGAGCCTCGTTCAGATCAGCTCCTCCATCACCAAGTCTGTTCCCTCATCTCCCATCTTCTCTTTTGCCAAGTAACCTTACCTTCTTCCCCATTGTTGTCTCAACTACCTTCAAGCCAAGTCAGCTTTCCACATCATCTCACCACTCCATCCATTAGCTCCTGGATCACTTCAGACCCCCATCCTACCTCCATAACCATCCATGCATCTTCCATCAACCATCCATCCTCAAACATCCCATTTCAGAACATCCTGTAGAAGAATTGCAGACCTTCCTGTAGAAACCCCTGCGTTTCCTGTAGGATCCCCTGCAGACATCCTGTAGGAGGCCACTCACTCGGTTGCTGAGCCTCTGAGCGTGAGGAACCTCTATGGACGGATGCTAAGGATCCTTGGGAACCTCTCCTAGCCTCCCCAACCTTTCCCAAGCTTTCCTTCCTTCCGCATCACATCTGCACAACCAAACCCTAATAAGCACAAAATCACAATCACTCCATCCACTTAAAGAAAAAATACAAAAACATGTCTTTCAAGATGCAAGTAGATTAGATTCATGCATTTTCACTTATTAGAAGTAATGGCATCATTGGTAGAAGTTTCCTTCACATTCTTTGCATCATAGAGGTTAGACTAGTTAAATTAGGGTTTCCTAGGGTTTCCATGTTTTGATTTGCTTTCAGTTCATTTTTGCCAAGTAGATTAGTCTTCTTTGAGCTAGCTTTCGTCCATCATTTAACAAGCTTCTTCTGAGAGCCTATAGAAGTTGGCTTGAGCCCTAGCGGACTTGTGCCAGCTGACCAAGTGACAACTGCGACAAGAGCTAGTACTTGTGCATACAACACCGTCGCTTCCAAGTTTGTACGAACTACCGGGTTGATAAAATTAAGAGACAGGAAGCCCCAGGAGTTGTAGCATTATTGCTACAATACTGGAGCTCACCACCCATTATTAAAGAAAACACTTAGGAGATGTGCTTTCTCTTCATTGAGATGGTTGTCATCAGAAACTCTTAAAGATCTAGTCGCTAAGGTGTTGAGAACAACAAGCTTTTGAGCTGGCAAATGATGAGAATTAGCATGAAGATATTGTTTCGTACGAGTGTTCTTACGAAATAGCTGATGCGAAAAAGAGCCATCCTCATTCCTTGAGAGGAGGACGTCAAGGAAGGGAAGACTACCATTACATTCAAATTCCATGGTGAACTTTATGGTACTATATTGATTGTTAAGATGGAGAAAAAATAGTTCCAACTCTTCTTTACCATGTGACCAAATGACACAAGTGTCATCCACAAACCTCTTCCACATCTTAGGCAGAAGATGAGAACAAACTAAGGCCTTTGAATCAAAATCCTCCATGAATAGATTAGCTACCACAGGGGAGAGGGGGGAACCCATGGCGACATCGCAAGTTTTCTCATAGATATTTGAATTTTTGTTTTCTTATGTATCTTACTTTCATATATATATATATATATATATATATATATATATATATATATATATATATATATTATTTTTTTGTAGGGTCCGTGTGGATGCTTGTTTAGCAACCCAATCCCATTATGTGCAATTTGATAGTTGATTTTAAATTTTTCATTATAATGAATTGAATCTACCCTACAATGTGTTAATTTCGTGGTTGGTATTTAAGTTTTCATTACAATGGGTTGAGGTCACCTACACTGCGTGTCAATTCAATAGTTTTTTTTTTGCGATGTATCAAGTTGTCTTAGGCTAAGATTTTCAATCACAATACATATAGAATTTAAAAAAAATTACTCTTGGTATAATAATTCTTTCATTCAGGTGTTCATTTTTAAAGTTTTTTTAGTTATAATTTTTTTCCATAATGTCATGTTTGAAATATTTTGAAAACTTAAGATTGTTTTGTGGTCATAATCTTTGGTTTTAATTCCATGGTTAAAAAATTGTGAAGATTTTAATGTTTTTCTAAGTTGTGATATTTTATCTTTAATGCCATGGTTGAAAACAGTTATAAGTATTTTTTCTTAGCACCATGCTTGAAAATTGTTGGAATTTTAAGGTTTTTCAAAGAAGTGATATTTTAAATATTTTAAGGCTTTTCAAAGACATGATATTTTATCTTTAATGTCATGCTTGAAAATCGTTGGAAATTTAAAGTTTTTCAGAGTCATGATATTTTATTTTTAACATCATTATTAAAAAATGTTGAAAATGTACCTTGAAAAAAAAGACGTTATTTCGACATCAACACTTTTCGATTTCAAGGTGATTTTTGCACCAAATAAAATAACTTTTATTGTTTTTTACTGTTATTTTTAAAAAATATTGAAAATTTACTCTGAAAAAAATTTAGTGATGCAAAATCAACACTTTTTATTTTTGGGTTTTTTTTTTCATTTTTTTTTTGGGATTTTTGGGCTTGAGTACCCGTTTTGAGGTAATAGTTCCTGTTTGATTGGTAACTATGTTCAAAGAATTTCAGAGCTTTCGTTTTTGGTTTTGGGTCAATGCTGCCAACTCCATTCAATGTCACCGGTGTGTTCAAGAAAAGTCATTCAGTTAATATTTGCTACAATACTCTTAAGCCTTCATTCCATGTCTGTCGTTGCTAAACCAGTTCCACATCAATGTTATTCTATATCAAAATCATGATACTCATTTTGTGTCATTTGTGGGGGATACATCAAGGTCCTCATACGACAGGTTGCTTCTTGTTAACATTAGCTCATTATCTAGAAGTTGACTTAGAAACTCTTCCTTCAGTACCTTGGTGCTTGCATACATCAATGGCAAGTTTCCTCGATCTCAACGACAAGTTTTCATCACTAGCTTTTGATTGACATATTTTGTGTGGTGTTCAACTTCAACTCATTCAATCACACCATACAGATTGTATTGTTGTATATTAAGGGCCATTAACATCATTGGTGGTTTCTCTCACGTCTGTTAATGACTTACATCATTGGCTGGTAATCAAACGGTGTCTACCATGTTTGACTCCAGCTCCTTTATTTGCATGGTTAGACTCATACATTGGATGATCGAGTGAACGAGATGGAAGACCTCAGATCTAGTTTCATCCATCCAAGTTGTGATTTCAGGATTAATACAAGATCACAATGTATGATGGCTATGATCATACAGATAGTCGTTTAATCACGATTCCACCCTTTTTCATCAATGGATGTGTCTTCTTGATCATTGTACATGTAATGTTAGCTTATGTGTTGAGCATGGGTATAAATTCTGCAACAAATATATCATGATGAAAATGTATTGTAAAAGATGATCATCTAACCAATTGTTCTTGATCTGTACTTGTCACAAGGTAAGCACTTCAGCCATTAGTTTTCATTTATGACTTTGCGCTTTATGGGGTAATCTCTTATAGGCCATTTTGTCACATTTTGTCAATAGGCAAACAAACAAGGTCAATCAACATCCATGAACACCTTGTCATCATCCATACATAAAGCCCTAAGGATGACTCTCCTAAATCCTTGAGTTTCTGAGATTAACTACTTCATTTCAGTGCTTTTAAGGCCTAACACACCTTGGACTTTAGGGACATGTATTCAACAACAAGCTGCTCAGTTTTGCACCTGCTATGATCAACAGTAGGTTGTTCCTTGTTGGTGGTGCGTTGATTCTAGAAATTTGGGAAAAATAAAAAGAATCCAGAAGATTCCTCTTCCAGAAGATTCTAGGAGTTGTTACAGCCATTTATCTTGGATAAGAACCTCAAATCCTATATGTTCCTACCTTGTGTTGCCATTATGAAAAATGTTTTTTCCTTCATGGAAACCTACTTAATAAACATGTCAACATGATGCTAGCAGGATGTGTATTCAGGCCAATATAGATGTGACAGAAAAGGAATATCAGTTTAGAGACAGAGGAATGATAAATATGAAGTTTGAAGAAGTATACGTGGGTGTTGAGAAGCAAAGCCGCGTACACATGTGGCTATGAATAAGAAAAGGTCTGTACAGTTTCTACACCATGGTATTATATATCCCAAGGATATTTACCATGGTATTGACCCATAGTATTGAGCTTAGCAACGAATATTTGATCTTGTCAAAGAATACCATGGGCATTAGTGTGGTTTTGACCTGTGGTATTGTCTAAGGGAAAATCTATATAAGAAGATGAATATTAGAGTAATTTTATGTGCAAGTGATGAATATTTCATGAATATTTAGACCTGAAGCAAGTGTGCATGTAATGGGATATTAATGAATTGCTTGATCTGAAACTAGGTATGCACCCAAGAATTTGATGATGGATCAGATCTGATAGATCTAAAACGACTATATTGATAATGGAATTATTTGATCAATAATATTTATGTCTGACACATGTTTTATTATGTATGCTGAGATATGGGTTTGATCTGAAGGTCTGATGTGCAATGAATATTTAAGTCAATAGTTGCAGATTTGTATGCGGGCTTGATAACCCGAAAGACATGTACACATGTGGAAGTATTTTATGGAAAGCGTGTATATAAGCTATGGTTTTGCTAAATAATATGTCTGATTAGTCTAATCAGCCTTGTTGTGTTTTCGATGTTTGTTAATGAAGTCTTACTTGATGATCTGGGCTTATCAGTGATGATTGAAGTTGAATTGATTGATTTAAGAGTGATGATGTTGCTAGTTGAATGTGATTGAAGATCTGTGATGGTTCTATGATTATTTTACAATAATTCAGTGGTTCAGGGTGTAACTCAGTGTCTTTTTCAGAATGACAATGATTTATTTTCAGGGTTCAATGTTTTGAGATATGTACGAGGGTATGGTTCAATTAAGTCATGTATACACGCAGATTTGCTAAAGTAAAGTTTTGTATATATTCTAATATTTTATTGATCAGGATTTTTAGTTGGTTCTGTGAGTTGATGCAGTGTTTGGGTTCAGTATTGGTATTCTGATTACAGTGATATACCTTCTTTGGTTGTTTTAGAATAAGTTGATTGATTTAGGTCTTAGTTGGTTCAGTGTTTGGTTGATTCAATTGGTTCAATGATTGACTAATTTGTTGCAATGACCAGTTTCAATTTTGATATTAGGTATTGGGCTTAAATGATGGTAGTGGGTCCGGTCTGAAAATTTGATGAAAAGTGGCCTACAAGTTGTGGTGTTTTGTATTAGGTGGATCTAGAGTGAAAATTTATAAAACATGGTCCCCAGAGGTGTTGAGGGTTGGAGCCTTCAGTAAGGAAGTATAAGCTTCCTTCTAGTGGTAGTTGGTAAATCTGATTAGGGGGTTAGAGATCCCTATTAGATAATCAAAGGGATGCAAAAGAATGAAATCAAATCTCATTGATCAAACTACTTGGACAACCAGTACATTATATAGGCACACATATACAACCTCTAGGACAATCTAGATCCAAATAATTTGGATCACCAACTCACAACACAAACTACAAAGGCACGACTCATGACAGATAGACTTGGACACTAACTATGAGAACACAACTCATAAACTCTATCTGGATATATCATTTCTACATTATTCCAACATGTTGGAAGTAATTATTCCATGTCATGTGTAGTTGTCACTGTGAGACCCTAGGCATCAGTCTAGAAGCTATTGATTCCTATGTTTTGAGTTGGAGTTGAGTCATGTCTAAGTCATAATTTGTTGGAGTTAGTGATAAAATTGTTATATATGTAAAATGCTTATGTGATTAATAAAATAGAGTGTGTTTTGGTGTTGTGTGTTAGTGTCCTATGATTCATAGGATCAAATGATGATTGAATGTTTTCTTTCAGTATTTCCAATTGTAAATAATATTGTATATTGCAAATGATTTCTAAAAAAAGATATATAAATAAAAATAAAAATAAAAAGAGGGTACATATATTAAAAATGGAATAGAAAAACAAAAAGGAAATGATAAAAGAACCCCACAGAAAAGGAAAAAATGTGAATGTGATGCCAGTGGAAGTGCCACTGATAGTAAAATAGTTTTTGATGAATAAATTCATAAGGTTGTGTGCAACTTGTTCAACATGCCACAACCATTTTTCTTGTTTGAAACATACTGCTTAATCTTGTTCAAGCAAATTTCAATTTATGTCAATTAGATTAGAATGAATAATTTAGCCAAATAGTGTAATCTTGGCTAAGATTAGATTAGGTAGATCAGTTGAAGAAATTAATCCAATAGTGTAATCTGGATTAATGCAATTGTTAGATTAGTTTTTATTGTTTGAATAGGTGTTTTTAGTTATTTAAATTGCAAAATAAATAAGGGTTTGCACTCCTAAATGCACCCTAATCGCTTTTAGTTGAGTTAGTTTAGGGGAAAATTGAACTTATTATGAAAAATGTTAACAATTGATATTATTTGTCCAAAGTCTGGACCTTATTGTAAAAATATATGTGCAATGGGACAATTTATTGTTGGCGCTTAAACCGTGCACATCTCCCCACTCCCAATCACAATCCCATTTTCATTGGATTGCTCTTAGGCCTTTTTGGCCCCCCACCATGTTTCCCTTTATCGACAAGGGGAGGAGGGCGGGGTCTGAAAAAGTGGCTTTCCCACTGAACCCCACCGCTACTTGTTCCTCTCACACCATTTTGGAGTGCCCCCCCCGTCACTTACCACTTACCGCTCATACCCCCCTTCGAAAACCGCTCAGCCTGCACCCATTCTCGCCAATGGTCCTGTGCCTTTTTCCACCTATCGCTCGTCACCACGTTGACCGACCGTTACACCCTTTCATTGCCACTTCCTCCCGTTACGATTTTTCCATTGCAAAGTAAATGCTCCCCTAAACAATCATTTCAACCAATGGTCCCACTCCTTTGTGAACTTATAAATCCCTGTACTCACCTCGATCACTTTCTTTCCTCACCCTCATACTCTCACAGTGGTATCAATCTGATCTTTGTTTTTTTCGTCTATCATCCATTGCTGACAGAGTAATTACCTATGAATTATTTTCCCATGCAACAAGCATTGTCATCCTCTGAAATTCTACCCTGTTATCACAATGGCCCCCAAAATCAAAACTGATGCCACTGTGGTAAGCCTAATTCTTTTTCCCTCTGTGGATTTAGAACACATTCCCTTAGCTGACAAACACTATAACATTGCCAAAACACAATGTGAATTCAACCTCTTTGAATTACACTGTTGGTTTCAAGACACCTATCTAGACCAATCAAATGAAATTGGTCTTTGGAAATCAAGACTGCCCCTATTTATTTTCCCTCAATAATATTATTTCCCAGATTTTCTCCTCAAATTCCAGGCCTCCTATCTCTCAAGCAAAAGAGCTATCATATCCCCTAATGGTGAAATACTTTTCACCATTATCCTTAACAATATAAACTACATGTTGAAGATCCCACATAGTGAATCCATAACTCCCTTCTCAATTGATGCTCTCAAAGATATTTACCAAAAACTCACGTTTCCCCAAAGAGCCAACATTTTTGAAGTCTTCCTTCCCGAGGATTCTCAATTGCCCAAGAAAAACCCCCCTTATCCCTGTTCTATTTTCCCCCAAAGAACTAGAAAGATTATCTCTGTCTTGTCTTGAATACTTGGGTATTTCTCAGATGAATAGATAGATGAACCTATTTTAGGCTTTCTATCTGCCCTTTCTACAAAAGAAGGACTTTTAGTCTTTTTTACTATGGTCATTTTTTTGCAGATGTAATACATGAACAATTCCTTTAGTTTCTAACTGAAGGAATGTTCATATACTCTTATATTCTCATGCATATGTTTATTTTCTTCCAGATAGACAAGTTTCCCTTTGTAGTTCATAAACTCAATCAACAAGGAGAGCCTTAGTCCATAATCTTTTGGACCTCAATTATCAGAAAACATTCACAAGAGTACAGGTTCAAAGATTTTATAGATCAGTTCATATATCCAACAACTTGTTTGTTGAGTGGCCAACAAATTCCCAGGATCAGTGAGGACATTCAAAAGGTGTTTCATCTTAGTGAGTAGGTGAAGATAGGAGATTGGTATTTATACCAAAACTATATAGAGATCAGGGTTTATGGCTCCAAGATCCCACCCTATAAACTGCCAAAATATCTTCCTATGAGGATAGTTTCCTTAGAATACATCAGGAAAATAATCCAATCAGATAACATTCACTTTGTGGCAGCCAAGGAGAAGTCCCAATTCAGAATAAAAAAGCGTATAGGGCCATTTATCTATAATAGTAGAGCAGTAGGAGAGGAAGCAGGCCTCCTTCTAAAACAATTTAATTTTCCCCTCAGCTTCACATGGTCTTATGACCCTTTGGGGTAATTTGTAAGTTGAGGTTGGAACAGAAGAAAACCCCTTATATACATACCTAAAGACCAGAGATTGAGAAAAATATGAATGAACAAGATTGGGTAGAGAACACATTGCAGGAGGTCGAGGAGCAAGTGTTTCCTAGAACCACTTCAAAGACTCCTACTCCTAGAAAGAAAACTAAGAAAAGACCAAGTGAGGAGGACTCACATTCCATTACAGAAGTCTCACCTAAGGAATTCAAGATTTATTCCAAGAAAACAAAAACAATCTCTAAGGTAGATTTCCCACCAGTGGAGAAAATGTAGGGTACTATTGTACTCTTTGGCATTCATACTTTAAATTTTGATAGTAGCACAACTGGTTCTCCATCATCCTCAACCACTAAACAGAATCCAACCACAACACCTCATACACCCAAGTAATTTACAGAACAAAGGCAGCTGGACATTTTTCAAAGGTACAAGGAAATCAAACATAGGAATGAAGCCCTCCATGACAATATTTACACACAATTCAGGAAACAATATTCCTCAATTCAACATAGGTTCATTTTATCCTATGATACAGAGAAAGGAAGAATGCATATGGAATTCTTGTAGGCCCAAGTACCTCAACCTAAATCAACAACTGATTTCAAATAGACTACATTTGAGTTTGAGGCAAAAGATATCCATCCTTTGGATGAGATGGACACGCAGAGGCAAACAGGAGAGATGGTGTATTCAACTTTCACACAAACTGCTATTACTACCTCCAAGTTGTATCTATATTTGAACAATGTTCAATCACAACTCAAACTGGATAAAATTTCCTCTCTAGCCAAAGACAATAGAATTAAATATTTAGAGGAGATGGTGATTAAAGCAGACTTTGATCTAATTGATTCAAAGGCCATGGAAGAGATTATTAAGAAGAATAATGTTGATATAGCATCCCTGAGGAAGCAATTAAAACTGCTAGCTACTAATAATCCTCAGGCAAAGGAAGTAGAAGAAACAAACATACAAAAGGAGGAAATGTTGAAGTTACCAGTGGAACAAAGTGCACATATTAAGAAAATGGAGGCAGAGATGGATAAACTGATCAAAGAGAAATAAAATAATTGTCAACTTGCTATGGTTCCTATTGATGTAGTGCCTATTGGATCACTACTTCAAATAAGCATTCCTACAATAGCTACAATAGCAGGAGAATCCTCCTCTACAACATCCACAACTTCAGCTACATATGATTCAATCATACTAGCCCAATCAATGGAAAATATGTCGATACAAGGAGAAGAGATAAAAAAGTTGAGAGAGGATGTAAATATCCTAGAGGAGCAGAACAACAAATATGAGTATTCTCTCCTAATAGAGCTGTAGAAATCCCAGAGGCTTACCCAGAGAGTGTAATAGATAGAAAAGGAAATTTTCATGGGTAATACTCTAGCCCATGTTAAAGAGAAAATTTGGAAAAGGATAGATGAAGCCATGATAGAAATATGGCCATATATACAGATCATATTTGAGCAGAAGGAATTAATTGAGAAATCCAATGAAGCTATTCAAGAAATCAGAGAGCAGTTGGATGATAAACACAGTGAAGCTACATAGCTCATTAAGTTCCTCAATTCAAAAAAATAAGTAGGAGCTAGAAGAATTGGAGATTGAGGACAGGACTGAGACTATACTGGAGGTCAAAAAAGGTGCTGACCAAAACAAATTTGATCAAGTAGTTGGAAGAAAAATGTCAAGTTCTATACATAGGTGTATAGAGGTTCTTCATCAAATTGGAAGTCCTCTACAAAAAGGGACTTCCCAGTTTATTAGTGATAAATGACAAGCTCAACACATGGTCATATTACAACCAAAAATTAATGACCATTGCTAAAGATGGTTCTAAGTTTGCAGGAGTGAAAGGAAACATAACAGGGAAATAATTTTTAGAAGCATTGACATATGATTTAGAAATCCAGTATGAAATCAAGCACATCTTCATTTCCAAACCAACTTTTGCTAAATATACTGAAGTGGATGAGGTTTACAGGAAGTTACTCAAGACATCTACCCCAATGAACAACGTTGGGATCAATTGTGTGAGTTATTAGAGTAAGTAGATGACTTGGTTGTATAGTTCAGCATCAACAACATAGTAGGATTTGAAGGGCTAGATATTCAGCAGTTTCACAAATCTAGTGCCACCAATCAAAGCAGTTTCAATTTTCCTAAATTATTGTAACATTTAGATAGATCCTGTTTAGGAATTCCTCAAATACATCCTAGTCAGTTTTGACTGGATATTTTGTAAATAACTTATAAATACTTCTCATTTTGAAGTATGAAGGGTTGATTTTTGCATTCCAGAAAGCTATTGTGCTATTTCCATTTAATGGGTTGATCAGTAATAAAAAGGAAATTCTTCACAGGATTCATGTGTTGGGCTATTTGGTGAAGTGCTTCTCTCATTGTCTATGTGTTTATTTATTTGTTTCCATACTTATGTGTTCTCAAATCTGAATTATTTTATAGAAAGTTGATGGACATAATTTGTAGAAAGATTAACTATAATTCTGGCTGTGGATAACTTAAATGTTTTCTTCTCATATCAAGTTAAAGAGTTCTTAACTTCTCTTTAGCTTCAATTGAACCTATATCTTTTCTTCTATTACATTTCATATAAATCTAAAAGATGCAGTTACTTCAACTACCTTGCCCTGTGAAACTCCTTTGAAAATATGAGACAGATCCCTGTTAAGTTTGTAGAATCCATAGCCCAATGGAAGTTTCATGCATTTAATCAACCAAATCAATTTTAAAATCAAACTCCAAACTCTCATAACTAGCCTAATATCTAAATACAAAAAAGTTAAATCTGATAGATCTAGATCCCTCTCTGAGTTTAGGAAGGCTAGATCCTAAGCTCCAAAGTAGTTTTGTGGTGAACTCTATGATTCTCTTTTGCAACCTCAGAAAATTATAGAGTGCTAACAGTGTGTAATCAATATATCGACTCTCTCTCAATTTTTCTAATATGGTACCAGAGCCAGTGAGGGCTGATATTTGACAAACAAAAGGCAAACTGTCTTTGGAAAACGAGGGTGGAATCTCTTTGGATTGATGACTGAGATTGTGTAGAGAATATGTGTCAAAATTTAGGATTAGATGAGCATTGAGAAAATTGCGAACCAGAAAAGGCATGCTGCAAATTTAACCCACCAATAATCTATTTTGATGCAATATATGTTTTTCTACTAGCTTTTTATAGCCATTTTATTTTTTTATGCATATGCTGCAGTGGTCGCTATATGCCTGTATGGGTGTCTTCTCATTTTAATGTGATCTGCATAGCATCAGTGTTTCTGTTAAAGGTTGAGGAGCATCAAATCTATGCAATTTTTGTAGTTGCAAGCTAATAAGAGACATTGTTCCATCACCGTCATATTTTCAGGATCAAAGGTTGATGTAGGATGATTTAGTTGAAAGATGTTGAATGTTGTTATGCTTAGTTAGTTGGGTATGTGAGTAAGAGATTTGACTATTGTTGTCATGAGTGGAGGTGTTAAGGTGAAGCTCCATGGGAGGAAGTGTTGACATTTATCAGACGAGATCATATTGATCAAGGGGAATTCGCATGTTGCAAGCTAAATTGCAGTGCGGTAATGAGATTCAATCTCATGATCTCATTTTGAGTATGAGCCCTATTGCCCACAAAGAGATTTCATAATTTCTCTGCAATATCAAGTATCATCAGTTTCAAGAAAATACGGTCAATCTGGTGCCAGTAACGTGGGAGAAGAATCAGATCTGCAGATCTCAGATTTGAAAACAAGAAAAGAGGTAACATGGACTCTCTTCCTTTAGAGAAATTTAATGGCATCAATTTTCATACCTAGAAAGTTAAAATTCAAATGCATCTTATGAATAGAGGTTTGTGGAGTATAGTAAAAGGAACCGAAAAGGCTCCTACTAATGCCAAGCTTTTAGTTGAATGGGAAAAGAAAGAAGACAAGGCTATAATTGGATTGGGTCTTTCCGACACTCAGATGCATTTGATTGATTTAGCAAAATCGGCTCATGAAATCTGGGAACATTTGAGTAAGTTATTTGGGGAAAAGGCTATGAACACAAAGTTCTCTTTAAAACTGCAGCTCTTTAGTCTCAAAATGCATGATGAGACACCTCTCTCTAATCATATAAATGAGTTAATGTCTCTCTTTGGGCAATTGGCTGAAATTGGTGCTAAGGTAGAAACAGATGATGCTAAAGCAATTCTATTAAATAGCTTATCTCCCAAGTATAGCAACATTGTATTCACATTAAGCCAAATGTCTTCTCAATCATTAGAAGGAATGGTATCATCACTTTTAGCTGAGGAAAAAAGGGAAAATACAAAAGGTTTAGATGTTGGTGGTCAACATGAACTTGCACTATTTTCCAAAGGCAAAATTAAAAAAAGCAAAGGGTTCAACATAATGCTTCTACTGTCACAAATATGGACATATCACCTAGAATTGTAGAACTCGTGCAAGGGATATTCTAAATGGAAAGTAAACTATAAAAATTTCCAACTTGGATGACATGTCAGAATAAGATATTGATGAGTGACCATTGAAATCACTTCTCAAACCATTTTAAAAGTAAAAGAGATTTAAGTTCTTCTACTGTGTGGTGTGAGTTGATGATGTTTTCTATTGTGTTTTTTATTGGTTATAAAAAGGATTGATGCTTTTTAAACTGGAAGCTTTGATATCTGAAATGTCATTTCTTGTGTGTTAGTAATTTTGGTTATAGAAAGGGTTGGTGGGTCTTAAACTAAAAGCCCCAGTGTCTGAAACATCAGTTCTTGTGTAAGGTCAAGTTGTTTGATCAACTCTTGAGCATATTCAGTATCTGGACTTCCATCCTATCAACTGACAGATAGACGAAAGAAAAATATCGAACATATGGTGGTTGGTCAATAGGATGGTTAATTACTTGATGGCCCTTATCGTGGAAGCCCCGACGAGCTGAATCGTCAATATTATTGACCTTGCAAAGTTCATCAATGATGGTCGAAGGTAGTTACATTTTAAATGGAGGTCAAGTAACAACTCGAAGATGTGATGGTGAAAGAGCAGTGTTTGTGAGATTCCAAAGTGGATGTGGGTGCTCATGAATACCATTTAGACAAAGATTTATTTTCTACTGTAATATTTCTTTTCCATGCAAGCATTAAGGGAGGGTGTTGGAAGTAATGCTTCCATGTCATGTGTAGTTGTCACTATGAGTCCCTAGATGTCAGTCTAGAAGTTGTTGGTTCCTATGCACTGAGTTGGAGTCGAGTCATGTCTGAGTCATAATTTGTTGGATTCAATGATCAAATTCTTATATATGTAAATGTCTTATGTGATTAATAAAATAGTGCACGTGTTTTGGTGTTGTGTGTAATCACTCTCTCGACTCTCTCTCATTTTTTCTAATACAGTGGGTGCTGGAAAACGAGAGAAGGTTGTAGCCTTTTGTAGGTGGGTGCTTGCATGTTGGTATGAGCCTACGCTAGTACAAGACTGTAAGAATTATTTCATCATAATAAAAATAAGTCAAAGATGACAACAACAGTGGTTTTTTTCCCACATTGGGTTTCCACTTAAAAATCCTGGCGTTCATGGGTGTTGATGTTTTGCTTTTGTGTGATGGTTTATTATGTCCTTACTGCACATGATTAATTTTAATTAATTCCTAATGAATTACTGATACACTAGTTAAAGTTAAACAGATGATGGATTAACTGAAAAGTTAGTTAATTGGATATACGTAGTTGTATGCATAACAGTCGTGTACATATGTAGGTTTGCTTCATTATAGTTGTTAGACTCTGTCTCATGTCAGAGATTGATCCTTCTTCAAAACAGGGTTTTGAAGAAGAAATCATTTAAATGTTGCTTTTTAGATTATGTAATTTGTTCTTCAGCTCTTCAACTGGCAGCGACTTCAAGCTCCCATCTCTGCAAAAGCACAAACACAAACAAAACATCATCAGCAATCTCAGATCTGGTTACTTAGTCAAGGAATCGCTGGACTGAAAGGCATACTTTAATCTCTTGACAAGCATATGCCTGTGGCCTTGTTGCTTAACCTCTGCTGTAGACTTCTTGACTATGAGGTTGAGAGGAGCACTAATATTCATAATTCCACCGTTGTACAGCGCCCTTTTATCCGGTTGTATACTTGAGTCAGAGGTGGCAATCAGATTATTGAGTTTGTTTATTTTAATCAATTAGTGGTTAAGAGCTCATATTGTCCATTGTGGACATATAATCAATTTTGTTAGATTTGGGTCTTCTTATTATGCCGGCCAAGTTAAATTTTGGGCCACCTTCGATCCCTCCTGTTGGTATTGACAATTCAAAAAAAAAAAAATTTGCCTATACCAACGCTTACAGATCTTGGTTTTGGAGATGTGTCTCAGGAAGAATGCACTCCTTTTGTTGGTGGTGAAACAGAAGCACTGAAGAGAATGGATGAATCTCTACAGGATCAGAAATGGGTAGCAGCATTTGAAAAGCCTAAAGGGGACCCAACTGCATTCCTGAAACTCGCCACAACTGCTTTGTCACCGTACTTGAAATTTGGTTGTCTGTCATCAAGATTATTTTATCAGTGCTTGCAAGAAGTGTATAGAAAAGTGAAAAAATATACAAAACCTCCAGTTTCACTGGAAGAGCCGTTGCTATGGAGAGAGTTTTTCTACACAGTGGCATACGGTACACCCAAGTTTGATCAAATGGAGGGAAATCCAATTTGCAAACAGTGTGTCTTAAATGGGTAGATTCCATGGAATGATAATGATAGCCTACTTTCTGCTTGGAGAGATGGTCAGACAGGATACCCCTGGATTGATGCAGCCATGGTGCAGCTTCGGAAATGGGGATGGATGCATCATCTTGCTCGTCATACAGTTGCATGTTTTTTTTTTTTTTTTACTCGTGGTGACTTGTTTGTCCACTGGGAGAAGGGTCGAGATGTCTTAGACAGATTACTGATTGATTCAGATTGGGCAATTAATAATAGCAACTGGATGTGGCTGTCCTGTTCAGCATTTTTTCTTTCAGTACCATCGCATATATTCTCCGATTTCGTTTGGAAAAAAGTATGATCCTGATGGTAAATACATACTGTATTTTCTTCCTGTGTTGAAAGATATGCCAAAAGAATATATATATGAGCCCTGGACTGCACCAATTGATGTTCAAAGGAAGGTGAAATGTATCATTGGCAAAGACTATCCTGAAACCTCTGGTATCTCATCTAGACGCAAGCAAGAACTGTAAGGAAAAGATTGCAGCAGCGTATGCACTGAACAAAGGAGTTAAGGCTGAGATTAGTCAAGTGCAATTACAACGTGTAAAGAAAAATTCCAGCTATAGGAGAAATATCGATGATGTAATTAAACAAACACCAAAGAAACAACAACAGATAGTTCAGGGAAATATCGACTTAGGGGCCTTCTACCCAACACAAGCTATTCTACAAATGTTGTAGTGAAGGAAGACTCTGGAAGCCAATCAAGAATTGAACGGGCATCTCCAAGTTTGGTTGACATACAGGTTTGCTTTTCAGATATCAACGATTTGTATTTTGTTGTCTTTGACCAACCAGAAACAACCATTATAACCGGTCTCGGCCTTGACAAAACTGTGAAAATGTTTCTTTCTCATGGAGCGAATCCTTTGACAATCAATGATGATTGCTAGACACCTCTTGGCACATGCTTCTCTGCGTTGCTCTCCTCAGTGCCAATATACAAATTGCCGTAGAGTAAAAGGGCTTTTTCGTCATGGAAGACAGTGTAAAATTCGTGCTTCTGGGGGTTGTTCTCTTTGCAAGAAAATGTGGTATCTGTTACAATTACATGGACGGGCTTGCAAAGAATCTGAATGCCGTGTGCCTCACTGCAAAGATTTAAAGGAACACAATCAAAGGTTGTCGGAGGAAATTGGAGCAGCTATCTTGGCAGATGGCAATCAATCAAAAACACCGTGCATACTGCACATGAATTCTCTTAATGGCACTCATGGAAATATTAGCAAGCTCATCCAAAGTTACCTCTGGGAGGAATGGCGTAGGAAACATCTACCACAGAGAGTTCTCCAGCAGCAATCCAAAGGATATATGAAATCAAAGGACGCAGTATGACAAGCCCACTTGCAATCTGTGTTGCTGATGTGTCGGATGTTAATCGCTTTGCAGTGACCTCTCATTTACCGGATGGTCTACTTAGTAGTTTTCTTCCTGGACCTGTCACTTTAGTGCTAGACCGTGGTAAAGAAAGTATTCTTGAGAAGTCCCTCAACCCAGGAGTGAATACTATTGGAATCAGAATACCAGAATGTGACTTTATCCAGATAGTAGCTCGTAATTTTGGCAGCGCTCTTGCACTCACAAGCGCTAATCGAAGTGGACAACCAAGCACAGTTTGTATTCAAGAATTTGAGTAGCTGAGGCAACATTGTGCTTATATTTTTGATGGAGGTCAACTTCCAGTTGGACGTGCAGGCTCAAAAATTATAGATCTAACCACACCCAAAGTCTATAAGCTCCTAAGACGTGGAAGTGCTTCGAAGGAGACAAGAGAAATTCTTGATTTATTTGGTTTCAAAGAGATTAATTAAGCATGAATTTTTGCCCCCGAGTTCAACTGTATCATAGCGTTTTTGGTGATAAAGGGACCAAACACCACGAAGACATCTGTCACAGCAGAAAAACAGGGTCAATTCACCTATTTTTATCTTCAGTCAATGCTTCAACAGGATCTGCGCTCCATATGTCAGCCATCAGAGGATTTTTAGGAATACGCTGTTTTATTTTAGAATAGATGAACGCTCCTTTCTAATTTTTGTAATTGTAGTTGAAACAGCGCAGAGATTTGGGGCGCAGTTATGAAACCCAGATTGTGCAAAGTGACATACAGATTCGACTACTCATGATTATTTTCACCAATGGAAATTGACACCTGTAATGCCACTAATGCCACCGCTTCATCAGTTTTCAACAGTTCGAGTAGAAGAAGGAGCGCATTTTTATTTTCAGAGGAGCTGATTGTTTTCAGTTAGTTTATTTATTAATAATGATAAAATCAATTCCTGGTCTTGGGGTCGATGGTTTTTCCCCAGCTGTGTTTATTTGATATATTAAAAACAAAATCATTTGTAGAGTGAGAGAGGGGAGATTTTTTCTGAGTGCTGAGTGCTGGAACAGAGCTTTCATTGTACATTTTTTGGCAGAGAATTTAATGGAGTTTCACAGCTCTGTTTGCTGAGATTCATGTGGTATGTTGATTTAGCATAAGTTTTTCCCTTTGTCTCATATGTAAACTGTTATGTTTCATTCACCTCATGATCATATCTATTTGAGCAAATGAAGTGATTAGGTAGGAATTCATAGTATTGTATGCTCCTCCTATAAATTTGCTCAATTCAATGTTTTCTTCTGTTTAAGGAGGATTCAAAGTATTATTTGCCCTCCTTAGCTCCTCACCAGTCTTGCCATCTCATTTAAAATCTAGATTTGGTGTTAAATTGCTTGCCTACCTTGCCTCAGTTGATAATCTGTGTAGTCATTATATTTCTCTGTTTGAAACTGTAATTTTGCCCATGCAGCCCAGAAAAACCCCGTCATTTAATTAAAAACCCCAAACAAATCTTCCTTATCAGTTTACTAGCCTAACATCAATGTTCCTAATTGGGTCAGCTTATCATATTGAAAGATCTACCGAATCTGACCCGAGAGAGCCTTCTCATACCTCGTAGGGCTAGCTACGAGGTGAAATGGTTTGATGTTGCCTTGAAGGTTTACCTTCCTCAGCCTAGGGTGAAATCTCAAGCGCTAACATAGTGGCGACCATACTGGGGAGAACATCTAATCCTTTGCTCATTGATGTGTTTGTTTCATAAGTCTTAGACGGAGCCTGAAGTTACGCCAGAAGCCTTCGAAAACGCTCTTGTTTTACATCAGCGTTAGTAGATAAACGCTGCTTCAGTCAATCTCCGTGAGCTTGTGAATACGACCACTTCGATTGCATTTTACCCCAGTACATGTATCAAATTCAGATCTGATGCTGATGGTGGACAGCAGTCAGACACTTATGCAGGCTGAATCATTCACCTGGCGACTCCAACTTGATCCAGACATACCAATGCTTGCTGATCCGTTCATGCAATGGTAGGGTATGTGGCAAACCCTGCACTGTGTGAAGCTCTAAACGAATTTAGAGAAAGCTTAGTGGATATTGAAATTAATGAAGAAGTTTTAAGTTTTTTCCTTCAATGTTTGAAATCTCCGAATTATCATCCTAGCGTCTGTGAGTTACTTGTTGAAAGAATCGAGAAGGAGATTCAAGATTTAGATGAGCAGATCCACTCTTATGATTTCCAAGACCCTACAAAGTTCTTGGAAATCCTTCTTCCTTCACAACAAGCAATAACAGACTTGCCTATAGAGGTATACATTGACAATGTGCAGCTGGAAGTATGCATTGCAGAGTTGGGGCAGCCAACAGAGTCCGGTGTCCGTGATCCTATTGCAGCATACATGGACACATTTTTCAGTTTGATTGACAGATCAGGCTGTCTTCTCTGTGACCAGGGACATTATTTGCATGAAGGGCTGCCAGCAATTGCATCTGTGACTTCGTGGCAGCATTCTCAAGCGGCTTCATTTCCAGGTTTACTCGAGTGGTTAATTTGGCATTTTAGCATTACCTGATCTATTGTTTGTACAGCAGATTAGAGTAGATTTTGTACATAAATAAGCAGCCATAAGGGCAACATCTTGTTTTAGTTTGCTGGAAGATTGTTTCAGTTCAGTTTCAGTGTGAAAATAAATCCAGAGTTGTGTTGATGATGACTCCATTGCCCAATGGTGGAGGCACTGTCTGCTCTCCCAAAGTTCTGCGGTTCTTGGCACCTCCACGGAGCGACAGCTGCCATCCCAAATGGAGCCGATGTTAGACTCCGTCTCATGTCAGAGATTGATCCTTCTTCAAAACAGGGTTTTGAAGAAGAAATCATTTAAATGTTGCTTTTTAGATTATGTAATTTGTTCTTCAGCTCTTCAACTGGCAGCGACTTCAAGCTCCCATCTCTGCAAAAGCACAAACACAAACAAAACATCATCAGCAATCTCAGATCTGGTTACTTAGTCAAGGAATCGCTGGACTGAAAGGCATACTTTAATCTCTTGACAAGCATATGCCTGTGGCCTTGTTGCTTAACCTCTGCTGCAGACTTCTTGACTATGAGGTTGAGAGGAGCACTAATATTCATAATTCCACCGTTGTACAGCGCCCTTTTATCCGGTTGTATACTTGAGTCAGAGGTGGCAATCAGATTATTGAGTTTGTTTATTTTAATCAATCAGTGGTTAAGAGCTCATATTGTCCATTGTGGACATATAATCAATTTTGTTAGATTTGGGTCTTCTTATTATGCCGGCCAAGTTAAATTTTGGGCCACCTTCGATCCCTCCTGTTGGTATTGACAATTCAAAAAAAAAAAATTTGCCTATACCAACGCTTACAGATCTTGGTTTTGGAGATGTGTCTCAGGAAGAATGCACTCCTTTTGTTGGTGGTGAAACAGAAGCACTGAAGAGAATGGATGAATCTCTACAGGATCAGAAATGGGTAGCAGCATTTGAAAAGCCTAAAGGGGACCCAACTGCATTCCTGAAACTCGCCACAACTGCTTTGTCACCGTACTTGAAATTTGGTTGTCTGTCATCAAGATTATTTTATCAGCGCTTGCAAGAAGTGTATAGAAAAGTGAAAAAATATACAAAACCTCCAGTTTCACTGGAAGAGCCGTTGCTATGGAGAGAGTTTTTCTACACAGTGGCATACGGTACACCCAAGTTTGATCAAATGGAGGGAAATCCAATTTGCAAACAGTGTGTCTTAAATGGGTAGATTCCATGGAATGATAATGATAGCCTACTTTCTGCTTGGAGAGATGGTCAGACAGGATACCCCTGGATTGATGCAGCCATGGTGCAGCTTCGGAAATGGGGATGGATGCATCATCTTGCTCGTCATACAGTTGCATGTTTTTTTTTTTTTTTTACTCGTGGTGACTTGTTTGTCCACTGGGAGAAGGGTCGAGATGTCTTAGACAGATTACTGATTGATTCAGATTGGGCAATTAATAATAGCAACTGGATGTGGCTGTCCTGTTCAACATTTTTTCTTTCAGTACCATCGCATATATTCTCCGATTTCGTTTGGAAAAAAGTATGATCCTGATGGTAAATACATACTGTATTTTCTTCCTGTGTTGAAAGATATGCCAAAAGAATATATATATGAGCCCTGGACTGCATCAATTGATGTTCAAAGGAAGGTGAAATGTATCATTGGCAAAGACTATCCTGAAACCTCTGGTATCTCATCTGGACGCAAGCAAGAACTGTAAGGAAAAGATTGCAGCAGCGTATGCACTGAACAAAGGAGTTAAGGCTGAGATTAGTCAAGTGCAATTACAACGTGTAAAGAAAAATTCCAGCTATAGGAGAAATATCGATGATGTAATTAAACAAACCCCAAAGAAACAACAACAGACAGTTCAGGGAAATATCGACTTAGGGGCCTTCTACCCAACACAAGCTATTCTACAAATGTTGTAGTGAAGGAAGACTCTGGAAGCCAATCAAGAATTGAACGGGCATCTCCAAGTTTGGTTGACATACAGGTTTGCTTTTCAGATATCAACGATTTGTATTTTGTTGTCTTTGACCAACCAGAAACAACCATTATAACCGGTCTCGGCCTTGACAAAACTGTGAAAATGTTTCTTTCTCATGGAGCGAATCCTTTGACAATCAATGATGATTGCTAGACACCTCTTGGCACATGCTTCTCTGCGTTGCTCTCCTCAGTGCCAATATACAAATTGCCGCAGAGTAAAAGGGCTTTTTCGTCATGGAAGACAGTGTAAAATTCGTGCTTCTGGGGGTTGTTCTCTTTGCAAGAAAATGTGGTAACTGTTACAATTACATGGACGGGCTTGCAAAGAATCTGAATGCCGTGTGCCTCACTGCAAAGATTTAAAGGAACACAATCAAAGGTTGTCGGAGGAAATTGGAGCAGCTATCTTGGCAGATGGCAATCAATCAAAAACATCGTGCATACTGCACATGAATTCTCTTAATGGCACTCATGGAAATATTAGCAAGCTCATCCAAAGTTACCTCTGGGAGGAATGGCGTAGGAAACATCTACCACAGAGAGTTCTCCAGCAGCAGTCCAAAGGATATATGAAATCAAAGGACGCAGTATGACAAGCCCACTTGCAATCTGTGTTGCTGATGTGTCGGATGTTAATCGCTTTGCAGTGACCTCTCATTTACCGGATGGTCTACTTAGTAGTTTTCTTCCTGGACCTGTCACTTTAGTGCTAGACCGTGGTAAAGAAAGTATTCTTGAGAAGTCCCTCAACCCAGGAGTGAATACTATTGGAATCAGAATACCAGAATGTGACTTTATCCAGATAGTAGCTCGTAATTTTGGCAGCGCTCTTGCACTCACAAGCGCTAATCGAAGTGGACATCCAAGCACAGTTTGTATTCAAGAATTTGAGTAGCTGAGGCAACATTGTGCTTATATTTTTGATGGAGGTCAACTTCCAGTTGGACGTGCAGGCTCAAAAATTATAGATCTAACCACACCCAAAGTCTATAAGCTCCTAAGACGTGGAAGTGCTTCGAAGGAGACAAGAGAAATTCTTGATTTATTTGGTTTCAAAGAGATTAATTAAGCATGAATTTTTGCCCCCGAGTTCAACTGTATCATAGCGTTTTTGGTGATAAAGGGACCAAACACCACGAAGACATCTGTCACAGCAGAAAAACAGGGTCAATTCACCTATTTTTATCTTCAGTCAATGCTTCAACAGGATCTGCGCTCCATATGTCAGCCATCAGAGGATTTTTAGGAATACGCTGTTTTATTTTAGAATAGATGAACGCTCCTTTCTAATTTTTGTAATTGTAGTTGAAACAGCGCAGAGATTTGGGGCGCAGTTATGAAACCCAGATTGTGCAAAGTGACATACAGATTCGACTACTCATGATTATTTTCACCAATGGAAATTGACACCTGTAATGCCACTAATGCCACCGCTTCATCAGTTTTCAACAGTTCGAGTAGAAGAAGGAGCGCATTTTTATTTTCAGAGGAGCTGATTGTTTTCAGTTAGTTTATTTATTAATAATGATAAAATCAATTCCTGGTCTTGGGGTCGATGGTTTTTCCCCAGCTGTGTTTATTTGATATATTAAAAACAAAATCATTTGTAGAGTGAGAGAGGGGAGATTTTTTCTGAGTGCTGAGTGCTGGAACAGAGCTTTCATTGTACATTTTTTGGCAGAGAATTTAATGGAATTTCACAGCTCTGTTTGCTGAGATTCATGTGGTATGTTGATTTAGCATAAGTTTTTCCCTTTGTCTCATATGTAAACTGTTATGTTTCATTCACCTCATGATCATATCTATTTGAGCAAATGAAGTGATTAGGTAGGAATTCATAGTATTGTATGCTCCTCCTATAAATTTGTTCAATTCAATGTTTTCTTCTGTTTAAGGAGGATTCAAAGTATTATTTGCCCTCCTTAGCTCCTCACCAGTCTTGCCATCTCATTTAAAATCTAGATTTGGTGTTAAATTGCTTGCCTACCTTGCCTCAGTTGATAATCTGTGTAGTCATTATATTTCTCTGTTTGAAACTGTAATTTTGCCCATGCAGCCCAGAAAAACCCCGTCATTTAATTAAAAACCCCAAACAAATCTTCCTTATCAGTTTACTAGCCTAACATCAGTGTTCCTAATTGGGTCAGCTTATCATATTGAAAGATCTACCGAATCTGACCCGAGAGAGCCTTCTCATACCTCGTAGGGCTAGCTACGAGGTGAAATGGTTTGATGTTGCCTTGAAGGTTTACCTTCCTCAGCCTAGGGTGAAATCTCAAGCGCTAACATAGTGGCGACCATACTGGGGAGAACATCTAATCCTTTGCTCATTGATGTGTTTGTTTCATAAGTCTTAGACGGAGCCTGAAGTTACGCCAGAAGCCTTCGAAAACGCTCTTGTTTTACATCAGCGTTAGTAGATAAACGCTGCTTCAGTGAATCTCCGTGAGCTTGTGAATACGACCACTTCGATTGCATTTTACCCCAGTACATGTATCAAATTCAGATCTGATGCTGATGGTGGACAGCAGTCAGACACTTATGCAGGCTGAATCATTCACCTGGCGACTCCAACTTGATCCAGACATACCAATGCTTGCTGATCCGTTCATGCAATGGTAGGGTATGTGGCAAACCCTGCACTGTGTGAAGCTCTAAACGAATTTAGAGAAAGCTTAGTGGATATTGAAATTAATGAAGAAGTTTTAAGTTTTTTCCTTCAATGTTTGAAATCTCCGAATTATCATCCTAGCGTCTGTGAGTTACTTGATGAAAGAATCGAGAAGGAGATTCAAGATTTAGATGAGCAGATCCACTCTTATGATTTCCAAGACCCTACAAAGTTCTTGGAAATCCTTCTTCCTTCACAACAAGCAATAACAGACTTGCCTATAGAGGTATACATTGACAATGTGCAGCTGGAAGTATGCATTGCAGAGTTGGGGCAGCCAACAGAGTCCGGTGTCTGTGATCCTATTGCAGCATACATGGACACATTTTTCAGTTTGATTGACAGATCAGGCTGTCTTCTCTGTGACCAGGGACATTATTTGCATGAAGGGCTGCCAGCAATTGCATCTGTGACTTCGTGGCAACATTCTCAAGCGGCTTCATTTCCAGGTTTACTCGAGTGGTTAATTTGGCATTTTAGCATTACCTGATCTATTGTTTGTACAGCAGATTAGAGTAGATTTTGTACATAAATAAGCAGCCATAAGGGCAGCATCTTGTTTTAGTTTGCTTGAAGATTGTTTCAGTTCAGTTTCAGTGTGAAAATAAATCCAGAGTTGTGTTGATGATGACTCCATTGCCCAATGGTGGAGGCACTGTCTGCTCTCCCAAAGTTCTGCGGTTCTTGGCACCTCCACGGAGCGGCAGCTGCCATCCCAAATGGAGCCGATGTTAGACTCCGTCTCATGTCAGAGATTGATCCTTCTTCAAAATAGGGTTTTGAAGAAGAAATCATTTAAATGTTGCTTTTTAGATTATGTAATTTGTTCTTCAGCTCTTCAACTAGCAGCGACTTCAAGCTCCCATCTCTGCAAAAGCACAAACACAAACAAAACATCATCAGCAATCTCAGATCTGGTTACTTAGTCAAGGAATCGCTGGACTGAAAGGCATACTTTAATCTCTTGACAAGCATATGCCTGTGGCCTTGTTGCTTAACCTCTGCTGCAGACTTCTTGACTATGAGGTTGAGAGGAGCACTAATATTCATAATTCCACCGTTGTACAGTGCCCTTTTATCCGGTTGTATACTTGAGTCAGAGGTGGCAATCAGATTATTGAGTTTGTTTATTTTAATCAATCAGTGGTTAAGAGCTCATATTGTCCATTGTGGACATATAATCAATTTTTTTAGATTTGGGTCTTCTTATTATGCCGGCCAAGTTAAATTTTGGGCCACCTTCGATCCCTCCTGTTGGTATTGACAATTCAAAAAAAAAAAAATTTGCCTATACCAACGCTTACAGATCTTGGTTTTGGAGATGTGTCTCAGGAAGAATGCTCTCCTTTTGTTGGTGGTGAAACAGAAGCACTGAAGAGAATGGATGAATCTCTACAGGATCAGAAATGGGTAGCAGCATTTGAAAAGCCTAAAGGGGACCCAACTGCATTCCTGAAACTCGCCACAACTGCTTTGTCACCGTACTTGAAATTTGGTTGTCTGTCATCAAGATTATTTTATCAGCGCCTGCAAGAAGTGTATAGAAAAGTGAAAAAATATACAAAACCTCCAGTTTCACTGGAAGAGCAGTTGCTATGGAGAGAGTTTTTCTACACAGTGGCATACGGTACACCCAAGTTTGATCAAATGGAGGGAAATCCAATTTGCAAACAGTGTGTCTTAAATGGGTAGATTCCATGGAATGATAATGATAGCCTACTTTCTGCTTGGAGAGATGGTCAAACAGGATACCCCTGGATTGATGCAGCCATGGTGCAGCTTCGGAAATGGGGATGGATGCATCATCTTGCTCGTCATACAGTTGCATGTTTTTTTTTTTTTTTTACTCGTGGTGACTTGTTTGTCCACTGGGAGAAGGGTCGAGATGTCTTAGACAGATTACTGATTGATTCAGATTGGGAAATTAATAATAGCAACTGGATGTGGCTGTCCTGTTCAGCATTTTTTCTTTCAGTACCATCGCATATATTCTCCGATTTCGTTTGGAAAAAAGTATGATCCTGATGGTAAATACATACTGTATTTTCTTCCTATGTTGAAAGATATGCCAAAAGAATATATATATGAGCCCTGGACTGCACCAATTGATGTTCAAAGGAAGGTGAAATGTATCATTGGCAAAGACTATCCTGAAACCTCTGGTATCTCATCTGGACGCAAGCAAGAACTGTAAGGAAAAGATTGCAGCAGCGTATGCACTGAACAAAGGAGTTAAGGCTGAGATTAGTCAAGTGCAATTACAACGTGTAAAGAAAAATTCCAGCTATAGGAGAAATATCGATGATGTAATTAAACAAACCCCAAAGAAACAACAACAGACAGTTCAGGGAAATATCGACTTAGGGGCCTTCTACCCAACACAAGCTATTCTACAAATGTTGTAGTGAAGGAAGACTCTGGAAGCCAATCAAGAATTGAACGGGCATCTCCAAGTTTGGTTGACATACAGGTTTGCTTTTCAGATATCAACGATTTGTATTTTGTTGTCTTTGACCAACCAGAAACAACCATTATAACCGGTCTCGGCCTTGACAAAACTGTGAAAATGTTTCTTTCTCATGGAGCGAATCCTTTGACAATCAATGATGATTGCTAGACACCTCTTGGCACATGCTTCTCTGCGTTGCTCTCCTCAGTGCCAATATACAAATTGCCGCAGAGTAAAAGGGCTTTTTCGTCATGGAAGACAGTGTAAAATTCGTGCTTCTGGGGGTTGTTCTCTTTGCAAGAAAATGTGGTATCTGTTATAATTACATGGACGGGCTTGCAAAGAATCTGAATGCCGTGTGCCTCACTACAAAGATTTAAAGGAACACAATCAAAGGTTGTCGGAGGAAATTGGAGCAGCTATCTTGGCAGATGGCAATCAATCAAAAACATCGTGCATACTGCACATGAATTCTCTTAATGGCACTCATGGAAATCTTAGCAAGCTCATCCAAAGTTACCTCTGGGAGGAATGGCGTAGGAAACATCTACCACAGAGAGTTCTCCAGCAGCAGTCCAAAGGATATATGAAATCAAAGGACGCAGTATGACAAGCCCACTTGCAATCTGTGTTGCTGATGTGTCGGATGTTAATCGCTTTGCAGTGACCTCTCATTTACCGGATGGTCTACTTAGTAGTTTTCTTCCTGGACCTGTCACTTTAGTGCTAGACCGTGGTAAAGAAAGTATTCTTGAGAAGTCCCTCAACCCAGGAGTGAATACTACTGGAATCAGAATACCAGAATGTGACTTTATCCAGATAGTAGCTCGTAATTTTGGCAGCGCTCTTGCACTCACAAGCGCTAATCGAAGTGGACAACCAAGCACAGTTTGTATTCAAGAATTTGAGCAGCTGAGGCAACATTGTGCTTATATTTTTGATGGAGGTCAACTTCCAGTTGGACGTGCAGGCTCAAAAATTATAGATCTAACCACACCCAAAGTCTATAAGCTCCTAAGACGTGGAAGTGCTTCGAAGGAGACAAGAGAAATTCTTGATTTATTTGGTTTCAAAGAGATTAATTAAGCATGAATTTTTGCCCCCGAGTTCAACTGTATCATAGCGTTTTTGGTGATAAAGGGACCAAACACCACGAAGACATCTGTCACAGCAGAAAAACAGGGTCAATTCTCCTATTTTTATCTTCAGTCAATGCTTCAACAGGATCTGCGCTCCATATGTCAGCCATCAGAGGATTTTTAGGAATACGCTGTTTTATTTTAGAATAGATGAACGCTCCTTTCTAATTTTTGTAATTGTAGTTGAAACAGCGCAGAGATTTGGGGCGCAGTTATGAAACCCAGAATGTGCAAAGTGACATACAGATTCGACTACTCATGATTATTTTCACCAATGGAAATTGACACCTGTAATGCCACTAATGCCACCGCTTCATCATTTTTCAACAGTTCGAGTAGAAGAAGGAGCGCATTTTTATTTTCAGAGGAGCTGATTGTTTTCAGTTAGTTTATTTATTAATAATGATAAAATCAATTCCTGGTCTTGGGGTCGATGGTTTTTCCCCAGCTGTGTTTATTTGATATATTAAAAACAAAATCATTTGTAGAGTGAGAGAGGGGAGATTTTTTCTGAGTGCTGAGTGCTGGAACAGAGCTTTCATTGTACATTTTTTGGCAGAGAATTTAATGGAATTTCACAGCTCTGTTTGCTGAGATTCATGTGGTATGTTGATTTAGCATAAGTTTTTCCCTTTGTCTCATATGTAAACTGTTATGTTTCATTCACCTCATGATCATATCTATTTGAGCAAATGAAGTGATTAGGTAGGAATTCATAGTATTGTATGCTCCTCCTATAAATTTGTTCAATTCAATGTTTTCTTCTGTTTAAGGAGGATTCAAAGTATTATTTTCCCTCCTTAGCTCCTCACCAGTCTTGCCATCTCATTTAAAATCTAGATTTGGTGTTAAATTGCTTGCCTACCTTGCCTCAGTTGATAATCTGTGTAGTCATTATATTTCTCTGTTTGAAACTGTAATTTTGCCCATGCAGCCCAGAAAAACCCCGTCATTTAATTAAAAACCCCAAACAAATCTTCCTTATCAGTTTACTAGCCTAACATCAGTGTTCCTAATTGGGTCAGCTTATCATATTGAAAGATCTACCGAATCTGACCCGAGAGAGCCTTCTCATACCTCGTAGGGCTAGCTACGAGGTGAAATGGTTTGATGTTGCCTTGAAGGTTTACCTTCCTCAGCCTAGGGTGAAATCTCAAGCGCTAACAATAGTCATGTGCAGAAATATGATAAGAAAGAAAAGGTTTTAGTGAGTTTTAAAATATTGATTTTCCACCCCCCTCTCAACATTTTTCCCAACAATTGGTATCAGAGTCGGGTCCTTCAGAAGAAGCTTGATCGCTTGAAGGATATCCATCAAGATGAGTAGTCAAGAAGGAGTATTTTCTATCAGGCCACCTTTATTTAATGGAACTAACTTTGTCTTTTGGAAAGTCAGGACAAGAGAATACTTACATTCATTGGGAGCTGATGTATGGGAAATTGTTGAAAGTGGATACCAATATCCACACACCATTCCCATAGATACTGCTGGAAAGAAACAATATGAAATCAATGCAAAGGTTTTGAATGCCATATTGGGACGTTTGGACGAGACTGAGTTCGTGAAAGTAATGCAGCTGAAGACAACAAAGGAAATGTGGGATAATCTTTTCCAAAGTTATGAAGGTGACACGAAGGTAAAAAATGCTAAACTCCAACCAGTCATAATACAGTATGAGACACTAAAAATGCATGATGATGAAAACATTGCAACACTTTTTCTTAGAGTTGATGAGATTTTTAATTCCATGAGAAATCTTGGTGAATAAATAAAATATTCTACTGTTGTTGAGAAAAATTTGAGATCACTAACTCCAAAGTTTGATTCCAAAGTCTCTACTATTGAAGAAATGCAGGATCTGCAAAATCTCACACTTGATCAACTCCATGGAATATTGATGAAATTTGAGATGAGGAAAGATGGTTATTCAGAAATGAGAGAAGCAGCCTTTAAAGCCACATATAAATGGAAACATAAGGAAGCACTCAAAGACATACGATACATATCATATGAGGAAGAAGAAAACTTCGTGAGAAAGTTGCAAGTGGGTACTGGAAGATTCAGAGGTAAGCTTCACTTTAAGTGTTTTTCTTGTGGAAGAGTAGGCCATTATGCATCTAAATGTCCTTATAAAGAAAAGCATAAAGAGAATGGAAAGAATGTTGCTCGAAGGAAGTTCTCTGATAAGAAATTTTTTTACTCTAATGAAGAAAGTCATAGCAAATCTGATGACCAAAAAAATTTTGATTCAGATTATAACAACTCTTATCTAGTACTCATGGCTCTTGATGATTAGTCAATTGATGAATCAGATAGTTATGAGGTAGATGATTTGATGAAAACTCAAAGGGAGAATGATAAACTCAGGAATGTTAACAAAGAATTGGAATCAAAAGGAAACAATATGATTGAAGAAATAAAGAGGTTAAAAATGGAATTAGAAGTGTTAGACCCTGGAATTATTGTACTTAATGCACATTTTTATTCATATGATGCCCTACTTATTCCCTTGTTTTACCAGTTTATGAACTCTTTCTATGTTCTTTTAATGCAACAACGAAGATTTTCACTTGGGTTGTATTTTATATAAGAATACCTTCATCATATGTATTTCTAGGATTAATGCTCATTAAAATGTTTTAGCATAGATTGTCTTGTTCTTGCATCGCATAAGTTCCTGCACCAAGTATATGTGGACCACTTCATCATTCAAGCTTTACACAAAGGAAAATGTTAGTTGGTGCTACAAACATGTGTTTTGAATGATTTTTGATCCTTTTTTATGGTCATAGGTGCATCTATCTTTTATAGACCTATTCCTACACTAAAGAGGAACATTCCTACACTAGTGAGCAACCAATTTGGGGATTTCATACATCGGCACATTTTCAAGGAAATCCAGAAAATATTGTTTTTCGAAATTTTGTTTGAACACCTCCACATCATTCAAAATGCACCTAGGTTGTACAGATCAATTTTAAAAGAATAATTAATAATTCAAACTAAATTCGCAGTAGTGTTCAAACATCCAACTTCCTTCTAGATTTTAGTGCAGATGAAGTCGAATATGAAAATTCCAGAACATGGGTTTTCTCCTAGTATAGAAAATTGACAAAACTCTAATGGTTTTCTAAAATTTGTCACAGTTTGGGAGATCCAAAGGGGTCTTTGAGGAAGATTTGTAGAAAAATCAAGTAAAACCCAGATTGCAAAAGTAGTCAAACAATAAACTTTGGGCACGATTTCCAAGGCAATGGAGATGAATCAAAAAGAGAGGTTATTGTTTATAACATGATAAATTAGGCTTCCTCCAAAAACATTTCCCAGATTCGCATTGGTCTAAGATTTACACAAGGGTCTGTGAGGCAGTTTTATAAAAAAGACCGTTTTTTTCCAGAATTCGAAAATATGCCTAGATTTGCAAAATTGGTATCATATTTGTGTTTCTTCAATTGGATAATGGATGAAATAGATATCCCACCCATGGCATATTTCCAGGATTCAATATTCATATTATTTTCAAAGGATTTGCTTGTCTAAAGCCAAACTTGTAATGTAAAAAGATTATAAAAACAGAGCTATGGCTCCAAGCCTAGCTAGAAAGCCATTCTTTGTACTCTCATGCTGCTAAGTTGAGTGCTAGGGTTCTTCCCCTTCCTCATATCAATTTTGAGCTGGAATATGGAGCTCTAAATGTATAAGGACTGAGATTTCCATTCATAACAAGCATCAATGCCAGGTTTATGCATCTATTTTGTCTATTTCCTATAATGATAATTTTACTCTTATAGACTATGTGTTTTCCTTAAAGGGAAATGAGTTGGTTGGCAAGGGCCCAACCAACCCAGCTCATTCTCCCATTACTATTATATGTATTAAGTATAGGGAGTTATTGGTGTGAAGGTTTCTTATGAATGATATGTGCTAGTGATTGACAGAGCTCTTGCGTCATTCCTTTTCCTTGTCGAAGCATTCTCAGATCTGAGGTTTTGTGTGTGTGTTAAGTTTGTTTTCTTTATTTTAATAAAATAATTTCTTTGTGTTATTTCTTTAATGCACAGCAAGCATTTCTTTGGTCTTTTCCTCTTAAATCATTTTTAGTTAATGCTTAAGGGTTTTCGGGGTTTTATCATTTAATTTTTGTTTAAAGATCTATTTATTTATAACAAGAATACTCTAATCAAAGCATATATACTGTAACTATGTTGTGGTATTAAAACTCCTGTGTAAATCATTAAGTTTAAATCATATTCCTTGCTTTGATAAATATCTGTAAATTGAAGTTTAAGTACAAAAATAGTTTCCTATCACTTTTTAGATTCGAGACTATAAGATATATATTCATTTAAGGATTGAATTCATTTATACATAGGATATAGTCAACACAGTGATAAATGTTTAGAGGGGATATGAGTAAAGAATATTTTAAGTGGTGATCTTTTATTTAAATGCAGGAGTTTACTATTTGCACTAAGATTAATGAAATTTCCCTTTGACTTTCGCAATTAATATTCTTGAATTTTAATTTGCATTTGATTTGGGATTCCTTTTTTTATCGCATGAGTTGAAGTTTTCCTTTCTACAATTGCCAATTTTGTGCTTGAAAATATAGCGTTTTGATTAAGGGATGCAATATTGTGGAGTGTAAATCTATTTTGGTACAGGAACAAAGTCATATCAGTACAAGAACATAGTGGTTCCATTACAAGAACATAATTGTTCCAGTACAAGAACATAGTGGTTCTAGTACACGAACAAAATCATTATGAGTGGAAGAATAGAATCATTCCAGTACAGGAATCGGATCATTCTGGTATAGGAAATAGAACTAATATAGCACATAAAATAAAATTACTCTGTTTTCCCATTGCAAGAACTAAAGTACAGGAGAAAAATTGTAATATTAGTTTGCTTGATAAATTAATGAGTAAAGTAGCCAATACCCAAATTGATCAGTGTGCTTTTCTTTTAGATTTTTCATACTTAGTATGGAAATTGAGTTGGGAGTTTATGCATTGGTTTTCAAATTGATTTAATAGAACGGTTTTCTCTTTAAACTGTCAAAAGGTTGGGCTTGTTTTCAACCGATTAATAATTAAGGTTTTCTTTTATGTCATTAGGGTTTGTTTACAAATGTTGATGGATTGCAAGATTGGTGTTTATGCTTTCTCAAGTTTCCTTTGAAGTGTAGGATTCAATTTAATTTTTTGGGATTGATGCACAAGTTAGACTAGAATTTGATTTGCAAGTTCCTAGGGGCTCTATTGGGAATTTCCAGTGTTGTGCCTCGAAGTTCGCAAACTCCCGAATTGACAATTAAATGTTGGTACATTAATATTCCCTATACTACACCCAACATTTTGGCACCGTTGTCAGGGAGGTGCTTAGGAGATTGACCTTGGTGACCTATTGTGTTTGGTTTTATTTTCACGTAGTTTCTCTTGCAAGTTTATGTTCTTTGAAATTATTTCTTTCTTCCATATTTTGGTTGTTTTAAGGTTTTCATTTCTCAGGTGCTGCTAGAACCCCCTTACATATACTAATCCATGTGATAACATAATATACCAATTGGCTTGTTCAGAACAGGAAAATGGTACTTTGAGGAATCATTCAATGAGGAGTTTTGATGCTACTACAGAGACATATAAATCATCTAATGAAGAACTCAAAAGTGCAGAATTTAATATTTTTCTTGAACATAAAGATAATATTATTAAATATTTGATTTTAAAATTGGATGATTTACAGGAAGAATAGAAGAAGGATGAAGAACCATTGTTGATATTTTGCGCCAACTGTAGAAAGAAACACTTCCTTGGAAAGTGTCCACTTAGTAGCTTGAAAGTTTGTAGAATTTGTGAAGAGGCTCATGCAACAAAACATTTCCCATCACTACCAGGATTACTAAAGGTACTCAGGAAATCAAGTAAGGAATCAAATCAACCACCAGGTATAACTGAAAACCCATCATCATTTAATAATTGGAGTAATATTTATTATCCTGAGAAGTTGCCTCAACATATTTATACTCATGCAGTTCCATGGAAGAAATTTAATCCTCCTACATTTGAATACCCTACTTCATGGCCAGAGTGGCCCTTTCCTTGGCCCTATTCTTCGAGTCAGATATCCCCATGGCCTCAAGAATGGTTTGGAGCCTCTTCTTTAGGGAAGTCTTTCATGCAAAATCAACAACTTCAACCACAATTTCCACTTAATTCACCATCAAGTTATCATACTTCATGGTCCCAATTACTTGTGCAACCTTACCCTAATCCATACCCTAGCCCTTATCCTAATCCATACCGTAGTCCTAATTCATACCCTAACTCTTATCCCAATCCATACCCTAATCCTAATCCAAACATTAAACCTAGCCCTTATCCAGACCCTAAACCTAGCCCTAATTCATACCCTAACCCAAATCCTAGTCCAAATCCAAAGCCTAGCATAAGCCTTAACCTAAACCCTAGCCTAAACCATAGACCAAACCCTAATCTAAACCAACAGGTTTCACAACAATTTGAAACACCTATTCTTCCCATTGACTCCCCTACTAAGTGTAATGATATATCTTCGAGGTTGGGGGAAGGGGTGAGTTTGGAAACATCTCCTATCACTACAAAACATTCACCTCAGGAAGATCTAAGACCATTAGAGGAGCAATCTATATTTGGAACCTATTCTGAAATTGTTGTTGAAACTCAAAACCCTAGAATTTCCCTTAACCATTCTTATCAATATGAAAAGAAGATATTTGAGCCTGAACTTGAGGGATTTTTCTTTTGTCTTTCACCATATCCTTCATGCCTCCAAGAGAGTTATCCTCAAGTTGTGGAAGATTTGTACAAGTTGGAGAATCATAAATATGTGGATCCCATTGAATCCTAGTTTCAAGCAGTCATCAACACACCTTATTCCCTCATCATTCAACAACTCTTGGTACCATATCAATTAAAAAATTGGTTTCTCATACTCGATATGTCTCGAAGTTCATTCTTTAAAATTGAGTGTGAGTATATTTAGCATTATGTTACGCACATGGCTATATTGGAAGTCCTCCTACACTTGAAGGAGGTCTTCCTCTCTCTAAATTAGGGTAGGGTAGTATAAGGGTAATGAATAAAATTTTCATTTGAAATAAAATTGTTATAGAAACACTCTTGAAACTACAATTCCTAAGGCACAACTATTGAAATTTTTGTCATTATGAACTCTTGTGGTAAGACTTGTCAGAAGAAATTCACTCTTAATGCCTCATATTTTATAAAGTGACTTTGATTATTGGCTGAGATTATTCATTGGGTCAATTAGGAGGATTTTTATTGTTATACCTTCCATTTATAATCTTAAAAACCTACTTTTGACCTATTCATTCTAACAGACTATCATCCAAGAAACCTTTTAAAAGTTTCTCTTCGAAGGTATTGATGAAAATACTCCTATGGTGGACCACTCCTATAAAACCCTAACAAGATTTCATGAGAACCCTAGCATGATCAACTTGAGGAATATTTCAATGATTATTTGAGATGTTTTCTTTAAAATGAGTCTTTAGGGTAGAAGGACCAACCAATAAAGATTAGTAATTAAAAAAATTTCATGCCATCCCGTGCTCTTAAGGAGCATATTTGCCTTCCCACCTATTAAGTAACCTATTTAAGGTTAATTATATTCAGAGTTTCTTTTAAAATGATTAATTGTGGGATAGGAGGTCTTGTTACAAGATGATACACCATGATCATGGGTCCTAACAAGAATGGCATTATTGCTATTGGTCACCAAGTCAGGGTAATGGGTTTTAGTTGAAAATATGGAAAACAAGAGGTCTCATCACGAGCTGACTTGGTCATTCTTGTTAGTTCATGAATGGAACTATCATTAGCTAGTTACCAAGCTAGGACAACGACCTTAAATTAGTTTCTAAAAAAAAAAATAAATCTTTCAATTGATTGTGAATTTATATCTAATAGATGGGGCATAGGAATTTCGTGGGGTTAAAATCCATCCTTGTTGAGGCTATAGATGCTTGTTGGCAATAGGACCATGCCTATGATATTAAAGTTAATTTTACACTATGATTTACCTGGTTATTTTTGTCTTTCCCTGAACTCATTATCATATCTCTGTGATAATGGCTTTAAGATTCTTTGTTAATGTGCTTTGGAGTTCTATCTTTTAGAAATATGAAGGTTTTCATGGATGTAGGACCCTTATTGCAAGTGATTCACTTTGTTTGAACAAGGGGAGCCTCAATTATATGATTGGGTAATGGTAAGATGGTCATCCTAGGAAGGTATTGTTTTGTCATATTTACTTTTCCCTACTTCCATCCATTTTAATTCCTTTAATTTCAAATAATGTCACTTCTATTTATAATAATGAGGCTATTGAAAGTGAAGACCTGCTAATTTGGATTGCTCTTGAGATGCTTTGTGGAAATTTTGATAGTGGGTTATTTCATTATTATACTATCCTTGCAGTTTATCATTTTTTATAGCAGATCTGGTATTTCTTTGGATCGGTCGTAATGAATAAATAATCCAGTATGGAAATGAACCAACATGCATTATCTTTTAGAACAACCAAATCTAGCAGGGAACATTTGTTTACACATGGTTGCACGAATATTTATGGTTCGATTTTGGTTTGTTGCAAGGGAACATTAGTATAGTAGTTGATTTTATTGCATGAGGACATGCAAGATGATTGGCATGGGGGGCGTTAGGCCCCAAAATTGTTGTACTTAATGCATACCCTACTTATTCCCTTGTTTTACCAGTTTATGAACTCTTTCTACATTCTTTTAATGCAATACTGAAGATTTGCACTTGGGTTGTATTTTATATAAGAATACCTTCATCATATGCATTTCTAGGATTGATGCTCATTAAAATGTTGTTAATGTAGATTGTATTGTTCTTGCATTGCATAGGCTTCTTCCACCAAGTATATGTGGACCACTTCATCATTCAAGTTTCCACGAAGGAAAATGCTAGTTGGTGGTATGAACATGTGTTTGGAATGATCTTGGATCCTTTTTTATAGTCATAGGTGAACCTATCTTTTATTGACCTATTTTTGCATTGAAGAGCAACATTCATGCACTAGAGCCCAACCAATTTGAGGCTTTCATACATCGGCACATTTTCGGGAAAATACAGGAAATTTTTTTATTCAAAATGTTGTTTAAACACCTCCACATCATTCAAAATGCACCAAACGTTTACAACTCAATTGATAGAGAATAATTAATAATTCAGCCCAAATTCACAACAGTGTTCAAACATCCAACTTCCCCTTATATTTTCGTGCAGATGAAGTCGAATATGAAAATTTCGAAACATGGGTTTTTCTCATAGTATATAAAATTGACTAAGCCTTAATTTCTTTTCTAAAATTCATCATGGTTTCGGAGATGTGAAGGGGTCTTTGAGGTAGATTTGTAGAAAAAGCAGGTAAAACCAAAATTTGCAAAAGTAGCCAAACAATAAACTTTGGGGACAGTTTACAAGGCAATGGAGATGAATCAGAAAATTCCAAGAGAGGTTATTGTTGAAAACATGATAAATTAGGTTTCCTCCAAACCAATTTCCCATATTCACATTTTTCTAAGAGGTACACAAGGTTCTTTGAGGAAGGTTTTATAAAAAATGATTATTTTTTGCAGAATTCCAAAATATGCCTAGATTTGCAAAATTCGTATCAGATTTGTGTTTCTTCAATTGTATCATGGCTGAAATAGATCTCCCATCCATGGTATATTGTTGGGATTCAATCTCTATATTGTTTTAAAAGGATTGGTTTGTTTAGAGAAAAACTTGTAATGTCAAAAGATTATAAAAATGGAGTTATGGCTCCAAGCATATCTAGAAATCCATTATTTTTACTCTCATCCTTTTAAGCTAAGTGTTGGGGTTCTTCCCCTTCCTCCAATAAATTTGGAACTTGAATATGGAGCTTTTTACACAAAATTTTGTCACACATGCTTTGCCTTCATGAAGAAACTCCCATTGTGTCCCTCTTCATGAGTAGATCAATTCCCTTTCGCAACATTTCCCCCGAAACTTCTGTTTTGCCTAGTTTACAAGACCGGCGCTAATGGCCTTTGTCTCCCCCGCACTGATGTGCGGAGATTAGCACTATCCCTAGTGTCGACAGGAGTGACTGAGCTGTGTTCCAATCGCGTCGGTCTTGTTATGGAAAGTTTTTTAAATTAAGAGCCGAAGCTTCCAGCTCTAGAAGCTTCGTAACGAAATTCTGGTAAATGGTTTGGCCAGATAGGGTCGAGGATGTCAATTTGGGCTCCTTTCCCCTATAAGGATGGAACCACCTCAAGGGATAAGACCTTATCCCATGAGAAGAGGATCCATCTCCCATCCATTCATCATATATAAACCTCCCTTCTTCCCAAGCACATGCTAGTATTAATGTTGGTGTGCTAGTGCTATTTTGGTTTGGAGTAAACAACAAGCTATTCATAGTTGTAGCTATCTAGTTGTGTGAGGGAGAAGTGTGATTTGGTTTGGAGTGAAACCTACAGGGAAGAGCATTAAAACTATTGTTGATTGAGGCCATCATGGAATGCTAGTAGAAGTGTGGGAGCCTGGTCTTGTCAGAGGAGAACTGCAACGTCAAGAAAATGGTTGTAATCTCTTCTTGATATCAATATATATGCAACTATCGATTGATTTCCTACATGATTTATCATATTACATATTCATGGCTTAATTTTTCTTGACTTTTTAAGTAGGTTGAGTTACAATTTGTCCATTATCACGATTGTTGTTTGCTATTGTTTACTTGTTTCAGGTGTTTGAAGAAGGAAGTGAGAGACAACTGGAGTGAGCAAGCAAGGACATCGTCAAACGGGATAAGCAAACTAAGAGGTAGGCCCTCTTAATTGGTTTTAACCTAAGGAAATATTCCATAGAATGTATTTATTGTGGCTAGACCCATTATTGGGCTAGAGGAATTTGTTTGTGGCTGCACTTATAATTTTACTTCACCACAAATTGGCAACTCCACTAGGGAACCAATCCTTTTGTTTATCTTGGATTTCATGATTTAATGTGAACTTTGCTAGTTCCACTTTTTCCCTTTGGTTCTGTTTCGTTTCTCCTGCTTACTGGCCTGAGTTTGAAATTCATGGTAGCAGATCTAGTCTCTGTTTCAAAACTTTTTATTTATTTTCTTAGCTCCTTTGATCAGCCCTCTTAATCCGCTGACAGTCACACCGATCGACGCGATATGCTGAGGAACAATTGCATCGACCAGCCTCTGGCACTTGTTGTCAGTTAGGCAATTGAACCGATGCCTATAAGTGAAGATTAGGTTTTGACCCAATCTTGGCGAGTGTGTTATGCTCCTATGATTTTGATCCCGTAAGCCTTTTGTACCGTTTTCTCCCTGACTAGAAAGCTGCTTTTCATATGATTTTGTTTTCTTGTTGGCTTATCATCTTTCTGCTTGATTGCTTGAGTCATTGGGTGGTTAGCAAGACTAGGGCATCTAGTTTTTCGTCCATTCAGCTATTTTTGAACTCAGTGAGTGGAGTTGTAGGTGTACTTACTCCTGGCATTTCGTTTTCGGTCCTTTTACGACTTTGACCTCTATTACAAAAGTTTTCGTTTTCTTGTCTAAATGCTTCTTTTCTCACATGGATCACATTTCTTGTCTTGTTTTTGGTAAAGTCCATGATTCATTAGTTTGAATGAGCCTCTCTTTTCATGTTTTCATCTGCTTGAAGAGCTTCTTGCCTCGAATTTTTTTTTTCACTGAAAAGTTGTATGCGAAAAGTTTATTTCGTTGTTTCATGAAAAAGTATGAAATTCTAGTTTGTTGCATCATTGTGCTATGATAACTTGCATCACTAAAAGGCTAGAATTGCATTGGCATTTGGAAAAGGAAAAGAACTTCTTTGCTTTCAAAAGGACTGTTAGATATGTACTTGTCAGGAAATTAGGAATTGGAATGCATTTTTCATTAGTTTATTTTTCGAAAAAGTAAGGTAGTGAAAGATCATTTTGCTTTCAGTTGCCTTGTTGTTTGCATTTGATTGAGTAGTGTCTACCCTCTCTAGTGTAGGAATTTCATCAAATTGAAAATGTCTTGTCTCATTTAGTTTCATTTAAGGTTTTTCGAGTCGCATCACTAAAACCTGAAAACTAAAGCATAACTCAAGATAAACTTTAAAATGAATTCAATTAACCTAAGGCGCATTTGAAATTTAACGATCATATCTAGATGGTCTAGGCTAGAGATGTGTTTTGGCGTCTTTAAACCTAGCAGCTGTCGTTAGCTTCGGCATTACACAATGCTAGTATGGATTTGTGCTTCTCGTACCATCGAGTATATAACGGGATACCCCTCTAGGCTGCAATCCTTTATCCCTAGGAAGTCGAGTTAGCCACCTTGCAAACATGATACACCGAACACAACATTCGGGGAAATTGCCTACTCGTACTTCTCGGTTCGCCGAGAGGTATTTTGTAGTTCATTGTTGCCTGGTAATCCTGTTTACCTAGATAATCCATAGAAATCATTTGATATTTTTGACTCATTAAACTTAAAAGATAGTTCAAGCACTTGTCCTTTCGAGCTCCTTTCCAATTGAAAGTGATAGAGACATCTTTGTTTTTTTATCTACTCTTAAAAAATGAAAGAGCACTAGTCTTTTATGCGTCTTAATAATTGATTGACCAAGATTTGAAAACACCCTGTTACTCTTTTCTAAGACTAAATCGTGAGTTTCCCTAGAAAATTTTAAAGCCTTGAAGTTAATTTCTCTACCGACTAAGACAAGGTCATCGTGGTTGAATCATCTGGTTCACCCAATTCCTCTTCCTCTCCTCCGTCTAAAAGATTGTCTGAGGATCCATTTCCTGAGTTACTAGAGGCACTCGAGGACCAAGGTGTTGAACTCAGAATTGTTCTGAGCATTCAACATTTGTCATCTCATCCTCCACCTACTTTCGATACTAGGTCATTTGTTGATCTTGGCCCAGAATCTTCAGACAATCCTGTTCAAACTCCTGAGAACTCACCAACCACTAACGGTCAGCTTGGACTGGTTATCTATCCTCTAAATCCTCTATTTGACACTGTTGTGATATCATCACAGCGTCCTCACAGTCTGTATGACCAGTCGGGTGTTCCTTTGGAACTATCCCCTTGTACTTCTTCGGCCATTCATCGTCATTTGTTTCCAGACATGGAACCCAAAGACAATGCTCTAGTCACCTCTCTGGAAGAGTCTAAACTTTCTTCTCCACACACTATTGAGGAGGAAGAGCTACCTTTTCCTCCCGAGGGTTTCCCCTATTCAGGGGGTATTCCTGCCTGTTTTCCACCTAGCTATGTGTCTTTGGCACAGTTTGTTTCAGGTACACCTAGTGCCTCATCACTTTACCATAACCCTGTTTTGGCGTCAGGCACCATGCCTACTTCAAGTCTGTTCGTTGTGAACATGACTTCCCAACAGGTTGTTACCTCAATGTTATCGGGAAATCTAGTGTCTATGCAGAGCTGCTAGTCCCACTAAGACTGGTAGCTATCTTAGAAACAAACAAACTAAAACTACTTTCGTTTTCCTTTATGAGAAGTATATAAGAGGGGAACAAAGGATACCAACCTCTGTCTTGCGCTTGGTTCCTTGCTTGATTCCTCTCCCTTCTGATAGATCTTTGCCACTCACTTCCTCGTCTACCCAGCTTCACAAAGCACCTATGGAATCAAAGCAGCATAACACTATCCAAGAACAGAGATCTACTATCACAAACAATATAGGACCATATATATATTGACCACACAAATGCATATATCATCAATCATACAAGAATGTGGAGGAAAACTTGAATAGCTTAATTAATATCAAGAATAGCAAAGAGGATTACAACCAATTGTTCTGACCCAGTGTCATCCTCTCAGCAAGAAAGCCCTTCTTCACCTCATGAAAAGCTTAGATCACCCAACACTATGATGTTACACCAAGAAACCAGTAGCACTTCCTTACAAGATACAAAATTCCAGCCTCTTGGATCTCTGGGATGAGGGATCCATATATAGATGATTGCAAGGAGGTGAGTTAGCTTCTGAGATTTGATTAGTGTCCTCTCTCTGATAGTTCTTGATTCCACTTGGAGATTGATGATATCTTACTCATCCCTGGGTGAATTCAGAGAGGCAAGTGTCACAGGAGAAGTTTCTGGAAGATTCCATGATCATCCACCTCGCAAATTGACTCTGCCATTTGTCCACTCTCGCCCATCACACCCCATAGAAGGGCTTTTCAGTATGCATCACACCTCTCGTGTGCATTTAGGTGGGATGCATTGCACTTTGACCATGGGGCAAGTGAGATGGTCCAGTTTTGACCAGTTCTGAGCAATTTTTCATGGAGAACTTCTGGGAGATGATGTAATCAGCTGACCTTGTTCCTTTAGGGTGTGAAACAACACTTTTAGGGACTTAGAAGCCCTTGGTTTATGGACATATATGATTGGGGTTGCAGTGCCCAAAAATTTCTATAACAGTTTCCCCCTAAAACATGAGGTCGTTAATCTTTTGATGTCAGGTGAAATGCTTTATCATGAGGATCCGAAGTTTTTTTGAGCTGGAAGGTGGCCTGTAATAAGATACAATATAATAAATTATCTTCATAATATTTTCATGATCTAGTTGAGGTGGGCATTCCCATGCTCAGCTTTATAAATTTATTTTCATGTACATAAGACAGACAATCGTCTGTGTGCACACTGATGATTCTGGTAGAGCCATCATCCCTTAGATTGGATGATTATCTGTGCAGCAATGATGTACATTTGATGTCTTTATTTTCCTGAATATATATCACAGCCCAGATGGATGAAACTAGATCTGGGGTCTTCAATCTTGTTCGATCTTAACTCAAAGTACAAGTCGATCCATGTGAGAGATTTTCTGGAGTCGAACATGGAAAGACATCGCCTGATTACCAACCAGTGATGTAAGTTGTTAATAGGCATGAGAGGAATCACCGATAATGATGATGACCCTCAAGGTACTATAGTACAATTCACTTGGTGTGAATAAGGGACTTGGCGTCGAACACCATGCAAAATCTTTCGGTCGAAGGCCATTGATGTAAACCTATCGCCGGAGGTGAGAAACTTGCCATTGAGGCATGCAAGCTTCAAAGTACTGAAAGGGTTGTCCCTAAGTCGACTTCTTGGATAATGAGCTGTTGTCGACAAGAAGCGACCCGCTGTAGGAGGGCCTTAATGAATCGCACATCTACGGCACGGAACGGAGCAAATGATTTTGGAGGTGAAAACGGTCTAATGATACAGGGTTTAGGGTGGTGGTCATGAAAGAATGGAGCGTGAATGTATTGCAGTGGATGAGACACAGGTGAATTCTTTGAGCGACTTCTCTTGAACATACCGGCGACACTAACATGATGGATTGGTAGCGTTAACCCCAAATATGGATGGTGTGATCGACCAATGGTGATATGACCAGTGAACGGAACAACCCAACCCAACTCAGATGCGGAGTGAAAGTGTCATGTTCAAGAGCGACTTGCTACCAATAAAGTTTCTTCAAATTTTCTTCCCAATTTTTCCCCAGTCATTGCTGACCAGTACCTCTTTATTTTTGTCAAGCTTGAGGAGGATAACATATGATTTTCCTATAATTTTCCCTTCGGGCAAACCCATCGTTATGTTTTAACGAGCCTAGTGATAGTGAAACTCGTTCTTGTCTGTATGGACAAGTTTGTCGCTATTTGGTTTTAACGAGTTTAACGAAAAAGATAACTCGGTCCTTTTCAATTTTAGAGAGTCTGAAAGGGACGTAAAGAAAACTCCAACAATCCTTTTTCGTCATATAATCCCTTAAGTCCAAAAAAGTATAAAATAATACAAAAGGGATGAATTTTCGGTAATTTTAACGAGCCGAACGAAACAAGCGCTCAATCTTTTTGTGTAATAATCCCTTAGGTCCAGAAAGATTAAAATCTAAAGGAGGGATAGCACTTCCGGTCACTTTAACAAGCTGGAGAGGCCAATTACTTGTCAATGTTTTCATATTCTACGAGTCAGATGAAAATAGCTTAAAGGAGACTTGTTTCTCGAGAAACGAGTGATAAATTCGGGTAGCAGCTAATTCCAGGTAAGGTTTGGAATTTTCCAATCACGACAGTGTCACAAGGATGGCTAACAGGATCACTCTTTGCAACTGTTCCTCAAAAAGGTTAAACAATCAAATGGAGGTGAATGATCAGCCAAAGCAGAGTGGAGGTGATGATGAGAACACGACCAAGGCTCAAAGTTTGATGATAATTCATTCATGATGGTTATTTACCGGAAATTGGTTCATTTTTTAATGAATGAGCTTAAACTCTGGGGGAAACATTTGCTCATTGCTTATGTTTAATTTTTAACGAGCTTGAACTCCACATAAAAATTGCTCGATATAATGGTCATTGATTACCTTGATCTTACCATTGACAAATTTATTCCTTCAAAGGTTGTACTGCCTATTCAATTGCTTCATCAAACTAGTTAGAAACGAATAATATATGCTTGAAAAATGAGTCAAAACACTAATATTTTACTTGAATTACGTGAAAAGTAATTAAAAGTGGTTTTTACCTCTCATTTTACCATTTCATTTGAACTTTGGTTCGTTGGAGCTTTGGAGGTGCTTTCCCCCTTCATTTTCATTAGCTAATTCTGGGAGATTCTGTGGACGATTCTCGGCGCTGTCTGGACTAGGTAAGAGCTAAACTTGAGCTCTTCAGTTTCATTCTTTCCTTTTTGAATTCTAAGCATGTTTCCTGGTTTTTATGAACCCCTGGGGTTTGAAGAATTCGTCTTGGCTCCATTGCACCTTTCCTATATCAAAAAGTGCGATGCATACTGGCCTGGCCAATGGCTAGTCAGCATGCATCCCACCCAGTACACTGCTGGGGGTGCGATGGGCGCAAGGAGGGAAACTTGTGCACAGTTTTTCATGGAATTTTTTGCTTTTTCACCAAATCAGGATCCTGACTCTTCTCTTTTTTTTTTCAGAGATTCATCGGAGCAAAATGCCTGTTACATGGCGAGAACGTGAGCATGAAGAAGAGGACATGCTTGCTTTACATGATCTGGGTACGGTAACTGCACTGCGAAATTGTGGCTTGTTGAAGTTTTTTCGCATCTCTAGCATGAGGCAACAAATCAACTTGTTGCAATATTTTCTCGATGCATGGGATCCTACCAACTAGGTGTTCCAGATTAGGGGCAAATCCATCCCCTTGACTGTCGTGGACATCTATTTTTTGACCGGTTTATCAAGGCGTGGTTCCCATATCTCATTATCAGGTTCGGCCCGTGGGGGTGAATCTGTGAGAGATTATATTTGCCAGTATTGTAGAGAGGGATCTCAGCCGAGTAAGGACGGCAAGATCAATATCCGAGACGTCACTGACAGGTCCTTGAGGACCATTCTGTTCACTTTTGCTAGACTGGCTAGTAGTGCGGCTCTTCATGTGGCCAACAGGTCTTACATGCAGTATGCCTTGAACCAAAGGTGTTCAACCGGTGTGATGCAGTACTTTCTGTGATGAAAGAACAACTGACCAAGGTAAAAAAGCGGAAGATTGAAGAACTTTGGTTATGGTTCTATTTTGACCGCTTTTGCCTTGGAAAAGATCCCACTGATGCAGCCACAGTATATTCCACTTGGCTTACCTCCACTCACTGAGCCACGGATGTAGAGATGGGTTGACTTCATGGCCCGACATGCGGGTCAGTCCTAGATTTCTTTCTCTGATACCTTCTTTGAGTGGTTCAACCATCAGCAGATGATTTTTTCCGAGTGTCCATATGCTGGTATGGATTTCCAGGGTGATCCGGATTTGGCACTGTCGGCTGGTGAGCAGTGGGGTGCCATAGGTAAATTCTCTGACCAAATTCATGTTTATTGCTTTTCATAATGTTCTTATACTTTCTTTACTCAAGACTAATCAAAACTCATGCGCTCATGTAGACATTGGACCAGTCCAACCAGCAGTACGTCCGAGAGTGCCAGCTGCCGCTCCGACAGGAGAGGCTATGGGGAGGGCTATCCTTTGCGACATTGATGTGGCCGAGACTCTTTCAGCATTGCAGGATCAGGTCGAGGGTCTCACTCTTGGTATTATGGATGTGAGGACCGACGAGCTACCTCTGAGGCTATAGCGACATACTACTGGTGTGCCAAGTCGATGGACTCGACTTTTACGCATGATTGCATAGACGGTGACTTGTTATCATCAGCACCATTAGATTAGGGTGCCCCCTAACATTTTGAGTTTTGGGTCATCTAACCAATCTTGTCTTGGTTACAAAACATCATGTGTAAACCAAAAACAGTTATATATATATTTTTGATTTTCGGAGTTTTATTTTGGTTAAGTTACATGATCCTGATGCAAATATTGATGAAATGCTTCTTTTATAAATATTGCAAATGTCTATCTAACACACAATTTTCCAATGAGTCTATTAATGTGTTTAAGTTTCTAGAAATATGCTGATATTGAATAGAATCAAACTGTCTTTCCAAAATCCTGACCCTTAGGAACATGCGATAGATAGCTTGATGTCGGATGGAGTAGATACCAGTGAGTTATAGGATGACGAGTTGCGAGTCTAGCCTGACAACAAGTCGGCGTATGCCATGTGTGATGGCATCAGAGAGTAGTTCTATCAACACGCTATATCCAGTGATGTTATTTGTTGATCGACCAATACATACCCCTCTGAAACTTACTAACTCGCCGCTTGGATCAAAAATGGCCCAGGAAGCAGAAGATAGGTTCCGCAAACTATGACTCACTCCGTCGGCATATCCAACAAATGATTCCAATAGGTTTGATATCTGCAACAAATGTAAAAAATGGATTACCTGACGAAAACAATTACCCTTAGCGAAAACAAAAATTTAACAAAAGCATAGGGGTTACTACACTGAATCATGCGTAGTAACACGTAAGATACAACCCGTTATGGGGTTGCGCCAGTGGAATCCCATCATAATCCACTAAATCATAGGCCCCTTTTGCTATTACACGTTTAACAATATAGGGTCCCATCCACAAAGACTTGAATTTACCTGCTCCCAATTTATCGGATTTCTAGTCGTAAAGTAAGACCAAGTCACCTTCTGAGAAGACACGAGGTTTGACATTCTTGTCGAACTGCACCTTGACTCATTTCTTATGGGCTTTGTTAGCCAAAGCGGCATCACGACGGGTTTCATCCAATTGGATTAGTTCCAAGAAACGAACCTCCTCTTCTGAAGTTTCGGGGAGAAGGTCGACTGCGAGTTTGAGGGACGAGATTTCAAACTGAACTGGTAAGATTGCTTCTAGGCCATACACTAGTTGAAAGGGCGTAAACCCAGTTGCATTCCTTACCGATGTTCGGTATGCCCACAAGGCCGAGTACAGGATCAGGTGCCAACTCCTTTTGTGGACTCCATTCATCCTTTGCAGCATTCGCTTCAGGACCTTGTTGATTGCTTCAACTTGTCCATTTGCCTGCGGGTAATATGGAGTAGAGCTGTCGTGGGACAACCCTAATTTGGCAGCTAATTCAACCATAATGTGATTGCGAAAATGCGATCCATGATCTGTGACTATGGCCTGTGGAACATCGAATCTGGCGACTACATGGTTGAAAAAGAAAAGGGCAGCCATTTCGCCAGTGTTGTTTAATGTAGGCATCACCTTGGCCCATTTGGTAAAATAGTCCACCGCGACTATGATATACCCATGCCCCCCGGTCGAGGTGGGGTTACATGTCATGAAATCTATGCCCCATTTGGCGAATGGCCCAACAACAACTACTGGTTGCAGGGGTGTGGGTGGTCTTCTAGTTTTGCTATCGAAAATTTGACACGCATGGCAACTTCTGACTGCAGTTATGCAATCTTTGAACATTGTTGGCCAGAAGTATCTTGCTTGTGAAATTTTTTGCGTCGCAGCGTAACCAGATTGATGCCCCCCACACGCGCTTGAATGGCAATCATTCAGGACTTTTTCGGCCTCCTCATGGGTGAGGCACCTCCTTAGAACTGTATCAACACCATGACGGTAAATTGTGTCACTGACGATCATGTAGTCTTTTGATTGGTATTGAATACGTCTCTGTTCCGAGCGAGAGGTATTAGACCTATATTTTTGGGTTTGGAGATAGATTATTATATCCCCATACCACGGGTTGCTTGAAGATATCAGAAACAAAGATTCATCCACGATGGTTTCTTCAGATGTTTCATCAATGGATGACGATGGGAGATCGCATAGTAATTCCGCGAAAACCAGGGATTTCTTTGATTTGGATTTTACAAATTCTAGATAAAAATCTTGAAGAATTGCTATCCATTTTGAATATTTTCCCCCCAGAAACTGTCGTGACAATATATAAGTCATGGGGTTGCAATCTGACAAAATGGTAGTTTTTCGAAAGAGGACATAGTGTCGAAATCTCTGTATTGCTTGAACAGCTGCGAGAGGCAGATTTTCAACATAGGAATACTTGCTTTCTGTATCATTTAAGTTTCTACTCAAATAATATATAGGATTTTCAATTCCATTGTCTTCTTGAACTAAAACCATTGCGATGGTTGTATCTGCTGCAGCCAGATACAGGTTAAAGTCTTTTTGATAATCAGGAGCGCACATTAATGATGCTTTTATTAGGGATTCCTTTAAAGCATCAAAGGAATCTTGTGCTACCTGATCCCAGATGAAGGGTACTTCTTTTTTCAATAGACGTGTATAACCTTTAGCAAGTTCGGCGTAATTTGGAATGAACCTCCTCAAAAAGTTTGCTTTCCCTTGGAGTTTCTGAATCTGAAGCAAATTTGAAGGTGGAGGCAAATTTATGATTGCCTGAACCTTACATGGGTCGAGACGAATCTCGTCCTTTGAGACTACAAAGCCAAGCAAACGACCAAAATTGACACAGAACACACATTTGTGTGGATTGAGTCGTATCTTGTATTGTCGACAATGTAGAAATATCACTCTCAAATGCTGCGGATGATCGGTCCACTTTCGCGAATGAGCTGGAATATCATCAAGATATGGTTGAACGATGTTTTTGATGTCATAGAAGGCATAATTCATTGCCCTCTGAAATTTCGCCCCTACATTCTTTAAACCAAAGGGTAACTTGCGATATGCAAATGTGCCCCACAGACAAATAAATGCAGTCTTTGACTGGTCCTGTGGGCGGATATTTATTTGATTATACCCGGAGAATCCATCCATGAATGAAAAGATTTCACATCCAGTGTATTCATTAATTATCTGGTCAGTAAAGGGTGTAGGGTAGTTGTCTTTTGGACAAGCTTGATTTACATCCCTATAATCGACGCACACTCTAATCGTTCCTTGTTTTTCATTACAGGAACAATGTTCGATACCCAATCGGTTAGAGGAACCGAGTAAATAAAACCAGCATGGAGAAGTTTTTGAACTTCTACCTTGATGGCAGCGGCTTTCTTGGGGTGCACCTGCCGTAGCCGTTGTCGTACTGGTTTGACATCTGGATACATCTTTATTTTGTGTTCAACTATACTCGAGTCAATGCCTAGCATTTCATCATATGACCAAGCAAAGACATCTCTGAATTCGCGAAAAAGAACTTCGTATATTTCCAGTTCTGAAGGAGAACAACATTTGACAACATAGAAATTCTCTACAACATCTATTTTGGTCGAGATATTTATGGCGATAGTCTCTTCGATATTGGACAAGTTTCGCTCGGAATCCACCGTGTTTACAGTATTTGATAGGAAATCAAAAACTGAAGGATGATGAAGGTCATCAAGAGTATCTTCTTGACAATCCGGAAGATGGGAACGATGGTGGTAATCTTCCCATGGCACCTCGTCAATTATCATTGACTGAACAATTCCTTCGTCTGTGTAATGTACTCGCGACCAAGGATCTGAAGGGGTGCCATATTCCTTAGACCTATCTATCCAAACACTTGATGAGTGTTGATTTGGGTTTGCCTCCCATTCCAAAAACATTGATTGCTACAATATTTCTATTGGGCTTGGAGGCAATACCTGCAGATGATCCATGCTAATATCGTTTTTTGAGATTTTTTGAATAGAAGATATCATATTGTAGGTTCCTACCATCGCCACTTCCGCCAGATTGATTGAAGGTGGGAGGGAAAAAGTCCCCATTAATATAGGGTCTTTTAGTAGGCCTACTCCAATATTTTGAAGCGAATGGGGGCTTCCATGGATCATCGGAATGCTTCCTGTAACTTGGGAACTATTGGGGAGAAATGTTTGTTGGTCGACGATTGTAATTCCCCCTTGAAAGGGAAATGCAATCTTCCTGAAGTAGGTCGATACAACCATAGCCATAGCATATATCCAGGGCCTTCCCAGTAGGATGTTGTAATCGAGGTTTCCGTCGATTACTTCAACATCTATTTCTACTGTTTTCCCCCCCAGTTCAACTTGCAAGTTACTTAAAATCCCATATGGGGTATATGTTCATCCACCAAATGATTTTAATGTCATCGAAGATTGCGACAAGGTTGGAGATCCTAAAGTTTTCCAGCAACTCATCGACATAATACATGTAGATGCCCCCTCATCAATAATTGTTCGATGAACAGTTTTGTTGAGGTCTTTCACTTGAATGAGGAAAGATAGTTGAGCTGGTAACTGAGGATCATATCCTTTGTGATTAAAGGACACAAGATTAGAATCCTTTGGGTCAATCCCACCTATTGCTAATAATAAAGCCTGCTTTTGGGAGGGGAAATTTTTTAGTACCTCAAGTGTCGACATAGCGAATGGCGATTGGGCCAGATCTTCCACTATATTATAATGTTGTGTTGCTCTGGCATGAGGATTAAATGTCAACTTATGTACTACTCCCTTTGGCAGTTTTATTGTTAGCTCTGGAATGATGGGCGGCACAACTTCTGTCGAAGTTGTTGTCGAACTACTAGGTTGATCTTTATCCTTGTTGTTCGACAGCTGTGGATTCCCGTAAGCTTTATTCGTTGTCGTTATCAAAGCATCATTTTGCTGCTTCGAAACCGACAACATCAGCACTTGGGATGGGGAAGCATTGTCACTGGAAACCAGATTTGTTCCTGGATTTGGAAACGGATCAGTTAATACTGCCGAAGTTTTTGAATTCTTGAAGAATTTTTTAAGCTCAGCTTTATATGGACAATCTCTTATCCAATGATCCTCATCACATATAAGACATGGATGATTTGGTTTCTTATCTCCAGAAGGGTTTGCATAATATTTTTCAGGTGATGGTTCCTCCTGATTCTTCTTCTTCCCTTTGTTTTTCTTCTTGCCTCCTGGTTGCTTGGTTTCTTTGCCTTTGTCAGTTGAGACGACATTTACTTCTGAGGCGAGAAGTTCCTCATTTTCGTTTTGACTAGAAATCTTACGGGCCTTTTTAGATGTAGCCTTTGTTGATTTCGTGTCTGTCGTAACAATCACGCCATCGTCGGCATGAGAGTCATTGTTCGATTTAGGAGGAGAAGGAACGAAAAATTCTGGTCTGGGAGCATCAGGGATTTTATCATAGAGCGTGCCAGACTGAGTATAAATCAAGTCTAAATATTGCGCACGAGCAATAACTTGCTCTTCAGTGACGACTCCTCCCTTTGCCACATCTTCTGTAATGGAAGGTAATAATAACTTAATAAACCATTCAGCTAAAAGCTGATCAGGAACGTATGTTTTTACCATTATAAGATGACGTCGCCACTCATGAATATGATCGGATATGTGAGTGGCCGTTGTTTGCTTAAAATTGGTAAGAAGTTTTGTTCCCATTTCGTACCTTATGGGTAACTAAAAATGGGTTAAAAAATTTGTGGCTAGGGTACTGAAGTTATCAAATGAAGCTCTAGGTAATTCGATATACCATTTTGCTGTTGGACCAGTTAACGTTCTCCGAAAAAGGCGAAGTCTAATCGAATCATTGTTTAGGGTGTTTGATGAGCACCACAGATGAAAGGTCATCACATGATTTGACGGGTCTTCACCCGGATTTCCATTAAATTTAGGAATATCTAACGGAAGTTTATGCGGAATCGCTGGCCACCAAGGGGCGTAAGCAATTGGATTGTTTGTTAGCCGATTTAGATCTGGTAACTCTAAAGTCGTCACAAGGGGTAACTGTTGATTAAGGTTTGGTGAAGCATACCTAGGATAAGATGGAATTGCCTGAGCAGTTGGTCTTTGCATACCAGCATAATGGATTTGATGCTGGTAACTTTGGTAAGGTTGATGGGCATAACCATTATAGAATGGTTGATTTTGACCGTTTTGAATATACGGCCGCCCATTATTTGCAAATATTTGTTGCTCAGATCCTTGGTAAACTTGTTGGAATTGCGGTTGTTGATATTGCACCACCCATGGTTGTGAAGCCATGTGCTATTGTCCAATACTAGATGTTTGACCAAGATGAGGGGTAATTGTACCCGTTTGGGCCTTTGTCATTCCACTAGTTGGCGATTGTGGTTGAGTCGCAGGGATAAGAGGTTGTTGCATTACGACTTTAGAAACCTGAGGTTGACATACAACAGCCAACACTTGTACTTGTGACACCGTCACAATAGCCGACGTAGTTGATACATTTGACATAGGTAAACATTGTTGCATCGAGTATACAACTCTTGGTTGTTGAGGCAGTATCGGCACCCAACCGCTAGACGTAATTACAACATAACCTAAATTTTGTTGTGAATTATCAAATGGTTGTTCTCCCGAAGGAGACAATGAAAGGGTATATTTCCCCCCATACGACTGTAATCTGGTACTCAAAGGAATGATTTGTCCTTGACGACCAGACTGCCCAAATTGACACCATGAAGGATCAATTTTCTGAGACTCAACATAAGAGCTCCTGGATATTATTTCGGATGAACAAATGGGAATGGACCATACTGTCGAAATAGCCCCTGAGTGGGCCCCATCTAGTGATTGAGAGCTAGTTGGGACAGATGGTATGCCGACGAACATTGTTGGAGTGACAGTAGGAAGTTCTGCCGTCACTGTGTCAGATGACACAGTCCTAGATGTCAACGGTTGTTCAGACATTTCTATTCTATCCAAAAGATTTCCTAGCGATTCTACAGGAGTTTCCGATAATGGTAGATTAATTTCTAATGAAGAAGGATATAGGGTGATCCCGACTCCTAATTGCGATGGAGTACTAGATGGAGGATACTCCACTATCTCTTCTATAGCAATCAGACCAGGTGGAAGAGGTAGACCGTCAGGTTCGTAAAATATTTCTGGTGTCAAAGAAGGTATAGATTCTGTAGCGACAGATATTTGGGGAATAACACCTTCCGAATCAGCTGTAGATGGAGCTGGTTCAGTAATACAAGTGTTTATCTTCACACTAGGATCAACTCTACTGTCCTTTGGTGGCTGCGGAACTTCTTCTATAAAGGTAGGGATACCAGAAATGTTTGGAGTAACCGGAGTCTCCAATGGTGTCAGAACACTTGTTCCAACTTTACTAGGGGATTTTGAACCGGTTAAATGAGTTTGCTTCGTCCGTAATAGTTTTGATTCTAGAGACAAAGGCAGTTGACTTGTAAGCCTCCAGGAACGATGGGGTTTCAATTGAATTTCTTCCACGATTGCAGATTACTCGATCAACTAAAAATTAAGGGGAAATATGTTTCCGGATTATATGAATTTTAGACAATTTGACACAACTTGTTTTTTCAATTTTTAAGAGTCGAGAAAAAACAAAAGATGACTCTAGTCGCCTTCGATTTTTAATGAGCTTGAAGTGACAAGTGCTCAGATGGACCTTTTCCTTTAAGGAATCTGAAAAGGAATGAAAGAGACTACTATGGAAATCTAGACAGAGGGATTACCAAACCAATCACAAAACTGCAAAATACTTTTTACGTTACGACAGTCAATCTTCCCGAATGTTGTGTTCAGTGCATTGCAATCGATAGGGCGGCAGACACAGCTTCCTATGGATAAAGGATATAGCCTATTGTGGTATCCCAATATATACTCAACAGTACATGGGAGCACAAGTTCGTATTGGCACTTTCCATCTCAAAGTGGAGGAATCACCCAACCAGCAATGAAAACAACAGTTACCAGGCTTTACGACGCCAGAATACGTCTCTAGCCTAGACTTCTAAATGTTGTGCATTAGGTTCCAAAGAGTTTTTAGATTCATTAAATTTATTTTACAGTTGATCTTGTTTAAGAAATTTGCCTTTCAGGTTCACCGCGTGATGTAGATATACAATTCCTAAATGCAATCTAAGATGATAAACAATCGTTTAATATTCTTTTTGCAATGAAAATCCTAGCTACTAAAGAAAGAGAGATGATATTATTTCAACATAGAGCAGAGAGCACACACTATATGCACTGTCCTAATTCAAAACAACAAATAGTCTAAATTCAAATGCACATGCATGTATTTGTTTTCACCCTTCTTAATGTGTGATTGACAAAAAGAAAGCTAAGCGCAAATCTGAATTATTTTTCAAAGCGATATTACTAACAAGCTTCTTTTCAAGACAAAATGAAGACAATGACGACACTTTGCGATTTGGAATTGAAAACTTTCTTTCGACACTTGAAAAACTACTAATTCAAATCAAATACAAGAGTAACAGTGTAATCGACTATCAAGAACAATCGGATTCTCTTCTATGACTAAAAACGACACTTGTGACACTTCCAAATCAAGAAACGACAGTTCAATTACGCTACTTCTTTGTAAAAGAGAACTGAAAATGGCTCACAATACATAAAGACATTTACAGTTATTTGCATAATGGAGGTGGAATAATGGCAAGGAAGGGGGTTTCCACAGAGGTATACTGATTATAGACAGCAAAACTCCTGAATAGAGCTGAAAAGAGTGAAGAAAAACCAAAGTCTGGAGGCAAAATTAGCCTTCTTTGACCATCGTACCTGTTACACATGGATTCTAGTATGCATCCCACCTAAAACACTCAGGAAGTGCGATGTATACTGATATCCTTGAAGAGAGGGTGCGATGGTACAATGCAAGACTTTTGATCCAGTTCTTGATCACAATTTGCAGCACAATTCAAGGATTTAGGCCGAGCAAGTGATAATCAGTAAATAAATCACAAGGGTAGATCTAAGGAGGTTACTAGAGCCACCATAAGGGCAATTAGGATGTTTACAAATCAATTGTTCAGTTTATAAAAAAAACCCAAAGATAGACTGAAGCAGCGTTGATCTACTTTGCACTTGCATAGCAAATGTAGTTCGAAGGCTAGCTAGCTTGACTTCAGGCTACGTCTGTAAGTTTATAAAAAAAACAAGTATAGAAAAGCAAACAAGCTATTCGCTCCCCAGTGGAGTCACCTTTTGTTATTGGGAAATCTAGTGTCTATGTAGAGCTACTAGTCCCACTAAGACTGGTAGCTATCTTAGAAACAAACAAACTAAAACTACTTTCGTTTTCCTTTATGAGAAGTAGATAAGAGGGGAACAAAGGAGACCAACCTCTATCTTGCGCTTGGTTCCTTGCTTGATTCCTTTCCCTTCTGATAGATCTTTGCCACTCGCTTCCTCATCTACCCAGCTTCAAAGAGCACCTGTGGAATCAAAGCAGCATAACACTATCCAAGAATAGAGATCTACTATCACAAACAATATAGGACTAGATATATATTGACCACACAAATGCATATATCATCAATCATATAAGAATGTGGAGGAAAACTTGAATAGCTTTATTAATATTAAGAATAGCAAAGAGGATTACAACCAATTGTTCTGACCCAGCGTCATCCTCTCAGCAAGAAAGCCCTTCTTCACCTCATGAAAAGCTTAGATCACCGAACACTATGATGTTACACCAAGAAACTAGCAGCACTTCCTTACAAGATACAAAATTCCAGCATATTGGATCTCTGGGATGAGGGATCCATATATAGATGATTGCAAGGAGGTGAGTCAGCTTCTGATATTTGATTAGTGTCCTCTCTCTAATAGTTCTTGATTCCACTTGGAGATTGATGATCTCTTACTCATCCCTTGGCGGATTCGGAGAGGCAAGTGTCACAGGAGAAGTTTCTGGAAGATTCCATGATCATCCACCTCGCAAATTGACTCTGCCATTTGTCCACTCTCGCCCATCGCACCCCATAGAAGGGCTTTTCGATGCATCGCACCTCCCGTGTGCATTTAGGTGGGATGTATCACACTTTGACCATGGGGCAGGTGAGATGGTGTAGTTTTGACCAGTTCTGAGCAGTTTTTCATGGAGAAATTCCGGGAGATGATGTAATCAGCTGACCTTGTTCCTTTAGGGTGTGAAACAACACTTTTAGGGACTTAAGAGCCCTTGGTTTATGGACTTATATGATTGGGGTTGCAGTGCCCAAAAATGTCTATAACACTCAGTCTCGGTGCAACCCAACATTCCGAATACCCTTGTATCGTTAATCCAAGTTACCCATCAAGAACAACTTGTAGTTTCGAAGAATGTCTCTGTTAGTTCCTCCATCTCTCTAGTCAGTGGCAAGGTTGTGCCACCACCTGGGGGGAAAACCTGAATGTTTCTATGGTGTCAGGTGCCAACAATGTGAGTGGCTCACAAGCTCACATGCTTGGTATGAACCAAGCTTCTTCTAGTATTATTCACAACCCTACTGATCCTAGTGAATCAAGAAATGTCCAGTACCAATAGGTTCAGAGTCTCGTTGGTCCATCTAGATCAAGCAATGTTCAGTAATAGCAGCCCTATGGGGCTTAGGTCCAATACCAAACCCCTTACATTCCATATGGTTCTCAAGGAATGGTTAATCAACCTTACACCCTCCAATCTGGGCAATACATTTAGCCTGGCTATGGCCAGATTCAATTTGGAAATTTCCTGGGCACTGTTCAAGTACCATTGCAACAAGGATAGCCTCTACAACAATAAGGGTAGCCTTTGTTACTGCAAGGGTAACCTTTGTTGCAGCAAGGGCTCTCTGCGCAGCCGCAAGGGCAAATGATCCCACAGCAAGGTCAACTGCAACAATCGCAAGGTCAACCCTTGCAATAGTTGTAGCAAACCGTGCAGCAGTAGATGCAATATGCTCTGCACACCTCCCAGCCCATGTCCTCATAGGGCCAACCTCTGTAGCCTCAGGGACAAATTTTGCAACCGCAAGGTCAACCCTTGCAACAGAAAAACCAACCATGGCAACACCAACCCTTGTATGCATATCAGCAGGGTCAAGGTCAAGTTTTGTAGTAGTAGGCTCAAAATCCTAATGTCCTAGGTCAACAAGTCCAGAATCCTACCAGCTAAGGGCATCAGGTACAAAAAATTGACACCCTAGGTCACCAGGTTCAAAATCCTTTTTGCCAAGGGCAGTAGGTACAAAATCCTCTTTTTCAGGGGCAAATAGGTTCATCCCCATATGTTCAAGGACAACAGGTCTAATATCCATATGTCCAAGGTCAACAGGCTCAACAACCTTTTAACCCATACGTTTCTTATCAAAAACATATGGCCGGATAGTTCCAAGGTATTCAAGGTCAAAATCCTCCCTATGGTCAAGGTAATCAGCAATGGGGGCAACCTCAGATGCCATATGGCCAAAATCCCCCACTGTGGGGCCAAAATCCTTACCAGCAGGGATGGGCTCCTTCATTCGGACCTGCTTATCGACCTCCCATGCCTTTTAACACCCAATTTCCATTCTTGGCTACACTTGAATTGCCAGATGTATCTCTTCTCACTAATGATCCAATCCTTCATTCACCATACTAGCCTTCGGTGTCGTCCAAGATACCAAGAAATTGTCCAAAGTTCGATGGAAAGCTAAAGAAGATCCTCAGGCCCATGTGAAGACATATCACCTCTAGTGCTCATTGAACTCGTACGTTGACGATTCCATTCATCTTCGTCTTTTCCAACGAACCCTCACAGGCACTGCAACCAAGTCGTACATTGAGTTGCCTCGAAGTAATTACCATGACTTTAACTCTTTAGCCATGGCTTTCCTCATGCATTTTCAGTTGACGGTTCACTATGAAACTGGCACCTATTTGCTCACATCGCTCAAGCAAGATACTGTGACACACATCTATGATCACATCCATGAATGGAGACGTCGACGTCGCCTGATCAAATTTGAGATCACTTATCAGTTGCTCACTGAATGGTTCACCATTTCATTCATGGCCCCAATTGCTCACGATACAGCTATGGGTGGATGCGTCATTGAAGAGCAAGCCATCGCTCGTGCCCACAACTTGGATCTAGTTTACTCTTAGTCTAGCACTTTGTATGAGTTATTACCTTATGCTCCGTGGCCATCATCCGATCGTGCATCATGAAAGTCACAATTTGTACCTCCGAATGATGGAGTTATTGGTTCAGTATCCCTGACCGATACTAAATCTTCTTCCAAACAGAAGTCAGTCTCTAATGTTGTTCCTAATAGTTCGTCCCAGAATCCACCTAGCCCTGGTAAAACCTCAGAGGTCCACGCTTTCCAGTCTACCGCAGTGGAAAAATCCTCAAAAGGAAAGAAGAAAGGCAAAGGAAAGGGTAAAGCCCATGCCCTAAAGTAGGGTCCTCCCAAACCGTCTGCTGGCAAATCTTCGCAATGGAAATCTAAGTATACTTGCCTCATTTGCAAGGAAGATCACTACACTAAGGATTGTCCTCGATGATCCTAAGTTAGTCGCTTGCTCAAAGGGACCCCCATTGTCCTCAAAGAGTTGTTTCTATCTCAGTAGACCAAAATGGTATACCAACCCCAATATGATTCCTCCGGATCTCAAGTGTTAATGATGAGTATGCCTATTAATGTGGCTACTAGATTGAAAGATTATCAAACTCCTGTTTCAACAGCTGGGAAAGAGAAAGAAGTTGCACCTTCTTCTTCTACCCCGAGTTCTGACCCTCTTCATATTGAGTGCCCTAACCCTGATTTCGCTATATCGCCACCCTCTTGAGATGTGCTATGGAAATCCTCATATAATCCCAATGCCCGAGTTGCTCAACACTACAATATTGTTGAGGATTTCGCTCAGGCGTCGTTCGCCATGTCGGCTCTCGAGGTGTTCCAAATCTTCCCATCACAGTAGAAATCTTTGTTGTCGGCTATCGAGGGCATCGATCCCACCAATTCAAATTTTATATGTTTTGATCTAGAGAACCATGTTCTATGTCTCCCTCATGTTTGGCCATCTATTTTCGAGGACTGCATTCTTGCTGTTCGCAAGTGCCATGAATGCTAAATTTACCAACACAAGATGTGTGACCCACCTACTCACCTACACCTCGTCATTACTGTTAGTATGTTTTCCAAATGGGGCATTGATTATATGACATGTAACCCTCGTTTGGTTGGGAAGCATGGCTCTATTATCGTTTTTGTGGATTATTTCACCAAATGGGCGAAAGTGATGCGTACACACTCTGTAGACGGTAGGATGACAACTCAATTCCTTTTCAACCATGTTATTTCTAGGTTTGGTGTACCTTAAGCGATTGTCACTGACCATGGCTCCAATTTCAGAGATTACATGATGGTTGAGCTGACATCTGCATTGGGCTTGTGCCACGATGGCTCGACCCCATATTACCCTCAAGCCAATGGCGAAGTTGAAGTCGTGAACAAAGTCTTGGTCACAATACTTCAATGTACTATTGGGATGCACAAGTCAAATTGGCATCTCATGCACTTTTCAGCTTTGTGGGCCTACCGAACCTCAACCAAAGATGCAACTAGTTTCACACCTTTCCATCTGGTCTATGGTCTGGAAGAAACATTGCCGATTGAATGCGAGATTCCTTCACTCAAGTTAGCTGTTGAACTCCTCCCTGAAACATTACCTCAAGAGGAACACCTCTTATACTTAGAACGAATGCACGAGACTCGTCATCTCACCACTTTGGTCATCAAAGCGCAAAAGAAACGGGTCAAATCTCATTTCGATTAGTTGGTCTCCCCTCATGCATTCTTTGAGGGTGATTTGGTGTTACTATTTGACCAAGCTAACGATAAGTTGGGGGTAGGCAAGTTCAAACCCATGTGGCATGGACCCTACATTGTGAAATGTGTTTTACATAAAGGAGCCTATGAGCTTATTTATTATGAAGGAAATCATCTTGATAAGCCTTGAAAGAGACTTTACCTTAGGAAGTACTATGCTTAGGTCATCTTGCATGGTTACTTGTGTACATTAGTGTGTCATTCATTTTTGTGAAATGTGGTTTTGTGTGTTAGTTTTCAAATAGCTTTCTTGTTTACTATGTTTTTCTTTCTTTACAGATGTCTGCGACTCCCCACATTGGTTTCGCTGATGGTGCTTGCCTTATTACCTGGAACCTATCGTCCGTGGCATGGGATATTTATGACCCTAACGGTGAGTTGATTGACCTTAAAGGGATCTATCTAGGTCGCACGACTAACAACATTACTGAATATAGTGTGGTCATCGAATTGTTGTTAGAATCCATTTCTCTTGACACTAGAGAGTTGGTTGTTAACTTGGATTCATAGCTTATTGTCCTTCAACTCAATGGGCAATTTTCCATCAGAAACCCTCAAATATTAAGAATGTATCTTTGTATATGTTTATTGGAAAGACATTTTGATTACATTACATATCATCATATTCCTAGATGCATGAATACATTGACAGATGCATTAGCTAATCATGTGTTGGATAAACATTTACGAAACATGTGAAAAGATAAAACAAACCATTTGTACCATAGTAGACAAGAAAATATAGCATATATATATGGTGATAATGTTTGATACATCAGAACCCCAAAAAAATAATATGTGTGTCTAAAATAACATCGGCAGCTCGCAGGCCTCATATATTTGTGGCACGTAGGCCTAAAAAAAAGTAAATGTTGGACCTAGGAACTAATCAACATGGTGATCGTGGTAGCATGATACAGCTCATGCAACATGAGTTAGCAATTGGTGGATCTGATCTGAGACTCCCACTATGTGTCTCTAGTACTGATGAGGAATGGCTCCTACCCGAACATACTCCGGGATGCCACGAGTCAACCCCTCAAGGTTCCTCACGATCTCCTTCTCGTTGTCACTCCCTTCCTGATAAGGAGCGACAACATCAATCGAGTGGTGGACGTGCCTGGCTATTGGGGACATCCCAGCAGACCTCTCTGGTCCAACATCTACATTAACAAGAGAAATGTTATAAGCACATATATACCAAAACAATTAAAAAATCTCCAAATTAAAAAGTTGACTTTTTACCTTCATCATCAAAATCCTCTCCATCTGGTAAGGGCATGTCTAGATCTCCACGGAATCGGTGCCACTATATGGCTAGTCCTCCATGATGATTTTATGTCATCATATCCATGAAAATAATGCAGGCTTGTATGACATGCATTGACACCTAGTGATCTTGGGCATCAAACGACTCCAACAGGCCATCTGCGGATCGCATGGCATAGGAGGATCTACCTCAGTCAGCTGATACTGGAACAATGGTACCCATTCCGAGAAGAATATCATGAGCACAGATCCAAAGAAAATTTTCTTCAAATTCCACGCCTTAGCTTTGGACAATTGGCACTTTATGTTGATCTCCATGGCCTTTGCCCAGTTGAAGATCGTAGGTGATGTGCAGTCAATAACATATAGGAATTTCGACTTGTTGGTCTCATGTTCTGTAGGGGACCCCACCTCTCTGTTGATGGTCAACAAAAGCACTCTCAGTGTCAAATCCTGAACACTAGAAATCTCAATCTTTCCACTCTTGGATTTCAAGGCCTTATGACAGTGTTCAACAAGCAATGAAGATATTCTTGCCCCAATCGGTCGTGACCCATACAAGTTTATGGGTTCCCCTCTTCGGGGCAGTCCAGTAATGAAGTATATATCTGAAGTTTCCAACTCCAGCTCCTGGTCACCAATGACAAATATCTCCCGATTAATGTCCCAAATACTAATCAGGTACCGAAGAAACTTGGGTTGGGCCCACATCCCTGGCATGAGAAAGAATATGAGGAGCCCGCCAACCCTCAAAGCTTCTAGGAAATTTGGGTCATTCATTGCCTAGGTGTCAACATCCTCATGTTCTTGTTCTTTCCAATCCACCATTTTCAGTGATTCTTTCCTGCAAAAGCCATTAATTTGAGTCAACAATCATGCTTGGCCCATAAAATTTGAGTTTTAATGGTGATTTTTTGAGGAAATAGGGTTTTTCCCTATTCATGGCGTCGACGCACCTATTTTAAAAATAGTTGTGCCGATTGCACGAATGGCTTTGTTAATCATCCTCGGCCAGCATGATTCTGTGCCTATAAGTCGCACCGAACGAGGGTGAATTTTTTTTTGCAAAAGCCCTTCAAAAAACTAAAAAATTGGTTAAAAACATAAATGAAGGACATGAAAATGGAGCTCAGGGCTTTGGCTTTTACCTACAACTGGTGGCTCGATAATTGACCTTCTAGATCTCCCACAATCTTCTTTGGAAAAACTAGGGCAAAAGTGAGTAAAAAGTTTTCACAGCAAGGTAAAATGGTAAATGGTAAAAATATATTTACTTTTCTCCTTTTTATTCATTTTTTCGGAAAAATATCAGGTTTTTGTAAATATTTCAACCTATTTTGCCTCAATAACTAGATAATACACTTTACCTTTTTGCACAACGACAGGTGATGGATGTTTGACGATGATGACAAGTCACGTTTAAGCTCTTTTCTCGACTCATTAAGCTCATATGAAAAGATTGCCAAGTATTTTTTCCCTTTTGACTCATAAAATAAAATAAAATGGGGGGTCTGCTCTCAAGGTCTTTTCTGACCCTTTAAAAGTGAAAATATGGCCAAGCCCTTATCATTTCGAACTTGTTAACAGATGCGAAACGTCATGTGCCCATTATAAGTTTACCCCTTTTTTCGGTTGGTAGGCACTATTTACGAAAAATATACTCCTTGACTGAAATGGTCAAGTGGTTCTCTCAAGTATCATTTTCTACCTTTTCGAGCTCAAGAGACACAAACGTACGAAAAGGGACCATGTGGATTTTTCTTTTACTTGTCTTTTTCAAACTCTCTAAACATGAAAAAGATACCGAGTTACACCTTTGTTAGACTCGTTAAACTATTAAACGACATCGGCTTCGTCACCATGATGAACATGAACTTCTCCTTCCTAGGGCTCGTTAAACTTACTAGGTCGGATTCGTCCAAAGGATGAACTTATAGTGCAAGCATATGCTATGCCCTTCAAGCTTGCAATTAAAAAATAATTGGGGTACCTACCAGAAATGGTGGGGGGAAATTTGGAAATCTATTAGTTGTGTCGGTAACTCACTCTTGAACATGACAGGTTTTGCTTCGTGTCGGGTTGGTATATCCTCCTTTGTATCATTGACCTTCCTAGGTTTGGGCCATTCATTTTTTCCTTCCATTTGATCTCTACCATGTCATGATGACCACCGATCCCATGGTTCCAAAAGCTACCAAACTTCTAGTTGTGTCGTCGATATGTTCAAGAGTTTTCCTTTTGTAGTTACACTTACCTCTATTTCTCTGTATCGCCCAAAATCATTTTTCATACTTTTGTCTCGTGTTGATGATGTGGGAAACATTATGGCCCTCCTTCAACATAGTCGTTTCGCATTGACTTTATCTCATTATCTGGGAAGTTGACCGAGAGACTCCCTTCTAGTACCTTAGAGCTTGCATGCCCTAATGGCAAGTTCTTCGCACTCGATGACAAGTTCACATCATTGGCTTTCGATCGAGTGATTTCACAGGTGTTCGACTTTAGTTCCTCTATTCACTTTCTATGAATTGTGCTGATAGTACCTTGAGGACCATTATCATTATTGGTGGTTTCTCTCATGCTTGTTAACCGTTTACATCATTGATTTGTAACCAAGTGACTTTCTAGCATGTTCAATGTCAACACATCTATTCACATGTTAGAATTTATACTTTGATCGGGTTGTGTTGGAGCGCAAGACCTTGGACTCAGATCACAAAATTCCAGGTTTTGAAGTGATGTGACATGGTTATGTTGATATGCATGTCTCTTTCTGATGGATGGTTGTGACCATACCATGAGTTATTAGATGTGATCCTTCTCATTATTGGATTGTTGCGACCATACCTTAGTTTCATTATGATCCTCTTTGACGGATGGTTGTGCCCATACCTAGATCCATTTACATGATCATTCTCTGGATGGTTGCGTCCATGCCACGATTCATGTATCATTTGACAGAGTTCTCAGTTATGTATATGTATCTGTACTTGCTTGCAGGTTTTCCGATGACAGACTATGGTTCCCCGCACTAATTCATAAAGCATTTCATCCCTCACTCTAGCTAGACCTTCATGATTTAGGGGGCATCTGTTACACAGCCTTTTGTCACTGTCCTTGTACTCCCCATTCCTTTATCCTAGAGGACCTCTACAATGAATCCCACATGCTTTGCCTTCATGAAGAAACTCCCATTGTGTCCCCCTTCATGAGCAGATCAATTCCCTTTTGCACCATTTCCCTTGAAACTTCTGTATTGCCCATTTTACAAGACCGGCACTAATGGCCTTTGTCTCCCCCGTGCCGATGTGTATAGATTATCACTATCACTAGCACCAACCAGAGTGACTGAGTTATGTTCCAATTGCGCCGGTCCTGTTATGGAAATTTTTTTAAATTAAGAGCCAAAGCTTCTAGCTCTAGAAGCTTCGTAATGGAATTCTGGTAAATGGTTTAGCCGGATGGGGTTGAGGATGTTAGTTTGGGCTTCTTTCCCCTATAAGGATGGAACCACCTCAAGGGATAAGACCTTATCCCATGAGAAGAGGATCCATCTCCCATCCATTCATCATATATAAACCTCCCTTCTTCCTAAGCACATGCTAGTATTAATGTTGGTGTGCTAGTGCTATTTTGGTTTGGAGTAAACAACAAGCTATTCATAGTTGTAGCTATCTAGTTGTGTGAGGGAGAAGTGTGATTTGGTTTGGAGTGAAGCCTAAAGGGAAGAGCCTTAAAAATATTGTTGATTGAGGCCATCATGGAATGCTAGCAGAAGTGTGTGGGAACCTGGTCTTGTTAGAGGAGAATTGCAACGTCAAGAAAATGGTTGTAATCTCTTCTTGATATCAATATATACACAACTATCGATTGATTTCCTACATGATTTGTCATCTTACATATTCATGGCTTAATGTTTCTAGACTTGCTAAGTAGGTTGAATTACAATTTGTCTATTATCACAGTTCTTCTTTGTTGTTGTTTACTTGTTTCAGGTGTTTGAAGAAGGAAACGAGAGATAGCTAGAGCGAGCAAGCAAGGACATCATCAAACAAGATAAGCGTACTAAGAGGTAGGCCCTCTTAATTGGTTCTAACCTAGGGAAATCTTCCATAGAATGTATTTGTTGTGGCTAGAGCCATTATTGGGCTAGAGGATTCTTTTGTGTCCACACTTATAATTTTCTAAAATTCATCATGTTTTCGGAGATGTGAGAGGGTCTTTGAGGCAGATTTGTAGAAAAATAAGGTAAAACCCAAATTTGCAAACATAGCCAAACAGTAAACTTTGGGCACAATTTCTGAGTCAATGTAGATGAATTAGAAAATTCCAAGAGAGGTTATTATTGAAAACATGATAAATTAGGTTTCCTCCAAACCAATTTCCCATATTCACATTGATATAATAGTTACACGAGGTTTTTTGAGGAAGTTTTTTATAAAAAATGACTATTTTTTCCAGAATTCCAAAATATGCCCAGATTTGAAAAATTCGTATCAGATTTGTGTTTCTTCAATTGGATCATGGCTGAAATAGATCTCCCATCCGTGGCATATTGTTGGGATTCAATCTCCATATTTGGGGTTCTTCCCCTTCCTCCAATGAATTTGGAACTCAACTATGGAGCTCTAAATGTATAAGGACAGAGATTTCCATTAATAACAGGCATCAATGCCATGTTTATGCATCTATTTTGTTTATTCCCTGTACCGATAATATTGCTCTTATAGAATAAGTGTTTTCCTTATAGGGAAACAAGCTGGTTGGCTAGGGCCCAACCAACCAAGATCGTTCTCCCATTACTATTATATTGTGTATTAAGTAGAGGGAGTGATTGGTGTGAAGGTTGATTATGAGTGATATGTGCTAGTGATTGACAGAGCTCTTGCGTGATTCCTTTTCCTTGCCGAAGTGTTTTTAGATCTGAGGGTTTGTGTGTGTGTGTTAAGTTTGTTTTCTTCGTTTTCATAAAACAATTTCATTGTGTTATTTCTTTAAATCACAACAAGGATTTCTTTGGTCTAAGAAGTTTCCTCTTGAATCTCTTTTAGTTAATGATTAAGACTATCAAAAGAGAGAGGTGATTAGTCCCTTTTCATTTGATATATACACAAAAAAAAACTCAGAAATAGTACTTAATAAAACAAATTCAAGGATGAAAAATTAAATGCACTTTTACCTGATTAGTGCCATGGATCACCTATTATTATTTTGTTCGTGACTTCTTCATTGTGTTTCTACTCAATTTTGAGCTTGAGACCTCATATCCACACAGTCGATGCTTCATCAATAGACCATAAACCAAATTTTCATAAGCTACTGAATTGTGTCGATTCTGTAGCTACCAAAAACATGGATTGTTGCATTGCCTTGCCACTTTACAACTTGCAATTAGAATTGAATGGTGGTTTATCAATTATTGTAGTTGGGTTTTTAATATTTGTAGGTTTTTATGAAATTTGAAGCCTATAACTATGTTTTTTATTTTTCTTTAGCACTCCACCCTTGTCTATGATCCCATGGATCAAGAAAATGCTCAAAATTCAAAATTATTGGATCAGCTTGAAAACCATCGCCAAAGAGTAAATATTATCGCCCTGAATCCAACACACTTCATTTTACTGAAATCCAACTTCAGATGCTCCCGAAATTATGTTCTATTCATTTTAGGAAACAACTAAAAAAGATGAATTTTTGGGTTGCAGGAATGCCCAATCAATAGTCCATACACTGACAGGGTCATGACGTGGCAGTTTTGACTATTTCTTATCGACCAATATATGGTTGACACTTGTCAGGAGTTCATTGGTTGGCATGTAGTTGTTTTTTTATTGGTAAATAGGTTGCTATGGTGGCCCAACGAGGGAGTACCACATGGACTGACCATTGGTTTCCACGGGGCCTCCTCGTGGTGGAAAAACATTTGTTAAGGTTCGAGCTACTTGTCCACAAGAATTGAAATTGTGACCTATTCTTTACCAACAAAGTGCTTTTACCATCCCACCTACGTTATTACTTGTTAACAACCATTCCAAACACGTATCTTAAGTGTGATGGGCACGCCTTTGGGGAAAGGGGTTGGGGCTAAGCCCTAGTCCCCGAGCCTCTAGTGCCATAAAATAATAGGTGGGGGCCGAGGGCTAGGCCTTAACCCAGCCCCACGGTCCCATGTAAACCGTAATATGTCCAAGTGCTAAAATTTAAAGGGCACGATGGAGGAATGTGGATTAGCCCCTAATTTTCGGCACCCAACACGATCGTATGGTGCTAGTGTCACCACAATTTTCTAAACTGGGGCTAAATGCAAATTTTAACCGTCCTACAAATTCAACCTCCAATACAAAATGTAGGCCACGTTTGCATTCAGTTTGCATGTTTGGGGCGCATAGGTTGGGTTTGGGTCGAATTGTAAGATTATTAACAATAGAATTGGGCAAAAACTTGAAACATTGATATTTTACTCAATTTTTGGCCAAATGAGGTGTAAAAAGAGTCAAAACAGGGGTTTTTGATAGTGCTAAATCCATTGGAGACATTAGATTTTTCTATTTGAGCTTTGTAAAATCCTATAATTATACTTTTTATTATGAATTTAGATCTCTTATTCAATTTTTATTGCAAAATTTTAAAACTAACTTGGTTCAATTTTCTTTTCTGATCTTCTAGGTCGCAGAGAGTGCAAGAAGAGAGCATACTTAGAAATATTGAAACTCTTTATTAAAAAACAAAGCAAAAGGATTTGATTTCTAACTTCAAATTATGGCTCTCAAAACTCTATTTGTCTCCTTCTTCTCAAATATTCATTCTCTTTCTACATCTTCTTGCAAATGATTAGTGAGATGGGTGGCTCTTACTACACCACCAATAAATAAAATTGCAAATTAAAATAAAATATAATTTAAAAACTTAAAAAAAACATAACCAAACTTGGTTTTATTCATTAGTTCTATCCTTCTTTACTCTTGTGGAAATAGAAAATTTATTTCAAGTGTATGCATATTTCCAGTGTAACCATGTGCGTAATAGAAGTAAAAATATATTCATGCCGAGTTCTGAAAAATATGCATTAAAACACATAAAAGCATGAAAAATCAGTTGTTTTGATAATAAAATCAAGAAGTAAGAAAGGATGGAAGAGTGATGTGACTTGATCCTTGATTGGAACCATCTTTCAATAAGGTCATGACATTCCTGATTCCTTTCTTGGTTTAGATCACATTGAGTATCCTCCTTTATTACCCATTCCTCAATATTAGATTCAATTTGTTGCTCCTCACCAAAGTATTGCATGATTCTTTAGTCTCTTCAACTCATTAACAAGAGGAACCAAAAGAAACTTGAATATCTTATTGTGTAGGTGGAGAGATAGACAAGTTTCTACATGCAGTTAAAAGAAACTCTTCATGAGATGCAGATATCCCAATTATTGCTAAGGTTCGAGAAAGTTCTTTGAAGAACATTCTTTAGACTCTTAATTGTCTGTGAATTACTCCAATTGGTTGATAATTCCTATCGTGCACACAAATTAGTACACAATTTTGAATATATTTTTAAAATTAAATATGCAAATGATTTTAATATGCCTTTAACCATGCATATAAGAATGAATGCAACTATAATGAGTTGTCTAAACTTCAAAATAAACACCTATATATACCTCGTCGACAATGACACCAAAATGTTGTGTGATTCAATTCTAAGTTAAATCCTTGTCATTAATTGTCAACCCGGGGTTCATAGAACTGACGAGGTATACATGTACTATATGTACTAGGTGGTTATTTATTAGCATAGATTAATATAATGCAATTAAAACGGACTACAAATTTAATCAAATTAATCCAATCCAAACCAAACCAAACATAAAGAAATTGAAATCATTGCATAAAGGAAATCACACTTGCTTGAAAATGAAATCACACCACACTTGCATAATTGAAATTCACACCACTTTCATAATTGCAATCACACTTGCAAAATTGAAATCACACTCACACTTTCTTGAATTGAAATCACACTTGCTGAAAGGAAAAGCTCACTTGCATAAAATGAACACACTTACTAAAAATAACAGAAATAAAATAACTACACTATGTTAATATACAAATGTGTGCAAACTGTGTTTGATGGGGGCCCTCCATTCCTCAACAAGCACACTAAACAACTATCACATCTTGGAAATCAAAGTGGCAGTATGTATTTCATAAAATGAATTTACAAGATATTACAAAAATTCTCAATCCTCACTTTATAAATCATATCTAGAACTTGGAACCTCCAACTAGCAACTAGCAACTAAAACTAACACTCGCAACCTCTAACTTGCATCTAACCACTAGCTACTTACAATTGAAAACCCTTTGTATGAAGGGTGCACTCCTATTTATACAAAAATTGAGGATAACTATACAATAAATATAGATCCTTAGATCTCTCATAAATCCACATCTATCTCTTGAGACTTCAACCAATCACTGAAAAATGTAAGATACAAATCCTCTCAAAATTCTCTCATCCATGATTCTTCTCCTTTGAATGTGCATAGTTAATGATCCACAGCTTCTACAATTATTAAAACAAATATTCACGAGTTGGAATTTGAAATTCGAAGTTGTGGTTGGGTGGCCAAGTAGAACCCTTTTAGAATCTCCAAGTAGGCCTACAATATCACAAAACTCATAACACTTTTAGATATATATGAAAACATGTTAATTTCCTATTATTTAATCACAAATTCACTTATAATACTTAAAATCGATTAATTGGAAAATAATAATAATAAAACCATATGATTATGAAAATGGTTACTAAATGTAGGGCTATGGAGTTATAGAGTTACGGAATGAGGGTAAAATGATGGAAATGAAGGTGAAATTGGATGACATTTTGGAGGCCCAACATAGCCCCCAACTGAAGATGTTGCATGTCCTCATGCAACTATTGCATTGATTTCCTTAATCATAAGTTGATCTTTTTTAAATGTTTTGCTTCTATATGAGCTTTGACTTTGTATTGATTCTTTTTTAACTTTGCATAATCATATCTTTTGACAATTTTTTTTTTGTTGCAAAGTGTACTTTGAAATACATTTGATTGCAACATATATTTTTTATGGTGTTCTTGTGTGACAACCAAAATTTTATGAGTAATGGTTCTTTTGTAACAATACTTTTGTTGCATAAAAATACTTGAAAACATTTAGAATTCCTTGTTAAGTCCCATAGTGACTGTTAGCCATTTGATGTGCTCATCAATTGATCATTGCAAAAATTATAAACTTTTGGAATAAAAATGAAATAATAGTTGATTGGGAAAAATATGTTGGTTATGATGAAATGAAATGTGACATGTGACATGAATTGTGAATATGAATTGATATCCCTTTCCCCCAACTAAAGGTGTTTTAATTTTTTGGCAAATGGGAAAAGGAATATAAATGAGATGAGGGATTTTCCAAAATCGCAATTTAAGCATTTAAGGAATTATATGATTAAAGATTAGAAAATAACAAACCTTCACTTACCTTAAAATTGGACAAGCTATGTATATAGAAGAGTGTGGTTGTTGTTGTTAGATCATGTAATATGAAGTAATAGAATTTGATATGCTTCTTCTTTCCCTTGGTTGTATGATTTGAGGATGAGATTGGAATCTTTATTGCTATGGCTACTGAATTGAGTCCTACTACAAACTGCTGAAATCATGTAGTCTTCATTCGTTCCCACTCGACGGCATAATTCTTCTCTATGTGAATAAATGTGTCGATGTCGAACATAGAAAAAAAATTGTTAGATTACTGGACATTAATGAATACCATTAACCAACATGAGACTACTCATCATTGATGTCAATGAGAGTCAAGATGCCTAAGTACATATTACTAGGTATAAGTAGATGTGTCGAAGTTGAGTCACCTAGAAGATGCGTCAAACAGGGGACATTGGTATATTCCCACTATTTATTGGTGATAGAAATTGCCATTAAGGCATGCAAGCCTCAAGGTACTTGAAATATCTCTAGTCTTGATCCCAGATGATGTGTCAGAGTCGATAGGTCAAGACTTGTTAGAAGGGAGGCATTAATGAATCCTCCATCATCTAACGTGAGTATGAAATAATAATTTGAAGGACTATAGGTGGAAAAGTACCATTGAAACAAGACTTATTTGACAGAAAGGAAACGGAAAATGGGATGATTAAAATTTGTAAGAGAGCTGAATGAATTTTTTTTCATTAAGGGTGAGTGAAAATTAGGTAGGAAAGTATGAAGATTGCAGAGGGAAGTGAGTTTTTGCTAGCAGGGAGATGGGCAATTATGCATCGACTGTAGGCTTAAAATGTGTATCAATGGTAAAATTGGTATGTGTTTAGTAGCAATGGTGTAGTGGATCTTCTTTTACATTGAAAGATCATGCTCTTCTGAAAGAAATTTGGTCTTTAAAAAGATACTCATGCATATAGTTTCATCTTCCTTCATCATTCGGGAACCTTCAAAAACTTAGCAATTTTTTTGCAATAAAATGTAAGACTATAAAAAGAGAGAGGTGATTAGTCCCTCTTCATTTGATATATACACAAAAAAAGTCAGAAATAGTACTTAATAAAATAAATTCAAGGGTGAAAAATTAAATGCACTTTTACCTTATTAGTACCATCAATCACCTGTTATTGTTTTGTTGGTGACTTCTTCATTGTTTTTCTAACTAACTTAGAGCTTGAGACCTCATCTGCACACACTTAATTCTTCATCAATAGACCATAAACCAAATTTTTATAAGCTACTGAACTATTTTGATTATGTAGCTACCAAAAACATGGATCGTTGCATTGCCTTGCCACTTTACAACTTGCAATTAGACTCAGATGGTGGTTTGTCAATTATTGTAATTGGGTTTTTAATATTTTTAGTTTTTAATGAAATTGTAAGCCTATAACTGTGTTTGTTATTTTTCTTTAGTGCTCCACCCTTGTCTATGATCCTATGGACATGGCGAATTTTCACTATACCAACAAGGGGAACTAACCCGATTGCAAACCCCAATTAGATCTGCTTTCGCTTGGAGTGGCTAGCTCCAACTGGTTTTAAAGGACCCCATAAACTATGAAAGGTGTTGAGAGATTGCTTCTTGGAGGAAGACTTCAATTAAATCAAAAAAAGAAATAGCTAACCTATATGTATCAAATCCTATCTACACTACTTCTCACTACTTAAGCTAGTCCTAACTATCCTAATCTATCCTGCAGAAGCATAACAAAAAGAGGTTAAACATCATATATAGATTCCAAGTCCAAATGAATCAATTACTAGTTCACATAAGAACAAGGATGTATTAAATCGTAATTGCAATCCAATTACTTATACAGGAATACACATTCCTTACCATACAAATAACACTTGCAACTGATGTTTAACAAAGTTTTGAATCAGCAACCTTTCATGAGTTAAGCATGGTATTGAATTATATTTGAATAACCAGGAATAACCATGACCTGTATGTTATCAATATGCACAAAGAAAGACACATCTGTCTTTATGCCAGAAACAACACCTTGATCCTAAACACATGAAAGCAGAGGAAAATGAATATGAAACAATAGGCCTCTTCTTGACCCAAACAGTGTTCTTTATTCACAATAAATCAAGATCTCTTTTGCCACAAAAAAGTCCTCCTCTCATCTTCAAAGGTGATACTTATGCAAAAGCCACTGACCCTCAGTCTCCCCCATAACCTTTCACCTCCATCCTCTTTTCAATTTACAAATTAGAATATACAATCCTCGAACAGTTGGTGTAATCGCTGACACGTAAAGGCCACATCTGTTGGAGCATTTCATTTCTTGGGGGAATGAATAGATGTCGATTGAAAGAAGGAGGTATGCGTGTCATTTCTTCATGATAAAGCCTGAGACCGCATAACCTTCGGAACACACAGGTAACACATGGAAACATGACTGCCACTGCCTAAATCCAAATCTTTAAATAAAACATATCTGCATATATAAACTTGTCGGATCTGCTCATGCATCTTTTATCTAGAGCCATACTTGATGCTTATGCATCCATTCTTAGACCTCACTTTCCTTCTCTCAGTCCTCACCTACAGAGATAACCAACATCAACTATACTTATGTAAATATGATAAAAATGCTTAAAAAACACAAATCTTGCCTTCATTAAACGTTTATAACATCAAAAGGAAAAAGTGTCCAGACTTGAAATATTATAGACAGGAACCCATACCCTATCGGGTCCACGAGACATTATCACATCGAATCGCGCCGTGTATTTAAGCTTTGGGCTCTACCTATTATGACTTGCAATTGGCCGAACCCGAAATATATATGTGTCGCGGTTCATAATCCCATCGAGTCTGCCACGTAAGATTTCCCTTTGAAAACCCCGACCACAATGTATTATCGCAATACATGGGAAAACCTGTGGCCGACCATAAGGCTGGACTTAAAACATATGCACCCGGGTCTAAAGTTATCATTGGGTTTGGTAGGTAGCAAAGTGCCTTATGAATAAGCCCCGGACCCCGCTAATTGCGATATGCGATGGGGCTCTAGACTCGAAAAATATATATTGTGTTTAATAATGCCATCGGGTCCAGAAGATAGCGATGCGCTTTATATATATAGCCTTGGAATTCCACCGATTGCGATATGCGATGGGGCTCCAGACCCGAAATATATATATTGTGGTTAATAATTCCGTTGGGCCCAGTAGATCACGGTGCGCATTATATACAAGCCCTGGGATCCTGTCGATTGCGATATGCGATGGGGCTCCAGACCCGAAATATATATATATTATGGTTAATAATGACGTCAGGTCCAGTGCCTTATGGTACGCATTGTGTGTTAATGTTGATTGTGATAAATGAATAAGGGTATGTTATGCATGTTTTGCGAAGCATTTCCATTATAAAGAGTTATAATGGGAGTAAAGATGTGATAGAAGGATTTAGTGGGTTGAATTTAAATACAACCATAATAGAGAGTGGGGGTTGGTTATATTCGTGAGCATAAAGCACCATGAAGGTTTATGGGGATTGAAAAGTCTGATGCGGGAAATGAATGAAGGGCTAGGTTGGGTCATGAATGAACCATGTAGCAGAGATTTATTAAAGGGGGTCTTGGCCATTAGGAATTGAAGATTCGACTTGACACAGAGTTTAAATCCTTGGGATAAAAATAGATCATTCGGAGAAGTGAAAGATCAAACTTCTAGGGAAACCATTCAAATTTTCTACTAGAGCATGTTTAAATAGGTTGGTGGTTGTGGCCACAACAGATCCAATGGATCAAGAAAATGCTTAAAAATAAAAATTCTTGGATGAGCTTGAAACCAATGTCAAAGTGTAGATCTCGTCACCCTGAATCCAATGCACTTCATTTCATTGAAATCCAACTTTGGATACTCTCGAAATCGCATTCTGTTCATTTCAGGAAACAACTAAAAAAAATGAATTTTTGAGCTGCAGGAATGCCGAGTCAGTAGTCTGTACATTGATTGGGTCATGGTGTGGCAAGTTTGACTATTTCTCATTGACCAATATATGGTTGAAACTTGTCACGAGTTTATTGGTTGACATGTGGCTATTTTTTATTGGTCAAGAGATTGATATGGTGGCCCAACGAGGGAGTGCCATGTGGCATCCTCATGGTAGACAAAAGTTTGTTAAGGGTCAAACTACCCCTCCAATAGAATCAAAGTTGTGACCTCTTCTTTAGCAAAAAAGTTATTTTACCATCCCACCTACATTATTACTCGTTAATAACCATTCCAAACACGTATTTTAAGTGTGATGGGCGCACCTTTGGGAAAAGGGGTCGGGGCTAAGCCCTAGCCCCTAGCCCTCTAGCACCATAAATGATCTGAAAATGGAATGTACTTGTTTAAGGGTGCAAGGTATCCATTTCCAATAATTTCAACTGTGAGCTATACACTCCAAATGACCTCTAAAAATGTATAGACTTATTATTTCTTATACAGAGATAGACTGTAGGGGCATTCACCGGACATGTCACCTCTAAAAAGAGGATGAGTTCCAGAGGCTACCTGGCCCTTTACAGGCTCTGCCTAAAGAAATAAAAAAAGTAATCACTTAGAAGTCTTTGACATACACATGCTTGAAGTTTAAGGTCTTGCGGAATAAGACAAACAACTTTCTGCAGCTGAACAGGTGATTATGTGTGTATGCAAGTTATGTATATTTGTTGTTTAAATCTTTATATCAGTTTTGTTTACCATGTCATCTTCAGAAATTAAAGACATCAAAATGATAAAGCAGTTCACCCCCTCCTGGGCTACATCTGCTGGACCAAGCCTCTCCAACTAGGCTTGTCCTCTTGTATTAAAAATGCTACAAAGGATAATAAAAGAATATGAATGTCTCAAAGGACAGATCTGACTGTAAATACAGAATCAGAAGATAGGAATTAGCTAAACATGCTCTTTCCCAACACTAAATAGTGAAAATTGTACCTTCATACAGTACTTTCCCCAATTGGCCCTGGTGGCCCTTTAAGCTTGCATGGAGAATTTTTAGGTGAAGATGACCTCAATTGGTTCTGAAACCTATGCCATTAGACTCACAAGGTAGAAAATAGCAGACATAGGCTTTTGAATCACCAAAAACTGATGAACATAGCCCCCAAACAGCTCCAACACTGAAATGACCCTGGTGGCCCTGAAAGCTTCCCTGAAGCTAAACAGTGAGAAGAATGCCTCAGAAGGAAAAACGAGCTGTAGAAATGGATTTAGAAGGCTGGAAAACTTCAGGATTGACCTTCGTTCCACATTCACTGGCTGCACAATTCCCAATGCAGCTCCCAAACTGATTTGGCCCTAGTGGCTCCTGGAACTTCCACGAAGCTAAAACACCTGCAAATGACCTCAGATGACTGTGAAACCTGTGCCAATGGCTTCATAAGGTCGAAGAGACCCTAAATCAAAAAAACATTCATCCAAAACGGACTTTCCTAGCCAAATTTATGGCCATTTAATGTTTCTCCAGTCTGTCCCTAGGAAAACTCCAGCTAACTGTAGTGGAGGTCCAGATAAGTCCGCCAATTATGGCGGGACCGCCCAAATTTGGCGCTCCGCCAACTTAACTGCAGTGATAAATGCGCATGTGACTGGAATTTTAGGTTGGCGGTTAGCATTGGATTGCGTGCCAGGTGGTTAGTTCTAAGCCTACGGTTCTGGTTGTGGTCATATGGTGGGCGGGGCTGGCCCTTAGGGGCTGGCCCTCTTTGTTTACCGCCCAGCACAAACTGAAAGCTTTTAAACATATCGTGCTGCCCACGTAACAAGCGTTACCTGTGGTGTAATGGTAAGACTGTGGCATGTTCCGCGCGAGGTCGCGGGTTCAAAACTCTCCGCCACCAAACAAAAACTTTTAACATGCGCCCAAACAAATCTTGCTGACGTCATCATGGGGGCCCCGTGGCGCCCTCTGGGCCTGCCACGTGGCATCCTGTGATTGGCTGGCCAAAAGGAATATTCCCCAGAATATTCCGTGGAATATTCTTTTTTTAATTTTTTTTTCAAAATTCAAAATTCTAATGTTATTAGGCAAAATATTCATTTGGTCATATCTTCCTCATACGGCGACCGTTTTTCGAACCGTTTGCGGCGCCAGAATCGGGAGGACGAGCTCTATCCGGTCGTTCAGGTTCCAATCAGTTCTGGGCACTTTCATTTTTGACCATTTTACGACACTTGGGACTGAGCTCCTGATCACACCTCCCAAATGAGAAGGCTTTTGGTCCCCAAAAGCTCACTGAGTCTTTGAACTGAACTGTACAGCACTTGAGGAACAGAGATATCCTCTTCCCTTTCAGCCAAAAGAGCATACTAATGCCAAAATGTCCTACCTTATCAACTGTCGTCATGGCAACTTTTCGCTGCATAAGCCAAACTCTTGTCAAATCCCGACCAAGCTTGTTCGTCAGACAAACTAAAAATTTGCAGCAACCAGCAATGAAACTTGCTGATATAGGAGGTGAAATATTCCCCTGCACATGTGGGCTTGCCACTGTCACGATGCCCATCCATGGCACCTCTGCTCCAGAAGAAGAACTGCCTCCCAAATGAGAAGGCTCTTACAACGATGAAACACTTCATCATTTCTCCTCTTTACAATCTTGGAGATCAAATTAACTTTTTCCAAGTCAAGATTACATTACATGCATGGTTAAAAACAAAGTAATCAACCCTTCAAGTTAATCACACATACATGTTTAAAATACAAGGAAATCATCATGATCCCTGTGCACATGCATATCATTCTAATGCATGCAGTTTATCCTTCAACTTTCTCTTAAGTACAATCATAAGTACAAGATCCTCAATCACATGTACATGTACTTTCAGAGCTGAAATGAATATAACTTCCGCTGCAATAGAGTGAGTCTCATACTCAGCTTTTCCATCCTGCAACTTGCATTCCCTTAAGCAAGAAATGCATTCAAGCAAAAGACATGCAACTTCAATTGGATAAGAATTCTAACCATTTCTTACCAATCCATTTCAAAGGCGCTTCCTTTAACTGCACATCGATATCAACATGTGTATCATCCTGACACATATCAATGATGGAAACTTCCTTCCCATTCTTGACATACCCTTGCTCCAGTTTCTTCAACTTTTGTGGAAGCATTGTTGGATTCAGAGTCCAACACCTTTCAGCAGTATGTCCATACTTATGGCAATAAGTGCAACACATGTTCATCTTCTTGACAGCATGATTTGCATTGTTCAATGGAACTTTGGCTTCTTGCCTCCTTTCCTTCAAAAGTTTCCTGCATGTTGCCATTCTTTTCCAACATCTAGAAACACTATGGTTAAACAAACCACAAAAAGAACATGCAATTCTTTTCCAATGCTTGTGTGGAAATTTTCCATGCTTTACATGATCAAAGGAAATATGACTGAAATCAGATTTATACCTTTCTCTTTCACCTTCATTACCTTCATGAGGAGATGAATCAAACGGAGAAGAAGCTCCTTTTGGAACACCATCAATCCCTTCAATGGTTTTAGAGCTTTTACCACTTTCTTGTTCAAGTGCATGCTTATGGACACCTTCTTCCTGCAACGCATGTTTCCAACTATTGCATTCTCCAAGAATACAATCTTTACAACCTTGAGATAGAGAACCTGAAATGAAACTCCTTCTAGGAATTGTTTCAATTGCCTTCATGGCTGCTTTGGAATATTCTCCATAAGATTGTCCATAACCAAGACCCAAATTCTTAGGCCTTACCTCAACCATTATTGGCTCAACTATACCCTGTGCATGTTTGCCCAATCCTTTTCCTTCATATCCCATTTTGGACATCAACTTGGACCCTATGCCTCTGGTATGTTTCTCAAAAGAACCAACATAAACATTCTTATCAGAATTTGAAGATAAACTAGAATTGTTTACCTCTTCTTCAAGCTGATACTTGGCTAAGGCTTCTCTGGCAACAAGGAGTTGTGTCTCCAACTCATGCATCCTTTCCAGATTCATGTTTGCAATATGGAGTTGTCCTTCCATTTCCTGCAATTGGTTAGAAAGCAACTGATTCTCTTCCCTCATGGAATTCAACTGCTCTTGGAGTCTAGAGCTCTTTCTTTCATCCTCATACATTTCTTTCACCATATCCATCATGATGAAAAATTCCTGCTTCAAGCCTTCATCAAAGAATCTTGTGAAGGAGGACGATTTTGAGAACTCACTTATGGAAGTTGTCATTATACAAATGAACAAAAGAGCTTCAGCAACTCACAAAACAAGTAGTAAAGCAGTCAATCTTCAACACTGCTTAAGACACCTTTCAAGCTACATAATCAAGCTAGTGATGTCAGTCAAGCAAACCTATGCTCTGATACCATCTGATCTGAAAATGGAATGTACTTGTTTAAGGGTGCAAGGTATCCATTTCCAATAATTTCAACTGTGAGCTATACACTCCAAATGACCTCTAAAAATGTATAGACTTATTATTTCTTATATAGAGATAGACTGTAGGGGCATTCACCGGACATGTCACCTCTAAAAAGAGGATGAGTTCCAGAGGCTACCTGGCCCTTTACAGGCTCTGCCTAAAGAAATAAAAAAAGTAATCACTTAGAAGTCTTTGACATACACATGCTTGAAGTTTAAGGTCTTGCGGAATAAGACAAACAACTTTCTGCAGCTGAACAGGTGATTATGTGTGTATGCAAGTTATGTATATTTGCTGTTTAAATCTTTATATCAGTTTTGTTTACCATGTCATCTTCAGAAATTAAAGACATCAAAATGATAAAGCAGTTCGCCCCCTCCTGGGCTACATCTGCTGGACCAAGCCTCTCCAACTAGGCTTGTCCTCTTGTATTAAAAATGCTACAAAGGATAATACAAGAATATGAATGTCTCAAAGGACAGATCTGACTGTAAATACAGAATCAGAAGATAGGAATTAGCTAAACATGCTCTTTCCCAACACTAAATAGTGAAAATTGTACCTTCATACAGTACTTTCCCCAATTGGCCCTGGTGGCCCTTTAAGCTTGCATGGAGAATTTTGAGGTGAATATGACCTCAATTGGTTCTGAAACCTATGCCATTAGACTCAGAAGGTCGAAAATAGCAGACATAGGCTTTTGAATCACCAAAAACGGATGAACATAGCCCCCAAACAGCTCCAACACTGAAATGACCCTGGTGGCCCTGAAAGCTTCCCTGAAGCTAAACAGTGAGAATAATGCCTCAGAAAGAAAAACGAGCTGTAGAAATGGATTCAGAAGGCTGGAAAACTTCAGGATTGACCTTCGTTCCACATTCACTGGCTGCACAATTCCCAATGCAGCTCCCAAACTGATTTGGCCCTAGTGGCTCCTGGAACTTCCACGAAGCTAAAACACCTGAAAATGACCTCAGATGACTGTGAAACCTGTGACAATGGCTTCAGAAGGTCGAAGAGACCCAAAATCAAAAACAAATTCGTCCAAAACGGACTTTCCTAGCCAAAGTTATGGCCATTTAATGTTTCTCCAGTCTGTCCCTAGGAAAACTCCAGCTAACTGTAGTGGAGGTCCAGATAAGTCCGCTAATTATGGCGGGACCGCCCAAATTTGGCGCTCCGCCAAAAACTCCGCCAACTTAACTGCAGTGATAAATGCGCATGTGACCGGAATTTTAGGTTGGCGGTTAGCATTGGATTGCGTGCCAGGTGGTTAGTTCTAAGCCCACGGTTCTGGTTGTGGTCATATGGTGGGCGGGGCTGGCCCTTAGGGGCTGGCCCCCATTGTTTACCGCCCAGCACAAACTGAAAGCTTTTAAACATATCGTGCTGCCCACGCAACAAGCGTTACCTGTGGTGTAATGGTAAGACTGTGGCATGCTCCGCGCGAGGTCGCGGGTTCAAAACTCTCCGCCACCAAACAAAAACTTTTAACATGCGCCCAAACAAATCTTGCTGACTTCATCATGGGGGCCACGTGGTGCCCTCTGGGCCTGCCACGTGGCATCCTATGATTGGCTGGCCAAAAGGAATATTCCCTAGAATATTCCAAGGAATATTCTGTGGAATATTTTTTTTTTTAATTTTTTTTTCAAAATTCAAAATTCTAATGTTATTAGGCAAAATATTCTTTTGGTCATATCTTCCTCATACGGCGACCGTTTTTCGAACCGTTTGCGGCGCCGGAATCGGGAGGACGAGCTCTATCCGGTCGTTCAGGTTCCAATCAGTTCTGGGCACTTTCATTTTTGACCATTTTACGACACTTGGGACTGAGCTCCTGATCAATAAAACCACAGGCAGGGGCTGAGGGCTAGGACTTAGCCTGACCCATGGTCTCATGAAAACTACAATATGACCAGGTGCTAAAATTTAAAGGGTGTGACGGAGGAATGGGGATTAGCCCCTGATTTTCGACACCCAACACGGTCGTATTGTGCTAATGTGAACGCGATTTTCAGAACTAGGGCTAATGTGGATTTTAACCATCCTACAAGTTCGACCATCGATTGGGAATGTAGCCAAGGTTTGCATGCAATTTCAATGTTTGGGGTGCATAGGCCAGGTTTGGGTCGAACTATAAGATTATTAATAACAGAATTAGGCAAAAAATTGAAACAATGATATTTTACTCAATGTTTGGCCAAATGAGGTGCAAAAAGAGTCAAAATAGGGGTTTTAGATAGTGTTGGATCCATTGAAGACATTTATTTTTCTGTTTGAGCTTTCTAAAAGCCTGTAATTATACTTTTGATTATGAATTTGGATCTCTTATCTAATTTTTATTGAAAATTTTTAATAGTAACTTGGTTCAATTTTCTTTTTTGATCTTCCAGGCTGTAGAGAGTGCAAGAAGAGAGCATACTTAGCAATATTGAAACTCTTTTTTCAAAAAAAAGCAAAAGGGTTTGATTTCTAACTTCAAATTGTGGTTCTCAAAACTCTATTTGTCTCCTTCTTCTCAATTATTCATTCTCTTTCTATATCTTCCTGCAAATTATTAGTGAGATGGGTGGCTCTTACTGAACCACTAATAAATAAAGTTCCAAATGAAAATAAAATCTAATTTAAAAACTTGAAAAAAACATAACCAAACTTGGTTTTATTCATTAGTTCTATCCTACTCTACTTTACTAGAAATAGAAAAATTGGTTCAAGTGTACACAAGTTTCCAGTGTAACCATGTGCGTAACAAGAGTAAAAAGATATTCATGCTTTGTTTTGAAAAATATGCATTAAAACACATCAAATCATGAAAAACTAGTTGTTTTGATAATACAATCAAGAAGGAAGAATGGAAGAGTGATGTGACTTGATCCTTGATTGGAACCATCTTTCAATAAGGTCATGACATTCCTGATTCCTTTCTTGGTCTGGATCACATTGAATATCTGCATTTATTATGCATTCCTCGATGTTAGATTCTATTGGTTGATCCTCATCAAAAGTATTGCATAATTCTTTAGTCTCTTCAACTGATTGATAAGAGGAACCAAAAGCAACTTGAAGATCTTCTTGTCTAGGTTGAGAGATGGACAAGTTTCTGAATGAAGTTAAAATAAACTCTTCCTGAGAGGCAAATATACCAGTTATTGCTAAGATTCGAGAAAGTTATTCAGACTCCTAATTGTCTGTGAATTAATCCAACTGGTTGATAATTCACGTCATGCACATAGATTAGTACAAACTTTTGATTTTTTTTTTTTTTTAAATTAAATATGCAAAATGATTTTAATATGCCTTTAACCGTGCATCTAAGAATGAATGAAACTATAATAAGTTGTCTAAACTTCAAAATAAAAACATATTTATACATCCCCGGCAATGACACCAAAATGCGGGGTGATTTAATTGTAAGTTAAGTCCCTATCATTAATTGTCAACCCGAGGTTCGTAGAACTGATGAGGTATACATGTACTATATGTAATAGTTGGTTATTTATTATAATAGATTAATCTAATTCAATTAAAAATAACTACAAATTTAATTAAATCAATCTAATCCAAACCAAGCAAAACATAAAGAAAATAAAATCACACTTGCATAAATGAAATCACACCACACTTACATAATTGAAATCACACTCACACTTTCTTGAATTGAAATCACACTTGCTAAAAGGAAACTCTTACTTGCATAAAATGAACACACTTACTGAAAATAAATGAAATAAAATAACTACACTATGTTACCAATACACAAAGGTGTGCAAACTATGGTTGATGGGGGCCCTCCATTCCTTAGCAAGAACACTAAACAAATATCACATATTGGAGATCAAAGCGGAAATATGTATTTCATAAAATGAAGTTACAAGATATTACAAAAATTCTCTATCCTCACTTTACAAATCACATCTAGAACTTGGAACCTTCAACTGGAAACTAGCAACTAACACTAACACTCACAACCTCTAACTTGCATCTAACCACTAGCTACTTACAATCGAAAACCCTTTGGTGCACTCCTATTTATACCAAAATTGAGGATAACTACACAATAAATATAGATCCTTAGGTATCTCCTAAATCCACATTTATATCTTGTGGTTACAACTAATCACCTAAAAATGTAAGATACAAATCCTCTCAAAATTCTTTCATCCATGATTCTTCTCCTTTGAATGTGCATAGTTAATGATCCACATCTTCTACAATTATTCCACAAATATTGATGAGTTGGATTTTGAAATTCTAATTTGTGGTTGGGTGGCTAAGTAGGACCCTTCTAGAATCTCCAAATAGGCCTACAATATCACAAACTCATAACACTTTTAGATATATATGAAAAAATGTTATTTTCCTAGTATTTAATCACAAATTCACTTATAATACTTAAAGTCAATGACTTTGCAAATAATAATAATAAGCCCATATGATTATGAAAATGGTTACTAAATGTAGGTTTATGGAGTTACAGAGTTATAAAATGAGGGTAAAATGATGGAAATGAAGGTGAAAGTAGATGACATTTTAGATGCCCAACAACAACATAATGTTTTGATTAAGGAATGAAAGCTTGTGGAGTGTAAATCTATTCTGGTACAAGAACAAAGTCATATTAGTACAGGGACAGAGTCATTCCAGTATAGGGACATAATCATTCCAATACAGGAACAGAGTGGTTCCAGTACCATAACATAATCTTTCTGAGTGCAAGTATAGAATCATTCCAGTACATGAATAAGATCATTTTGGTGCAAGAACTAAAGTACATGAACAAAGTTGTCATCTTAGTTTTCTTGATAAATTAATGAGTAAAGTAGCTAGTACCCAAAATGATCAGTGTGCTTTTATTTTTCATTTGTCATACTTAGTATGGAAATTGAGTTGGGAGTTTATGCATTGGTTTTCAAATTGATTTAATAGAAGGTTTTTCTCTTTAAATTGTTAAGAGGTTGGGCTTGTTTTCAATCGATTAATAATTAAGGTTTGATTTTCTATCATTAGGGTTCTTTTACAATTGTTGATGGATTGTAGGATTGGTGTTTATGCTTTCTCAAGTTTCCTTTGAAGTGCAGGATTCAATTTAATTTGTTGGGATTGATGCGCAAGTTAGACTAGAATTTGATTTGCAGGGTGCTAGGAGCTCTCTCTGGCATTTCGAATGTTGCGCCTCAAAGTTCACAAACTCTTGGATTGAAATTAAATGTTGGTACATTAATATGCCCTATACTAGACCCAACAAGAAGCAACCAATAAAAGAACAAAAATCATAAGAAAAAAACTCGAAGAAAAGGAAAAGCAGTGTGAAACACTAGAATCCAAAAATATGACCCTAAAGGAAGATTATGAGAAGATCAAAAAATGCGTAAAATCTTTTGAGTCTCTAGAGAATATTATTAATGAAAAACACTCTCCTTTGATGAAGGCTAGCATTGGGTATGGTCATACATAATGCAATGAAACAAATCAATATAGTATTGTGCAAAGCAAGGTTGAATCAAATCACTCATCTGTAAGAAAATCTCCTAGATCAAGGTCAAGATCAGTCCTTAAGCACAAAGGATGGTTTTATGGATATTGTTTCTATTGTAACTCATTTTGGCATAATGTTAGGTCCCTATAATACTAGTGTAACCCCCTTATTGTTATTGTTGTGCCCTTACATTATTATTGTTATGTCAGCTTTGATTATATTGTGACCCCTTAGGCTCCTATATATAGAAAGGAGGTTTTGTCATTTGAATCATCCAAGAATTGTTCATTTTTGTAATGTAAAGAAGGTTTCCCCCTCAAAGAGGCTAATTTTGAAGTCGTTTATCTATCGCTTCTTCTATTTTGTGAGTCAGTTGCATAAAATTTGGTATCAGAGCATATCTCCAAAAATATAGCAAACCAAGATCTAAAATTTTTACACGAAGTTCTCCGCACTTTTGGCTCCATGTGGTAAAAATTTCAACTTTTGAAGCCTCGTAGAAAAAAAATCTATGATGATTTTCCCTAGGTCACCTATTTAGACATAATTCAAGAGCCCGAAAATACCCTAACATCCTCAGAGCATATCATATTGGAACTTAACAAGGAAGGAAAACTCATATTGGAACCTGAAGCAATCATGGAAACATGAAATTAACAGCTATGAAATCAATCAATTTCTGAGTATCTCATCAAGTAGGACTTACCCATTGAAGATTCCACATGGGAGGATGAGAATTTTATAAAAAAGCATCGAAAACTACTTAAGCATTGAGGACAACACTTTTTTGAAGGAGAGGGTCATGTTAGGTCCCTATAATACTAGTGTATTCCCTCATTGTTATTGTCAGTGTATCCCCGTTATTGTTATTGTTGTGCCCATGTAGTACGATTTTGCTATTATTGTGCACCATAGAAGCCCACTATTGTTATTCTTGTGCCCTTACATTATTATTATTATGTGGACTTTGATTATATTGTGACCCCTTAGAATCCTATATATACATAGGAGGTTTTGTCATTTGAATCATCCAACAATTGTTCATTCGTGTAATGTAAAGGAGGTTTCTCCCTTGAAGAGGCTAATTTTGAAGTTGTCAATCTATCTCTTCTTCTATTTTGTGAGTTGGTTGCATAACACATAAGGCCATTGATTGCAGGTTAAGTATACAAAACAGAACTAGGATATAGGATAAGTTTCAGCACATAATTAGAAATTGAAAGCAGATCTCAAGGAAGAAGGAACCTCAATGAGAAACGTAGGGAAGATTGTCCCTGTTGCATTCCATTCATTCTTGAAGCTTACTTCTCGCGTTGACTGCAGAAGTGATGTGAGGTACATGAACTCATAAGAGTAGATGATTATTATCAGGTCTTCAGGTTCACTGATGTATAATCTCAGGGGGGGGTAATACATATGTTGTCTTGATGATGACTCCCATGGTTTTTTTTATCCATGTTTCTTATATTACTGACAATGGATCTCTTGTAGAAATGGTGAATAGGTACATATAGTACAGGCTCGGGGGGAGCTGAATTTGTGAATTTTTAGTACTTTACTTTTTGTATGCGGATCCTATGAAGACAAGTCGTGTATATACGCGAGTTTTGATATGAAAAATCACATATGTTTTGCTATGATGAAGAAATAGTGGGAAAAACTCAAGAAAAGGCTCTAATATGCTTCAAACAATTATTATTTGGCTTTCTTGTTCTAATGATAAATGGTTACAATCTGTTGATGCTATTTAGAAGTGGGTTTGGCTTTTATAAGTTGTTAATTCCTTGATGGATAACCAATTAATGAAGATACTTTGATTTCCTTACTGATATATGAGATGATATGATTAGATCTGATAGTGAACACTTGGCACCAGTTCAGGGGGAGCATTTTATATGCTTCTAATAATGCATTGTTGGCATTATGTTTTCTTTGGAATTCCTTGGTACATAATGATACTTACCAATGGTGATTTTTCTTATGTTGCTATAGTTCTTGAATGATGATGCATGAGTTGCCAATTATGGTTGATGCTTATCAAATGTGGGATGATAGAAAACTCTCTAGTGATGATACATGTATGATATGTTGGGGATTTTGTGGAAATAACATGTATACCTTGCTATGATGATGATTTTGTTTTCATGGATGATGCATGCGGTGCTTACACGAGCTACATGTACATGATATGATGCAAATGGTTTTATGGTTATTGATATTTTATTGCTATATCTACTGGATGATACTTGGAGACATTGCATATGCTTGGTTGATGCATGAAAATATATGTTTATTTGATGAAATTTTATTCAGGTTATTCCTACAAAGGAAAAGAGAATTTTGACCTTGATAACGTCAAGATGAATAGTTGATAGCTGATATATACATGTTGATGTTGCATACTTGCTCACAGGTTGATATGCATGTTACTGCTGACAAATGCTTGTGGTATAGAACCTATATGATGTATGATAATTGTTGATGACTATCATGGTAATATTGAGGTCTTTTGTTTTGGTCTCTTGATGTAAAGGTCATGTAAATACCTATGTTATAAATCATTGTAAAATCCAGTCATGTATGGACTATTGTGTTCAAGTCATGTAATCCAATATTTTTGGGCATGTGATGTAATTTGTAACCCAACTATGTTGGGTGATCAATGTAAGCATGAGTTATTGTTAATAGGAAAGGTCATGTCTAGTTGAGTCATAAAGTCATATACTTATTTCTATATATTCAGAAAATTCAACATGTGCTCAGGGGGAGCATGGTCAGTATTCAATATACATACTCAACAAATTAGATCTATAGCACTCATGTCAACAAAGGGAGAGACACCTTCATTCTTAATTGGTCAGCCTTTTTCCCTTGATGTCAAAGGGGGAGAGAATATTGGTGTTTGGAGAATTATTGGTATATCTACAGATGTGTTTATATGTGGTGGTGACCAAACACCAAAGTGATCGCCATAAAGTCAATAGGGGGGAATTGTTGGAATTATGACAAATGTGTTCTCCTTGATGGAAACCTACTTAATAAACATGTCAACATGATGGTAGCAGGATGAGTATTCAGGCCAATAAAAATGTGACTGAAAAGGAATATCAGTTCAAAGACAGAGGAATGATAACAATGAAGTTTGAAGAAGTATACATGGGTGTTGAGAAGAAAATACATGTACACACACGGGTATGAAGAAGAGAAGGTGCGTACAAATTCTGCACCATGGTATTCTATATACCAAGGGTCTTTACCATGGTATTGACCCATAGTATTGAGCTCAACAATGGATATTTGATCTCGTAAAAGAATACCATAGGCATTAGTGTGGTTTTGACCTGTGGTATTGACAAAGGGATAATATATATAAAGAGATGAATATCAAACTAGTTTTGTGTGCAAGTGATGGATATTTCATGAATAGTTGTATCTAAAGCAAATGTGCATGTAATGGGCTATTAATGAATTTCTTGATCTGAAACTAAGTATGCACCCAAGAATTTGATGTTGGACCAGATCCAATAGATATGAAATAACTATATTGATAATGGATTGATTTGATTTGTAATATTTACGTCTGACACATGTTTTATTATGTATGTCGAGAGATGCGTTTGTTCTGAAGGTCTGATGTGTAGTGAACCTATAAGTCAATAGTTGCATATCTGTACGTGGGTTTAATAACCTGAAAGGCGTGTAAACATGCATAATTATTTTATGGAAACATTGTATATAAGATAGGGTTTTGCTGAATAAGATGTTTGATTAGTCTAATACATCTTGTTGTGTTTCTGTTGTTTTTCAATGAAGTCTTAGTTAATGATATGGATTTAACAATGATGATTGAAGTTGAATTGATTATTGAAAGGTGATGATGATGCTAGTTGTATGTGATTGAAGATCTATGATGGTTTTGTGTGAATAATTCAGTGGTTCAGAGTGTAACTCAGTGTTTTTTTCAGAATGACGGTGATTCAGTTTCAAGGTTCAATGTTTTGAGATATGTACACAGGTATGGCTCAAAGAAGTCTCATATATATTTTGATATTTTATTGATGAGGGTTTTTAGTTGGTTCTGTGACTTGATGTCGTGTTTGGGTTTAGTATTGGTATTCTGATTACAGTGATCTAACTGCTTTGATTTTTTGAGAATAAGTTGATTTAGTTGTGCCTCAGTTGGTTCAGTGATTGCTTGATTCAATTGGTTCAATGATTGAGTGATTTTTTGCAGTGATCATTTTGAGTTTTGGTATTAGGTATTGGGCTTAAATGATGGTAGTGCGTCCAGTATGAAAATTTGATGAAAAGTGGCCTACAAGTTGTGGTGTTTTCTATCAGGTGGATCCAATGTGAAAATTTATGAAATGTGGTCCACATAGGCATTGAGAGTTGGAGGCTTCAGTGAGGAAATCGAAGCTTCCTTCTAGTGGTAGCTAGTAAATCTGATCAGGGGGTTGGAGCTCCCTTCAAGTGGGTGTTGGAAAATGAGAAAATGTTGTAGCATTCTACAGGTGGGTTCCTACATGCTGGTATGATCCCGCACTAGTACAAGACTATAAGAATTATTTCATCATAATAAAAAGAAGACAAAGAAGACAACAGCGGTGGTTTTTCCCACATTGGGTTTCCACCTAAAAATCCTGGTGTTCATGTACTGTGTTGATGTGTTGCTTATGTGTGGTGGTCTTTTCTATTCTTACTGCACATTATTATTATTAATTTAATTCCTAATGAAGTATTGATACACTGGTTCAAGCTATACAAATGATGGATTAACTTAAAAGTTAGTTAACTGGATATACACTAGTTGTCTACGTAACAATTGTGTACATACACAAGTTTTCTTCGTTATAGTTGCGTGCAAAAATCTAGATAATAAAAGAAAATGTTTTAGTGAGTTTTAAAATATTGATTCACCTCCCCCCCCACCATCTTAGCAGTTTTCCCAACATCTTGGAGATTTCGCCTCTTATCCCTTGAGCTCATCCTCCCATCAAGAGTGGATCTCAAGCCTAGATTGGTAAATGGATAATAATTCCTAAACTACCATCCTCTCCTATATATTTACTACCATCCATAAGCTACAAGTTTGATTTTGGAGACTAATCATACCATTATGCTACTGCTTTGATCATAAGAGAGTTATTATTTCCATGCATTAGGGTGACCTTGAGGTGTGCATTGTGATAAGGAAGGACAAGTCAACTTGGGGAGATGTTCAAAAGATCATCTTCCACCTTTTTTTGTAAACTCTCTCCCTTTCATATTAATAGAAAGAGTATAATTTTTTCCTATATATGTTATGTTATGTTTACATTCATATATTTCAATGTTATGTTGATCCATTGAATAGAGTGATTGGATAATGCTAAATAGGTGCCATAGATCTCTGGGTTGTGTTGATTGTTTGTGCAGGTTCTAATTATAGCGATCGGAGCTATGATTGGAGCTTACAAGCCAAGAGAAGAGAATATCTTGTGATGGATCACAAGTAAGAAAATTTCCATTCTCTAATTTCTATTAGGATAACTTTATAGTCTTTTCTTTTTTGTTGTTCTAGACCAGGCCACTAGTTCTAGGGAAGATACTTCTATCTGCAGTCATAGATTCTATACAACATAGTAGTTTATCATCCATCATCTTCTACTGTAGACTAACCACCTCCTTCTCCACCTCATCTTAGTTTGACAAATGTTGATCATGCAGTAGTTGACCATCCATCATCTTCTACTACAGACAAGGCTGGCACTATGCCTATTTTATTAGATATTTGATTGCACTTATTTGACTTGATGTAGTTATTTGAATTGTTTATATATATATATAGATATATATTGCATTTTTTTGTTCTTGTTGATGTACTTAATTTATATTATGGTGTTGATGTGTATATTGTTAGGTCATGTTAGATATGTTCATTTAATGTGCTTGCAGATAGATGTGTATGTGCATGATAGTAGTTATTTAACATGATATTTATATTAATTTGAGGATGTCTGTGGTGATGATGTTAGATTACAATGTTTGTGTTTTGTTAGATGTGATCACAATGATGATGTTAGATTATTAGATTTGTGTGCTAGCTAATGATGTTTATGTGTTAGAGGTGTATATAATTAGATAATGCTAGTAAATTCGAATGTGTAACTTAGAAGATTTTTATGATTGTTTGATGGTTATTATCATAATGTTTATTTTTATGAAATAATATTTATTATAGAGTATGTATTGGTGAACTTATATCAAACTTTTATATATGAAATTGCATGCAAAACGACTTACTTAGAAAAATGAAAATATATTTTTATAAATTACAAAGTTTAGCATGTTTGAAACTATGATTGTAAAATTACATTTAATTATTTTTATTATTAATATTTTGTAAAATATTACATATCAAATCCGTATTAAACACTGAAAATTTTACAAATATCCTGCATACATTGAATTAGAAAGCAACTATCAATGGACTAAGAATTCTGTCAATCTTTCTCACTAAAGTGAAAATGTAAGAAAAAATTCAATTTAAATTACTTTACTTTTCCATTTATAAAGTATCTATAAAATTATGTTATTTAATATGGACATTGAAATATTTTACTTATGGTTTTCAGTAATTTTTTTTTTTAATAAATACATTTTGTTTTAAATATCACATGTAAATGGAGCATAGAAAGAATTAGACATAATGTAATATCAATAATATTATTTCTTGTCATGTGAAAAATTACATTTATTCCTTGCAGTAAAAATTAAATTATATTTTTTTACTCATTACATTCCTTCCTCATAATAAAAGCTAAATTATTCTTTTTTTACTTTTGGTTTCTTTATACCTCCTGAAAATTATATAAGATCAAGGTGTAAATTGAGGTGTTGTAATTATGAGAGACATTAATTTCTTTTGTTATTATTATTTTTAATTTGTTAATTTAAATTATTATTTTACTATTTTTAAATGTAACATTATGTGACAACATTTCTCCCATACTAATTTCTAGAGCGCCTCTGGGTGCAATTAATTTAGATTTAATATAACTTAAAAATTTCTATTTTTATAAAATTTAATTCATTGCTAAAGTTATGAGATTTCCAAGCAATTTAAATTTGATACTTATTGCAACTCTTACCAATTTAAATTAGAAATTTCTCTCTCTAAAGATGAGGATAAAAAAATGTTACATGATAAGGCTTCATGTGAAGTCACTTGTAGTTGGAGATTTCCTCTATTGGAAGTTCTCCTTAAAGAGGCAAGTGAATGTTTTTTCTAGTAATAAAGATATAACAATTTGATGTTATTTTGGTTCTTTATTTGCTACTATACTAGTTTAAATTTAACTCTTTTTTGAATAATAAATATGAGTTAAAAAATACAAAAACGATAATAAATTAGATTTAAACTTTTCACAAATAGTATATTTGATTATTTCTTAATGAGCAACACATAAATTATTATTTTTTCCACGTACTTATCACGAGATAGTCACTAAAATTCATGTTTTTGAAATATCACCTAACTAATATTACATCATGTTCAAAATGATAAAGACATGTCTACTTTAAATAATTTAGTTATAAATAAATAAAAAAATAGATATTTATTTCACATAATATAAATAGAATACAAAAATGCATCACAAATTCATTGTGCTTCATATGTTCTTATTTGAGAAGAGTTGTGGCCTTAAATCCTTATTATCATAGAAATGTACACAACTGGAAATACGTAGTTTCAATTACTGTAAAAATGTTTCCACTGCAAAAAACATGTAAAAACATTTGTGAATCTTACCAATTATATTATAAAACGTCAACAAGATGAATAAGAAAATAATATAATTAGTGAAATAATGACAACAAAAACATACAAAATAGTATAAATGATGAAATAACACAAGTACATATCACTCTCCATTGTCATAACCCTCATTATCATCTTCACATAGCATGATAACACTGTTTTTCTCAAAAATATGTTTTGATCTAGGGTCGTGTCTTAATACAAACCACCAATCCCTAACCAACACATCTGGGTAAAAAAACCTGGTTATAGTGTTTTGGGAAAACATAAGGCTCCCTAGCTTCATTACACATTGTTCTAGAGTTGATAGATATTATCCCACTAACACGATCTTCCTTTACATTATTCTGATCCAAGGTGTCCCACCACTTGCACCTGAAAATGACACATTGGAATGAAGAGAAGTCCACTTGAATGATCCCTTTTATCTTTCCAACGTAACCTATTGTCCCATACATTAGGTTGTGATCACGGTGGCTAGCATGACTAGATTGGTTGAACTCAACTTCCACTCCATAGTCTTGTGTCATGCATCCATCATCGACATCTCTTTGCAAAAATGATGTCCATATGCCTACATAGATGGGAACAAATAAACCTATAAAAAAGTGAAAAAATCACAGTGTCATGTGTGTAATAACTCGAACATAATTAAAAATAAAAAAATATGCACAAATGTTACAATTGAAAGGTGCATAATGAAGTTAACATTTTACAGAAAGAGAATATAATTACCGATTTGTTGCACCCAATCCTTATGTTTAGCACATCCTCTTCAGCATGCGGGTACCGACTAGATGCACCATATTTCTCTCTGAATTTATCAACAACCCAACTATTAGGGCATGTCATTGGCATATTTTCTTTTAAATGATCATGATAAGGCACACTTGTACCATTCATTTGTTTGAATTCCTTCCTGTCACTATCCCATTTTGATCCGAATTGGATCCATAAAGAACTGTCAAAGAACCATGACTGTATCAGGTCGAATAAATCTCTAAAGAATCCAAAATAGTGATCAAAAACACCCTGAACCACTAGCAATGGTAGCCAGCATGGAACGACGAGGACCTCAGTCAAAGCGCGCTGACCGAGGCCCATGGAGACTGCGCAAGAGGTCAAAGTAGCCCCTGGGAGCCCCAGATCGGTAAAAGAAGGTGGTTTTTGATGCACGATTAGCACATTGCTAGGTAAACAGGGCCATAATGGAAAAGCTTGAGCACTCAGTCACATGGGGGAACAGGAGAACCACAGGCAGAAAAGGTAAAAGCTCTAAAAGTACAAAGGCAAGACCCGTGCACTGGAAAGCCGATGGTATTGATTGGGGCACCCTTAAATGGTAAGAGATTTTGGACGAAAGCGGAGCAATTCCATACGTCGATCGACGTGTGGCAAGCGGAGGTGAGAGAAAACCGACGTTGATCGCGTGCTATCGGTTAAGAAAGTTAGCCACGTGAAACATGCATATGGTGTCGGATCTAGAGGCCCCATATTGGACGGCTGAGATCACGCCTGATGGAGGAAGTGGAATCAAAGAAGGAATACGCCACGTTTTAGAAGGATTTGGAATCCGTTTGACCACCACGGTGGAGGAAGAACGCATCCATGACGTAACTGAAGAAACGAACCGAAAAAGCAGGTTGGTGTCGTTTAGAGGAGGACATGTGGCCACTCCCTATGAGATGATGATCACGCTGAACAAGGAACTCCAAGCGTAGCTACAGAAGGTGAATCAATAGAGGCAGAAGAGGAACCAAATAGTCTTGGAAACGGATGGCTTCAAATCCATGAACAGAGACAAAATACACAGACAGTTAGTCAATCATCGAGAGGGACATAGAACCCCAGAGAGACAGAGAAAGAGACCAGAATCCCAGGAGGAGGACAGGACATAGAGAAAGAAGGAAGTAAAGCAAAGAAAAAGAGGACAGAGGGTCGAGCTGACCAGAGGCAACATCGAACAACAGAGGCTTGAGAGATCCGAGCCATCCCAGAGCAGATCTGTCCAGGCTGAGCACCACATTAGGCTCTCCCTTGTAGACCAGAAGGTCATAGAGCTGATAGGAAGAAGAATTCTGTGTACTCAAGTGGCTTGGGAAATCCAAGAACCACCCTACCAAGCAAATCTGCTAGAGGAGAACTCACTTTGAGTCCCTGCATTGTAATTCTCTGCTTAAAGACACAATAAAACAAGGCCACCACTGAAAGCTGGACCGAATATGTAGCCCTGGAGAATAAGGTGAACTCCTTATTAAATTTCTTGTGTCTTTTTTTTTGCTTACTGTATTTCTCTGTTGACTTTCCATTTAAATGTCTTTGTATTGGCAATCTTATCGATCCATTGCTTAAATAACACAGAACACACACTAGCACATGAGTCTATAATACCTTTGTTTAATAAATCTTTAACTGATGTCACTCATAGGGTGAATATCAGATCAAGTGGTATTAGAGCTCTAGGCTGTAAGGTTAGACAAGCTTGTGTTGGTTTAGCTATGAATGCTCACAAGATCAAAGCTCAAATTAGGAGAAGGAGAGTTGGTGGAAAGTAATCCTGAAATTGGGAGAGTCTATCCTCGGAAGACAATGTCAGAAGAAGGTATTGTAGGGCCAGACCCTCAATTCATAGAAATTTTCCTAGCTATAAAGTCTATGGTAGAAGAAATGTATAGAGACTCTAGAAAGCATAAGGTTGAAGATACATCAGGTTCTAAACAAGATAAGGAAGAAGATGAGTCTCACTGCCATGACCACTCTAAAGGAAAGGGGAAAGAGGAAAGCTTTCTCACACCTCCTAATAGCCCCGTGCATAATAAGAAAGCATCTTTGATTAAGTTATATGTTAAATTTGATTTGCCTATATATGATGGAGAACTAAATGTTGAAAAGTTGGACAATTGGATTAGACAAATTGATGTGTATTGCAAGGTACAAAACATAGACTCAGACAAGAGTAAGATTCAGCTAGCAAGCCTATGCCTAGGAGGCACTGCCTTGGTTTGGTGGGAAGGAAGAACCCAAGCTGATATGAAAAGACATGGTAAGACCATCTCTGTCTGGAGTGACTTTGTTTCTGCAATAAAAAAGTAGTTCTATCCATTGGCCTACATGCAACAAGCCATGATGAGTTGGCAAACTCTTCGACAGTTGAAGGGGCAAAGTGTGCAAGGGTATACTTAAGAATTCAGAAAGAGAGCATTGATGTTGGGTATCTCATTAGACTCACCAGAGACTCTTTTGAAGTACATTGGTGTTCTACACAGCTACATGAGGCATACCATCCTCATGTTTAATCCCACTAGTATAGATGCGGTATCTGTACAAGCTACTCATCTAGAAGCTAGAGAAAAGAATGGAAATCCAGAAGTTGGGGGATCATCCCAACCCACTGTAAGCAAGAGCAAGGAGAAAAGAAAGCAGAAGTGGAAAGCAAGGAAGGCTAACACTGCACAGAAAGCCAAAGCTTCATGCACTCACTGTAAAAAGGAGAGGCATGATGATGGTCATTGTTGGATTCTGCATCCAAAGCTGAGACCTAAGAATTCCGAGGGTAAGAAGAAGAAGATTGTTGCAGCTATTCAGAAAGATTTGGGATCAGACTCGGGAGATGAAACAACTATAGCATCCATAGGTATAAAAGGTAAGAATTCTAAAGCATCTACTAGTTATTCTGCTCAATCTATTATTGATGAAGAGAATGAGAGAAAAAGACATGAGCTTTTCCATATTCGAGTTATTTCCAAAAATCAAAAGATTGATACTTTGTTTGATAGTGGCTCACAAGTAAACCTAATTTCTAAAGCAATTGTAAAGAAATTGGGATTAGCAACTACGCCTCACAAGAAACCATACCCATTAGGATGGTTGAATGATAAAGCACAACTACAAGTGACTAGACAGTGCAAAATCAAGTTTTCTTTTGGGTCAATATTTGTAGATGAGGTTGAGTTATACATAATTCCTTTGGATATATGTGGAATTGTTTTAGGAAGCCATTACTTGTATGATAGAAAGGCTATTTTATATAGAGCCGAGAACAAGTATCTACTTGTTAAAGTTGGAATTTAATACTCTGTAAGAGCTCATAAGCTCAAGAATAATTATACTCTCATAAACTCAGGGAAGATGAAAAGAATGATAAATTCATGTAAAGAATTCTTAATGATGGTTGTAGAGGAAAATAAACCTGATAAAACCAATGTATTTGAGCACTATAATGTTTTACAACAAGCTGATATAGAAAAGGTTATTTCAGAGTATGATGTCTTATTTCAAGAACCTAAAGGTCTACCACTGAAAAAGGGAATAGTACATGATATTATTTTGCAGCAAGATGTTCCTTTGCCTAACATTGGAATGTACAGGTTGTCTGCTTTAAAGAATGCTGAAATCAAGAAGCAGGTACAAGAGTTGCTCGAGAAAGGGTTCATCAGGCCTAGCACATCACCATGTGGGTCACCAATCGTTTTGGTGAGAAATAAAGATGGCTCATGGAGAATGTGCATTGATTACCGAGCATTAAATAAGATAACAATAAAAAATTGTTATCCCCTTCCTCACATAGATGATCTTCTAGATCAATTAAAGGAAGCTGTTTATTTCACCAAGCTGGATTTGTACAGTGGATACCATCAGGTCAGAGTTGCAGAGAAAGATGCATGGAAGACTGCTTTCAAAACAAAGCAGGGATTGTATGAATGGCTGGTTATGCCTTTTGGCTTGACCAATGCTCCTGCTACTTTCATGAGATTAATGAATGATGTACTCAGACCTTTTCTTGATGATTTTGTTATTGTGTATCTGGATGACATTCTGATTTTTAGTAAAACGTGGGAAGAACATTTAAAGCATGTTAAGCAGACATTAGATGTTTTGAAAAGAGAAAAACTTTATGTTAAACTCTCAAAATGTGAATTTGGAAAAACATCTCTAAACTACTTGGGTCATATAGTAGGGGGAGGTGAATTAAAAATAGATCCCTCTAAAGTAGGAGTCATTGTGAACTAGCCTAAACCCAGGTCTGCTACAGAAGTGAGAAGCTTCTTAGGAGCAGCACAATTTTGGAGGAAGTTCATTTCTAACTTCTCCTCGATTGCAGCTCCCTTACATGCTTTAACAGGATTGAATAAGGTGTTTTAGTGGGGAGGAAAACATTAGAAAGCCTTCGACACCTTGAAAGAGAGAATTAGTATAGCACCTGTACTAGCACTGTTAGATTTACAAAGACAATTTGAGATCCAAACTGATGCCAGTGACTATGACATGGGTGCAGTGTTGACAGAGCATGGTAAACCCATATGTTATCATTCTGAGACTTTTAATCCTGCAATATTTAACTATCCTACATATGATAAAGAATTGTATGCATTAGTTCAGAGTGTGAAAATGTGGAAACATTATTTAATGGGAAAGGAGACAGTAATACATACTGATCATAAACGACTTCAATATCTACACTCCCAAACTAAGTTGCAACAATCAAGACATTACAGATGGATGGGTTTTCTACAACAGTTTCATTTAGTCATCAGATATAAAAAGGGCATACATAACAAGGTTGCAGACATGTTATCTAGACCCATTATAAATGCATCTACCATACTTAAGCATAATTTAGTGCTACATGAAAGCTACATAGAACAATATGCTTAGGATATGGACTTTAAAGATGTATATGCAACTTTGAGTCAAGGCAAAAGAGTAGAAGAATTGGACTATCATGTGAAGGACCGACTCTTATATCATTGTGGGAAACTCTGCATTCCACAAACTGAGAGGATAAAGATAATTAGGGAAGCACACACTTCTCTGATATCAGGTCACTTTGGGGTAAGTAAAATAGTTGCACAACTACAAAGGTTCTGCTATTTGCCGAAAATGAATGAGACAGTTTCTAGATATGTAAGAGGGTGTGCTATGTGTGCTAAAAGCAAGCCCAGCAACAGAAAACTAGGATTGTACACTCCATTGCCAATTCCTTCTCAACCTTTGGAAAGTGTTTCCATGGATTTTGTTGGAGGACTGCCTAAATCTAGGAAGGGTCATCATTATTTATATGTTTTTGTGGATAGGTTCAACAAAATGTGTATTTTGATACCTTGTAATAAACAGATTACTGCTGAACAGACTGCAAAATTGTTCTTTGAACATGTATGGGTTCATTTTGGATTACCCACTTCCATTGTATCTGATCGAGACACTCGATTTGTGGTGAAGTTTTGGTCAAGTCTGTGGGAACTAATGGACACCAAACTAAATAAAATCATGGCTTTTCATTAACAAAATGATGGTCAGACAGAAGTAGTAAACAGGACAGTGATCCAGTTACTGAGAGGTTATTGCAGTAAACATCCTAAGCTTTGGGAGGAAAATTTGTGTTATGTGCAGCATGCTTACTGTTACACTAAAATTTGTCACCATGACTATTTGCAGTTAGTATGGCTCCATCAACTGTCATACTATCCTCCTTGGCAAGCCTCATACCTCTGCTCTCCATGTCAAACTCCAAGAAAGAGAGAAAGTCATTAAAAATCTATATATCTCTGGGTACGCAGTTTCTCTTAGCCTTACCTGCGTGTACGCACTCCAAGTTCACAATACCTGCGTACTTGTACGCTCTGTATGTAAATCAATGGGTGCGTACTCCTGTAAAGGTCAAAAGGCGCAAGTTTCACTCCAAAAAAGTTACTTGTGGTCATTTCTAGAGCCTTCTAGAAGCTTGTTTGACGTGTATGAAGCGCCTCCAGATGGTTCATGTATCCCTACCAAAGAGGAACTTATCCCATCAAGAGGGGAGCTATCCCATCCAAAGAGGGGCTTATCCCATTGATGGTGGACCTGAATAACTTCCTCTAGAGCACTATAAATACAGGCATTGGGCCAAAGGGAGAGAGGTTGAAAGCTGAACATTCCTAAGGGTAGATGCTGCTGGAATTAGGACTCCCTTGTAAAGCTTGAGAGGAGAGATTCCCATCCTTTCCTAGCCTTATTTGAGAGTGGGTGAGCTGATCAAAGTAAAGGAAAACTCTTGTTGGACCCTAGGAGGGACTTGCACAACACCAAGGCTCAGGTTGTAATGGTTCCTTTTGTTACCTTTTAATGCAAATGAACTTATTTTTCTCAACAGATTGTTATTCATGGTTTGTTTCATATACTCCTTGGTTTGTATGATGGATATGTATTGTTTACGAGTTTATCAGGTGCTATTTAATCTTTTGGCTTGTTAGTGAATGCAGGTTTCGAAGAGAATGAGGAGCTCATCCGGATCGGCGAGGCTGGACTACTACAAAGCGTTGGACTAAAGGTATGTTAAAGATCCCCTGATTACTTGTATTTGCAATGCATGTTTAGAGAAAGGTCGCTTTATATGTCTTGTTTTTCACTACAAAGCTTTTGCTTCTAGGGAGGTCGGTTGTGTCCGCACTAACGACTCTTTCCGCATGACAAAATGGCGACTCCGCTGGGGAATCCATTGATGTGAATGTTTTTTCCTTTGTATCAACTTTTGATCTGAGAAAAGTTATTTGTTTTCTGGTTTTTGGCTGTCTAACTGTGTATTTGGGTGGGCTAGCTTAGGGTTAAATTAGATTTTAGTTTTTCTTTGTTTTGCTAGAAGTACGCAGCCTCTGAGTGGAGCACAGTGCGTACCTATACGCACTGTCGCTTTGTGCACAGAGCGTACCTGCACCTGTGTAAACAGGTCACCTGCATACCCCTGTCAACACTAAGAAAATTTCATTTTCTTCTTTTTTGCCTTTTAGATTTTGTTTATAGCTTGTTTTTGCTGCCCAGATCCACTGTTCACCTGTCAGAAGCTTTCATCTTGGCTAATTTCATTGGCATTCCTACTTTAAGCTTTCATCAATTGGGTGTTTTGAGTCTCTTTTTTGAGAAATTCTTAATTTGATTTCCTTTGGTCATTACTTGGAGGTTTGTCTTAGTCTTTTCACAATTTTGCATCTTGGGGGGGCTAAATTGTGTATGAGTGTTAATCGCCTTTGAGTGTTTTTATTTTTTGATCTTTGGAACTCTCACCCAATTTTGTCGACTTGCACTTGATTGGTTCTTAGATCACATTAGAATCATCTTGTGTTTGAGAATTATCTTGCATAGATCATATTTGCATAATTAGAATTCTCATTTTCAAAATATTAATGAAAAATGTGCATAGATTACATTTGCATACTTTTCAAGTGAATTGTGCATAGATTACAATTGCATAGTTTACATTCTGAAAGATCAATCGTAGATTTAGATCAGTTTTCTGTGATTTGAATTTACAAAAAAAAAAAAAAAAAAAAAAAACTATTTTGGAATTGATTTGCATTAGTTTTTCTTGATGAAATTAGTGCATTAGAGAATTTGTTATATTTTATCTTAGTGATCAATTTTTTGCATTGTTGGAAGTGAATGGAAACTCTCTCCTTACTTTAGGTAGGATTCATCGAATTGAAAATATCACATTATCATATTCGATTGCATTCAGTTGAGTCGGGTCATAACACCATTGGTTTCATATCCATTTACCCCTTTCAGTAATAAACAACCTTAATAACACAACGCTTAATTAAAATTCATCTAGTAATTTTTTACATTTCTAGGGCTCTGATACACCAACATAGCTTAGGCTAGTGTCTTGGAGTAGGAGAGTAATTAACTCTCCAAGACAGCAAAACCAAACAAGTAGCTCATCTTGTGGTAGGATAAATCCAATTGTTACATTTATTCTCTGGGAAAGCTCCTCTTAAAGGAGAAGCACGAGACCGTGTCCGAACCAGTGAGGGGATCAATCCTCCTTCATTGGGAAAGACGCCAGATACGCACGTACTACAATGGTAAACCTCGAATTATTATCGAGGAGCCTGGGGTCACTTGTCGGTAAACCTTGGATTATTGTCAAGGAGCTGGCAAGGGGATTGAGCTTGTTACTCTGCCCTTGCGTGCTATCGGGTCATAGACTGTTCCCCCAGGTGTATTTGTTGCTGTTGGTAACCTTAGTGACTATTATCTTTAGGGTTCTACCCAAGGTGACGGTGGAGGGAAGATCCCACTGTACCTGGAGCAGACGTCGGCTAGACTCACTTGGATTTTCTGGGGGGTTCACTTCACTCGAGACGGTTAAAGTGGAGGAACTTGGTCCAGTCTATTCATTAAGCAGGTTGCCGGGGTAACTGTTCCACCCGCCACTTCTATACTGAATTCTGCGATGTTGGATTTCATCACCAACTAGTGTTTTCGGTCCGGAAGGCTACTGTTTGTGTGTGGTTTGACTCCTAGATTTGATAGCGCGTGTTAATTTGTTTGTTTTTACTTTTAGAGACCATAGGTGTGAATTGTGAATTTTAATTGTTAGGTGTGAATTGTGAATTGTTAATTTTAGTTTTAAAATTGTTAATAAAATTCACTGAAGTTGAATATAATGGCAAACGTTCCGGAATTTACCAACCTAGGAATCCCTCCTAACGAGAATCCTAGTACTTTTCCTTACTTTGGAAATGTTGGTCCTCCTTATATGGCTACTTTGTCATTACCTGGATTTACAATAGGATTACCGATATGGTTATTTTCAACTTCGTTGGCCCAAAGTACTCCAATTGTTCCATCTCAACTAGATGCTTCACCTCAACAGAGTTCACCATCTCAACATCACCAACCTTCTGTTGACCCTTTACCTTCTTCGCCTAATTTTTCTTCCTCCATTTCTTCCTCTTCGCCTGGTAAAAGCCTTGATGCTAGTAACCAGGAGGCTAAGAAGAATAAGAAAGGGAAGAAGGAGAAGAAGAAGAAGAAGCAAGATAAGAAAGAAGTCAACCAACCAACCACGACTGTAAGTGTTAGTTGTGTTGAGGAAAACTCCGACATGCATCGTAAACCCAAATACCCTTGCAGGCTTTGTAAGGGTGACCACTTCCTTGTCAATTGTCCTGGTATTCCAAAGGTCTTGGAAGTATGGTCAGATAAATCTCATCAACTTTCCATTGATCCATCAACCAGTGATAGTCAGGTTCCTGGGAAAAAGGGTAAAGTTAGGTTTCCTTGTAAGTTATGCAAAGGGAGTCATCAAACTCACATTTGCCCTCACATGGATGAAGCCTCAACATTGTTGGAAAACCTTACTGTTCCACAGCAAGAATTTCCAACTGGTTACCGTAAACTTTCTCCCAACCTACCATCAATTGACGGAGTGATTGATCTAAATTCAAGTACAGTCGATCACACTCTCCCATTGGAGAGTGAAACTCATGTCACTCAAGTTGATGATCAATTAGTTGATCAAGTGGTCGATTCAATTTCACATTCGGTCGATCCCACTTTCCCTTTGGAGAGTGAACTTCATACCGCTCAGGTTCTTCTTGTTACATCAGATTCTTCTATGCCGGGGGGCATTTTACCTGTTTCTACAGAACCCCCTCCAAGCACTGAGGTCTTTTCCTTTGATTGGAATAGACTGACAGAACCTCGTCTTCCTTGCTCCATCCCTTTCCAAATCATTGTCAAGGCTGGTGGTAGAGACATACATCGTACTCAGGTAGATGAAGGTGCTTTTGTTAGTATTTTATCCTCAACTGTTTGGAAAGCTTTGGGTTCCCCTCAGCTTGTGCCTATTACGCAGAATCTAAAAGCTTTTAACAGAACCATTAGTGAACCTTTAGGGATCCTTCCTAAGTTTTCTATTACCTTGGAAGGTAAAACTGTATGTATTGATCTTATGGTAGTTCGAGGTCCCTTGGATTTCAATTTACTCCTTGGACGAGACTATGTTTATGCAATGAAAGCTGTCGTGTCGACACTCTTTCGCGTGATGTCTTTCCCTCACAATGGCAGTATTGTGACGGTGGATCAGCTTTCGTTCCCTAGTCCTGTCTCAACTACCAATAATATGACACCCCTAAATGTTCCTGATTCTAAAGTGGTATCTACCCCGCCACGGGTTAATTATGTGGCAACTAGTCCCATGTTTTCAGTTACCGATGTAAGTGAGCCTCTCACTGTTTGCTCATATTCCTTTGATTTAGATCCGGTAATTGACATGGAAAACTCTATGGGATTACTTGAACACGATGTTCTTATCCCTTCTGAGTCCCTTGACATGTGTTCCTTCCAGCGAACTATTCTTCCTTCTGATGAAGACTTTTTGGAAGCCATGATCAAGGTGTGTCCATTGACATGTCTTTCTTCCAGTTGGAAGCCATGATCAGTGTATGTGAGGAAAGTTCCTTTTACTGTGTCAACCTCGTTAAAAAATGAATCAGTGTGAACGAGGAAAGTTCCTTTTACTGTGTCGATCTCATTAAAAAATGAATCATTGAGTACGAGGAGAGTTCCTTTTACTGTGTCGACCTCGTTAAAAAATGAATGAGTGTATATGAGGACAGTTCTTTTACTGTGTCAACCTCATTAAAAAATGAATCAGTGAGTACGAGGATAGTTTTTTTCCTGTATCAACCTCGTTAAAAAATGAAACAGGCTAGCATGAGGATAGTTCTTTTACTGAGTCAACCTCATGAAAAAATGAATCAGGTAGATTTTAGGATATGTAGGTAGATTGTAGAAAGTAGGGTTATGAGGATAGTTCCTATTACTGAGTCAACCTCGGTAAAAAATGAATCAGGTATGAGGATAGTTCTTTTCTTGTGTCAACCTCCTTAAAAATGAAACAACTCCCTTTTCAAGTTAAATATTGAAAGTAAACCTTCATTCCATCCATCTGGTTGAATGCAATGAAGCCTGGGGGGCATGTACCTCGCTTTGCATCATTATACTGGGGGCATGCGAACTTTTTGAGCATAGTTCCTTGTCTTGTGTCAAGCTCGTTAAAAAATGAAACAAGGATAGGTTAAGTAGGTAGATTGTAGAGAGTAGTCATGAGCATAGTTCCTTGTCTTGTGTCAAGCTCGTTTAAAAAATGAAACAAGGATTTTGAGGATAGTTCTTTTCCTGTGTCAACCTCACTAAAAAATGAAACAACTCCCACAAGTCTTTCCAAGATCTTGAAAGTAAAGCTTCATTCCATCCACCTCATTGAATGAAATGAAGCTTGGGGGGCATGTACCTTGATTTGCGTCATTATGCTGGGGGCATGTGAACTTATAACAAGCATAGTTTTTCGTTTCAAGCTTGCGTAAACATGAAACCAAATCCGAGCATAGTTCTTTTCCTGTGTCAAGCTCGTTAAAAAATGAAACAAATCCTCCTCTACTTGAGTCGAGAGTTTGACTAGATCTCATAGATGTTAAGTTGTATATTTAGGTTAGTTATTTCAGTGTTTTGCATAATTTTCTTACAGTTTTAGGTCGAGTCTTTCAAACGATCTCGTTCATGAACCTTCATTCCATCCAGCTTGTACTTAGTTGAATGAAATGAAGCTGGGGGGCATGCGCTCTAGCAGTTATGCTTAGGGGGCATCAAGCACAGTTTTATCTCTGTTTCAAGCTTGTGTAAAAATGAAACTACTTCGAAGCATAGTTTTTCTCTGTTTCAAGCTTTTGTAAAAATGAAACCCATCTCGAGTCAATTCTAGTTATTTTCAAGACTTGTTAAACTCATGAAAATCCCGAGATTATTTTGCTATCTTTCATTCTCGTAAAACAAATGAAAATGCCGAGTTCTTTCCGTCTTTTCCTGCTCGTAAATTAAATTGAAAGTTGGCCATATGAGTACATTTTTATCATTTTTTTTGAACTCGTTAAAACTTACGAAAAAGTGAAACCTTGGAGTTCTCTTTTAAGCCCTTTTCAGATTCCTAAAATATGAAAAGATTGCCGAGCGTTTCTTTTACACTCGTTAAAATGGAATTAAAAGACGGTCCCCTTATAGCTCTTTTCTGACCGTAAAAATAGGAAAAGATTGCCGGGTTTTTGTCGTTTCAAACTCAATACTGGAAATAAAATGACGTGTCCTTGATCGCTTTTTACTTTTCAGGTCATAGGCACTAATCATGAAAGTACTCCTTGGTCGCAAGACTAAGCGGTTCTCTCAAGTATTATTTTATACTTTTTCGGGCTTGAGAGACACAACTTTACGAAAATGTTCAACCTGGAGTCTTCTTAAGTTTTTTCAGACTCTCTAAAAATGAAAAACGCCGAGTTTCTCCTATACTGGACTCGTTAAAATTTCACAGTAAAGGACCTGTTCGATTACAAACAGGAATAGACCACTCCTTCTTAGGGTTCGAATCAAAACTAAGTTGGACTCATCCGAAGGATGAGCTTATAATCAAGCATATGTTATCCTCCTCAAGCTTGTAAAAAATAAAGAGGTACTTGCCAGAAATGGTGGGGGAAAAGAGAGAAAAATGAGCCCATTTGTTATCCTTTATCTCAAAAGAAGCCTTATTACCACTCTTGAACACAACACTTTCATTCACCTGGGTTGGGAAATCCTTTGCCTCACAGTTGATCAAACCACATTGAAAGTCTTTAGCCGGGTATTAACTTTGGGTCAAATGTCACCAAGCCATCTGTCGTGTCGTTATGTGTTCAAGAGGTCTCTGCAATAAACATTCATCTGCAAAATACTCGTCATCCATCTTGACCATCCCTGAGTCAGTCCTTCAGTTACATTTCTTCAACTTGATCTATGATTTCGTGTTGTGGGCTTGCCTGCAACGGGTCGCTTTCTATCGACATAAACACATTATCTAGAAAGATGACCTAGGAATCGTCAGTACCTTGAAGTCTGCATGCATCAATGGCAAGTTTCTCGCCTTTGACGATAGTTTACATCATTGACTTTCGATCGAAGGATTCCGTGAAATGTTCGACATCAACTCATTCATTCACATCTCATGGATTGTACTGGGTACTTTGAGAACCATTGACATCACTGGTGGTCTCTCTCACGCTTGTTAACAGTTTACATCATTGACTGGTAATCAAGTGGTTTCTACCATGTTCGACATCAACTCATTAATTCGCATGGATAGAATCGTACCTGTTCGGGAAGTAGAAATGAAGACCCTGGATCTAGTTTCCACCATCCAGGCTGCGAGGAGTTTTGCATACATTATACAGTAGACTAACTATAAACAGATGGTTGCGTCCATACTGTGTCTACAAAAGTCTATGATTATGATGTACTGCAGAATCATTCCTGTATCAGAGCAGTAGATAGTCAATTAGTTAAAGTTTTCAATCTGAGTATGGGAATGCCTACCTCAGCGATGATATGATCATATATATGTATTTTGTGTTGAATACTTGCAGGTTCCGACTGGGCTCTCCACAAGATAATCCTTGAAATGATAAAGTACTTCACCCTTCCTAGATGATATGAAACCCTTATCTACTACAGGCTTCGCACTTTAGGGGGCAATCTGTTACACTAAAATTTGTCACCATGACTATTTGCAGTTAGTATGGCTCCATCAACTGTCATACTATCCTCCTTGGCAAGCCTCATACCTCTGCTCTCCATGTCAAACTCCAAGAAAGAGAGAAAGTCATTAAAAATCTATATATCTCTGGGTACGCAGTTTCTCTTAGCCTTACCTGCGTGTACGCACTCCAAGTTCACAATACCTGCGTACTTGTACGCTCTATATGTAAAGCAATGGGTGCGTACTCCTGTAAAGGTCAAAAGGCGCAAGTTTCACTCCAAAAAAGTTACTTGTGGTCATTTCTAGAGCCTTCTAGAAGCTTGTTTGACGTGTATGAAGCGCCTCCAGATGGTTCATGTATCCCTACCAAAGAGGAACTTATCCCATCAAGAGGGAAGCTATCCCATCCAAAGAGGGGCTTATCCCATTGATGGTGGACCTGAATAACTTCCTCTAGAGCACTATAAATACAGGCATTGGGCCAAAGGGAGAGAGGTTGAAAGCTGAACATTCCTAAGGGTAGATGCTGCTGGAATTAGGACTCCCTTGTAAAGCTTGAGAGGAGAGATTCCCATCCTTTCCTAGCCTTATTTGAGAGTGGGTGAGCTGATCAAAGTAAAGGAAAACTATTGCTGGACCCTAGGAGGGACTTGCACAACACCAAGGCTCAGGTTGTAATGGTTCCTTTTGTTACCTTTTAATGCAAATGAACTTATTTTTCTCAACAGATTGTTATTCATGGTTTGTTTCATATACTCCTTGGTCTGTATGATGGATATGTATTGTTTATGAGTTTGTCAGGTGCTATTTAATCTTTTGGCTTGTTAGTGAATGCAGGTTTCGAAGAGAAGGAGGAGCTCATCCGGATCGGCGAGGCTGGACTACTACAAAGCGTTGGACTAAAGGTATGTTAAAGATCCCCTGATTACTTGTATTTGCAATGCATGTTTAGAGAAAGGTAGCTTTATTTGTCTTGTTTGTCACTAGAAATCTTTTGCTTCTAGGGAGGTCGGTTGTGTCCGCACTAACGACTCTTTCCGCATGACACTTACAACAGAGCCAAACACTCTTCTACACATAGATCTCCTTTTGAGACCTACTTTAGTTTCACACCAAGGTCTCTGTTGGATTTTGTCTTTGGTAAAGATACCATGGTTGATGGACACAGTGATGTGGACAAGGAAACTAGGCTCTGTTAGAGTCGGTCTTGTCAACCCTCCGTCAGAGATCAAAACTCTTTTTGCATTTCATTTTTAGGTGTCCCATCTTGCTCGATCACCTGCATTCCAATTAGGAACATGCCATAATCTGACAGAAGGGATTTGTCATTCATTCCCCTAATGTCTTGTACCTGCTAGCTTAGGTCTTTTAATCAATGTTTATTAAAGTCCATGACAGTCAATGTTTGATCTTTTAATGGGCAAAGAGTCATGTCAATCATAGGTCTAGGATTTCACAAATTGAGTCGTTAAAGTGTCCAAATGCCAGCAGGCCAGAGGGACGTTCTACACATGTTTTTTATTTAGCGAATTTCATCATCATATGGATGGACTATCACTGTTCTTCAAAACTCTGTTTTGAAGAAAAGTCAACATTTTGTCCTTTGTAATAAATTTCAAAAGTTTTCAGTTGTTGAATTCTTCAGGCACAGCCCTGGTCTCCTTTGCCAAATTCCATGTCAGCTATCCCTGCAAAAAATTGCCAAGAATTTCATCATTTCAGTCAAAAAATCAAAAAGGAAATTCAAAAATAGAGTTGTATTAAAATGGAAAAAGTGCCAATGCTAAAACATTACAAAGATGGGTCTTGGAGAGTCAAAAATCTAATCTATGTCTTTATAAAGATATATTCATGAAGATCAATGTCATTTGTATGCCAAGACCAAAGAGAAGCCATCCAAAGCAAATTGGTAGAGTTAGTGTGCGATTTGGGTGAAGTTGGAGTAAATTTGGCCGGCGTGGCGCATTGGGCAGAAGGCGCGGTGCACTGGGGAGGCGCGGCGAACTGGTAGAAGTTGCGCAGTGTAATTCTGAACGGGTGCGGTGCACTGGCACAGCGGGGTGTGTTGGGTATGCGGCGCGACACATACACCTGAAAGCCCAAATTTGATTGAAATTTCTCCAAATTGCTCATAACTTGCGTGGATTTGCCAGGTAGGGTCCTTATCTTGGTGTTTCATCCAATTGTGTGATAAGTGATGGTGGTTTATGGATGCTAATGATTGAAACAAAAATTCAAACCCTATCATTTTGAATTCCTCACATGTAAGCTACTGTCTAGGGTTTCAAAACTTGTTTGCCACCAAGGTTACTCTTTTCCATTATTTATTTTGTCCTTAATTCCCTTTGTTCCTTGAGTCCATTGTTCCCGATCCCCTAAAGTTACTAAACCCCTATTCTAAATTCCCTTTCCCAAAACTTTCAAATGTGAAACCCTAAACCCTATCCCACACATAAATCCCTCAAACCCTCTCCCATATTTCCCTAAAAAATCTCTCCCAATAATTCATAATCCCTTAATATTATTTCCCCTTCCTAACAGTCCCTATTTCATTTGTTTTTCCCTTTGTTGGCAGAGTTTGCACATATCACTAAAAGAGTAGTCCAAACAGTTTTCATACACCAGCATCTTTTTCTCCAAGGAAGTTTGAAAAATAGCAGTCATGGCATCTGAGCATTCATCTGATTATGAAATGGAAACTCAAAGTGACTCTCCCATGGAGGAACATGCACCCCGGAGGCCTCATAGAGGATGTAGGCATATCAGAGAAGAACCGGTCACCCTCACTGAATTACAGGCCTGCCCTCTTGCCATGTTTTGTTTTCAGCATCAGTCATGCTATGAGTTTTGTCAAAAGGTGGCTAATGTTCAATTTCATCATGAGTTGGCTCGTCTATTTGTGCTACATTTACATGGATATTAGGCTACCTTGGCTAGTGTCACCTTTACACTTACACCAGAAACTGTCTCACTAGCAACCGGCATACCAAACATTGGGGAACCATGGACCAAGAGGAAGAAGATTGAACGGCAGCATTATGAGCCATACATAAAAATTGGTTTCTTGAGGTAGCTCAGGAGACTGTTTCCATTCCGATATCTGAAAGATGAATATGATCCACTAATGAAATTGATCATGAAATATTTCAGCTGTGAGGGACGGTTCTCTCGTCTATATGCTTATCACATCAGGTTGCTCATGCATTTCACTAGGGTACGGATGATGAACATTCCATATTTCATTTGCCGGAACATAGAGAGGATGACCACACTTGTGCAGCATAAAACCCCTCAGCAGCAACTTAACAATGTTTATCATTTTGCTCTTATTAAGATTTTGGTGGTTCATCAGCTTGGATTACAGGGCATCACTTGGGATGATTTCATCTGTCCTGACTTCTTCAGAGCTTCACAGGGATTATCAAAGGTCAAGCATGAGACAAGTAGACCTTCTCATTAGTATGATAGCCATGAGACCGCTAGTGTGCCGGTATTCATCACATATCAGAGGGGCACCAGACATTTGTTTGTAGCAGCAAAGCGAGTGTTATCTCCACCCGGTGTGGAAGGGGCCTCGCTTCCTCCATCAGCATCATAGGTACAGGATAAAGGCAAGAGGCCAATGAAGAATGAGGGGCCTTCAGGTGAACAAGAGACAGACTTCATTCTCATTCATGATGATGATACAGATGCGGGCCCACAAAGTGCCAAACTTAGGGAGATCATCCAGGAGTAGCAAACAGAAATCCAAGCTTTATCCCTTGACTTGGAGAGAGCTAAGTGGACCATGAAGTATTTGGAGCATAGAAACAAATAGCTTGAAGATCAGAAAGCAATCATGGAGCTACAGAACATTCGCGAGAATCGCCAGGCTGCACAAAGGAGAAGAATTGAGCTCACGTCATTGGAGCAAGAGATTAATGAGGATTGGGAGTCTAATCTCGAGAGAGTCAACATCCACTTGGAGGGACTGTTGGACAAGGCCGACAGAGACAAAGCATTACTGAGACACATGGCTTTCCACTACATGGCGTGGAACAAGGTTTGCAAGGCACGAATAAGGAAACTAAAGGCAAAATTAAAGAAGGAAATAAGGAAGCAAAAGAGGCAAAGGGAGCTTGATCGTCTTTAGATATTGGCTGAAGCCTCTTTAGCCCAGCATGACACTTAATGAAGAATCTCCAGCCCAAATTTCAAGAAATTTCTGGCATTTTTTGCATTTTGGCAAATTTTGGTACAAGAAACAGGGTTTTTCTCCCTATGCGCCGCGCCACGTGGCGCGCGCTTTTGCTAGGGAGATCCAAATTGCAAACGTTTACATTTCTAGATTTGTCATGAAAATCATGGTTGTTGGTGCATGGCCAAGAAATTTGGTCAAGTTATGAGTCCTCAGGAGGCCAAAAACACTCAAAAAATGACCTCACTGCCCTTATTTTGACACACAGGAAGCAGTATTGGGAGATTGAAGTTTGGAGGGGAAAATGGGCACCAAATTCAGAGATTCCACCTAGGTTGTAAAGTAGACAGGTAGGGCTTTCCAACAAGCACACTTGGGCTCAATTTGGACTTACCGAAGTGCCTCAAACTCAGCCTCAAAGTGGCGTGATTCATAGAGGATTTGGCATGGCGCATAGAGGATTTTTGCTCAATTTTTCACCTTCCAGCTCAGAAATTCGGCGAGTTTGACTAGTATTGCTTTTTGATGTAATTTTTCATTTATCTTGATGTAATTGGATAAACATGATGTAATTTTGGCACTTATTTACTTGTTCTAGAGGATTCATTCACTAAAAAGTGAAAATTTAATGAATGAATCAATTTCCTACCTTATAGAGGCAAGTTGTTTTGATTGCCTATATTTTAGTGCTTTGTTTAGAATTGGTTGAAACAGCTCCTAGAATGATGAGCTCGACCCCTAGAGGCAAGGGAATGCATTGGGCTAGATTATATCATGTAATTCCTAAATCATTTTTAGGGTTGGACACTAGGGATTGCTTGGGCATATCATTGTACATTCTATCTCTGCATTTTTGGCTAAGGAAAGACCAAGGTTTTGCAACATTGTTTGGGATCCATGTGGCTTTATGTTTTGATGGTGTTATTCTCTAAGTAATTGTAAGTTCATTAGTGTTATGTGTATCATTTTCCTGTTTCTTCTTCTGAATTTGAACAAATGAGTGATTAAGGTGGAATCCATTAATTGTTATGCTCTGCCTTTGAATTTGTTTAAATTTCCATGTTTTCATCTGTTTAAGGAGAATTCTTGAAAATTTCTTGCTCTCCTTAGCTCCTCACTAGTTAGATATATCCATTCGCTCACTTTAAAGCATCAAAATGATTGCCTTCCTTGCCCCAATCAGAACTCTGCAGAAATTGTGCCTCATTCCCCGAGCACAAAAGTACCTTTCCCTGTTTCCAGCACAAAACCCCAAAAACTCAAAGTAAACCCTTGTACTTCATACCTAGCCTAAAATTAGCTTTTATTTTAGTCATCTCAAGCCCCATCACTTGTCTTTTGCCAAGATCGACCGGGAGAGAGCCCTCTGCTGTCCTTGTAGGGATAGCTACGATGCTGAGCGTGGTTTGATGTGGACCTAGAACCTTGTCTTTTCAACCTGAGGCAAATCTAGGCTCTAACATAGTGGCGACCGTACTGGGGAAGAAAATGGCTTGCTCGTTGATATCATTTGTGTTATAAGCTACAGACGGAGCCTGAAGTTATGCTAGGTATCCTTCGAAACACTTTTTCTTTGCATTGGCGCAAGTAGATAAACGTTGCTTCAGTCAATCTCCGATCTATCTTGTAATCGTGACACTTGACCTGTAAATCGCCCCAGTACATTGAGAATTCTAAGATTTTGGATGATAATTTTATAATTTGAAAGGTTGAACAAGTTGTTTATGTTCCTTTGATTTCTTGAAATTAACACGTTGGCTTCAAAGAGATATACCAGAGCTAATCTAGACCCAAATCCTCCCCCTTTTTACAAAAATCCCAATCTGATTTCAAGAATTGTTCGTCAAGAGAGCTCTATGACTCCCATGTTCAAATCCTTTTCTTGCCCTGCAATTTTCAAGTATCTTGAAGAGCTTGATTTTGATGAAAAGTTTGAATTTTCATTGTTTAAAACCAAATCTGAAAACGCTCTTGAGTCTATCATCCCGAATCTAGACTTTCTTGCTGCTCTAGAAATTGAAAAATCCAATAAGTCCATTGAGAATTTCATTCTAAGACAGCTCCGAACTGACATTGAGGCTACAAATATCATTGATTTCCTAAAAGTTGCATCTGCAACTCTTGGAGCTGCCGCAACTCCATCTAGCTCAAGGGTTCCCACTGAACCGCCTTTCATTCCCTCAATCCCCGTGCAGCCTATTCTTACATATCAAAAGTTTGTTGTGAATTCACCTTCATCTACTCCTTCTATGTCCAAAATTGCTTCACCTCCGCATACACCTCCTCATACACCTCACACATCAGCTGCACCTTCTTCCCCAACATCTCCAAGACTGATTGCAAATCCACCAAGAGCAATGGCTACTCAGTTTGCACCTCTCGCGCTGCCTCAAGTTTGGGTGACATGCCCGCAGATTATCAGAGTAAAATTCCTTTGTTTGAAGGAACTCCTCAAAGTACCACGGCTCAGCAACATGTAGACAAAATGATGGATTTCTTCTAGCCTCATGAGATTGATGCAGAAAACGTGACTATGAGATTATTCGTGCAGACTTTCGCAGGTGAGGTGAGAAAATGGTTCAGAGCTTTGATAGCTAGAAGTATTCCCACATTAGAAGAGCTTCAAATACAGTTCTTGGATCGCTGGGAAGTCAAGAAATATCCTCTTCAGATCACTTCTGAATATACCAAGAACAAGCGGAATGCTGGTGAGTCCGTGCAGGACTATTGTACTAGATTCAATGCGGTTTATAATGCAATTCCTAATGATTTAAGGCCAACTAGAAAGTCAGCTTTGCTAAAGTTCCCAGATGGGTTTGATCCGAACATGGCTTATCAATTAAGAGAGAGAGATCCAACTACCTTAGAAGAAATGTAGAAAATCGCCGTTAGTGTTGAGGCAAATTTGAATGACAAGAGAGCTAGATTGAAAACCGAGAAGAGAGTTTCAATAAAGGAAGAAGCTTCTACCTCAGATCAGGTGCTCCGCAAGGTAGAAAAGATGATTGAAAGGTTAACACTTGATAAGCCTAAACCACAGATCTGGAATCCTAATTTCCATGGACATCAGCAACCTCAATTCAGGATCAAGCAGCGTGAGCAGCGAGCACAAGAACTGGGATCACAACAGCAGCAAGTAAAGACGCCTCTTCAGTAGAATTTTGTTGGTCTAGAATCTGATGATGAAGACCATGTAATAGGGGAAGAAAATCACTTCTTTACTCCTGATGATATGCCCACCTTTATCACTGAATATGATGAGTATGAAAAAAGTTCAGCTGTACAACAGGATGCAGATTTTATCTTGGCGAATGACACAGCTCTTGAAGAGGAGTCGGATGAGTATCAGAGAGGGTATATGCATGCCTTGTCTGCCCAGCAGCATCAGTATTCATTAAGAAACAGAAATGTCCCCATCAATCCAATCCAGAAGAGAAAGGAAGGTCCAGCATCTAAGAATGAGCCACCTGTTGCACCAAATAAAGGAAAAGAAGTTGTTGATCCTATGCCTAACAAATCTCCACCAGCAAATGAAAGAGTCAATCAGCCAATTGTATCAAAAGATAAAGCTGAGAAGAAAGAGGTTCCAGCCAAAGAGGTAGAGAAGACTTCTACTTTTAGTTTATAAAATGAAATTTCTAAATTAAAGGAATCTATTCCCTTGACAGAGCTGATGAGGAGCAACAGTTATAGAGGTCAGGTTTCCAAAATTTTGAATTTTGATCCAATGTCTGATATGGTGAGTGTAGAAGATGATCAACCTGAACTAATTTTTGGACCAACATTGAATGGTGAGTCTCTAGATAGTGATTTGCCTCCTTTTTATATCAGTTTGAGAGTGCATGAGTTTGTGTTGCATAATGCTATGTTTGATTCCGGCGCCTCCCACAATCTTATGCCGAAGGCTATCATGGAGAAGTTGGGTTTGGAAATTACCAGGAAATACCATGATCTCTATTCGTTTGATTCCATCAGGGTGAGATGTAGTGGGCTCATTAAAGACTTGGTGGTCAGTTTGGATTAGATTCCGACCAAAAATGTTTTGATGGATGTGGTGGTGGCGGATATACCTCCTAGATTTGGAATGCTTCTTTCTAGATCTTGGGGAAAAAAATTAAGGGAACTATGCAGCTTGATTTCTCCTACGCAACGATTCCTGTGTTTGGCCAAATGAGAAAACTTTATCGGGAGCAGAAAATGAAATACATGATTACAAGCAAGGAGAAACCAATTAATCATCCGATTAATTATGTACATACATATTTAGAGTCTTTTGTTTTGTATTCAGATAGTTTCAATGAGATTGATAGTTAGTTAATTGCAGCAGATGATATTCCAGAAATAGCAGAGAATTTCAGAGAAGTTTTGAAGAAAGAAAGTCAAGAACAGGGCAATACCATTCAGCAACCAAAAAAGGATAATGGACAACAAGAAGAAAAAATACAGCAAACAGAGTTTTAGCACTTAGAAGAAGAGGAAGATGGTCTGTGGACCATGGATTTTGATGGAGCCGTGGGAAATGATGGTGCTGGAATTGGAATTTGGGTACGCAGTCATTTTTCTGCTCCAAACAAAGTGCCTAGTAATGTGTGGGTATGTTCTTACAAACTTGCTTTTGATTGCTCAAATAATGAAGCTGAGTATGAGGCTTTGATCGCTGGCCTAAAAATCCTAAGAAAGTTGAATGCTAAGAGGATTGCTGTATATGGCGACTCCGAATTGGTGATTAAGCAAGTTAAAGGTGAATATCAAGCAAAGCTTCCTTGGATGCGGGCATACCGGAATGTTGTTCTAGACATTTTGAAGCTGTTTTCAGATTACACCTTGACATGTGTGCCTCGTATTCAAAATGGTATTGCTGATTCACTTGCTAAGGCAGCGAGTAATTTGAATATTCCAATGAATTCAAGTAATAAATTTGAAATCCATGTGAAACATCCTCCGACTGTCCCAGACAATCAGAGATATTGGCAAGTTTTCCAAGATGATGAGGAGATTGATGATTTTTTGCAAAACAAAGGTAAGTTCAAAGATACCTAAATTGATGTAGAACATGATTATGGTAAAGATGATGTGCAGATCAATCAAATGGAAGTGTTTCAGCTCAAGGATAACGTGATTCCTAAAGGCTTGATACCTTTAGAAGAACTCTTTGATCATGATGACGTAGCCCGCAAACCAACATTGCAGCCAACAAAGAAGGGAGTCGAAGAGGTGAATATTGGAACAGCTAAATATCCGAAGATGGTAAAGTTGTCCAAAACATTGCCACAAAAAGTAAAGGCCAAATATATCAGTTTGTTGTCATCCTTTGCTGATGTGTTTGCCTGGGACTATTTTGATTTGAAAACATATGACACCAATATAATTCAGAACACAATTTCTATTAAGCCTAATCAGAAACTTTTCAGTCATAAATTAAGAAGGCTTAATCCAAAATTGCTACCATCAATTGAGAAGGAGGTAAACAGGTTGTACAAATCAAGAATCATTGTTCCCATCTGGTTTTCAGATTGGATATCTAATTTGGTGCCCGTACGAAAGAAGACATGTGAGATTCGTTTGTTCATTGATTTTGGGAATCTCAACAAAGTTTCATTAAAGGATAATTATCCGCTGCCAAAAATGGATCACATACTTCAGCGAGTAGTTGCAGCATCTTGCATGTCACTACTCGATGGTTATTCCAGATATAACCAAATTTTAGTCCATAAATATGACCGAGACAAAACAGCGTTCACCACTCTGTGGGGGACTTTTCATTACGCTAAAATGCCTTTCGGTTTGAAGAACGCAGGTGCCACATTTCATCGAGAAATGGATATGGCTTTCGCAAATGAGAAGGATGTCTTCTTGGTTTTGTACCTTGATGATTTGACCGTGTTTTCCAAATCAGATGAAGAACACTTGTATCATTTAAAAATTGTCTTTCAAAAGTGCAGAAAATATGGTCTGTCGTTGAATCCAAAGAAGAGCTTGTTTGCCATGGATGAGGGCAAACTACTTGGACACATTACCTCAAAGGATGGCATTCGTACTGATCCAGCACGTGTGGAAGCTATTCAGCAAATTGACCTACCTCGGAATAAGAAGGAGATTCAATCGTTTAATGGTAAGATGAATTTTCTGCGTCGCTTTGTTCCTAATCTTGCTGAACATCTAAGAGAGATTACAAACATGCTTAAGAAGGACAACCAAGTAACATGGATGGAAGAGGCTGTAAAATCTTTCAATTTAGTAAAATTGGCTCTTTTTTCAGCCCCGGTTCTAATCAGCCCGGATTATACTCAGGATTTTATATTGTTTTCATTTTCTTCAGAGCATACTATGGCAGCTCTATTAATGCAGAAAAAGATGAGCATGAAAGACCCATTTCTTTCTTCAGCCGGACTATAAGAGATGCTGCTTTGAAATACAACATTATTGAGAAGCAAGCCCTTGCACTTGTAAAAGCATTAAAAGATTTCCGCGTGTATATTTTGCATTCCCATATTTTAGCTTACGTTCCTAACATTGCTGTCAAAGATGTTTTGGTCCAAACAGATCCTGAAGGATGACGTGGCAAGTGGATTGCAGCTTTGCTGGAGTATGATGTGGAGATAAGGCCCACGAAGCTTGTTAAAGGACAAGGATTGGCAAAGTTAATGGCTGAATCAAATCTGCACGTCTTAGACATAAATCTGATTGTTGCTATGTCCGATGAAAATGAGCAAGGTCCGTCAATTCAGGTAGCTGAAATCTTTGTTCTTTCTCCATGGTATTCAGATATCATATACGTAATTCAAAATTTGTCCTTGCCACCTGGTATGGCTAGAAACAAAGCTAGAACTCTTAAGTTAAAGGCTGCTAAGTTTTGTATTTTGAATTCTGCACTTTATTGGAAAGATCTCGGTGGCATTTTATTAAATTGTTTGGTGGAAGAAGAAGCGAAGCAGGTCATGGAGGATTTCCATAAAGGAGATTGTGGCGGTCACCTTTTTTTGAAAACAACGACAAATAAAATTCTGAGGGCTGGATACTATTGGCCGACATTGTTTGTTGATGTGTTCATAACTATCAAGAGCTGTCATAATTGTCAGATTTTTGAAGGAAAGCAGAAATTACAGCCTTTGCCGCTTAAGCCCATTGAGGTGAGTGCCCCTTTTCAGCAGTGGGGGTTGGATTTCATTGGTGAAATTCATCCTGCTTCTTTAGGTTAGCATAGATGGATCCTCACGGCGACAGATTATTTCACGAAGTGGATCGAAGAAATTCCCACTAGGCAAGCTACGGATGCGGTAATAATTTCATTCCTTGAGAATAATATTTTGTCTCGTTTTGGTTGTCCGAGTAAGTAAATCATTGATAACGCATCAGCTTTCATGTCAAAAAAGATGGTTGACTTTTGTAGTAAATATCACATTACTTTGGGGCACTCAACCGCCTGTCATCCACAAGGCAATGGATTGGCAGAGTCTTCCAACAAATCCTTGGTTAATATTATTAAGAAGATACTGGAAATCAAATGGAAAAGTGGGCATAAGAAGTTGGTTCATGCACCTTGGGCAGATCGAGTGAGTCATAAGAAATCCATTGGTATGTCCCCCTTTGAGCTAGTTTATGGAGTTGATATAGTGTTCCCTACCTCTCTTGCAGCTCCGGTAGTCAAACTTCTTCAGGAGGCTGGTAGTGAAGATGACCCAATGCAGAGAAGACTAAATCAAATGATCCACTTGCAGCAGACACGGGAAGATGTTTTTCAAAACACATTCAAGTTGCAGGAGAGAATTAAAAAGATTTATGACAGAAAAGCAAAGGCAGACACATTTCAGTTGGATGATGTGGTGTTAAAGTGGGATGCAAGGAATGAGGAAAAGGGAAAGCATGGTAAGTTTGAAAATCTCTGGAAAGGTCCTTTTAAGATTGCAACGTATCGAGGTCAGAATGCCTTTCTTTTGAAGGAGATGAATGGGGAAGATTGTCCCGGAGGGCCGGTCAATGGTCGGCTGCTCAAGCAGTACCCTTTTGAGTTATTTCTGCTGATTACATTGTCATTGTAAGTACCATTTTATTTCAGTTTCATTACAAGTGTGTGCTGTGATATTTTCTTCAGTCTGGGGCCCAAAGTGAAGGCTATAATTCTGAAGAAAGATTTCAGTTTTGAGTTCAGTTTGTCGAGTCGTGTTTTTCAGTCATTTCAGTTTCATCATCGAGTCACTTTGAGTCAGGTTTTAGTCAATAAATGTGTCAAAGTCTTGTGTTGTTTGTCGAAATAATGACTCCATATCCCAATGGATGAAGGCACTATCTATCTCTTCCAGAGATCTGCTGTTCTTGGTACCTCCAAGGAGCTACCATCTCCATTGGAGCCAATGTTAGAGTCAGTCTTGTCCGTCCTCCATCAGAGATCAAAACTCTTTTTGCATTTCATTTTTAGGTGTCCCATCCTGCTCGATCACGTGCATTCCATTTAGGAACATGCCATAATCTAATGAAAGGGCTTTGTCATTCATTCCCCTCATGTCTTGTACCTTCTGTCTTAGGTCTTTTCATCAATGTTTATTAAAGTCCATGACAGTCAATGTTTGATATTTTAATGGGAAAAGAGTCATGTCAATCATAGGTCTAGGATTTCACAAATTGAGTCGTTAAAGTGTCCAAATGCCAGCAGGCCAGAGGTAGGTTCTACACATGTTTTTTATTTCGCGAATTTCATCATCATATGGATGGATTATGACTGTTCTTCATAACTCCGTTTTGAAGAAAAGTCAAAATTTTGTCCTTTGTAATAATTTTCAAAAGTTTTCAGTTGTTGAATTCTTCAGGCGCAGCCCTGGTCTCCTTTGCCAAATTCCATGCCAGCTATCCCTGCAAAAAATTGCCAAGAATTTCATCATTTCAGTCAAAAAATCAAAAAGGAAATTAAAAAACAGAGTTGTATTAAAATGGAAAAAGTGTCAATGTCAAAACATTACAAAGATGGGTCTTGGAGAGTCAAAAATCTAATCCATGTCTTTATAAAGATATTTTCATGAAGATCAATGTCATTTGTATGCCAAGACCAAAGAGAAGCCATTCAAAGAAAATTGGTAGAGTTAGTGTGCGATTTGGGTGAAGTTGGAGGAAATTTGGCCGGCGTGGCACATTGGGCAGAAGGTGCGACACACTGGGGAGGTGCGGTGCACTGGGAGAAGTTACGCAATGTAATTCTGAATGGGTGCGGCGCACTGGCATAGTGTGGCGCGTTGGGTATGCGGCAAAGCGCATACACCTGAAAGCCCGAATTTGATTGAAATTTCTCCAAATTGTCCATAACTTGCATGGATTTGCCAGGTAGGGTCCTTATCTTGGTATTTCATCCAATTGTGTAATAAGTGATGGTGGTTTATGGATGCTAATGATTGAAACAAAAATTCAAACCCTATCATTTTGAATTTCTCACATGTAAGCTGCTGTCTAGGGTTTCAAAACTTGTTTGTCACCAAGGTTACTCTTTTCCATTATTTCTTTTGTCCTTAATTCCATTTTTTCCTTGACTCCATTGTTCCCCATCCCCTAAAGTTAATAAACCCCTATCCTAAATTCCCTTTCCCAAAACTTTCAAATGTGAAACCCTAAACCCTATCCCACACATAAATCCCTCAAACCCTCTCCCATATTTCCCTAACATATCTCTCCCAAAAATTCATAATCCCTTAATATTATTTCCCCTTCCTAACAGTCCCTGTTTCATTTGTTTTCCCCTTTGGTGGAAGAGTTTGCACACATCACTAAAAGAGCAGTCCAAACAGTTTTCATACACCAGCATCTTTTTCTCCAAGGCAATTTGAAAAACAGCAGTCATGGCATCTGAGCATTCATCTGATTATGAAATGGAAACTCAAAGTGACTCTCCCATGGAGGAACATGCACCCCGGAGGCCTCATAGAGGAGGTAGGCATATCAGAGAAGAACCGGTCACCCTCACTGAATTACAGGCCTGCACTCTTACCATGTTTTGTTTTCAGCACCAGTCATGCTATGAGTTTTGTCAAAAGGTGGATAATGTTCAATTTCATCATGAGTTGGCTCATGTATTTGTGCTACATTTACATGGAGATCAGCCTACCTTGGCTGGTGTGACCTTTATAATTACACCAGAAACTGTCTCACTAGCAACTGGCATACCAAACATTGGGGAACCATGGATGAAGAGGAAGAAGATTGACCGGCAGCATTATGATCCATACATTAAAATCGGTTTCTTGAGGTAACTCAGGAGAGTGTTTCCATTCCGATATCTGAAAGATGAATATGCTCCACTAATGAAATTTTTCATGAAATATTTCAGCTATGAGGGACGGTTCTCTCATCTGTATGCTTATCACATCAGGTTGCTCATGCATTTCACCAGGGTACAGATGATGAACATTCCATATTTCATTTGCCGGAACATAGAGAGGATGACCACACTTGTGCAGCATAAAACCCCTCAGCAGCAACTTAACAATGTTTATCATTTTTCTCTTATTAAGATTTTGGTGGTTCATCAGCTTGGATTACAGGGCATCACTTGGGATGATTTCATATCTCCTGACTTCTTCAGAGCCACAAGGATTATCAGAGGTCAAGCATGAGACAGATGGACCTTCTCATCAGTATGAGTGCCATGAGACTGCTAGTGTGCCGGTATTCATCACATATCAGAGGGGCACCAAACATTTATTTGCAGTAGCAAAGCGAGTGTTATCTCCACCCGGTGTGGAATGGGGCTCGCTTCCTCCATTAGCATCACAGGTATAAGACAAATGCAAGAGACCAATGAAGGATGAGGGGTCTTCAGGTGAACAAGAGACCGACTTCATTCTCATTCATGATGATGATACAGATATGGGCCCACAAAGTGCCAAACTTAGGGAGATCATCTAGGAGCAGGAAATAGAAATCCAAGCCTTATACCTTGACTTGGAGAGAGCTAAGTGGACCATGAAGTATTTGGAGCATAGGAACAAACAGCTTGAAGATCAGAAAGCAATCATGGAGCTACAGAACATCTGCGAGAATCTCCAGGCTGCACAAAGGAGAAGAATTGAGCTCACATCATTGGATCAAGAGATTAATGAGGATCGGGAGTCTAATCTCGAGAGAGTCAACATCCACTTGGAGGGACTGCTAGACAAGGCCGACAAAGAAAAAGCATTGCTGAGACACATGGCTTTCCACTACATGGCGTGGGACAAGGTTTGCAAGGCACGAATAAGGAATCTAAAGGCAAAATTAAAGAAGGCAAAGGGAGCTTGATCGTCTTCAGATATTGGCTGAAGATTCTTTAGCCCAGCATGACATTTAATGAAGAAGCTCCAGCCCAAATTTCAAGAAATTTGGGGCGTTTTTTGCATTTTGGCAAATTTTGGTACAAAAAGAAGGGTTTTTCTCCCTATGCGTCGCGCCACGTGGCACGCGCTTTTGCTAGGGAGCTCCAAATTACAAAAAGTTTACATTTCTAGATTTGTCATGAAAAATCATGGTTTTTGGTGCATGGCCAAGAAATTTGGGCAATTTTTGAGTCCTCAGGAGGCCAAAAACGTTAAAAAAATGACCTCACTGCCCCTATTTTGACACACAGGAAGTAGTCTTGGGAGATTGAAGTTTTGGAGGGGTAAATTGGCACCAAATTCAGAGATTACACTTGGGTTGTAAAGTAGACAAGCAGGGCTTTCCAACAAGCACAGTTGGGCTCAATTTAGATTTCACGAATTGCCTCAAACGTAGCCTCAAAGTGGCGCGATTCATAGAGGATTTCGCGCGGCGCATAGAGGATTTTTGCTCAATTTTTCACCTTCTAGCTCAGAAATTCGGCCAGTTTGACTAGTATTGCTTTTTGATGTAATTTTTCATCTATCTTGATGTAATTGGATAAACATGATGTAATTTTGGCACTTATTTACTTGTTCTAGAGGATTCATTCACTAAAAAGTGAAAATTTAATGAATCAATCAATTTCCTACCTTATAGAGGCAAGTTGTTTTGATTGCCTAGATTTTAGTGCTTTGTTTAGAATTGGTTGAAACAACTCCTAGAATGATGAGCTCGACCCCTAGAGGTAAGGGAATGGGTTGGGCTAGTTTACATCATGTAATTCCTAAATCATTTTCAGGGTTGGACACTAGGGATTGCTTGGGAATATCATTGTACATTCTATCTCTGCATTTTTGGCTAAGGAAAGACCAGGGTTTTGCAGCACTGTTTGGGATCCATGTGGCTTTATGTTTGATGGTGTTATTCTCTAAGTAATTGTAAGTTCATTAGTGTTATGTGTATCATTTTCCTGTTTCTTCTTCTGAATTTGAACAAATGAGTGATTAAGGTGGAATCCATTAACTGTTATGCTCTGCCTTTGAATTTGTTTAAATTTCCATGTTTTCATCTGTTTAATGAGAATTCTTGAAACTTTCTTGCTCTCCTTAGCTCCTCAGCAGTCAGATATATCCATTCACTCACTTTAAAAAATCAAAACAATTGCCTTCCTTGCCCCAATCAAAACTCTGCAGAAACTGTGCCTCATTCCTCGAGCCCAAAATTGCCTTTCCCTGTTTCCAGCAAAAAACCCCAAAAACTCAAAGTAAACCCTTGTACTTCATACCTAGCCTAAAATTAGCTTTTCTTTCAGTCATCTCAAGCCCCATCGCTTGTATTTTGTCGAGATCGACCCAGAGAGCCCTCTCCTGTCCTCGTAGGGCTAGCTACGAGGTTGAGCGTGGTTTGATGTGGACCTAGAACCTTGTCTTTTCAGCCTGAGGCAAATCTAGGCTCTAACATAGTGGCGACCATACTGGGGAAGAAAATGGTTTGCTCGTTGATGTCATTTGTGTTATAAGCTACAAACGGAGCCTGAAGTTATGCCAGGTAGCCTTCGAAATGCTTTTGCTTTGCATTAGCACAAGTAGATAGACGTTGCTTCAGTCAATCTCCGGTCTAGCTTGTAATTGTGACACTTGACCTGTAAATCGCCCCAGTACATTTGAGAGTTCTAAGATTTTGGATGATAAGTTTATAATTTGAGAGGCTAAACAAGTTGTTTATGTTCCTTTGATTTCTAGAAATTAACACGCTGGCTTCAAAGAGATATACTAGAGCTAATCCAGATCCAAATCCTCCCCCTTTTTACAAAAATCCCAATCTGATTTCAAGAATTGTTCGTCAAGAGAGCTCTGTAACTCCCGTGTTCAAATCCCGTTCTTGCCCTGAAATTTTCAAGTATCTTGAAGAGCTTGATTTTGATGAAAAGTTTGAATTGTCATTGTTTAAAACCAAATCTGAAAACGCTTTTGAGTCTATCATCCCGAATCTGGACTTTCTTGCTGCTCTAGAAATTGAAAAATCCAATAAGTCCATTGAGAATTTTATTCTAAGACAACTCCAAACTGACATTGAGGCTACAAATATCATTGATTTCCTAGAAGTTGCATCTGCAACTCTTGGAGCTGCCACAACTCCATCTAGCTCAAGGGTTCCCACTGAACTGCCTTTCATTCCCTCAATCCCTGTGCAACCTATTGTTACATATCAAAATTCTGTTGTGAATTCACCTTCATCTACTCCTTCTATGTCCAAAATTGCTTCACCTCTGCATACACCTCCTCATACACCTCACACATCAGCTGCACCTTCTCCCCCAACATCTCCAAGGCTAATTGCAAATCCACCAAGAGTAATGGCTACTCGGTTTGCACCTCTCGCACTGCCTCAAGTTTTGGGTGACATGCCTGCAGATTATCAGAGTAAAATTCCTCTGTTTGACGGCACTCCTCAAAGTACCACAGCTCAGCAACATGTAGACAAATTGATGGATTTCTTCGAGCTTCATGAGATTGATGCAGAAAACGTGACTATGAGATTATTCGTGCAGACTTTCGCAGGTGAGGTGAGAAAATGGTTCAGAGCTTTGACAGCTAGAGGTATTCCCACATTAGAAGAGCTTCAAATATAGTTCTTCAACCCCGGTTCTAATCAACCCAGATTATACTCGAGATTTTATATTGTTTTCATTTGCTTCGGAGTATACTATGGCAGCTGTATTAATGTAGAAAAAAGATGAGCACGAAATACCCATTGCTTTCTTCAGCCAAACTATAAGAGATGCTGCTTTGAAATACAACATTATTGAGAAGCAAGCCCTTGCACTTATAAAAGCACTGAAAGATTTCCGCGTGTATATTCTGCATTCCCATATTTTAGCTTACGTTCCTAACATTGCTGTCAAAGATGTTTTGGGCCAAACAGATCCTGAAGGAAGACGTGGCAAGTGGATTGCAGCTTTGTTGGAGTATGATGTGGAGATAAGGCCCACGAAGCTTGTTAAAGGACAGGGATTGGCAAAGTTAATGGCTGAATCAAATCTGCACGTCTTAGACATAAATCTGATTGCTGCTATGTCCGATGAAAATGAGCAAGGTCCGTCAATTCAGGTAGCTAAAATCTTTGTTCTTTCTCCATGGTATTCAGATATCATATATGTACTTCAAAATTTGTCCTCGCCACCTAGTATGGCTAGAAACAAGGCTAGAACTCTTAAGTTAAAGGCTGCTAAGTTTTGTATTTTGAATTCTACACTTTATTGGAAAGATCCCGGTGGCATTTTATTAAATTGTTTGGTGGAAGAAGAAGCAAAGCAAGTCATGGAGGATTTCCATAAAGGAGATTGTGGTGGTTACCTTTTTTGGAAAACAACGACAAATAAAATTCTGAGGGCTGGATACTATTGGCCGACATTGTTTGCTGATGTGTTCAAAACTGTCAAGAGCTGTCATAATTGTCAGGTTTTTGAAGGAAAGTAGAAATTACAGCCTTTTCCGCTTAAGCCCATTGAGGTGAGTCCTCCTTTTCAGCAGTGGGGGTTGGATTTCATTGGTGAAATTCATCCTGCTTCTTCAAGTCAGCATAGATGGATCCTCACGGCAACAGATTATTTCACGAAGTGGATCGAAGAAATTCCCACTAGGCAAGCTATGGATGCGGTAATAATTTCATTACTTGAGAATAATATTTTGTCTCGTTTTGGTTGTCTGAGTAAGTAAATCACTGATAACGCAGCAGCTTTCAAGTCAAAAAGGATGGTTGAGTTTTGTAGTAAATATCACATTAATTTGGGGCACTCAACCACCTATCATCCACAAGGCAATGGATTGGCGGAGTCTTCCAACAAATCTTTGGTTAATATTATTAAGAAGATGTTGGAAATCAACAAGAAGAGTTGGCATAAGAAGTTGGTCCATGCACTTTGGGCAGATCGAGTGAGTTAGAATAAATCCATTGGTATGTCCCCCTTTGAGCTAGTTTATGGAGTTGATACAGTGTTCCCTACCTCTCTTGCAGCTCTGGTAGTCAAACTTCTTCAGGAGGCTGGTAGTGAAGATGACCCAATGTAGAGAAGACAAAATCAAATGATCCGCTTGCAGCAGGCATGGGAAGATGTTTTTCAAAACACATTCAAGTTGTAGGAGAGAATTAAAATATTTATGACAGAAAAGCAAAGGCGGACACATTTCAGTTTGATGATGTGGTGTTAAAGTGGGATGCAAGGAATGAGGAAAAGGGAAAGCACGGTAAGTTTGAAAATCTTTGGAAAGGTCCTTTTAAGTTTGTAGCGTATCGAGGTCAGAATGCCTTTCTTCTGAAGGAGATGAACGGGGAATATTGTCCCGGAGGGCCGGTCAATGGTCGATTGCTCAAGCAGTACCCTTTTTGAGTTATTTCTGCTGATTACATTTTCATTGTAAGTACCATTTTATTTCAGTTTCATTGCAAGTGTGTGCTGTGATCTTTTCTTCAGTCTGGGGCCCGAAGTGAAGGCTATAATTCTGAAGAAAGATTTCAGTTTGTCGAGTCGTGTTTTTTAGTCATTTCAGTTTCATCATCGAGTCGTTTTGAGTCAGGTTTTAGTCAATAAAATGTGTCAAAGTCTTGTGTTGTTTGTCGAAATAATGACTCCATAGCCCAATGGATGAAGGCACTGTCTAGCTCTCCCAGAGATCTGTCGTTCTTGGCACCTCTAAGGAGCTACCATCTCCATTGGATCCAATGTTAGAGTTGGTCTTGTCAGTCCTCCTTCAGAGATCAAAACCCTTTTTGCATTTCATTTTTAGGTGTCCCATCCTGCTCGATCATGTGCATTCCATTTAGGAACATGCCATAATCTGACGAAAGGGATTTGTCATTCATTCCCCTCATGTCTTGTACCTGCTGGCTTAGGTCTTTTCATCAATGTATATTAAAGTCCATGACAGTCAATGTTTGATATTTTAATGGGCAAAGAGTCATGTCAATCATAGGTCTAGGATTTCACAAATTGAGTCGTTAGAGTGTCCAAAGGCCAGCAGGCCAGAGGGAGGTTCTACACATGTTTTTTACTTCATGAATTTCATCATCATATGGATGGATTATGACTGTTCTTCAAAACTCTGTTTTGAAGAAAAGTCAACATTTTGTCCTTTGTAATAATTTTCAAAAGTTTTTAGTTGTTGAATTCTTCAGGTGCAGCACTGGTCTCCTTTGCCAAATTCCATACCAGCTATCCTTGCAAAAAATTTCCAAGAATTTCATCATTTCAGTCAAAAAATCAAAAAGGAAATAAAAAACAGAGTTGTATTAAAATGGAAAAAGTACCCATGCCAAAACATTACAAAGATGGGTCTTGGAGAGTCAAAAATCAAATCCATGTCTTTATAAAGATATTTTCATGAAGATCAATGTCATTTGTATGCCAGGACCAAAGAGAAGCCATTCAAAGCAAATTGGTAGAGTTAATGTGTGATTTGGGTGAAGTTGGAGGAAATTTGGCCGGCGCGGCGCATTGGGCAGAAGGCGCGGCACACCGGGGAGGCGCGGTGCACTAGGAGAAGTTACGCAGTGTAATTCTGAATGGGTGCGGCATGTTGGGTATGCGGCACGGCGCATACACCTGAAAGCCCGAATTTTATTTAAATTTCTCCAAATTGCGCATAACTTGTGTGGATTTTCTAGGTAGGGTCCTTATCTTGGTATTTCATCCAATTGTGTGATAAGTGATGGTGGTTTATGGATGCTAATGATTGAAACAAAAATTCAAACCCTATCATTTTGAATTGCTCACATGTAAGCTGTTGTTTAGGGTTTCAAAACTTGTTTGCCACCAAGGTTACTCTTTTCCATTATTTATTTTGTCCTTAATTCCCTTTGTTCCTTTACTCCATTGTTCCCCATCCCGTAAAGTTTCTAAACCCCTATCCTAAATTCCCTTTCCCAAAACATTCAAATGTGAAACCCTAAACCCTATCCCACACATAAATCCCTCAAACCCTCTCCCATATTTCCCTAACAAATCTCTCCCAATAATTCCTAATCCCTTGATATTATTTCCCCTTCCTAAAAGTCCCTGTTTCATTTGTTTTCCCCTTTGGTGGCAGAGTTTGCACACATCACTAAAAGAGTAGTCCAAACAGTTTCATACACCAGCATCTTTTTCTCCAAGGCAGTTTGAAAAACAGCAGTCATGGCATCTGAGCATTCATCTGATTATGAAATGGAAACTCAAAGTGACTCTCCCATGGAGGAACATGCACCCTGGAGGCCTCATAGAGGAGGTAGGCATATCAGAGAAGAACCGGTCACCCTCACTGAGTTACAGGCATGTCCTCTTGCCATGTTTTGTTTTCACCATCAATCATGCTATGAGTTTTGTCAAAAGGTTGCTAATGTTCAATTTCATCATGAGTTGGCTCGTCTATTTGTGCTGCATTTACATGGAGATCAGGCTACCTTGGCTGGTGTCACCTTTACACTTACACCAGAAACTGTCTCACTAGCAATCGGCATACCAAACATTAGGGAACCATGGACCAAGAGGAAGAAGATTGACCGGAAGCGTTATGAGCCATAAATTAAAACCGGTTTCTTGAGGCAGCTTAGGAGAGTGTTTCCATTCCGATATCTGAAAGATGAATATGCTCCACTAATGAAATTGATCATGAAATATTTCAGCTGTGAGGGACGGTTATCTCGTCTACATGCTTATCACATCAGGTTGCTCATGCATTTCACCAGGGTACGGATGATGAACATTATGTATTTCATTTTCCGGAACATAGAGATGATGACCACACTTGTGCAGCATAAAACCCCTCAGCAGCAACTTAACAATGTTTATCATTTTGCTCTTATTAAGATTTTGGTGGTTCATCGGCTTGGATTACAGGGCATCACTTGGGATGATTTCATCTCTCTTGACTTCTTCAGAGCTTCACAGGGATTATCAGAGGTGAAGCATGAGACAGGTAGACCTTCTCATCAGTATGAGTGCCATGAGACCGCTAGTGTGCCGGTATTCATCACATATCAGAGGGGCACCAGACATATGTTTGTAGCAGCAAAACGAGTGTTATCTCCACCCGGTGTGGAAGGGACCTCGCTTCCTCCATCAACATCACAGGTACAGGACAAAGGAAAGAGGCCAATGTAGGATGAGGGGCCTTCAGGTGAACAAGAGACCGACTTCATTCTCATTCATGATGATGATATAGATACGGGCCCACAAAGTGCCAAACTTAGGGAGATCATCTAGGAGCAGCAAACAGAAATGCAAGCCTTATCCCTTGGCTTGGAGAGAGATAAGTGGACCATGAAGTATTTGGAGCAGAGGAACAAACAACTTGAAGATCAGAAAGCAATCATGGAGCTACAGAACATCCGCGAGAATCGCTAGGCTGCACAAAGGAGAAGAATTGAGCTCACGTCATTGGAGCAAGAGATTATTGAGGATCGGGATTCTAATCTCGAGAGAGTCAACATCCACTTGGAGGTACTGCTAGATAAGGCCAATAGATACAAAGCATTTCTGAGACACATGGCTTTCCACTACATGGCGCGGAACAAGGTTTGCAAGTCACGAATAAGGAATCTAAAGGCAAAATTAAAGAAGGCAATAAGGAAGCAAAAGAGGCAAAGGGAGCTTGATCATCTTCAGATATTGGCCAAAGCCTCTTTAGCCTAGCATGACACTTAATGAAGAAGCTCCAGCCCAAATTTCAAGAAATTTGGGGCATTTTTGGCATTTTGGCAAATTTTGGTACAAAAAACAGGGTTTTTCTCCCTATGCGCCATGCCACATGGCACGCTTTTTTTCTAGGGAGCTCCAAATTGCAAAAAGCTTACATTTCTGGATTTTGCATGAAAAATCATGGTTGCTGGTGCATGGCCAAGAAATTTGGGAAAGTTTTGAGTCCTCGGGAGGCCAAAAACACTCAAAAAATGACCTCACTGCCCCTATTTTGACACACAGGAAGCAACCTTGGGAGATTGAAGTTTTGGAGGGGCAAATGGGCACCAAATTCAGAAATTCCACTTGGGTTGTAAAGTAGACAGGTAGGAATTTCCAACAAGCACACTTGGTCTCAATTTGGACTTCACAAAGTGCCTCAAACTCAGCCTCAAATTCGCGCGACACATAGAGGATTTGGCATGGCGCATAGAGGATTTTTGCTCAATTTTTCACCTTCCAGCTCAGAAATTCAACTAGTTTGACTAGTTTTGCTTTTTGATGTAATTTTTGATATATCTTGATGTAATTAGATAAAAATGATGTAATTTTGGCACTTATTTACTTGTTCTAGAGGATTCATTCACTAAAAAGTGAAAATTTAATGAATCAATCAGTTTCCTACCTTATAGAGGCAGGTTGTTTTGATTGCCTAGATTTTAGTTCTTTGTTTAGAATTGGTTGAAACAGCTCCTGGAATGATGAGCTCGACCCCTATAGGCAAGGGAATGGGTTGGGCTAGTCTATATCATGTAATTCCTAAATCATTTTCAGGGTTGGACACTAGGGATTGCTTGGGCATATCATTGTACATTCTATCTCTACATTTTTGGCTAAGGAAAGACCAGGGTTTTGCAGCACTGTTTGGGATCCATGTGGCTTTATGTTTTGATGGTGTTATTCTCTAAGTAATTGTAATTTCATTAGTGTTATGTGTATCATTTTCCCGTTTCTTCTTCTGAATTTGAACAAATGAGTGATTAAGGTGGAATCCATTAACTGTTATGCTCTGCTTTTGAATTTGTTTAAATTTCCATGTTTTCATCTGTTTATGGAGAATTCTTGAAACTTTCTTGCTCTCCTTAGCACCTAACCAGTCATATATATCCGTTCACTCACTTTAAAGCATCAAAACGATTGCCTTCCTTGCCCCAATCAGAACTCTGCAGAAACTGTGCCTCATTCCCCGAGCCCAAAATTGCCTTTCCCTATTTCCAGCACAAAACCCCAAAAACTCAAAGTAAACCCTTGTAATTCATACCTAGCCTAAAATTAGCTTTTATTTCAGTCATCTCAAGCCCCATCACTTGTCTTTTGCCGAGATCGACCCGGAGAGAGCCCTCTCCTATCCTCGTAGGCCTAGCTACGAGGTTGAGCTTGGTTTATGTGGACCTAGAACCTTGTCTTTTCAGCCTGAAGCAAATCTAGGCTCTAACAGGCTCATTGAACAGATCCAGGAGATCCACCAGGCAGTACAAGAACAACTGGAAAAGAGTCAGGCCAAGTACAAGGTTAGTCATGACAAGCATCAGATGGAGCATAGTTTTCAAGTTGGAGACCAAGTCTGGTTGTATATCAGCAAGGACCAGATGCAAGGTGAAGGTAAAAAGCTAAAGCCTATTAGGTATGGACCTTTTGGGATACTTGAGAAGATTGGTGAAAATGATTTTCGCCTTGATCTACCTACTTACATGCACATCTACTCAGTCGTAAATGCAGATTGCTTGAGACTGTTTGAACCTTCAATGATTGAGGACCCTGAAGAGCAGAGTCAATTGCCTTCTATTGATGACCTGCTACCTGAATATCTCAATGAGTTGTAGGAAGACACAGTGCTGGACAGGAAGGTGAGGACAGCGTGCAGAGGAGATGTTGATTACCTCAGAATTGGACTCAAATGTTTGAAGCCGAGCAGTGCAAAGTGGATTGAGATTGGACAAGTGAAGAAGCAATACCCTCACTTAGTCGATGCTTGAAAACCAACTTTTGGTGGTCCAAAATCTTTTTAAGTGGGAAGGCAATGATTTGAATTGGATCCATAAAGAACTATCAAAGAACCATGACTGTATTAGGTCAAACAAATCTCTAAAGAATCCAAAACAACGATAAAAAACACCCTGAACTAGTGGCAATGACAGCCATTGTGGAGCCCATGGAGATTGTGTAGGAGGTCAAAGTAGCCCTTGGGAGCCCCGGATTGGGAATAGAAGGTGGTTTTTGATGCGTGATTAGCGCATCGCTAGGTGAACAGGGCCATAATGGAAAAGCCCGAGAACCCGGTCACATGGGGGAATTGAAGAACCGCAGGTGGAAAAGGTAAAAGTGCTAAAAGTACAAAGACGAGACCCATGCTCTGGAAAACTAGCGGTATTAATCGGGGTGCCCTTAAACAGTAAGAGGTTTTGGATGAGAGTGGAGAAATTCCATACATCGATCGATGCATGGCAAGCGGAGGTGAGAGAAAACCATCGTTGATCGCGCGCTATCGGTCGAACAAGTCAACTGCGTGAAATGTGTGTATGGCGTCGGATCTAGAGGCCCCAAATTGGACGACTGAGATCATGCCCGATGGAGGAGGCAGAATTGACGAACGAATATGCCGCATTTTAGAAGGATTTGGAATCCTTTTGACTCCCACGATGGAGGAAGAACGCATCCACGACGTAAATGAAGAAACAAATCGATGAAGCAGGCTGGCGCCATTTAGAGGAGGCCATGTGGCCACTCCCTACGAGCTAATGATGACGTCGAACTGGGAACTCCAAGCGTAGCTGCAGAAGGTGAATCGATAGAGGTGGAAGAGGAACCGAACAGTCTTGGAAATGGATGGCTTCAAAGCCATGAACAGAGATAGAATACACAGATAGTATAATAAGTCATCAATATGGATAGAGAACCCTAAAGAGATAGAGAAAGAGACCAGAATCCTAGGAGGAGGATAGGACACAGAGAAAGAAGACAGTAAAGCAAAGCAGAAGAGAATAGAGGGTCAAGCTGACCAGAGGCAGCATCGAGCACCAGATGCTTGAGAGGTCCAAGCCATCCCAGAGAGGATCTGTTCGGGCTGAGCACCACATTGGGCTCTCCCCTGTAGACCAGAAGGTCACAAAGCTGGTAGGAAGAAGAAGCCTGTGTACTCAAGTGGCTTGGGGAATCCAAGAACCACTCTGCCGAGCAAATCTGCTGGAGGAGAACTCACTTTGAGTCCTTGCATTGTAATTCTCTACTTAAAGACACAATAAAATAAGGCCACCATTGAAATTTGGACCGGAGATGTAGCCCTGGAGAATAGGGTGAACTCCTTATTAAATTTCTTGTGTCTTTGTGTTTGGTTACTGTATTTCTTTGTTGTCTTTCCATTTAAATGTCTGTGTATTGGCAATCTGATCGATCTGTTGCTTAAATAACATAGAACACACACTAGCACATGAGTCTGTAATACCTTTGTTTAATAAATCTTTAACTGATGTCACTCATAGGGTGAATATCAAATCACATTTCCTCCTATTTTCTTCATACAATCTGACCCACAGTTATATCATTGCCATATTGTAAAGAATGAATTTGTTGATGGCTTCAATTTATGAATTTGTTGATAATCAAATCAAACCAACATATATCTATATATATATATATATATATATATAGTACATATGAAATCAAAATATGCATTAATATGAAGTTCAGTGTGAATAGTTACTGTGTAGTAATTTTGACAAATGATAAGCCTACACTTTATCTTTAACATGCACCTCTTTCCATTCATTTTGCGAAGCTCCCCTTCTCTTTTGTCTTCATCCTTTTTGTTGTCCCAAATCACCACACCTAGTGTGTTTCCGATATTCTCGATGTACTCACTGACATAATAGAAAGACTCATACGATATATACCCCTCTGCCATAGACCCCTTGTTTATCCCTTTGTCGAACAAAAACTTTAAATTTCTTCATGTACTTCTCTAAGAAGAACATATGACGACAAGAAACGACTCCAAATAATTGAACCTCTTCTACTATGTGAATTAGAAGATGAACCTGCAAGTCCATGAAACTCATCGATAACGCCTTTTCAAACATACAAAAAAACTCTATTATCTCTTGACGCCACTGTGGAATTCTAGCCATATTAATCTCCTTTGATGTGATTCAATGTATAAATGTAGATAATTTAGATATGGCACATCGTAGGTCTTATGGGAAGTCATGGTTCACACACCCACGCATGAGTATAGGATAATGACACTACACAGTAAGTAGTACATTATACAAAAATTAATTATAAAATATCTCATTACATAAAAATAAAAAATAATAATAAAATGATGTTTATGAAATACGTACTCTTAGAAGGTTCAAATGGTCATCTGATTTCAAGTTTGACAAACGATCTTCCATAGTGAAGCCGCATCATGGTGAATACCCATATAAAGAAGGCACCCTCACACTCATTATAACTTCCTTTGCCAATGAAATATCATATTTCTTTAAAATCCATGGGACATCACCTTTTTTGAAATATCAAGAGTGACCAACCTCTCCTCTATTTTTTTGTCTTGGAAAATGTTTATTTTTAGTTTTTGGAGAAATAAGATGTCTCCTAATAGCTAGTGTGTCACTTTCTTTCGCTGATATGTGCCTCCATAAAGAAGATGAAACATTTTTAAATATATGCATGGGCTCTAGTAAGTGGGAAATATCAAGATGATCCCAATATGGGAGATCATAGAAGACAAATTTCCTTTTCCTCCTAATGGAAAATTTCTCAACATAGGCTTCGAAAAATTCTAGATCATCGAACATAGGTTCCCCATTTGAATCGAACAATTCTGAAAACTCCTTCTCCTTATCTCTCTCATATGATCTAAACCATTCAAATGGTGTCATTATTGCAGGCCTTTGGGTTCTCTCTAATTTAAAATTCAAAGCAGATGTTGCTCTTTTGTAAGGGTGTTCTTCTGGGAGGAATAACTTGGAGCAATCATACACTGGATTTCGTAGGTGGTTGGACCACCTAGAATTTAGAGAAGGTCCACAACATTTACATCCATGATACCCTTTTGTTACAAGACATGCGAAATTATTGTATACAAGTCGACATGTTAGCGACCATGAAGATCTGAATAATTGCGACGAACTAAATTAATATGCGAAACAATATTGTTACTAAAAAATTCAATAAGAATGTAATTTACCATAGAAAGCTCCTAAGCCCGGATAATCATGTATGGTGTAAGCACATATGCTATACAATGTAAAACTCCTCTTTGTTGTTATGGGTCTTGATACATCATACACATGTATCCCTTCCCATAATTCCTTCAATTCATCTACCAATGGTTGTAAGTAGACATCCATATTCTTTATTTGTCTTCTACGAGGGACTATGAGAGCCAACATAAGATGTTCATTCTTCAGGGAAAAACATGGGGGGATATTGTTTCTAATCACTACTACATGCCAAACAAAAGAGTTGGTGTTTTGGAGGAAATATGGGTTGATGCCATCCATGGATATGCTAAGTCATAGACTTCTTACTTCATCTTTGTGAATTTTCCAATCCATGTATCCTCTATATGCTTCATGGCTATTGAAATTTTTGGGATTCACATAACTCCTAACTCACTTCTATGTGAGGCATGTCATCCCTACAATATATCTAATTCCTTGTAATGATAAAGTCTTTGAATCCTTGGGATTATAGGCAAGTGCCTCAATATCTTATGAGGAGGACCATGTGACTTACCTGTTTTTTTGAATTACAGTACCTGTCATGCCCACATTTCAAACATATATCTTCATCTACATATTCTCTTGTATATAAAATACAATCATTTAGACATGCATGCTATGATATGTACTCAACACCTAACATTTTCAACCACTGCTTTGCCTCTTTGTAGATACCCGACAATCTGAATTTCAATATAGTTTTCAATCCATTTTTCAAGAATAAGGTGACTTTAAGTAGAAAATGTATAGTACGAACTATTGTAATTCATATGGATGCATCCTAAACAATAATTTAAGATTAATATACCATTTTATGTGAAATTGAAATTTTAGGGAGCTTTTAAACCAAACTAGTGCGCTTATTAGAACAAAATGCACCGATGCGTTTAAAAAATTAACAACACTAGGGCTTCCAAATAATACCCACATTGGTTTCTGACATTCCGAAAAAAAAAAAAAAAAAAAAAAAATATATATATATATATATATATATATGTTCTCTTCTACAAAATGCACCGATGTGTTTTAAAATAAAAACACCACTACACACCTATTTCCCAATTTTAAAAGATAAAAGTGAATTCAACCAACTCAGTGCTCTTATAATAATTATAGCATCAATGCTTTTAAATAGAAACTACACTGTTGTGTTAAAAAAATTAATCATACCATTTCAGGATTCCGAAAAAAAAATTGTATCATGTCGATGCGTTGAAAACATTTGTCCCCTTGGAAATGTCGGCGTGATTTTTTTACAAATGCACTAGTGCACTTGACTACCAAACGCACATGTGTGGAGGAATTGAAAAAAATCACGATTTTTTCCTTTTTTTAAATTAAAAAACGAGTGACAAATGATTTTTTGAAATCTAATTTCATAAAGTCTTTTAAATAGTAAAAACTAATTCACCATTTCATTCTTTTTCCCAAAATTTCAAGTGGGTGATTTGCAAGAAAGAATACTAGGAACGCTATGCAGCAGCGTATTAATTTGGAGCAACAAAACTATTTAGAAGATCAAAAGTTTAAAGGTATGGTGATTCACTCAAAAACACGCATACTAAAAGTTTGAAATTTTATTGTTCATTTTATTAATAAAAAATATGTAAAATTTCTATTAGGTTTTAATTAAAAGAGAGAACATTTGCAGGAGAGACATACTAAGAGCGTTGTGGTGCTGCAAAATATTTTCGATCCACCGAAATACTAGAAGTTGAAAGTTATGGTGATTCACTCAAAACCCCAAATAGAAAAAATCTTAAATTTTACTGTTAAATTATTTTACAATTTTTGTTAGATTTATTCACAATTCAGGGAAAAAAATTAAAAACCCTATATAATAAAAAATTTACCATAGATTTTACTAGTAAATTGTTTTATGATTTTCTTTCCTATTTAAATTTAATTAAAATTCTCACAAAAAAAGAAAAAAAATCCAATACTTACCTTAAATCCTTGCTTCTTTCTGCAAAATTTCACCTTAGGGTTTAACTTCCACTACCACTTCATAATTAGGGTTTTAAATTTAGGGATTTTAGATTTAATGGGTTTGTATACTTACCATATATAGAGCGCTTGACATGTAAAGTAGGGGAATCAATTATTGAATTATATCCAAACCCTATCAACCCTCTCTAATTTTTTTTAAAGTCCTATATGTTCGAAGGCACCCTCTATAATATAATGCACCGATGATCCTTGAGTAATACAACACACCTACATATTGTAACACTGTCTATTCTATCGAGTCTATTAATCATTGCTCTCCGTGTAATATAATGCACTCACATGCCTCTTCTAAATAGCATTGTTAAATCATTTCAGTGTGTTTATCCTTACAAATCACACTTTAATATTTTAAAATTATTTTAAAATTTAATTTTCCATGAGAGTGTTGAACAATTAAATGTTTGGTGTGTTTAATGTTCTAAATGCAATAGTGTGTTTATTTAGATAAACACACTGGTTACTAGAGCTTTTTTGGCTGAAAATTATTTGATTTATTTATAAAATGTATTTAATGATTTCTATATTTTGATAAAAAAATGTTTCATATTGTCTCAACTAACAAAAATATTGATCGACACAATGATAGCACATCAAAAATAACAGAGAAGGTAAGTTCTTTGTAAATTCATTACAAAATTAATATGTTTGAGCTATATGTAATTTTAAATATGTATTGGTTGGCGTGTGTCATGCAAATATGTAAAATAAATAAGGTTGATAAGATTATTTCTAATCTAAGAGCATACAAGCATGATAGAAAAATTGTAAAATGATGAATTAGGTGAATGAAAAATTACTATTCAATATGAGTTTTAGTTTTTTTTAATTTTCATTGATAATATACATAATAATATTAGATAACATGTTTCAGACAATCTTGTCTGCTTAGGGTAGCTCAATTGAAAATGGTCGTGGAAATGAAGTCTCACTGAACCGGATGTCTTTAAAATCTTGTGCTATCCCCACTCCCCACCCCCCCCAATCAGGGCTAGAAGTTGGACATGATGAAGATGTAGTCCTACCAACCTTACAAGAAAAAACATGTTTCAAACAACCTTTTAATTCATATATGTTTAAATTTCTATAAGGAGAAACAACAAAGGAAAATATCAATGACGTTCTAAGAAAAGAAAAAATATAGAACATGTAAATGATGATGAATTGGTCCTTAGCTCATCTGGAGTGGTGATAGAGGTTAATGAAAAGGGGGGGTGGGGATTTACAGAACTATGATGGATTTAGAGGAATGAATATATAGACGTACTTTCCACTTACAATACAAAAATCAATCCAATGATTCTAAGAACCAAATTATATCTAAACTATAGGAATTGTTTCCAAAGTAATAGTCAATGAGACATGTCATACTTGCAATAGAAAAAGCATATAACAACATAAAATAATCATTCAAAAGGTAATATTCCTAATTTCATAAAATGATTTTCTAGAATTATATGTATATATTACTAGAAACCATTCATTTATTAATATTGATTTTTTTATATTTAGTTTTCACATATCATTATAAAAATAGTTTATTATGTTTTTTCAAGAAGATTATGAAAATCTCAAATGAACAACACATCGATATGTGAAACATGCTCGTAGGAATGTCAAAAAAAGTGTATAAGGAGATGGTCAAATAAATGGACATAATTGCATCACAGGAGTATCCATATCAACAACAATTTGTTTCAATTGTATGTAACTATGATTGACTTTGTACATATAAAAAAATAATTTAGCATTAAATATTAATTCTTAAGTATTTTTTTTGTATAAAAAAAAACAAGATGGAACTCATTCAACATATAAAATGGGACAACAAGGAAGAAAAGAGTTGATTTCAAAGTTTGTGAGTAGTTGTTAATATTTCCTTATAACAACCCAAGGATTCATTTTTGTAAATTTTAAGTTCTTTTACAACAACCATCCTTGAATGTCTTCAAATAGGTGCTAACATACAAAGAAGACCCATTAGAAGAATTGATTGACATTAGGTTAAATAAGGGTTGTGAGCGTATGTTGGCATATCAAAAATTAATTATGGAATTGTTAAGTATCTATGTTATTTTACTTCTTTGAGTTTATAATTAATAAAACAAAAAAAAATATTTTATATTAAATATATGATTTATAATGGGGTTTAAAACATGTAGCAAACAAAGTATGGAACTACACCAGCAGAAGACTTGTTGCAACAAGGCATGAAACTTGGTTTTGAAACCATGTGCACAGTTTATGAGTCACTTCTTCCTATGGTACATTGCTATTCGATTTACATTGATGCATATTATTTATTTCAATTTTCATTATTTGCACCAATGAATATACACTCATTACTCTTTGTTTTTATGTTTGCAGATGGAACTGCAAGATCAAGAAGATGAAAACAATTGATGAAATCAACAAAATATTCCTTCAAATAACCCATCATGGAAGTAGCTCGATCATTGATAACAGTTCCAATGAAGAATGATGATCGATTTGGATATCAATGCAACGTGTTGTATTTTTTGAAATATTAATTATTTGTGAAAATAATACATTTTGTTTAATGTAGTGGACATAGTGTCCCAATTGAAAGTCAAGGGATTACCAATAACAATCCCATTTTATATGACAAAGAGCCTCTTATTGATATATGAAAAATACATTCTAATTTATTCTATTGTATTATTCAATGTTGATGTGAAATGTTACACCACTGATTAAATATATGGATGACTATATATTATAATGAAGAGATGTGAAATCTGATAATATAAAATATTAATCCAAACATCATATATAAATGCACTAATTAAATTCTAATTTATATGAATAATATTATAATATATATGTCGATTTTTCATTGAATAAAAAATTAAAATATTACAATAATTCTACTGTCATAGGTCGATGTTTCCAGAAAAGATAAAATCTCATTCAAAAATTTGGTGACATAAAAAAGCACTAGTGCATTGTGTTATATAAAATCATAGTGAAGACATATTTTTGCATGCCTAGTTCCTTTAGAGAAAGCGAGAGCACTGGCGCATTTATAACTTCAAGCATCGGTCTTGTTTAAGATAAATGTCTTGTGCATTATAGTTCTTAACACACCAGTGCTTTCATATAACTAACTCCTTGGTCTTAAAATATATTATTTTCCTTGTAGTGTCAATTCTGCTTCAACATGCTCATCAATATAGTCACACAAACTCCTTCTTGGAACATTTTTCACCATATATTGAAAACCAATGCAACCTGCTAATAAACCCTCAAATCCATGCAATAGAGATTTTTTTCATCAAATATTTGTTAACAAAACATTCCATGCCTTCAGAAGCATCCACTTCTAAAACATGGTCATCATGCTTCTTCTCAAATCCAATTTGGACCAATAATGACCCTAGAAACCCATAAAACCATACAATACAATACATGAAATTAAAGGCTCTACAAATTTCTCTTTTATGGGTGCTTCTACAAAATGTCCAAATTTTGGCACCAGTGCTATAGAATGCACATCATCAGCTTATTAAACATTCGAAAAAATAAACCTTTATTGCATAATTTCTTTTTTGACTTGATCATTGTTGACACTCGAACCAGGTTGTCCACCAATACAATACCATCACACTAACAACTATGATATATGTGACCCCCTCAATTCTATGCTCTTAATATTATTATAATGTTAACCTTAAGCTAGCACAAGGGCATAGGTCCACCTTACAACCAATGTATTACATCGTTTTAAATATAACCTTTAGTCCAATGTGTTCAACCTCTCTGTTTTCTTTGTGTGTTGACCTATACACCATATATAATGTGCTAATATTCCACATAGGGCCGATGTGGAATATGTCATGGATCTTATGAACCAGTCCTTGTTGGAATAAGGAATTACTAAGGGGGTGTGAATCAATAATCAGTGGGATTTTTCAATTCTTAACTCAATTATCAAGTTCCTTTCACTCTTGGAAATTACTTATGTGAGCATTATCAAAACAATCTTTAAGCAACAATTTAAACCATCATGGTGGTCTATTTGTAGGTGTAAGGGATAATCGTTCAAATCCTGAAACGATCTCATCAAGCACAAGTGTAAGTTCTTCTTCTATTTCCCTTGGAGTTTTAGTCATCCGCCTCCAAACTTAGATATTTTACTAAAGCAGCCGAATTACTAAATTTACCCAGAAAATAGCAGAACTTCACTTACCTAGAACCGAAAGAAAACAAAGCTCCAGCTTATAATTTCTTGGGTCCAAAATCTAGATTAACCCACGCATACTTTTACCACGCGACCATTGTTGGATTGCAGCTTCCACAATGGACAGTTAAGATCATCCAGACTTCAATGGAATTAAGCCACAGTTCAATTTCTCATCCGGTCTGAAAATTTTATTAACCATTGTTCACTTTTCCATGCAATATCTGTTGGATCTCGCTCCTCTAATTGGATGGCCCAAATCAATTGCACTATTAATCTAGTTGATGAAATATGACATCCAATTTTGGGTTAAACCTTGACATTGATTTGCATGCGACTACCGTAGATCTAACGGTTCTGTCAATCGGACGGCTCTAGGCTTCTTCGGTTTTCCTCACAAGCTTATTAGACTTTTTCCTCCTTCTGCTATGATCTTAGCACTTTTTCCAAGTTTAACTCTTCACTAATGAATTCAGAGTTTAGATAATTAAAGTTCCAAGGGTGGAAATACATTCGACTTAACTTAAGACATAGTGAATGAGGAATTTAAACACGAGAACACCAAATCTTATAGAACTCTAAATTTAGAGGCCAAACTGGGATTCAATAATACACGGAGATAATTCGAAGGAATTCAACCTTCGGGATTTAACCTTTCATGCATAAAATACACAAAGATACAGAGATATTCCAATTCTTTTACAGTCTAATTCTCCATAACCAAGTCCAGCCAAATCCTCTTACAATAGTTCAAAACTCACATAAATACTTTACATTCAACCATCTGATCCTCAATCAATGGATCAAATCTATCGAATCCTAGATAAATACCTAAACTACTTGATATTCTCCTCGAGAATCTCAACTAAGTCTGAACTACTTGAATTAATTACAAAATAATTCAAATACCTATATTGTAGCTCAATTCCTATCTAGAAAACTTTGTAAATTAATAGCTAGAGGATCCCACTCCTTTGCTTGTAAACTTTTTTGGATTTTTGGAATAAAATGAAGCCTTTGTCTTTAAGCCTCATGCTTCGGCATTAGATTCCTGAGGAAAAATTTCTTCATGGGCTCCTATCCATGAGCTCTTCTACAGAATGGCCTAACTTCTGTAGCATGGTTTCTGTCACCCATGTAGCATCAACAATTGGTTGATGTTTCCACTTGACCAAGTACTGAAAATACTCTTGTCCCCTTGTTTTCTTAAACACCCTTTTATCCAATATATTCTCTGGCTGCAATGCCTTTGTTGTAGGTAACTATTTTACCTAATCCACCTCTTGTTCTTCCTTGTCTTCTGTTGTTTCAACTACCTATCCCTTTTCATACTTGTACAAATAAGCAACATTGAAAATTGGAGACATTCCAATACCAGGGGGTAACTCAATTTCATATGCATTTGCAGAAAATTTCCTAAAACTCTGCATGGTCCAATATTCTTGAATTTTAATTTGTTATACTCCCTTTTTGGAAATATTTCTTTCCTTAGGTGTGCCAAAACCAAATCTCCACCTAAAAATTTACTTCCCTCTACTTCAAATCTTCTCTATTCTTGTACTTTGTGTTGCTGTCCTGTAGCTGTTGTTTTACCTATTCATGAACTGCTTGAATATCTGAAGAAAAATCTTCTCCTAAAGTACTTCTCATTTAAGCTTTACCCAAATCTCTCAATTTAGACACTCCCCTTGGGTGCATTCCATAAACTATATGGAATGGACTCTGCCCTGTACTCCTATTAGGAGAATCATTATAAGCATACTCAGCCTATGCCAAAACTTGATCCCATTGTTTTGGATGTTCACATGCAAGGCTTCTCAGAATATTACCCAAGCTTATGTTCACAACTTCAATCTGCCCATCAATCTGAGGATGGTATGCAGAACTGAAACTTATATTAGTGCCAAGATTCTTCCACAAAGTCCTCTAGAAATGACCAAAAAATTTGGTATCTCTATCTGAAACAATGCTCTTAGGTAACCCATGCAACCTTACAATTTCCTTAAAAGACAAGTTAGCAACATGAGTAGCATCATTGGTTTTATATCATGGAATAAAATGTGCCTTTTTTGAAAATATTTCAATTACTACATAAATTGAATCATGTCCCCTTTGAGTCTTTGGCAAACCTAAAACAAAATCCATACTTACCATATCCCAAGCCCTATTTGGAATAGGTAATGGAACATACAAATCTGTGTTTTGGCTCCTTCCTTTTGCATACTGACAAACTTTACAATTTTTCACATACTTTTCTATTTCAGTTCTCATCTTCGGCCAGAAATAAAACCGGTTCAACTGCTCATAAGTCTTGTCTGCACAAAAATGTCTTCCAATTCCACCACTATGTTTTTCCTTGATCAAATTTTCTCTCATAGAACAATTTGGTATGCACGGCTTATTTCTTTTAAATAACAGTCCTTCTTGCACAAAATAATCCAGCCACTTACTTTTGTCTAACAAAACAGGATTTCTACAAGCTTCAAATGCCTCTTTAAAATCTAGATCTTTCTCATATAATTCCTTAAGAAAATCAAACCCCAACACTTGAATTTGACTTTCTTGCACCAAAATGCTTTTTCTACTTAAGGCATCTACTACTTTGTTTGATTGACTAGTTATATGTTTTAACACATAATTAAAACTTTGAAGGTATTCTACCCATTTTGCATGCTTCTGGTTAAGCTTTGGCTATTGCATAATGTACTATAATGCATGGTTATATGAATACAGTATGAATTCCTTAGACATCTAGTAGTGTCTCCACTTCTTCAAAGACAGCACCACTACATAAAACTCCTTGTCATAAGAAGAATATTTCTTCTTTGACTCATTCAGCTTCTCACTGAAATAAGCTATAGGTCTGTCGTCCTAACTTAAAACAGCTCCAATGGCTTCTCCACTGGCATTACACTTCACTTGAAAAGGTTAATTAAAATCAGGCAAAATCAAAGTAGGTTTCCCAGTAATCTTTATCTTCAACAAATGGAATTTCATTTCTACTTCAATAGTCCATTTAAATCATTGTCTGTCCTTCTTTATAGTATCAATAATAGAAGCATTGATCTTACTAAAATTCCTTTTGAATTTCCTATAAAAAGTAGTAAGATCGTGAAAACTTCTTACCTCAAAGACACTTTTTGGTGAAGGCCACTCCATGATTGTCTTGATCTTCTCAGGATCCATGTATAACCCCTCAGTAGAAACAACAAAACCCAAATACACCAACTCCTCCTTCATGAATGAACATTTCTTTAAATTTGACAGTAATCTGTCTTGTTGTAGCCTCTGTAAGACATAATTCAGATGTCTCACATGTTCCTCTTTTGTTCTGTTGTAAAGTAATATATCATCCAGATATACTATTACAAATTTACTTATAAATTCTTTCAAACCTTCATGCATGAGTCTCATAAATGTATTGGGAGCATTTGACAACCCAAAAGGCATTACCATCCATTCATACAATCCTTCATTTTTTTTAAAAGCAATTTTCCACTCATCTACCTCTCTAATTCTGATTTGATGATAACCACTTTTTAAATCTAACTTTGTAAAAAAATTTGCTCCACTCAAACAATCCATCAAATCTTCAATTCTAGGTAAAGTAAATCTGTACCTGATTGTTATCTTATTGATTGCTCTTGAATCGATGCACATTCTCCAATCTCCATCTTTCTTTGGGCTCAACATTGTTGGCACTACATAAGGACTCAAACTCTCTCTAATCAGTCCCTTATCTAACAGTTCCTGAACCTGTTGCCTGATTTCTTCATTCTCTGTGGGAGTCATCCTATAAGCTGCTTTATTAGGTAGATTTGCTCCTGGAATCAAATCTATGATGGCTGATTTTTCTAATGGGTGGTAACTCATCATGCAAATCATCTACAATGATATCACAATAACTGTCCAGCATCTCTTGAATTTCAATTGGTAAATCAGAAACCTTTGTGGAAGTAATTATTACCTTGGGTTTACAACTACTACAAAACTTACCTCATCTTCTTCCATCTGTTGCAAGTACTCCTTTCCACTCAGCAACAGGGTCTTTGGATCAGGTTTCTTCGATGCATCGTCTTCTTCCATAGGCAGCAACGTATGATTGACACCATATTTGCTAAATTTATTTGTGTTCTTCTTTCCATCATGCATAGCTTCTCTGTCATACAGCCAAGGCCTTCCTAGCAATATGTGATACACATCCATAGGCATCACATCACACACAATTTTGTCTCTATATTTGCACAATTGCAGCTCCACTTCACACTGCTCATTCACTATCAACTGATACCCCTTTTGAAGCCATGACACCTTGTAAGGGGTTTGGTGTTTCTTTGTCTTCAATTTCAACTTCTCCACCACTTATGTGGAGACAAAATTATCTATACTACCACTATCAATTATCATCTAACAACACTTCCTTTGAACCTTTCACACATTCCTGAACAAGGTTTTTCTCTGTGCTGGTTCAACAATTTCCTTAGCTGGCTTTAGTAAAACTTTGTTAACTACCAAAGACGCTCTGTTATCTAGTACATTTTCTTCTTCTATTACCTTTGCTACTTCCTCTTCTGCCTTAGTAACAATTGCATTCCCCTGATTCATTCATATGTTTTTTGGGCACTCATAGGCTCAGTGTCCCATCTTGTTACATCTGTAACATCTGACTTCTCTTCCCCTGCCTCTGCCTCCTCTTCCTCTAGAAGAACTCCCTCTTCCACTTGCATCACATCCTTTGTGTGCATGCTGACTTGAGCCACTGCTAGCTCCATCTCTAGGTGCTATAGACCTTCCTCTACCACCTTGACTTCCCCTTCCTCAGAAAGTACCTGTATTTCTGGCAGAGTGCTTCCTCATGAGTTTTTCATCAGCCTTCAATACCATTTGATAAGCCTCTTCAACTTTTTATGAGACAGTACACTTATCTCATCTTGGATCTCCATTCTAAGACCATTCACATATCTCGCAACCTCCTCATTTATATCTTGGATTTGTCCTACTCTTATACTTACTTTGTAGAATTCCTCTATGTATTCCTTTACTGTCATAGACCTCTGTCTAAGATTCTACATTTGTCTAAATAATGTTTGCTGATAGTCACTTGGCACAAACTTACTTTTTAGCTTTGCCACCATTCTTTTCCAATTCTTAATTGGCTTTTTACCAAGTCTTCTTCTTTCTGCCTGCACTCCATCCCACCAAAGTGTTGCATGTCCTTTCAATTTTGTGATAGCAAACTTCACCTTCCTTCCTTCTTCTATTTCTTCATAGTCAAAGAATTTATCCATGTCATTAATCCAGTCTATCAATTCTTCAGGGCTTAAGCTTCCTGTATAGATTGAAACTTCAAGTCTGGGCTTAGATGTGGATCTCAATATTGACTTAAAGAATCTCATTTCAGGAGTTACATTTGTAGGTTCCTCGTCTTCTGTAGCTCCAACTTCATGTTCACTAACATCTCCAGCATCTGCATCTATTCCCATTTCCATTGCTTCCAATCTAGCTTGCATCTATTGCATAACTTCCAACACTTCAGCATTTGCAACTGGTCTTCCCCTTCTTCGACCACCACCTCTTCCTCCAACTCTAAAAGCCATGTTGGATTTCTTTTTTTGATCCTTCAGATCCTATTCAGTGTTAGTAGGCTGCTCTGATACCACAAATGGTGGTTTGGTTTCAGGTGTAAGGGATAATCGTTCAAATACTGAAATGATCTCCTCAAGTGCAGGTGGAAGTTATTCTTCTATTTCCCTTGGAGTTTCAGTCATCCGCCTCCAAACATAGATATTCTACTAAAGTAGTCGAATTGCTAAATTTACTCGGAAAATAGCAGAACTTCACTTACCCGGAACTGAAATAAAACAAAGCTCCAACTTATAATTTCTCGGGTGTGAAATCTAGATTAACTCGCGTATATTTTTACCACGTGACCACCGTTGGATCAAGGCCTCCACAATAGACGGTTAAGATCATCTAGACTTCAACGAAATTAAGCCATAGTTGAATTTTTCATCAGGTCCAAAAATTTTATTAACCACCATTCAGTTTTCCACACGATATCCGTTGGATCTCACTCCTCTAATCGGACAACCCAAATCAACTACACTATTAATCTAGTTGATGAAATATCACATCTAATTTTGGGTTAAACCTCGATGTTCGTTTGCACGCGGCTACCATAGATATAACGGTTCGTTCGATCAGACGGCTCTAGGCTTCTTCGGTTTTCCTCACAAGTTTATCATACATCTTCCTCCTTCCGTATGATTTTAGCACTTCCGCTAGGTTTAGCTCTTCACGAATGAATTCATAGTTTAGCTAATTAAAGTTCTAAGGGTCAAAATACTTTTGACTTAACTTAATACACAGTGAATGAGGAATTTAAATACGAGAACATCAGATCTTACAGAACTCTAAATTTATAGGCCAAATTGGAATTCAATAATACACAGAGATAATTCAAAGGAATTCAACCTCTGGGATTTAACCTTTCATGCATCAAATACACAGAGATACAGAGATATTCTAATTATTTTATAGTCTAATTCTCCATAACCAAGTCTAGCCAAATCCTCTTACAATAGTTCAAAACTCACATAAATACTTTACATTCAACCATCTGATCCTCAATCAATGGATCAAATCTATCTAATCCTAGATAAATTCCTAAATTGCTTGATATTCTCCTCAAGAATCTCAGCTAAGTCTGAACTACTTGAATTAATTACAAAATCATTCAAATACCTATATTTTGGCTCAATTCCTATCTAGAAAACTTTGTAAATTGATAGCTAAAGGATCCCACTCCTTTGCCTGTAAACATTTTTTGGATTTTTGGAATAAAATGAAGCCTTTTGTCTTTAAGCCTCATGCTCCTGCATCACATCACATGAATACACAATCCATCAGTAGAGAAACATGCACATATTGACATAAGCATTTTTATGTGGAAACCCAAAGGGAGAAAACAACCAATATGTTTGTTTTATGATGTAATTTTAAGCTACTACTTAATTACACCAGTTTTTTTGTAAGCACTAACTCACAGGAGGCCCCTAACCCCCTTCAATATAGCAAGCCACAACTTTCCAAGAGGCACCAACCTCTTATGAATATGAGTCACCCCCTGCTTTCACCAATTATTCTACTTTTCATGCAATTTTCAAACTGAAAATACAGGCCTATACAAATGCTTATAAATATAAACTTGATCCTCTTCTCCAGACAACACTTTCCCTTATGCTCTACAGCTCTTCTTTGAATTGCACTATTTATTTCTCAACCAGCTATGGTCTCAGCCCTAAGTTACTTTGCATAACTGTTAAATCTCGACACCAGTCACCCTTCAATTCATGCACTCACATTCAACAACTCACTCACAATAATACTACACAAAACAACTCTACATCCCCATTCAACACAACAATAATATTGGGTTTTGATTCATTGTAACACAGTGAATGATGTGCTCTCTGTTGACATCCGCACCACCCAAAGGCATGCAACATCATAGCTACCCATGCTATGTAGGACATGTATGCTTGTTTAATCTCATAACTACAACAAGGCTCTCCATTCTTTTGTTCCATCAAATTTCTTAGCCACTGAAACTTAATTAATCTTCGAGAATGGGGTTCATTCACTCAACCATTGTAGCTGCATTCAATCCCATAATGGGCACTTGATCATTTCTCCATGTTGGGAATTAATTCTTAGTTCATACTGAGTGTTGCAGCAAGGCTCTCCATCCTTCTTGATTTCCCATAGAGATCAAAGTGTATTGAATGTGTGGCTCTCGTGCTCTGTAATTAGAGCTTCTGCACTTAGCCATATTTCATTTAATTCTTTATCACGTGCAAGGTAGATCAGAGGTGGCTTGTTTCTATTTAAGATAGGCATCATTAATTCATTTTGCGTAATCTTGGTCCTTAATACCTTGATCCATAGCTCTCGAAACTTGTCAATGACTTTATTAGCAGATCCTGCATTCAAACAACTATCGAATTGCTTAGTGCGTGCATAAGCTAGCTATGTAAAATAACCAATTTGGCATAACTGTCAAATATGGGTGGAATCATCTCCAAATTTGTCAACTTTTTCATATCCACATGTGTTAATCCCTTAGTTCACATCTCCCCCTTTTTAATTGCATTTTGCCAGAAGTCCCTCGGTTACAATAACATGTGAAAGCCACCGCAAGACCAATACTTGGGAACGCATTCTGTCATTTGATGGAATTGTCAAATGTCAGTGAAATCTTCAGTCACCCGGCTCTGTTACCCCGACCAAACACTGTTTGTGCCCATTTATTTCCACTGGCATGAGCCTTGCGGTCTTACGCATCCCATGGGGTCTACTCGATGCATTTTCTATTAGCCCATGCTATGACATGGCCATGTCTACCCAATGCTTAGTTAGCCCATTAGTTCCTCTGTGCACACTACCAAACCTTCTGGGCCCAAACTTGTGAAATGATGTCATGTTGACATCACTCATAACATGTGGTTCCTCCAGAATGGTGACACATTTCATCCATATTTTTCCCATTAGGCCACCCAAAAATGATGAATATGGTTTCTATGTGTCCCTTTGTACTGATATCATGTTGATGTCACCTCGGCCACTCCAATGTTGCCACGTGCCTACTTCGAGGAGAGAGAAAAGATTCTTAGGCCTAACATTTGACAACAAATTCCTTTGTTATTTTTTCGAAGGGGTCCCGACCATATCTTTAGTACTTCCCACTCTCTATTGCTACGTTTCTACCATGTTATCTGATGCTATACTCCCTACGGTTCTCTTTGTGTTCTCAACAAAGCCTCCAGGGTATTCTCATTGGGCCTGGATGTCAAGTGGGACCTCCCGACTTTAAAGCCTCTACCAATAAAAAAAGGTCTTGATGCCTACTCCACTGTTTCATGGGTTGTCCATGCGAGCCTGATGCTTTAATCCTAGGTCTTCCTCTTACAGCCCCTTGTAATTTCATCAAGATGCATCTGTCGGGGTCACTGTTGCGATCTTATGTGTTACGTGAGCTCCACCAGTGACCAATCGCAATTCTCCCGCTGCTCCTCTTTCTATCCCCATAAGCTTGGTCCTCATTTAGTGGCTCTACTATGCTTTTGTTGCACTTTGCTACTCTACACAACTTGGCTACGCTCCAAGAGGGTTTTCTACATCCTTAGCTGTTGTGGGGAAAAATTCCTATGCAGGACGATCCTATCCACCTAAGGTGTGACAATGCCTTAGCAACAAACAGAGATAGCTATTCTAGTATTTCTTCCTTTATGAATTAAGAATGAAGAGAGATGGATGGACTAACCGGTGTCTTTCGTTTGTCCCTCGATCCAGTTTCCCTTCTCTTTGAGAGTTCCCAGCTACTTGCCTTCTTGCTCGCCCAGCTTCAAGAGCTTTCTGCAAGATCACAAGAAGAGAACACTGCACGAGACATGGATTCATATTCATAACTAGTTCAGGATTAGAAAGAAACTAAACATACTAATGCAATCATACATCAAAGATACATCAGTATATAGGAGAAACCAAGATAGCTTTATTGATGAATAACAAGGTTTAGGAAGAGATACAACCGAGAGGGCTCCAATCTAGCATCTCCTTCCCATCAAATGGAATTCCTATCTTCACCCCCTTCAAAGCATTAAGCACCCAATGATTCCAATCTCAAACCAACAGCAATTCTTTGCAATAACAAAAATTCCAGCCTCTAGATCTCATGGAGGAGAGATCCATATATAGATGTTTGGAGAGAGGATGAGTCAGCTTGAGATCTGACTAGTGTCCTCTCCCTCTGTCAGATCTTGATTCCACTTGGAGGTTCTTGCTTCCACTTGGAGATTTGGAACCTCTTACTCATCATAGTCGAATTCCTTGAGGCAAGTGTCATTGAGGAAGATTTTGGAAGCTTCCTGGGTTTTGACACCTCGTGGAATGAACTTGCCACATGTCAACTCTCGCTTAGCGCAGGTAGTCAGTGTTGGCTTTGACATTCAGCGCAGGTAGCCAGTGTTGGCTTTGGCATTCAGCGCAGACAGCTAGTGGAGCCACTGAATTGATCCTGAATTGACTTGTTTTTGAGCAGTTTCTGGTGGAGAACTTCTGTGAATTGCTATGGTTTGTTAGCCTTGTTCCTCTAGGGGTAGGAACAACATGTTTAGGGACTTTGGATCCCTTAGATTATGGACATTTCATGTTCAATGCTGTAAGGCACAAAAATGTCTATAACAGTTTCCCCCTAAAGTATGAGGCCGTTTATCGGGTGAAATGCTTTATCAGGGGGATCCGAAGTTCATCCAATGCTAGGAGGAGACCTGTAATAAGATACAATACAATACATTATTTTTCATACTGCTTTCATGATCTAGCTGAGGCGGGCATTCCCATGCTCAGCTCTATAAATTCATTTTTCTGTACATAGAACAGACAATCGTCTGGTGGTAGACTGATAATTTTGATGAAATTATCATCCTTTGAGTAGGATGATTATCTGCTGCAATGATGTACATGTCAATGTCTTTATCTTTCCTGAATATATATCGCAACCCGAATGGATGAAACTAGATCTGGGGTCTTCAAACTCGTTCGATCTTCACTCTAAGTACAAGTCGATCCATGTGAGAAATGTTCTGAAGTCGAACATGGAAAGACATCGCTTGATTACCGGTCAATGAGGTAAACTGTTAACAAGCGCGAGAGGAATCACCGATAATGATAATGACCCTCAAGGTATTGCAGTACAATTCACGTGGTGTGAATAAAGGACTTGGCGTCGAACACCACGCAAAATCTTTCGGTCGAAGGTCATTGATGTATACCTGTCGCCGGAAGTGAGAAACTTGCCATTGAGGCATGCAAGCTTCAAAGTACTGAAGGGGTTGTTCCTAGATCAACTTCTTGGATAATGAGCTGATGTCGACAAGAAGCGATCTGTCAAAGGAGGGCCTTAATGAATCCCACATCAATGACACGGAACGGAGCTAATGATTTTGATGGAGATGAAAACGATCTGTGACATATGATTCAGGGTGGCGGTCATGAAAGGATGAAGGATAATGTACGGCAGTGGATGGGACACGGTTGACTTTTCTGAACGACTTCTCTTGAACATATGGCAACACTGATGCGATGGATCGGTAGCATTACCCCAGATATGGATGGTATGGCGAGATCATGGATGTGACCGGTGAATGAAACAACCCAACCCGATTGTGGTACGGAGGAAAAGTGTCATGTTCAAGAGCGACTTGCTACCATCAAAGTTTTCTTGAGTTTCTCCCAATTTTTCCCCAGTCATTGCTGACCAGTACCTCTTTATTTTTTTCAAGCTTGAGGAGGATAACATATGCTTGTTCTATAACCTGCCCTTCGGGCAAGCCCATCGCTATGTTTTAACGAGCCTAGCGATAGTGAAACTCGTTCTCGTCTAAAGACAAGTTTGTCGCTATTTAATGCATTTAACGAGTCTAACGACAAAGATAACTCGGTCCTTTTCACTTTTAGAGAGTCTGAAAAGGTACATAAAGTTAACTCCAAAAGTCCTTTTTCGTCATCTAATCCCTTAGGTCTGAAAAAGTATAAAACAATACAGAAGGGATGAGTTTTCGATAGTTTTAACGAGCCGAATAAAACAAGCGCTCGATCTTTTTGTGCAATAATCCCTCAGGTCCAAAAAGATTAAAATCTAGAGGATGGATAGCACTTCCTGTCCCTTTAACGAGCTGGAAGGCCAAGGACTCGGCAATCTTTTCATATTTTACGAGTCAGATGAAAAGAGCTTAAATAAGACTCGTCTTTTGAGGAACGAGTGATGAAACAGGTTAGCAGCTGATTCCAGGTACAGGTTGGAATTTTCCAATCACGGTAGTGTCACAAGGATGGCTAGTGAAATCACTCTTCGCAGTTGTTCCTCAAAATGGGTAAAGAAACATATGGAGGTGAACGATCGGCCAATGGAAAAGTAGAGGTGACGGGCAAACACGACCAAGGCTTTAATGGCTGATGATATTACATTCACAGTGGTTATTTACCAGGATAGTTCATTTTTTAACGAGCTTAAACGCGGGTGGAAACATTTGCTCGATCTTATGTTTAGTTTTTAATGAGCATGAACTATGTGCTAAAACTGCTCGGATCTTGCGTTTATTTTTTAACGAGCATGAACTGTGTGCTAAAACTGCTCGATTATATGGTCAAATTTTGATTTTTTACCATGACTAGCTTTGCTCTTTTCAACGATAGTATTGTATCCTCAATTGCTGCATCAAACTAGTTAGAAATGAATAACATTTGTTTGAAAATGAGATTAGAACCCTAATATTTTGCTTTGAACTACGTAAAAAGCAATTACAAAGTGTTTTTACCTCTCATTTTACCATTTCATTTGAACTTGGTTTGTTGGAGCTTTGGAGGTGCCTCTTCCCCCTTGATTTTCATCAGCTGATTCCGGGAGATTCTGCGGACGATTTTCGACACCGTCTGGACTAGGTAGGAGCTAAACCCTAGCTCTTTCTTTTCATGGTTTCCTTTTTCCATTCTGTGCCTGTTTTCTTGTTCCCCTGAGCCCCTGGGGTTTTGTTAGGGCGCTCTGCCATCAGCGCAGCTGGTTCACTCGAAACCTGCGCTGAATGTCAAGCTGCATGAAGGAACACTGGCTAGTTGCGTTGGGCATAGAAAACAGTTCTGTTGCACAGTTTTTGATGAAACTTTTGCCAGTTTCTCATCAAATCCAGGATCTTACTCTTTCTCTTGTTTGTTTTGTAGGGACTTTTGAGCAAAATGACCCTTACATGGCGAGAACGAGAACATGAAGAAGAGGACATGATTTCCCTCCATGACCCTGTCACGGTGAACGCGCTGCGGAACTGTGGCCTGCTGAAGTTCTTCCGTATCTCTAGTATGAGAGCACAGATCTCCTTACTGCAGTATATGCTTGATGCTTGGGATCCTATCAACCAAGTATTTCAGATTAGAGGTAAATCTATCCCCTTGACCGTGGTAGACACTTACTTCTTGACTGGTTTGTCGAGGCGGGGTGCCCCCATTTCTTTGTCAGGTTCGGCCCGAGGGAATGACTCCATGAGAGAATATGTCCGTCAGTATTGCAGGGAAGGATCTCAGCCGAGTAGAGATGGCAAGGTCGTTATCCGTGAGATTGCTGACAGGTCTCTCAGGTCCATTCTGTATACTATTGGTAGGATGGTCGGTAGTGCATCTCTTCATGTTACCAACAGATCCTATGTGCAGCACGCCTTGGAGTGCCTCCAACCGAAAATATTCAACTGGTGTGATGCAGTACTTCTTCAGATGAAAAGTCAGTTGACCAAGGTAAAGGACGGGAAGCTGAAGAACTTTGGATTTGGTTCTATTTTGACTGCCTTTGCCTTGGAGAAGATACCACTGATGCAGCCTCAGTATATCGCACTCGACTTGCCTTCTCCCACCGAGCCACGCATGCAGAGATGGGTTGATCACATGTCTAGGCATGCTGGTCAATCTCAGATTTCTTTCACTGATACCTTCTTCAGGTGGTTCGAGCGTCAGGAGATGGTCTATTCCGAGTATCCATATGTTGGTATGGATTTCCGAGGTGATCCGGACTTGGTACTGCCAGATGGCGAACAGTGGGGCGCTATTGGTAAAATCTTCAACCATATCACTGTTTACTGTTCTTATTCATAATGTCCTTGTGCTTCATTCTATCAAGACTTTAATCAAACTCATATGTGCATGCAGATGTTGGTCCTGTTTGTCCAGCAGTTCGCCCTAGAGCGCCAGTTGCTGCCCCAGCAGGGGAGACTGCTGGGAGGGTTATTCTTCGTGACCTTGATGTGGCCGAGACCCTTACAGCTGTGCAAGAGCAGGTTGAGAGCCTTATTCTCGGCATTCCCGATGTGAGGATTGATGATTTACCTTTACAGTTGCAGCGGCATACTACTGGTGTGCCTAGACGATGAACTCGTCTCTTACGCATGATTGCATAGGCCATGACGTGCTATCATGAGCATCACTAGACTAGGGTGCCCCCTAGAATTTTTGAGTTTTTGGGTCATGCGACCGATTTTTGTCTTGGTTATAGAACATTATGTATAAACGATAAACAGCTCATATATATTTTGATTTTCAGGGTTTATTTTGGTTGAGTTATATGATCCATATGTACAACATTGATGATGTGTCTCTTTTTATAAATGTCGCAAATGTCTATCTAACACATAGTTTGCTAATGAGTCGGTTAATGTGTTTAAGTTTCTGGAAATATGTTGGTATTGAATTAAATCAAATTGTCTTTCCAAAATCTTAACCCTTAGGAACATGTGATAAATAGCTGGGTTGCGGACGGAATATATACCATTGAGTTGTAGTATTACGAGTTGTGAGTCTAGCCTGATGATTAGTCAGCGTATACCATGGGTGATGGCATCAGAGAGTAGTTCTATCAACGCGCTATACTCAGCGATGTTATTCATGGATTGTCCGATACATACACCTCTGAAACTTACTAACTCACCGCTTGGATCAAAAATGGCCCAGGCTGCAGAGGACAGGTTCCGCGAACTACGACTCGCTCCGTCAGCATGCCCAACACATGTCTCCAGAAGGTTTGACATCTGCAATAAATGTAAAAAGGTGGATTACTCGACCAAAACAAACACTTTAGCGAAAACAAAATACAACAAAAGCATACAGGTTACTATTTAATCATAGTAACGCTTGAGGTACAACCCATTACGGGGTTGCGCCAGTGTAATTCCGTCATAATCCATTAACTCGTAGGCTCCTTTTGCTAACACTCGTTTAACAATATAAGGGCCCATCCATAAAGAATTAAATTTACCTACTCCCAATTTATCGGATTCTTGGTCATAAAGCAAAACCAACTCACCTTCTGAGAAGACATGGGGTTTGACATTTTTGTCGAACTGCGCCTTGACTCGTTTCTTATGGGCTTCATTAGCCAAAGCAGAATCACGACGGGTTTCATCCAATTGGATTAATTCCAAGAAACGGGCCTCTTCTTCCGAAGTTCCGGGGAGGAGATCAATTGCGAGTTTAAGAGACGAGATTTCACACTGGATTGGTAAGACTGCTTCCAGGCCATACACCAGTTGGAAAGGTGTGAACCCAGTCGCATTCCTTACTGATGTTCGGTAAGCCCACAAGGCTGAGTACAGGATTAGGTGCCACCTTCTTTTGTGAACTCCGATCATCCTTTGCAACATACGCTTCAGGACCTTGTTGATTGCTTCAACTTGTCCGTTGGCTTGTGGATAATACGGGGTAGAGCTGTCGTGAGATAGCCCTAGCTTGGCAGCTAATTCAACCATCATGTGATTGCGAAAATGCGATCCATGATCTGTGACTATAGCCTGTGGTACGCCGAATCTGGTGACTACATGATTGAAAAAGAAAAGGGCAGTTGTTTCACCAGTGTTATCTAATGTAGGCATCGCCTCGGCCCATTTGGTAAAATAGTCAACGGCGACTATAATATACCCATGCCCCCCGGTCGAGGTGGGGTTACATGTCATGAAATCGATGCCCCATTTGGCGAAAGGCCCAACAGCAACTATTGGCTGTAAAGGTGTGGGTGGCCTTCTAGTTTTGCTATCAAAAATTTGACAAGCATGGCATCTTCTGACTGCGGTTATGCAATCTTTGAACATGGTTGGCCAGAAGTATCCTGCTCATAAGATTTTTTGTGCTGTAGCATATCCAGATTGGTGTCCCCCACATGTGCCTGAATGACACTCATTCAGGGCTTTTTCGGCCTCCTCATGGGTCAGGCACCTCCTCAGAACTGTATCGATACCACGACGGTAAAGCGCATCACCGACGATCATGTAGTCTTTTGCTTGGTATCGTATACGTTTATGTTTTGAGTGAGAGGTGTTAGGCCTGAATTTTTGGGTTTGGAGATAAATTATTATATCTCCATACCACTCATTGCTTGCAGATATCAGAAACAAACTTTCGTCCACGATTGATTCTTCAGATGTTTCATCGTTGGACAATGATGGGAGATCGCACAATAATTCTGCGAAAACTAAAGCTTTCTTTGATTTGGATTTTACAAATTCCAGATCAAACTCTTGAAGGATCGCTATCCATTTTGAATATTTTCCCACCAGCAACTGTCGCGACAATATATAAGTCATGGGTTTGCAATCTGATAGAATGGTAGTTTTCCGAAAGAGGACATAATGTCGAAATCTTTGTATCGCTTGAACAGCAGCGAGTGCTAGCTTTTCAACGTAAGAATACTTGCTTTCTGTATCATTCAAGTTTTTGCTTAAATAATATATAGGATGTTCAATTCCATCGACTTCTTGAACTAAAACCATCGCAATGGTCGTATCCGCTGCAGCGAGATACAGGTTAAAATCTATTTGATAGTCCGGGGCATACATTAATGATGCTTTTACTAGAGAATCTTTCAGAGCATCAAAAGAAGCTTGCGCCACCTGATCCCAGACAAAAGGTACATCCTTTTTCAAAAGGCGAGTATAACCTTTAGCAAGTTCTGCGTAATTTGGAATGAACCTCCTCAGAAAGTTTGCTTTCCCTTGGAGTTTTTGAATCTGAAGCAAATTTGAAGGTGGAGGCAAACTAATGATTGCCTGAACCTTGCAAGGGTCGAGACGAATCCCATCCTTAGAGACTACAAAGCCAAGCAAACGACCAGAACCGACACAAAATACACATTTGTGCGGATTGAGTCTTATCTTGTAGTGTCGGCAACGTAGAAATATCGCTCTTAAATGCTACGGATGATCAGTCCGGTTTCGCGAATGAGCCGGAAGGTCGTCGAGATATGGTTGAACGATGTTCTTGATGTCATGGAAGGCATAATTCCTTGCCCTCTGAAACGTCGCCCCTGCGTTCTTTAAACCAAAGGGTAATTTTCGATAAGCGAACGTGCCCCACGGACAAATGAATGCAGTCTTTGACTGGTCCTGTGGGCGGATATTTATTTGATTATACCCGGAAAATCCATCCATGAATGAAAAGATTTCACATCCGGCGCATTCATCAATTATCTGGTCGATGAAGGGTGTAGGGTAGTTGTCCTTCGGACAAGCTTGGTTTACATCCCTATAATCGACACACACTCTAATTGTCCCTTGTTTCTTCATAACAGGGACAATATTCGATACCCAATCGGTTAGGGGAACCGGGTAGATGAAACCAGCATGGAGGAGCTTTTCAACTTCTGCTTTAATGGCAGCGGCTTTCTTGGGGTGCACCTGCCGAAGCCGTTGTCTTACTGGTTTGACATCAGGATACATCTTAATTTCATGTTCAACGATACTCGAGTCGATGCCTGGCATTTCATCATATGACCAAGCAAAGAAATCTCTGAACTCGAGAAAAAGAGCATTATATATTTCCAGTTCTGAAGGAGAATAACCTTTGCCGACATAAATATTCTCTACAACATTTGTTTTAGTCGAGATATTTATGGCTATAGTCTCTTCAATATTGGATAAGTTTCGCTCGGAATCCACCGTATTTATAGTATTTGATAGGAATTCAAAAACTGAAGGGTGATAAAGGTCATGTTGATTATCTTCTTCATAATCTGGAAGAAGGGAACGATGGTGGCAATCATTCCATGGTGCCCCCTCAATCAACATTGATTGTAGAATCCCTTTGTCAGTCCCATGCTTTTTCGACCAAGGATCTAATGGGGTACTATATTCTCTAGACCTATCTACCCAAACGCTTGATGAGCGTTGATTTGGGTTTGCCTCCCATGCCCGAAACATTGATTGCTACAATATTTCTATAGGGCTTGGGGGCAAAACCATTTCATGATCCATGTTGATATCGTCTTCTGAGATCTTCGTGGAAGATATCATGTTGCAGGCTCCTACCAATGCCACTTCTCCTATATAGATTGGAGGTGGAAGTGCGAAAGTTCCCATTAATGTGGGGTCTTTCAGTAGGCCTACTCCAATATCTTGAAGCGAATGATTGCTCCCATGGATCATGGGAATGCTTCCTGTAACTTGTGAACCATTAGGGAGGAAGTTTTGTTGATCGATGATCGTAATCCCTCCTTGAAAAGGGAATGTGATCTTCCTAAAATAAGTCGACACTACAGCTGCCATGGCATATATCCACAGTCTTCCCAGTAGGATGTTGTAGTCAAGATTGCCATCGATGACTTCAACATCTATTTCTACTGTTCCCCCTAGTTCAACCTTCAAGTTATTTAGGATACCGCACGGGGTATATGTCCTTCTGTCGAATGCCTTTAATGTTGTCGAAGATCGCGACAAGGTTGGAGATCCTAAAGTTTTCCAGCAACTCATCGACATAATACATGTGGATGCCCCCTCATCAATAAATGTTCGGTGAACAGTTTTGTTGAGGGCTTTCACTTGGATAAGGAAAGCTAGTTGAGCTAGTAACTGAGGATCGTATCCTTTGTGGTCGAAGGATACTAGATTGGAATCCTTAGGATCAACCCCACCAATGGTTGATAACAAAGCCTGCCTTTGGGATGGGCAATTTTGTAGTACTTCAAGAGTCGACATAGCAGATGGCGATTGGGCCAAATCTTCCACTATGTTATAATGCTGCGCTGCTCTGGCGCGAGGATTAAATGTCGACTTGTGTACTACTCCCTTTGGCGGTTTTATTGTTAATTCAGCGATGATGGGTGGTACAACTTCTGTCGAAGTTGTTGTCGAACTGCTTGGTTGATCTTTATCCTTTCCGTTCGACAGCTGCGGATTCCCGTAATCTTTGTTCCTTGTCGAAATCAAAGCATCATTTTGTTGCTTGGAGATCGACAACATTAGCACTTGCGACGGGGAAGCATTTCCACTATCAACCAGATTTTGACCTGGATTGGGAAACGGATCAGTTAACACAGCTGAGGTTTGCGAACTTTTGAAGAACCTTTTAAGCTCAGCTTTGTGTGGACAATCAGCTGTCCAATGATCCTCGTCACATATCATGCATGGACTTTTTGGTCTCCCTTTCCTAGGAGGATTCGAAGAAGTTTTTCCAGGGGATGACTCACCCTGTTTCTTCTTCTTCCCTTTGTTTTGCTTCTTCTTGCTTCCTGGTTGATTGGTTTCTTTGCCTTTATCTGCTGATACGGCATTTACTTCCGAAGCAAGAATTTCATCTTTTGCATTTTGATCTGAAGTCTTACGGGCTTTCTTAGACGAAGCCTTTGTCGATTTCGTGTTTGTCGTGCCAATCACACCATCGCCGACATGAGAGTCACTGTTTGATTTAGGAGGAGGAGGAATTGAGAATTCCAGTCTAGGGGCGTCAGGTATTTTGTCGTAGAGTGTGCCAGACTGAGTGTAGACTAAGTCTAGATATTGTGCACGAGCAATAACTTGCTCCTCCGTTACGACTCCCCCCTTGGCCACATCTTCTGTTATGGCAGGAAGTAACGACTTGATAAACCATTCAGCTAATAGCTGATCGGGAACGTACGTTTTCACCATCCTACGACGACGACACCACTCATGTATATGATCGGATATATGAGTGGCCGTTGTCTACTTGAAGTTGGTTAAGATCTCTGTTCCCGTTTCATACCTTATCGGTAATTAAAAATGGGTTAAGAAAGTCGTGGCCAGGGAGCTGAAATTGTCGAACGAGGCTCTAGGTAATTCAATATACCATTTTGCCGCTGGACCCATTAACGTCCTCTAGAAAAGGCGAAGCCTTATCGAATCATCATTTAGGGTGTTTGATGAACACCACAGATGAAAAGTCATCACGTGATTCGATGGGTCTTCACCCGGATTTCCATTAAATTTAGGAATGTCCGAAGGAAGTTTGTGAGGAATCGCTGGCCACCAAGGGGCGTAAGCGATTGGATCGTTTGTTAACCGGTGTAAATCGGGTAACTCTAAAGTTGCCACGAATGGTAACTGTTGATTCAGGTTAGGTGAAGCATACCCAGGGTACGATGGAATTTCCTGAGCAGTTGGCCTTTGCATACCAGCATAATGCAATTGATGTTGGTATGACTGATACGGTTGGTGGACTTGACCACTGTAAAGCGGTTGGTTTTGACCGTTTTGGATATACGGTTGTCCACTGTTCGCAAAGATCTGCTGCTCAGAACCTTGGTACACTTGCTAGAATTGTGGTTGTTGGTATTGCACCAGCCACGGTTGTGAAGCCATGTTCTGTTGTGCTATACTAACCGTTGGACCAAGGCGTGGGGTAATTGTACCCGTTTGGACCTGTGTCGCCCCACCAGTTGGCGATTGTGGTTGAGTCACAGGGTCAAGGGGCTGTTGCATTACAACTTGAGAAATCTGAGGTTGACATACAACAGGCAACGCTTGAACTTGCGACACTGTCACAATAGCCGGTGTGGTCGGGATGTTCGACATAGGTACACACTGTTGCATAGAATATACAACCCTTGGTTGTTGAGGTAGCATAGGTACCCAACCACTTGATGTAACTCCAGTGTAACCTGAATACTGTTGTGAACTCCTGTATGGATATCCTCCCGGAGGGGGTAATGAAAGGGCATACTGCCCCCCATACGGTAGCAATCCAGAACTCAAGGGGATTGTTTGTCCTTGGGGGCTGGATTGCCCAAATTAACCTCCAAATGGATCAATCTGTCAAGTCTCAACATAAGAGTTGCCGGATATTATTCCGGAGGAACAAACTGGAACAGACCACACTGTCGAAATAGTCCCTGGGTGGACTCCTTCTAGCGGTTGCGAGCTAGTTGGGACAGATGGTACGCCGGAAAACATTGTCGGAGTGACAGCAGAGAGTTCTGATGTCGCCGTGTCGTTCGACACAGTCCTAGATCTTAACGGTTGTTCAGACATTTTGAGTCTATCCAATAGATTACCTAGCGATTCTACAGGAACTTCCACTTGTGGTAGACTAACTTCTGATGTCGAAGGAAATAGAGTGACCCCAACTCCAAAATGGGTTGGAGTACTTGCTTGCGGATCCTCTACAATTTCCTCTATCGCAATCAAACCAGGTGGAAGAGGAAGACTGTCAGGTCCGTAAAATATTTCTGGTGCCGAAGAAGGGGTTGAATCAACAGCGACAGATGTTTGAAGAACAATACTCTCTGGACCGGTTACAGATGGAACTGGTTCAGTAACGCAAGTATTTGCTCCCAGACTAGGATCAGTGTTACTGTCCCTCTGTGGCTGTTGAACTTCTTCTATAGAGGCAGGGTTTCCAGAAATGTTTGGAGTAACCGGAACCTCCGATGTCATCAGAACACTTGTTCTAACTTTGATAGGAGATTTTGAACCGGTTAAACGAGTTTGCTTTGTCCGTACTATTTTCGATTCCGGAGACAAAGACGGTTGACTCGTAAGCCTCTGCGAACGACGGGGTTTGAATTGACTTTCTTCCACGATTGCGGATTACTCGATCAACCAAAATACAAAAGGGGAAAATGTGTTTCCGAATTAAATGAATTTTTAGACGCTTTTAGACACAACTTGCTTTTTCACTTTTAAAGATTCGAGAAAAAGATAAAGATGACTCTAGTCTCCTTCGATGTTTTAACGAGCCTGAAGTGACAAATGCTCGGATGGACTTTTTCTGTTATAGAGTCTAAAAAAGGCCAAAAGGAACTGCTCTGGAGTTCTAGGCAGAGGGTGTGCCAAACTTTTCGCAAAACCGCAGAATACTTTTTAGGGTACGGGCGGTCGATCTTCCTGAATGTTGTGTTCAGTGCATTGCGATCAGTAGGGCGGCCGACACGGCTTCCTAAGGATAAAGGTTTTATGCCTATAGGGGTCTCCCAATATATATGTGACGGTACGTGGGAGCACAATCCGTACTGGCGCTATCATCCCTCAAGAGGAATCACCCACCATCAATGAGATCGACAGTCACCAGGCTTTACGACACCGGAACACGTCTCTAGCCTAGACCTCTATGTTGTACGTTATGTTGCAAAGCGTTGTTAAGTTCATTCAATTTATTTTAGGTTGATCTTTTTAGAAGTTTGCCTTTTGAGGTTCACCACGAGATGTATGATACAATTCCTAAATGCAGCCTAAAGATGATAAGCAAGCTTTATATCTTTTCAACTTTGAAAATCCTAGCTACTAAGGGAAAAGAAAGACACCATCTTTTCTCAAAGAGCAATCAGCACACTCTAATGCACTTTTCCTAAATCAGACATGCAAACTATCAAAATGCAAATGCACAATGCAGGTGTTTGTTTTCCACTTTCTTAGTATTGATGCCTACAAAGAAAGCTTTTTGTACAACTTTGAATTTGCTTTTAAATGACAAATACAAACAAGTTTACTTTTTCGAAATCAGAGAGGGTAGAAGAGATTACAACACTTAACGATTTCCGAAATGAATACTTGTTTCGACACTTAAAAGAGGCAAACTCAAACCAGTAAGCAAGAGTAAATGTATAATTAACTGTAAACAGCCAATGAACTCTCTCCTAAGATCACAATCAACAGATCTGAATCAAGGGCTACAGGATGATTATTTCACTCATGCAAAGGAAAACTGTGAATGACACCAAAAACACATAAAAACACTCACAGTCTTTTTGTACAAAAGGAGGCGGAATTTAAGCAGAGAAAAGGAGTTATCAGACTGGTACCTATGCTGGTTACAGGCTGCAAAAATCAGAGATCAAAACAAGGCAAAACAGAGCAGAGAACCCCAGCTGCACAAGGCCTAACTAGATCAGTGCAACCTTAACACAGAGGTTTTGACATTCAGCGCCAGGTAGCCTTCACGGGACCTGTGTTGAAATGCAGAACCTCTTCACAGGGTCTGCGCTAAAGGAGAAACTCTTGTTTCTCACTGGTTCTGGGTCACAGATTGCTATTTAATCTACGGTTTCAGGCCAAATAAAAGCAACAAGCAAGGTGCAATCAAAGGGATGCTTTGAGGGAGTACTAAGATCTATCACAAAGGATCATCAAATCATTTGTGAGTCCATTGTTCAGATCATAGACAAGTCCAGTTGTTGGATCAAAGCAACAACTGTCTACTTTGCATCTGAGAATAGCAGATGTAGTTCGATTGTTGCTGTTGAGTCTATGAAACAAACAATGATGGAAACACAAATAAAATGACTAAACAGATCTCCCCAGCGAAGTCGCCAATTTGTTGTGGGGAAAAATGCCTATGCAGGACGATCCTATCCACCTAAGGTGTGACAGTGCCTTAGCAACAAACAGAGACAACTATTCTAGTATTTCTTCCTTTATGAATTAAGAATGAAGAGAGATGGATGGACTAACCGGTGTCTTCCATTTGTCCCTCGATCTAGTTTCCCTTCTCTTTGAGAGTTCCCAGCTACTTGCCTTCTCGCTCGCCCAGCTTCAAGAGGTTTCTGCAAGATCACAAGAAGAGAACACTACACGAGACATGGATTCATATTCATAACTAGTTCAGGATTAGAAAGAAACTAAACATACTAATGCAATCATACATCAAAGATACATCAGTATATAGGAGAAACCAAGATAGCTTTATTGATGAATAACAAGGTTCAGGAAGAGATACAACCCAGAGGGCTCCAATCCAGCATCTCCTTCCCAGCAAATGGAATTCCTATCTTCACCCCCTTCAAAGCATTAAGAACCCAATGATTCCAATCTCAAACCAACAACAATTCTTTGCAATAACAAAAATTCCAGCCTCTAGATCTCATGGAGGAGAGATCCATATATAGATGTTTGGAGAGAGGATGAGTCAGCTTGAGATCTGACTAGTGTCCTCTCCCTCTGTCAGTTCTTGATTCCACTTGGAGTTTCTTGCTTCCACTTGGAGATTTGGAACCTCTTACTCATCATAGTCGAATTCCTTGAGGCAAGTGTCATTGAGGAAGATTTTGGAAGCTTCCTGGGTTTTGACACCTCGTGGAATGAACTTGCCACATGTCAACTCTCGCTCAGTGCAGGTAGTCAGTGTTAGCTTTGACATTCAGTGCAGGTAGCCAGTGTTGGCTTTGACATTCAGCGCAGACAACTAGTGGAGCCACTGAATTGATCCTGAATTGACTTGTTTTTGAGCAGTTTCTGGTGGAGAACTTCTGTGAATTGTTGTGGTTTGTTAGCCTTGTTCCTCTAGGGGTAGGAACAACATGTTTAGGGACTTTGGATCCCTTAGATTATGGACATTTCATGTTCAATGCTGTAAGGCACAAAAATGTCTATAACATTAGCTCTGCTAACTTTGACTTAGGGCACTTAAGTTTTGACTGGCAATAACTCCTAATCGAGGAGGTCATTTACATGCTTCCACATACCATTGAAAATAATTTTCGAGCACGAACCAACTATGCCACTTCCATAAGACTTTAAACTTATCTAATAAGGTAGAAACTCCTCCAAAGCCCAAGAATCCCAACCATCATAACTATAAGACTTTATAGATTATTTCATATCCTGCTACTATGATGGTTCTCTACCTAAGACTGCAGGAACCATAGAACTCTCCCTGAGACCAATGCTAGCTTGGTTGACATCAATGCCAACACACAAGATGCCACCAACCATTTAAGCAACGTTAACTTCCTAATAATCTCCCTCTATGGCATTGACGGAAACATATCAAATTCCCCCTAAAGCCAAGCATGGGTTTTTTCAATCTTTATACTTCCCTTAACATCAATAAACTTTCCCCCTTTGACATCAATGGCAAAGGATGCACCCAAAAAACCCCCCTAAAACTTTGAATCCGACTCTTCCGCTTATCCAACAAGTTGAGTAGCTTCCAATACTCATTATAATGGATTCATTTGGATGGTGGAGAGACAACTCCTATTTGTTGTCTAAGATATTCAAAGGGTTCTCTTGTCAATGGCTTAGTGAAAATATATAAAAGTTACTCACTATTGGGCATGTAATCAAGCTAAACAACATTGGGAGCAACATTTTCCCTTAGGAAATGGAACTTAATTGGAATATACTTGGTCTTTGAATGCATGACATGTTTTTTAGAGATGTTGATAGAACTAATATTGTCACACATTATTGGGATTCAATCGATCAACTCTACCTTGATGTCCTTTAAGGTTGCTTCATCTAGAGGATTTGTGAGTAGTTAGTGGTAGCTCAAATATACTCTACCTCAGTTGTTGATAATGAGATGGCGTATTGTTTCTTGTTGACCCATGATACTAAAAAATCTCCTAAATTCTCTTCTATCATCAATATTTTGTGCCCAATTAGCAATAGTATAAGCTTTTAACTTAAAATCGTTACTCTTGGCATACCACAACCCATAGTCTATTGTGCCTTATAAGTACTTTCAAATCCATTTTACAACATTGACATGGCTTTCTTAGGGACATGATTGAAATCTAACCACCAACCCTACTGCTTGCATGATATCTAGTCTGAAGGCTGTGAAGTAAAGCAAGCTTCCAATCATTGATCTGTAGGTTTTTTGGTTTACAAGAGATGTCTCATCCTCTTTACGTAACTTATAGCCAGTAACCATGGGAGTGTTAACTAGCTTGCATTCTTCCAATCCAAACTTCTTCAGTGTTCCTCTCAAGTAATTAGATTGAGAGATGAATATACCATTCTTTGATTGAGAAATTTGCAGCCCTGGGAAGAAGGATAGTTCTCCTATCATGGGCATCTTGAATTCATTCTGCATACAATCTACAAATTGATGTCCCAACTTCTACAAGTCACTGCCAAATATTATGTCATCTACATAAACCACCACAATCAATAAGTGATCATCTTCAGACTAGATATATATATATATATATATATATATATATATATATATATATATATATATATATATATATATATATATATATGTAGTGTCTCTCTCAAAACATTGTTGTTGAATGTATTTATCAAATATGGTATACCAGGCTCTAAGGGCATGTTTGAGTCCATAAAAGGCATTTTTAAGTTTGCAGAAAAAATCTTCATTTTCTTAGAGAATAAGCCCTCATGGCTACTCGATTTACAGTTCCTCTTTCAAATCTCCTTTGAGAAAATTTGACGTCACATCCATCTAATATCCCCTAGTAGTTTTGTGACTGGAAAACATAAGAAACATCCTGATAGCTTCCAATATCGCTAGTGGTGCAAAGGTTTCCTTAAAATATATCCCCTCTATTTGGGCATACCCTTTATAGACTAATTAATCATTGTACCTAATTATGTGACCTTTCTCATTTAGTTTATTTTTTACGACCCATTTGGTGTCTATGAAATATTTCTCTTTGGGTCTTCAAACAAGCTCCCAAGTGTCATTCTTCTTAATTAGACCCATTTCTTCCTTCATTGCCTTCACCCGGGACTTATCATCACTTGCTTGACTGAGATTCTTAGGCTCAATTTGAGACAAAAAAGCAAGGCTTGCATAGCTCGAACTGCCAAGGAATCTCCTCCTAGTTTGAACACCAAGTCTTTGATCACTAATGATTTAACTATCAAGGTGTTGTTTTTGTACACACTGTTAAGGAGTTTTGGGCCTTTGCATTGTATTCCTTTCTTCATATTCTACCTTTTTTCTTCTTGGTCTCAGACTCTGGTGGTTGAATTTTCTTCTTCATCTAAGTTTATGTTTCCTTTGGATGACTCGTATTTTAGAAGTATTTCCTCCACTACAATGTAAATGTAGTCTTCTACTCTTTTTGTTCTCTTGTTGAAGCATTTATAAATTTTACTTTTTGACTAAGTATCCAAATAATATACCTTCATTAGTTCGAGGATCAAACTATCTAAGGTTTTTATAATTTAATTTAATGAAGCATTTACTCCCAAACATCTTGTAGTGTTTCACTGATGCAGGTCTCCCCTTCCATAGCTCATAAGGGGTCTCATCACTATTAGGCCTGAGATGTGTTTTGTTCGCTAGATACATTGATGCTTGTGTTTCTTCTTCCTAAAAGGTGTGAGGTACATCTTCCTCATCCATCATAGCTTTGGCCATATCTTGAATTGTTTAGGTATTCCTCCCTACCACTCCATTTTGTTGTGGAGTTCTGGCTATTGAGTATTGCCTCTTTATGCCATGCTCTTCACAATAATATTCAAACTCTTTCAATGTGAATTATCCACTTCTACCTAATCTTAGGAATTTGATGTTTAGATCTTTCTCCTTATCAACTCTAGCTTTGAATATCTTGAAATTATTCAAAGATTCTAATTTCTCTTTTAAGAGCATTATCCACATGGCTCTGTTATAATCATTAATAAATAAAATGAAGTATCTTTCTCCTCTTGGGCTCTTCATCATAGTTGGGCCATATATATAAGTGTGAATCAACTCCAGAGGCTTAGATGATGAGAACTCCTTTGTCTTGAATTAAGCCCTTGTTTGCTTACCAGAATGGTAGGACTTGCAGGCTGAGTCATTAGGCATCAACAACCTTGGTAGTCCTCTTACTGATCCCACCTCACTGATTTTTACGAGACTATCAAAATTCAAATGGCCAAGTCTCCTATGCCACAACAAGGTTTGATTTGTCTTACTCAATTAACAACTTACTTTGGAGTAATCAAACACATATATATTGTTGTGAGTCCTGACTGCCTTTCCCACTAGCTTTCAATTTTCTTCCTTTCAGATCTCACAGTGTTCGAATCAAAAGTAACATTATAAACATTATCACACATTTGACTCACACTAAGAAAATTGTGTTTGATACCTTCTACATACAACACATCTTGAGCTTTAGTCTTTTCATGAAGACTGATTATGCCCTTACCTTTAATTCTTGTAGGAACATTATTACCTAAAGTGACATTATTCCCTCTATCCTTTCTTTCAAAGACAAGAATTTACTCTTATCCCCAATCATGTGCTTAGAACACCCACTATCTACATACCATCTATTTTCTTGGTCATGCACAGACAAAGCTAGTCTACACTCCATGGTTCTTCAAGTCTTGTGTTTCCAACACTTCTTGTCTTTTTGAAAGGTTAGCTACCAAGCATTATGGGATTTAGAGGCAGACTCAAAATGAATTCTGCACTCACTGGCCTATGCCAAAAACTGTTACATTTCAAGCATTCAACATAATACATCAGGGGAGAGAAATTATTTATATTACTGGGAGGAGAGTTTTGAGATCTAAAATTCTGATACTTTTTGTGTCTAAAATTTTCATCTCTTTCAACTTTGACTCTTATAAAATTAATAGCATTATGTCCAAAGATATGTAATTTATAGAAATGACCACAAAACAAATTTGGTTTCCTTAATTGAAGAGCTTGCTTGACTGGTTCAGTTGCAAGTACCTTTGTCATCTTGTTGTTTGGTTCATTTCCCTTTGGTGTGAGTCCTTTGCGACATTAGAATTCTTGCTCCAATGTTGGGTACTTATCTTTCTTAGTTTCCTTTTATCTTCATTGATTCTAGCTTGAAGAACTTTTGCATAGTTTTTAGGTTCTTCAAATACCGTGGACTTGGAATTCATCTTTCTCACAAAAAACTCCTGTGATCTAGAATATCCAAGGCTAGTCTTATCTTCTGGAGATCTTTGACTACTCAGAATTTGAACTAAATTTCTTTTCCCTTCTGTAAACTTTTTATCCAAACCCTTCTCAGTCTTTAATATCTCAAGATTTATTCTCAAAGAGAGAATTTATGCCTCCATACTTTGATATTATTCCCATTCATGAATCAAATCATTAAAAACTTCTTCCTTTCATTTTTCTTCTTCTAACATTAATTTCAGGGACACAATCTATTCCTTACATGTTTCTGAGATCGTCTCCTCTTTTTCTTTGATCAACTCCTGCTTTAAGAGCCTATTCTCTTCTTCTACATTCTCACATGTTTTTGGTTTTTCTTCTAATTGAAGAGTTAATTTGTCTTTACTTCTAATGGCTTCTTCAAGTTTTTATTTTTAATAAATTTATTCCTCATTTTCTGAGTTATACATACCTTCTTCAGCTCACATCATTTGTTCTTTTAGTTTCTTTTTTTATCTTATGGCCTTTAACTCATCAACAGAACTCATGAGCTTACCTTCAAGGTCCACCAATCCTTCTTCTTCTTCTTCAGAATTTGTAACATTTTGTTTCTTGGGGTCAGCTTCAAGTGTCATCAGTAGACATTAATTTGACTCACCCTCTGAAGAAATCTCACTATCATATATTGGTGTCGAGTTATCCTCTTTGGAGTAGAGCCCCTTCTTCTTGAAAAATTTATTCTTTTGGTGTTTCTAAGCTTTGTCTTTGAATTTTTTTTATCTTTGTCCTTTTCTTTGTAAAGAAACTTGGACACAAAATGTCCAACTCTTCCAAAATAAAATCATTTGAAGTGAAGCTTCCATTTATACTTCCTTGAACCACATTTCAATTTACTGGAAAAAGCAAGCCATCTCCTTATCAAATTCATAGTTGAACAATCTTGATTATCTTTGTGTTCCTTAACCTTCTTGGACACCTTGAAAGCCACATCGTTTGGTTTTGTCTTCTCTTTTCCTACTCTCATCTCATAAGTTGTGAGAGTACCAAGTAGTTGATCCATTGTGAGACTTTTTAAATCAGTCATTTCTTCAATGGTTGATATTTTGGCATTAAATCTCATAGGAAGAGATCTTAAGACCTTTTAAACAATTACATCTTCTTTGATAGCTTCACCAATTCCTCTAATCATATTGGTTACTTCATCAACTTTGAGGAAATACTCTACTATGCTTTCCTCTTCACTCATTCTTAAGCTCTCAAACCTCATTCTAAAGGTTTGAAGTTTGGCTTTCTTGAATTTCTCATCTCCTTCATGACTCTGATTAAGCTTGACCCATAATTCCTTGGTAGACTTAAAATGCATAACCTTTACAATTTCATATTGAATAAGGCCAAAGAGAATGACATTCTTGGCTTTGGCATTATTTCCATCCACCATTTTACCATCTTCATTTGTGGAAGGGACATCAGGGACAACATAATCTACCAACATATAACTCTAAACATCTACCCCTAAAGACATGGGATAGGTTTCCATTCTAACATTCCAAAATTCATAGTCTATCCCATCAAAGAATAGTATCTTACTTGAGTAAGCATCCTGACTCTCTTGTCCAAACATGATTCCTTATAGATCTACTGTCTAGTGGTTAAATTGTTCGTGAAGGAACCTTTCTATGATACCAATTTTTGGAATAAGGAATTACTGGGAGGGGGGTGAATCAGTAATCAATGGGATTTTTCAATTCTTAACTCAATTATCAAGTTCCTTTCACTCTTGGCAGTTACTTATATGAGCATTATCAAAACAATATTTAAGCAGTCATTTAAACCATCATATGAATATGCAATACATCAGTAAAGAAACATGCACATATTGACACAGGTATTTCTACATGGAAACCCAAAGGGAGAATACAACCAATTTGTTTGTTTTATGATGTAATTTTAAGATCCTACTTAATTGCATCAATTTGTTTGAGAGCACCAACTCACAGGAGGCCCCCAACTCCCTTCAAGATATAAAACCACAAGTTTCCAAGAGGCACCAACCTCTTATGAATGCAAGCCACCACCTGTTCTCGCCAACTGCTCTAATTTTCATGCAATTTTCAAACTAAAAATAAAGTTCTATATAAATGCTTAGAAATATAAATCTTATCAACTCCTCCACACAACACTTTCCCTTCTGCTCTGTATTTTTGCTTTTCACTGCGCTCTTTACTGCTTGACCAACTCTGGAAACCCTCAGCTACTTTGTATAATTGTTAACTCTAGGCACCAATCACTCTCCAGCTCATGCAGTCACAATCAACACCTCACTCATAATACTGCTAAAAACAACAACTCTACATCCCCATTCAACACAACATAAATTTTGGGTTTTGTTTCATTGCACAAAGTGAATGATGTCGCCTCTATTGACATCCACATTGCTTAAGGGCAAGCACCATCATGGCTACCCATGTTGTGTAGGGCAAGTCTGCCTGTTTAATCTCATAACTACAATAAGGCTCTCCATTTTCCCATTCCATCTAATTTCTTGGCCAGTACAACTTAATTAATCTTTAAGAATGGGCTTCATTCACTCAACCAGTGCAACTACATTAAATCATAGAATGGATACTTGATCATTTCTCCATGATGGGAATTAATTCCTAGTTCACATTGAGTGTTGCAACAAGACTCTCCATCCTTCTTAATTTCCCAGAGAGATCAAAGTGTACTAAAGGCATGGCTCTTGTGCTTTGTAATTAGAGCTTCTTCACTTAGCAATATTGAATTTAATTATTTATCATGTGCAAGATAGATCAGAGGTGGATTGTTTCTTTTAGAGATAGGATTCATTAATTCATTTTGTGCATTCATGGTCCTTACTACCATTATCTAGTTCTCTCAACACTTGCCATTGACTTTATTAGCAAAACATGCATTCAAACAACTTATGACTCACTCAGTGCCCACATAAGTCAGCGATGGCAAAGCCAATTTGGCATAACCACAAAATATGGATGGACTCAACTTCAAAGCTTCCAACTTGTTCATATCAACAGATGTCAATCCCTTAGCCTGCAGTCCCCCCTTTAAACAGAAGGCTGTCAGTCACAATAACACGTGAAAGCCGCCGTAAGACCAAGACTTGGGCATGCATTATGTCATTTGGCAAAATTGTCAAATGTTGGTGAAATCTTCCATCGCCTCGATCTGTTACCTTGGCTAAACACTTTTTTCCCCCATTTATTTCCACCAAGGTGAGCCTTGCAAGCTTATGCATCCCATGGGATCTTCTCGACGCATTTTCCATTGGCCCATGCTATGACATGACCATGTATATTTGATGCCCAACCAAACTATTGATTCCTCTGTGCACGTCGCTCAAACCTTCTAGACCGAGACCTATGGGATGATGTCATGTTGATGTCACTCACACCACGTGGCACCTCTGGAGTGATGTCACGTGTCATTTGTATTTTGCCTATTAGGCCACCCAAAATGACGAATCTTCTTGCCATGTATCCATTTATATTGATCTCATGCTGACATCACCTTGGCCACTCCAATGTTGCCATGTGCCCACTTCGAGGAGAGAGAAAAGAGTCTCAGGCCTAGTGTTTTGCAGTGAAATCCTTTGTTAATTTTTCAAAGGGGTCCCGACCATTTCTTTAATACTTCTCGCTCTCTATTTCTGCACTACTACCACATTGCCTGGTGCTATCCTCCCACCGGTTCTCTTTGTCCTTAATAAAGCCTCTAGGGTATTCCCTTTAGGCTTGATTTTCAAGCAGGAACTCCCAACTTTAAATCATTTTCCAATAAAAAAAAGGTCTTGATGACTAATCCATTGTTTCATGGGTTGTACACGCAAGCCCGCTGCTTCTATCCCCGGCCGCCCTCCTGCAACCCTTTGTAATTTTCTCTGGATCCACCCATCGAGGTCATTGTTGCATGCTTATGTGTTATGTGGGATTCGCTAGTGACCAATCATAATACCCCCTCTACTACTTTGTCTGGCCCCATAAGCCCAATCCTCATTTAGTGTCTCCGTTATACTTATGCTTTACTACTATGCCAAACTTGTCTATGCTCTAAAAGGGTCAGATACTCCTTTAGCTTTGCTAACTTTGAATTGGGGCACTTGAGATTTTACTAGAAATAAATCATAATCTAAGAGACCATTTGCATACTTCCACATACCATTGGAAAGCCCTTTCCAAGCACTATCTATCTATGCCACTTCCACGAGCCTTTAAGTTGATCCCCTGAGGTAGAAGCTACCCCAAAGCCTGGGACTCCAAACCATCATATCTATAAGACTTTATAGCTTCTTTTCATGTCCTGCTACTATGATGGTTCTCTACCTAAGAATGTAACAACCATGGGGGACTCCCCCTAAGATCAATGCTAGTTTGGTTGACATCATTACCAACACACAAGATGCCACCAACCATTCAGGAAATGCCAACTTCCCAACAACCCTCATACATATCTTTGTCTTATGTTCTACACTAACCAAATATGGCATACATCATATGCGGATATTCCATGTAAACCTATCAAGGGCTATTATGGAATCAGTCATGGCTTTTATGCACTATTCCAACCTTCAATTATATGTTTTACCTTGGCCACGTGAACTAGAGATTGAGCTAGGGCTTCAAATAAGAGTTACGATTCATATACACCTTGGAAACCAGATCAGGCCATCGAGGGGTGACCCCATAGGCATAACCATGAAAAACTAAATCCTATTGCAACCATGAAAGAATCACGAGAAAATCCATTCACTTTTTCAAGATTCGATCTTCATTCATCAATAGAACTTGTATTTGAGATACACAGTATTTTTCTTTTATCATTATTTTCATTGGAACAAATGACTAGGTGTGTATTTATATTTTCTTGTGATCTTGGGCTTATGAAGGATCAACCATAAATTCATAAATCATCCCTAAAATTGGGGTGTAATAGAACCAAATCACAAATTCCATACATTTCTTAGTTTTGTGCCAAGCCTATACAACTAACAGTTGGGAACTATTGCATCCATACCTTTTATTTAACAATTAGCTCCATGCCAAGCGCCATACGACTAGGAGTTGGTGCCTATCATGCCACCATACCTTTTCTTTAGGTTAACCACTTAGCTTCATGTTGGATTTCATGTAACCAAGGGCTAGGCCCTATCATGTGACCATACTCCTTCTTTGGTTTAACCACTTGACTGCGCTCTTTAAACTCAACATCTTGGTCCCATAGAACCAAGCTTCATGACTGAGTCCCTACGGTTCCTTGTTCATTCACATGATGATGTCATAATGACATCATCATGCCACATGTAAGCCCATGAGGTGTGCCACATGACACCAATTTTGAACCTTTTTACTCACTAGAATGTGCCATTTTCCCCTGCCACATGGAAGATCTTGGTTACGCCATCTCACCTTGCTGAGATCAACAAATGACATGTCATGCCACATGTATAGGCAACCAATAATATTCTACCACATGTTTAGGATGCCATATCATCACATTGGACCAATCAACATGTGTCTTGTTGGTCTTCCAAGTCACTATATTGAGCCACTTTGAGCTCGCCACTTGTCTCCCAAGTCACCAAAATGAGTTATTCCAAGCTCACTATGTGTTTTTCAAGTCTCCATAATGAGATAGTCTTAGCTAGCCACATGTCTATGAAGTCATCATATTGAGCTACTTGGAGCTTGTCACAGGTTTGTCTCGTGGGTTGGAAGTTGTTAAACTGTCATGTAAGTTGTAATATAATTTGTCTTCCAATATCTTCATCCATCTATCAAATCCACTCGATCCACAAAAGATGCACAACCTTTAACAAAGTTAAATGCCGTGCATTTTCTATAATCATTTGTTATTAACCTTATCAATGTACCATGGATGTGTCTGAAAGGTGCAAAATATTTAACATATTAATATTTTGGGTTTTTCTCTATAGTCTTTGGGCCCTTAATTATTATTGAACTTCAAATTTCCATAACTTCTCATCCAGGGGGAGTTTATCAGAGTGGGATACCAATGGAAAGGTGTCAACGAGACCTACACTACCATGTTGTTTATACAATCATTAGGGCATCATACTCTTGTAAGAAACTCAATAACATTCAAACTCCCTTTAATCACTTGATGAGGGTACATAAGGTATCCAGTGGTAAAATTGCTTCCTTTTCCTTGTGAGTGATATAATTGTTTCCTTGGGCATTCCTTTTGACATCATTGACATCTTGTTATCATCAATGACAATACTATGTGCAACACCACTACTATATTTATTAAATATTTTCTTATGTGAAAAATCATACCTTTAATACAATAAGTATGGGTTCAAAGATCAAAACTAAGTTTGTCACAGCTCATTAAGAGGCTTCTAACATGTCTTAGAAGTAACACTAAAAATATGGCCATGTAAAACAAGTGAGATTTCATTTTTACATGTCCCTATAGAGGTATATATTTCAATTTCATAAAAATGGTTATTCTTCAAATTGCCTGTCACTTCTACATCTTTCTGCAAGTGTGGTGATGTTGAATTGAGGAATTAGAATCCTATCTTTGTGCATATAAATGCCTTATACAATAATTTTTATGGTGATAATAAAAATAAAGAATGATTCGATAATCAAATGACCTCCCTTTCACATTACATGATTCAATATTTTTTTGGCCAAAGAACTCATAAATGATTGAGCATGATCTTATATCATATTAGATTTGAATGAAAAATGAAAAAATGTTGAACTTAGTCTTGTACGGATTTATTTTTTAATGTGATAACCTTTATTTACTCCAAAACAATGTTATTCTACCATGATTCAACTTGCTTTAATGTGATGGAAGCTAAGTGATAGATAGGGTTTAGTATGGGCTGGAGGAAAACTAAAGTTACATTACCTATATGTTTTGTAAAATATCATTTAATATTACTTATCTATTTCGTTGAACCATCCATGGCATTACCGAAAACATGGTGGTATTATCATGATTCAATTGTTTACATTGTCTTCCAAGTTTTGGTCGATGTGCTTGTTCTTCACTAAAGTAGTGAATGGATTTGTATTATCTCTACATCATAAAAAGTATTATTTGAATTCTTTCTATGGTTGACTTTAGTGTTTTGAATAATTTAATGTTCCTACTGTTAGTTCCCATGATGATCTTTTAATTTTTTGGTTTTACTTATACTTAGGGATGAGGGTTCATCAATTGGTATAGTTAATTCCATGCCTGAAAATCAAGTCATTATTTTACTTGTATGTGAATAAACAATTAGCTTATAAATAATGTAGTAATTTTTATTATCCATTAATTGTTTAATACTTATATATGGCGACAAATTCTATGCATATGAATTTGGTCATTTTTATGATATCCTTTCTCTCATAGATATCAAGTTACATCATTAATTGTTATTGAAATTACATGTGATTTAAAAAATCACACCTAAAAATATGAAAATTTAACAATCTTAAAAAAAAAACATTCTAACTCACACATTATTCATATGCATATTCCTATTTCTGCGCATAGAGCATAGTAATAATATTACCATAATAAATTATGACAATCACACATTGTTGATATACATGTCACTGATTTTTACATATATTATTGAAAAAAAAAACATTACCCAAAAACACAAAGCACAAAATAATTATAATAATGCCCTTAATAATTTGATTATATAAGTAAATATCAATGTAAAATTGGTCTAAAACCAACTATTCTTTACCAAATAAAAAATACGATGTTTATAAATCTCGCCCATGTCTTTCGTGTCCCTTTCCACTTCAATGGTTTGCCTACTGAAAGGAAAAGTCTTCCTTCCTCGCAAAATCATACCTTTCATGCAATAATAAGTATGGTGTAAAGGTCAGAATTCAGCTTCTCGCAATCCATTAAGAGCTTCTAGCATGCCCCCAAAGTGCCATTAAAAATATGACCATCTAAAAATGGCAAATTCTTATTTTTACATGTTTCTTAAAAGTATAAGGTATATATGAAAATCTTATAAAGAGAGTTATCCTTTAAATTACTTGTCACCTCTATAATTTGTTTTATATGAGTGACACATCCAGGGGTATCTCTTTCGCGAGTTATATGTTTAGGTTTAGCTTTGTTTACTTCATAATTTGCTAGCAATGATTTTAGTTGTGGGTGAAGTGATGTTGATTTTAAGAGCAGTATCTTTGTATATAGTAGATGTATTATATAATTTTTATTATTATTTGAATTAAATGATTTTTTTAACCTTATATTGATTTTAAAATGTGTAGATAAAGTATATATAATGTTTGAGCAATCTTATATCATATTAAATTTGAAATGGAAAAAAAATATATTAAACTCAATCTTGTATAACACTTGAGAATAATGTTATTTACATCTACTTGTATTAATGTAATGGAAGATAAGTGGAAGATAAGACTCAACACGTGTTAGAGGAAAAATGAAGTTATATTACTTATATGTTTTCTAGAATATCATTTAATATTATTTATCAATTTTCTCGAACCATCCATGGCATCACCAAAACTATGATGGTATTGTTATCATCAATTCTCTAGTCTGTCTTTCAAGCTCCAAGCAATGTGTTTCTTTTCACTAGAGTAGCGAATGGATTTGAATTGTCTTTATTTCATCAAAAGTATTATTTGACTTCTTTATATGATTGATTTTAGTGTTTTAAATTATGTTGGTATTTTCCTTCTTTTGCACCATCTATAACATGACCAAGAACCTTGCATCATTAACATCTTAAATTCTTTGGAATTGTTTATAAAGCCTTTTGTTCTTACACTAGATTTGTAGAGTACTTTTCTTCTTCAATTCTTTGAAATTTTTTTTGCATTTAATTTGAAGAATTTGAATTTTCTCAATATCTTATTATGGATCTTTTTATTGTTGTTGGTTAGAGGTTGATATTTCATTATGGATTTTCTATTGTTGTTGATTAGACGTTGATATTTGATAATATGAATTTGTATCTTTAATAATTTAAATTGTATTTAAGTTTATCTATTTATTATTAATTAGATATATTCATTATTGGTTACATTAATATAGACGCTCCATATTTATGGAACATCTACTTATCTTTTTTGAAAAAGATTACATGAAATTTCCCTATTTTCTTTTTCTCTAGTATAAAAAATAAAAATAAGATTAGGAAGCATGTTAAAGCTTGTAAAAATTCTTTGTATAATCTATATTTTGTATATATTAACTTAATATTTTGTAAACATGTATGAAAATTAAAACAATATTCTAGATTTGTTTATTTCTCTATTTAATATAAATCTAATTGAAAATATAATAAAATATAATATTTTATTCCACATATTTATTTATTTATTATGATATAATTATTTATTAATTTTTTATAAAATATATTTATAAATTAGATATAAAACACGACCAATAAAAATTTAATAGCTAATATATATACATATGTTTTGGTGGAGGACTTTAGGAGATTGTTTGGGTGTTGTCTAACTTTTTGGAGTTTTTAGTAAGAATTCTATGAATTTTTTTGGGAGTTAGATTATATTTTTGGTTATTTAAAATTATTTTTAAAAGGCATAAATATCGCATGACATAACCTCGAAAGGTTTTCATAGAATTAATTCAAAACTTGTTGAATTGAGGGTTCTGTGATCCATATCAAGTTTATGAGAAATTCTTCGGCGTAAATCACAGGATAAATCATTTGTCGACGCGTTTCGAACCAACAAGTGTGGTTCATCGTCAGGACAAGTTGAAGAAACAGATCCAGCTTAGCATGTTAAATAGTTTGAGCAGAGACTCCAACGGCTATCTTGACTAACGGCTAATTTTGACTTGAGGACCAGAGTCAAGATTTAATAGAAATTAGTTAAATTATGTGAATAAATAAATAAATAAAATAATTTAAAATTGTTAAAGGTTAGTTAAAAAATTATTAAAAAATTAAAATTAGTTTTTAAAATAGGACTTAAATAATAAGTATATATATATATATATATATATATAAAATATATACAAAGATTAGTTAAAAAAAAAAAAAAAAATTGTGATATCAACAGAAAATATTACTAAATTTATGCTAGATTTTATATAAATTTGACCCAAAAAAAAAATAAAATTTAAACCATCTAAAAGAAATCTAGAGAACATAAAATAATTAAACCAACGCAACCAAACCTCCATAACATATAACAGTTAAACTAAGCGCTTCGTACACATTGATTCTGCTTCCGTTGTATTTTTTTTCAAAGAATTCTTCTCTTCTTCGCCTCGCGTTTCCTCCATCCGTTCGTCTCGGGGGATTCTTGTTACAACGAGCCGTCCAATTCAGGTCGGTTTGAATTCCTTTGCTTTGATTTCTTTGCTGGCTTTCCGTACCTAACTTATTTCATTTAATGGGGAATCGTGTATTTAGTTATTCAACTTGTCATAGAATAGTCAGGGAGGCCATGCGGTCCTGGGGCTTTGTAGTTGGCTGATCCCATCTGGGTCGCCATCGATTCCATATGCTTTTATACCCACAAGTTGGATTGGACCTCTCCATTCCAAAACCTTGACTGGGTCGTTTTCTTCTTTCTATTTATCTGCCTTCCACGCCGATCTTCACAGCATTGGAGGTCGAAGGTTCCATCTCCTTCCGCTCATGGGTTTCCTCATCATTCCCAGACTGCTTCTGTGCGCCGCGGTTTTGGTAGAATGCATGACGAACGCCATCTGGTCGATTCTCCGATGCGGCGCGTTGGCCGTGTTTCTCGAACCCGAGACAGAGTATTCTTCTTCATTTTCTGAGTTGAATCCATCTGGGCATGAGGAGATGATCACAGAATGGCTGCCCGTTACCACATTCAGTGATTTTGCTCAAAGATTTCATGGCGAAATTGAAGAGGACGCTGTGTGCGCTGTTTGTTTGAGCAGGTTGGAGGACGAAGATGAGATGAGAGAATTGTGTAATTGCTTTCATGTATTTCACAGGAATTGTTTGGAGAAATGGCTCCATCAACGTCAGACGACGTGCCCTCTCTGCAGATGCTGTCTCTTTCCAGAACTGGAAACTGATGGGGAAAGGGAAAGTGCCGATATGGCGCTGCCTGAAAATCAGCAGTCATGGCTTCTGGACAGCATCTGCTTTCTATTTGCCCAAGATCTAGCTGTTTATCCCTCATAATCTCAGAAAGAAATTACTCATTTGCTTGCATTGCAGATTGATTAGATCATTACAAGGGTTCAATACTTTGTATCACATAACTTCTTCACTGGAAGGTTAAGAACATTTTCTTCTGTGTTCAATATTTATTATTTTAACCAGCAGGTATACGAGGAGGTAACATTATTGGATGGTATGCTGTCAAACCCTATTAAGTAATCGTAAATGTACGGGGGCACGTAAATGCATTATCTCAACCTACTCGTAACGGCGTTGGGAAACACAACGACTTCATCAACCCATACGTAAGGGAGTTGGTTCATTTTCGAGTAAAAGATAAAGGAATATTTTTATAAATTTCCAAATCAGTTTGATAGAAAATATAATTTTAAGAAATCTGATTTCTCAATTCAGTACATAAAAATATTAATTTCTCACTAACCAAACCAAACCATTTTATGTGCTTCATCATAAAAATATTAATTTCTCACAAATTATCACTTTCTATGATTGTTTAATTACCTTTGAGGTTTTGTTTGGGTTTACATGTTTAAGCACATGTTGAGCTTCATTCTACACTTGTTAATGGGTAAGAATAATACATGAGCAAGCTAGATGGTTTAGGGCTAGATAGGATTTGCATAAATGCCATAGATGGTTTCTTGCTAGGCTTTTTGGCATGCTTTCATATCATCACTAGTATTCGTAAGGTTTATATAAGGTTTATATAAGTGAGTGGACAATCTTGAATCTTCATGTACATATTAAGTTTCTATTGTTATATTTTAATTTTAACACTTTCTTTTCCTAAAGATGGATTGCATCCAAGTTTGTTCAAGTAGTACCTTTTATATCCATCCACTCCATAAAATCTCTAACTTTGGCCGTCACATGTTTTTCGTAATCTTTTGATTATTTTCAAATGGCCATCGCCATGATAAAAAAAAATTAATATTGGTTAGTAGGGGGCATTTGAATTTTTTTAAAGACGGTTTAATGATAGTGTTAGTGTTGAAGAATGTAATGCACCCAATTCCCTCATATAATATTAGGGTTGTGGGGTGTAAATAGACCCAACTTTTAAGGTACATTATGAAGATGGAGTTTATCTAAAAGTCCTTTTTCTTTTTTCCCCTCACATCACACTTATGATATTGTAATGCTCCACCCCACATTTACCCATTTTTACAAGCTCTGCAGGGTAAACATGAGTTGAGTGTCACTATGATATGACATGACCTCCAAGTTCTAGTTATATAAGTGGGGCAAACTAACTGGAAGAAAACTGTCATCCCTCAGGGATCATAGACCACTCAAGACCCTGACAGCCACCCCAAGTGATCAATCCCTAAGTTGGAACTCAAGAGCCTGACACCCACCTCGGGTGATCAATCCCTAAGCTAGAACTCAGTTTCACTAGCTTAACTTCACAATTCCACCCATAACACAGTATCCATGCGGTTTGGAGGCTATAACCGCACCCATAAGTTTGTCTTCATGCAGTTATGACTCAAAATCCTCAGTTTTGTACCTGTGGTTGCGACATCTATGCCACTTTTTCAGGGTATCCTCCATACCATTTCCTAGAATTGCCTATGACTTTCTAAAAACCAACCATATTCCAAGCATGAATGTGGTATCATATGGGTTAAACAAAAATAAAAACAACCAAGGCTTCCATGAGCCAAACCACCTCAACCCCCAACCATAGTGATCTCACCTATACGGTCCATAAATCACTAACATCAACCAAATTGGTCTTTACCCAATATTTCTAGGGCTTTAGGGACTACTAACTCAACCCACAACCTCCACAGGAACCAAGTTGTTATAGGGCTCCAGAGATCTACCATTTCAACCCACAACCTCCAAGGCACCCAAGTTGTTCCAGGGCTCCAGAGAATTTGTCCCAACCCACAACCATTAGGGAACCTGAGCATTGAGAAATATAGGTCATATAGATTAAGTGATTTATCTTTTAGAATTTGTCCCAACCCATAACCATTAGGAAACCCGAGTGTTGAGAAATCTAGGTCATAGAGATTAAGTGATTTATCTTCTATTAGTAATTGCTTCTGAGTGCTTTTTACTTCTTTAGATTAGGATCTTCTTTTACTTAGGTTATTAGTGTTCTTCTTCATCAAATAACTACCAATGCGTAAACCATAAAGAGACAAGAGACACAAAATATAGGCTATTAGCTAGGGCCAAAACCTCTCACTCTTTGAGAGGAAAACCGGAACAAATTCTTCTTCTTATAGAGATTCTAATTGACAAATATTAAAAACAAGACCTTTGACCTATTTGCCTCTCCAAGACCAAGACACAAGTTCCCTTCCATTGCTCTTTGTGCCCAAGTCAATACTAGTCAAACTTTTTATTTTTCCTTCTTTTTGGCTACCCTTCAATCTCGGCTTCCTTTTGTTTCAGATATGCATTGTATTTTGGCCCTAATTACAACATGTGATAAGTATAATAACTAAATTCTACACCTTGTTACTTCTTCACTTAGAGGGGATATTCTCTCACATATTTCAGCTTGATGACTTCAACTTCTATAAATGACTTTGCCAACTTTGGATTCTCCAACAATAGTCTTAGTTACCTCTGCAATTGGTGTTGCTTCCTTACTGCGCATGTGTGACAAAACAGATCCCAAAACAGTCCTGAAATAATTCGATCTTCTTCTCCCTTTACTCGTTGATTATAGGTTGCCTTCTTTGACCCTTTCACACTCCTTCTACCTTGAACCTTGACCGAATTGTAGACTTGATGACCACCAAATTTTTCTCTAACTAAAATCCGAACTGACCTATTTATAGTTATTCCCCATGCTTAATTACTTGACTTGGTAGGAGGATGAGCTGATGTGTCCATTTGAGAGATTATATTATTCTTTTGAAGCCGGCTTGAATGAGGTGACTTTGTCTTGGTCTTGGAGGGTCATTTGACACTTTCATTAACTCATACAAAAATGTAATATGCCCAAGAAGGGTCGTTCATATATGACATAGAATCAAATTGAATTTTACGACTAGATGACAAATCCTAAAGGCTCACAATGGGAGCCATCACTAAAAATTAAATTCCTTGCTCATGAAACCCATGAGACAAGCATTACAATAATAATTTTATTTTTCTTCTTTTCATCATTTACATAAAATCACAATTACACAAGTCATTATAAAGACTGAACCTAGTTACTTTTCAACACTCCCTATTAACTAGGGAGGTATTCATAATGGTGCTTAGTCATTCTCAATCTAAAGAATTTCTCATAAGAAGAGACAGATTGGTAACCCATCTTTTTAGCATCATATTGACCACCATTTTCACATAGTAAGGCCTTGACTAATAGATCTATCTCTTGATGAGATCTGAGTACAATGTTGGCGAGACCAATGATGTATAGACACCCTCATCATTGTCTCTCTCAGAACATACCCCACCCGGTTCTTAGGGTGTGTTCCACCAGGATTATTCTTGTCTTGGATTCCCATTCCTCAAATAATATTGGTCCTTAATGACTACTCTTATCTTGGATGCCCTAATACATCCTTAAATATCATTGGATGCCATATGTTTACCCAATCGTCCATTATGTCTTCCCAAGCGAAGGCAAGAATGATGTGTATATCTCTCCCTCTTAATTAGGGAGGACATATCTATTCCAATACAGGAATGTACTCATTCCTACGGAAGGAATGTACCTAATCTCCCTCTAGGCTTAGGAATTTCCAAGTTTCTTCCAAGTAAGAAACTTGTTTCTAGGATCCCTCTTAATTAGGGACCTACAACAGCTCCTTAGGTGGAGATGATGGGACAACCAGCTGCTTGAAGAACTCCTCCTTACGATGTCATGAACTTATTTTCGTTATCTAGGAGTCTTCATGTTTGGGACTTCTATATAGGGCACCGACCATCCATCACTTTCATCCATGAGTCAACCATGTCATCATCAAAAATTCATCTATCAGTCCATACCTGGCCTTCCTTCATGCCATGTTTACTTAAGGATCTTTCATCCTACTACATGTGCATCGGTGGTGGAAGATATCTATAGATTTTCCCTTGGCATCCCTGCACAAACCCATTCAGATATTTGTTCCAAAATTAACGAATGAAAAATTAAAATCAACATTACCTTTGTGATGGTCTTTCATCATGACATATTCTAGTTTGCATCAGCATCCTACATACATATCGACACATCTCCCAAAGATATATATTTTTAAGGGTCTCTTTCTTTTTCAGACTTTATCAAAGTCTTCATATCTTCCATGGAGATATCCGAGTCAAATCCTCTTGGTCTTCAAATGTTGATTTCCTTTACCATGATTTCATATTCCATGATCTCTTCCTTCCTTTCTTCACAGATTTCATCCCCAGGAGCTTCCAATCAGAGTAACCCAATTGTAGTCAACCAATTCATGCTTCATATGAGGACATGTTATGTTGATTTCATCTAGTGAATGAGTGACCCATGCATTCCTGCATTCCTTTGAGGGAGGAGATCCTTTCTTTTATCATGCTCTTAAGATAGAGCATTGGTCCATGTTACCTGTAGCCATATGACATGACTCTTCAATATAGACTGTAAGCGTACATACCTCATTTTCCTTTGGGTCATCCAGACCTCTTGCAACAACTTCCTTGATTGAAAGAGATTCAATCCTTTGACCTGCTTCAATTTTTATGTCATCATACCATCATCCCATGAATTCCACAAGTTCGAAATTCTTGATGAAACACTTGCTTCCCCTCATGATCAGTGAACCTTTCAATGAAGATTCCATCAAAGAATCTTGAGGATCTAAAGTATCCCCATCAACAGATGTTTCCATTTGATAGATGTATGATGAACCTTATACTAGATGGCCTTTCTACTTGTGTTTTTAATGATATTTCCAAGAGCTATATCCTTGACTTCCATACATTCTAATGTCTTTCATGCTTCTCTATGATGATGTCCTTAGCTCTTTCTTTTAATGCTTCTATGACTCCTTGATGCATCCCATTATTTTACTTAGTGAATCATGATAGCCATATCTTAGAAGACTTAGGAACTTGAAAATAACTTATGTGAGGAAGACTACCTCAATAATGGAGATCGATTACTTCCACCTTGGATTTCTTCTTTCCATGTTTCTCCACTTCCTTGGTGACGTGGGCTTCTTCTCTTCCTCTTTTGTTATAGTCCTTCTTGAGCTTAGGGAAATCTCTCCTATAGTGCCCATATTATTGATACCCATAGCATTTTATTTTAGCCATGTTCATCTTCTTTTTATGAGGACCAAAATTTCCAAATTGTCCCTTTCTTTTTGTTATAACAACATAATCTTGATTTTACTCACTTGCTCCCACATCATATTTGGACTTTAGTCTAGATTCTTCAATCTTGCATAGTGACCATAGATCCTAGAATGGAGTAGCTTCTTTCTTCCGATAAATAATTGAGGTAAAGTTACCCCACTCCTCTGGTAGTGTATTTAATGCAACTATAGGAATTTCTCTATCAGACATGACTTCTCTCAGATCTTGTAGTTGATTCAGGATATTAGATATCTTGATAAAGTATGAGGTTATTCCATCTTCCCTTGACATCTTCAGCTTGTAGAGTTCTTGCCTTAATGAGATGACTTCACATACAGTTCTTATGGAATACAACTCTACCAGTTTGTCATAGATTTCTTTTTAAGTTTCGATTTTAGATACATATGGGATGATGGGGATCCTTGATGGATTCTATAAGAATCCTTTGAGCCTTAACTTCCCCTTTCATATACTTGGCAAGAGCTTGAGAATCTTCCTTTCTTGGTTTAGTGATATAACCTTTGACATGTTCCATAACCTCATTTTCAATGAGATTCAAATCTGTCCTTTTCTTCCACACAAATAATTTGAAGCCCCAACCAATTTGTTTCCTTCCTTGCAAAAAGACATTTTGACAGATTTAGATGTGGACATAAATATACTTACTTGATAGGATTCTCATTCTTCTTGTTGCTTCCTTGATGTTGATGATGATATAGAGGATAGAAAAATTATCCTTGATGAAGGTAGTTTTCTTCAAGAATGATCCTTGATCCCACAGAGAGTGAGATGACACCGCCTTTTGATCTAGCTTCATTTTGATGCTCATTCTTATTGTTGCTTCCTTGATGTTGATGATGATATAGAGGATAGAAAAATTATCCTTGATGAAGGTAGTTTTCTTCAAGAATGATCCTTGATCCCACAGAGAGTGAGATGACACTGTCTTTCGATCTAGCTTCATTTGGATGAATAGTGTTAAAAAAACTTTAACTTGAGTAGATGTAGGGTTTAGCCTTCTTTTCTTGATGATGATCTCTAGGGTTATGATGCTTCCTTTGTCTTCAAGATGATATTTTCTTTGATTCCTTCCTTGAGATGTGATCCTTGAGTGTCCTTTGATAAGATTCCCTTCCTTGACTTTGTCACCTTAGCTCTGATACCATGTTGAGAAATCTAGGGCTTAGAGATTAAATGATTTGTCTTCTATTAGTAATTGCTTGTGAGTGCCTTTTACTTCTTTATATTAGGATCTTCTTTCACTTAGGTTATTCATGTTCTTCTTCATCAAACAACAACCAATGCATAAACGATAAAGTGACAAGAGACACAGAATATAGGCTATCAACCAGGGCTAAAACCTCTCACTCTTTGAGAGGAAAACTCAAAAAAAATCTTCTTCTTATAGACATTCCAACTAACGAATATCAAGACCAAGACCCTTGACCTATTTTCCTCTCCAACACCAAGACACAAGTTCCCTTACACTGCTCTTCATGCCCAAGTCAATACTAGAAAACTTTTGCTTCTTCCTTCTTTTCGGCTACCCTTCAATCTCGACTTCCTTCTACTTCATATATGCATTGTATTTTTGCCCTAATTGTAGCATGTGAGAAGTATAATAACCAAATTCTACACCTTGTTACTTATTCGCTTAGAGGGGAGACTCTCTCACATATTTTGGCTTGGTGACTTCAACTTCTATAAATGACTTTGCCAACTTTGGATCCTCCAACAATACTCTCAGCTACCTCTACAATTAATGTTTCTTCCTTACCGTGCATGTGTCACAAAACAGAGCCCAAAACAGTCTTGAAATAATTCGAGCTTCTTCTCCCTTTAATCGTAGATTATAGGCTGCCTTCCTTGACTCCTTTCACACTCCTCCTTTTTCCTTAAATCTTGACCGAATTTCAGACTTGGTGACAACTGAATTCTTCTCTGAAATTTTGTCTCTAACTAAAATCCAAACTGGCCTATTATTAGTTGTTTCCCATGCTTAATTAGCTAACTTGACAGGAAGATGAGCCGACGTGTCCATTTGAGAGATTGTATTATTATTTTGAAGCCGATTTGAAGGAGGTGACTTTGTCCTGGTCTTGGAGGGCTATATGACACTCTCATTGACTCATACACAAATGTAATATGCTCAAGGAGGGTCCTTCATACATGACATAGAATTAAATTGACTTTTATGAGCAGATGAAAAATCCTAAAGGCTCACAATGGGAGCCATCACTAAAAATGAAATTTCTTGCTCATGAAACCCATGAGAAAATCATTACAATAATAATTTTATTTTTCTTCTTTTAATTAATTACATAAAATCACAATTACACATGTCATTATGAAGACCGAACCTAGTTACTTTTCAACACTAAGAACTAATAAAAAACCCCAAACAGAGATCCCACTATATCATGGTTATCTAGGAAATGGTAAGGCAAGACCGAAATCACTATCAATCCAGGCAAATATCCATGCCAATGACATCACATAACCAAGGAACCACATGCATATACCATGCATCCCAAAACCAACAAAGAGATCAAACATGCAACCTGTTACCTGCAAAGTAATCCTGTTATTGTTGTTGATCCAACTGTCTCCTTGTGCTCCCTTGCTTTCCTTTGCTTTCCCTTTGCTTTCTTTCTTGTCTTCCTCCAAATCCAAGTGAATGCTAGAGTGCTCCAAGAATGCTCTAAGTGTGCGAGTGTTGTGAGAGAATGAGAGTGTTGAAGGAGAGAACCAAAACTGAAATAACAAAAGTTGTGAATTGTTTCTCTAATGCCTTTTTATTAGTGATATCTAGTCTCTTCCTTTCCTTTTTAATTTTTCTTTCATTTTCCTTCATTTTTTTTTCTAATTTCCCTTACATACATATTTGTGTCTCTTCATCTTATTTTTCTCCTATTTTCTTTTATTTCTCATAATTAAATGCCACTTATTGCCTCTTTGCCTTTGCCAATGTCTTTTCTAATTTCCATAGCCATTAATAAACCTCAAGTGATGCCCACTATAATGTTTTCCCACCATTACGCTTGGATTATGTGTCCCATGACCTTGGTCTTATTTTATTTACATGGAAAATCATCCAAGGGTTGTTACAAACCCCTCCCCCTTGGGGGAACACCATCCTCAATGTTGAATAGCGCTTAAGCCCAACAAAACATATTGACTATGGAAATTTATAACATAGCTTGATGCAACATTTACAATGACCATTTGCTGAAACTAAGAGGACCATAATGATTATTGGAGATTTACAACACAACTCATTGCCTTACACACACACACACACATATATATATAACAAAAATACATATATCAAACACATCTACTAAACCAACGAACAAGGAAAGATACAAATCTTGCATTTGATCAACTATTTTCCATCTAGCTTCATTAGGCCCAAAGTGCTTCCACTTCAATTTCACTTGTTTTATTGCTTGGTTTTGGAGCATGAGTTATTTCCATGCAAAATGCACTGATGTTCTGGCTGGAGCTCTCCCTCTAGTTCCTCCTACAATTCAGACCAAACAATCATATTATCAACATCTTGGACATGTCTTTTTAGCAATGAAACATGGAAAGCATTGTGGAATTTCACTATTGGAGGTAGTGCAAGTTTGTAGGCCACTGGTCCAATCCTTTTAAGTATCTCAAAAGGCCCACAATATTGAGGTTCCAACTTGGCACATGATCCAATCCTCAAGGATCTCTTCTTGGGCTTGATGTGCAAGAACACATTGTCCCCAACTTGAAACTCCTTGAATGCTCTATGCTAATTTGCATAAATCTTCCTCCTATCCTGTGTTGCCTTTAAACTCCTTTTGATAATCTACATCTCCTATTCCATCTTAGCCAACATACCCAATCCAATCAAAACCTTATTCACTAGATCACTCCAGCTAATAGGAGTATTACAACTCTGCCCACAAAGAGTCTCAAATGGACTCATCCTCAAGGATTCCTAATACCCATTATTATATGCAAACTCTACCAGTGAAAGATACTACTCCCACTTCCTCTGCTACTGCATAACATACATCCTCAACATATCCTCAAGAATCTTGTTAACCCTCTCTCTCTATCCATATGTTTGCAGATGATAAGTTGTAATGAAAGCTAACTTTATCCGCAAGCCTGAAAAAAATTCTTTCCAAAACTTGGAAGTGAACTTGGAATTTCTATCTGATATGATCTTCTTGGGAACACCATGTAATATCATTATTTCCTTGATGAAGATATGAGCTACCTCACTAGCTGAATTAGTATAGACTTAACTACAATGAAGTGAGAAACCTTGCTCAACCTGTCAACCACAACCACGATGGAATTATGTTGCTTTGAGGTCCTCGGAAAACTTGTAATGAAGTCCATGGAAATGACCTCCCATTTCCATTCTAGAATCAGAATAGGCTACAACAAACTAGCTAGATGCTTACATTATGATTTCACCTACTAACAATCTAAACACCTTGCAACGAACTCAACCACCTCTTTATTCATGTTCGGCCAATGATAAAACTTCTCAACAACTGTCAAAGTATTTTGGTATCTTGGGTGGCTTGACTATGTCTTCACATGAAACTCCCTCAAGATGAGCTTCTTCAACACACTGTTATCTAGCACATAGATCATGTTCTTTAATCTCATCAAGCCATTTGTTGTGAAGTGATACTCCTCATCTCTATCACCTTCACCCTTCTACTACAACCTATGCTTCAACTGCTAGTACCTCTCATCATGCTGCCCTACATGAAATATCTGCCCTGTAAATTTGTCCCATATGAAGTCACATCTGAAATGTGATTCACCGACACTCTCCTACTAAGAGCATATACAACCTTGTTCTCCTTTCCCTTAATGTATCTGATATCAAAGTCAAACTCACTGAGGGTATCCAACCATGTAGCTTTCCTGGCATTTAGATTGGGTTGGTAAAACAAGTGCCTCAGCCCACTATGATCACTCACAAAGACGAATCTCCTTCCAAGAAGATAATGGCTTCACATCTTCAATTCATGTATGATAGTTTCCAACTCAAGGTCATGATTCACATAGTTCCACTTATGCTCATTCAGTTTCCTTGACTCATAGAATACCACATATCCTTCCCACATTAAGACTCCACCAAGTCCTTCTTTGCAAGCATCTGTACATACCACAAAATTCTTATTAGGATCTACAATCTTCAAGGATGGAGCAATTTTAAGCAAATGCTTCAACTCCTCAAAATTATTTGCTCACTCCACAGTCCATTCAAACTTCTTCTCTTTCCTTTGCAAAGATGTGATAGGATAGCCAATCCTTGAGATGTTCATGATAAACCAATTGTAATAACTTGTTATTCCCATGAATGATTTTACCTCATCCAGATTCTGAGGAGTTGACCATTCCATGACAACTTTAATCTTTTCTGGGTCCACTACTATCCCTTCCTTGGAAACATGTCCCAAGTAGTGAATCTGAGACTAAAATAAACTGCACTTATTGAGCTTGACATACAATTGATGCTCTCTCATCAATATCAACACTACTTCCAGGTGCTCTACACGCTCTTCATCATTCTTGGAATATACCAATATATCATCAAAAAAGACTATCACAAACTTGTCTAGGTAAGGATGCAACACACTGTTGATTAAACACATGAATGTGGTTGGAGCATTAGTAAGACCAAAAGGAACCACCACAAATTCATAATGCCCATACCTCATACAGAGTGAAATATTGTGTATTTCTTTGTATTTTATGCAGACCTGATGATATCTTGATCTCAGATCGATATTTGAGAATATTTCCGCTCCCTTCAACTGATCAAACAAGTTATCAATCTGTAGCAATGTATACCTATTTTTGATAGTCTCCTTGTTCAACTTCCTGTAATCAATGCACAATCTGAGAGTACCATCCTTCTTCCTTATAAACAACACTGGTGCACCCCAAGGAGATACACTTGGCCTTTTGTATCCCTTACGAAGCATTTCCTTATGTTGAAACTTCAATTCCACCAACTCTGGAGTGTTCATCCTATAAGGTGCCTTAAATATTGGTGTTTCTCCTAGCACTAACTCAATAGAAAATTCCACATCCCTATGAGGCGGTAACTTTACAATCTTTTTAGAAACACATCATGAAACTGCTGCAAATCATGAAGTCTCTTCAAGACTTCATCATCATCAACATCCTTCACTTTATCACTAGAAATATGCACTACAAATAATAAGCATCCTTTCTTTTGGCTACGCTTTGCTTGCATAGATATAACCATTCTCACTGATGTACGTTTCTTCTTTCCTTGAAAAGTTCTCCTTTCCCTATCATCATCCAGGCACTCAATAGCCTTGTCATAGCAATCTACCTTGGTCCTATGAATGAACAACTAGTTCATGCCCAAAAACATACAATATGAACCCAAGGAAACAAATTTATATGTCTAGATCTAAGCATACCATTAAGAAAAAATGCACAAGATCTCGCCTAGTGATGAACTCTTTTCTTGGTTCTTATAGCCAACTATAGCAACCAAGATTTTGTATGCACTTCTTTATTCAAGAAATGCTTATCCACCAGGTTAGGAATGATATAACTACAATTCAATCCAGGATCAATAAAATTAGAAACAACTTGATCACAAATCTTACCTTCCATCTTAATAATGGATGCATGATGATCCAACTACCTATTATCCACTTCTATATAAATATGAGGAATACTCTAACCAACATATCCAACTGTATATACCTCATGATCACTGTAAATCTAAGTCTTAACACCCAGGTTCAATGGGAATTCACTCCTACAATGATTTCCACCACAAGTCCAACACCACAAGGCTTTCTACCATCGCCCTTATTCTACGCCTCAAGTTGAGACCCATGTGCTCTCTCATTTGCATTGAACTTCTTGTAAGGTGACACATTCTCCTTTTCACCTGCATCCTACAATCTTCCCCACTTTTGAGGCCACTTCCCTTTAGTATTCTCATTTCCTTTCTAGTCCCGCTTAGGCTCAAACTTGTGCTTTGGCTGCTCATAACAATGCTTCAGTTTTCTGATGGCTCCCTCGAATGACCGAGGCTCATCAAACACAATATGGTATTTGAATGATATTGGTAACCCACTAACGAACCTTTGAATATGTTCTTTCTCATCCTTAAGATAAGGCACATACTACAACAACTCTAATAATCTACTAGTGTACTCATCATTTGTCATGGAACCCATCTTCAGCTCATGGAATTCATTAGCCTTGTCATCATAGTATCTTTAAGACAAGTACTTCTTCTTGAAGAGTCTCTCAAACTCATCCCAAATAAACTCCTCTTCTCTAATTCTTCTAAAATTCTTCACATCTTCCCACCAAATATATGCTTCCCCTTTAATATTTAAGGTATCTATCTTGGCTTTCATGTTCTCTGAATACTCATGCGGTCTAAAGAAATTCTTCATCACAAACAACCATGCTTCTCCATATTCTAATCTTTCCATCAAATGTAGGAGGTTTTTCTTTCTTGAACTCTTTTGGAAAATATCTCATATCACTCCTCCTATAAGGATGATGGTGGTGATGGCGATGATGTCTCTTAGAATTAGAACTAGAGTGAAATCCATAAGTACTATCGCTCATGTCACGTGTATCCAAAGATATGCCACCTCTGAATATATCATCTTTGTCCACCCTGTGTCTTCTATGAGACCTACTTCCATATGTACTATTAGTCTTCTTCTCTTATCCATAGTGAATCCTCATTTGTACCTGCTTTTGCAAATCTTAAAGACTTTGAAGGAGGACTTCATTAACTTCTATTTTATTTTCTTGAGCTTTGGCAACCCCTTCATGTGTCTCAATCAACCTGTTATTATCTGCCTTGAAACTTCTAATATCTGCCCTCAAAATTCTTAATGTATCTACTAGATTGAGAGAATACTCTTCTCCTTGTTGCTCAACTAACCTTTCCCATTCCATTGAATTCACATAAGACCTGTAAGGGGAGTCATGTGAACTGTAGTCCACAATTTTTCTCTTTATCTTTGGTCTTCTCTTTCCCACAAACATGTCATGTTAGATAAACCAAAGAGAAATCGCAATAAAAATAATAACTCATTGTATCTTAAGGGAGGCTATGTCATCTACATAAATGAACTCAGGTTATCATGATATAATATCACAATCATATCAACTCATATATAAATATCACGACTGTAACAAGAAATAACCTACATGTATGATGATGATCGCATAAACAACTGACATGCATGCATAAAAATATGCATTTTTCCCATCTAGTCTATGTGTTTAAACTTGGAAGCTCTGATACCACCCTATAATGCCCCATCCCTCAACCACAATGATCTCACTTATACGGTCCAGGAATCACTAACATTCAACTAGATTGGTCTCTACCCAAGCTTTCCAGGGCTCTAGAGGCTACTAACTCAACCCACATCCTTTAGGGGACCCAAAACGTTGTAGGGCTCTAGAGATCTACCATCTCAACCCATAGCCTCCCAGGCACCCAAGCTATTTCAAGACTCCAAAGAATTTGTCCCAACCCATAACCATTATGGAACCTGAGAACCAATCAGAAAATCCAAACAGAGAAACCACTACATCATGACTATATAGGAAATGGAAAGGAAAGGCTGAAACCATTATCAATCCAGACAAATCTCCATGTCAATGAAAACACATAACCATGGAACCACATGCATATACCATGCATCCAAAAGCTAGTGAGGAGATCACACATGCAACATGTTACCTGCAAAGTAATCCTGTTGTAGTTATTGATTCAACTGTCTCCTTATGCTCCCTTGCTTTCCTTTGTTTTCCCTTTGCTTTCTTGCTTACCTTCCTCCAAATCCAAGTGAATTTTAGATTCCTCCAAGAATTCTCTAACTGTGCAAGAGTGTGTAAGGGAATGAGAGTGTGGAAGGAGAGAACCAAAATTGAATTGACAAAAATTGTGAAATATTTCATTGATGCCTTTTTATTATTGATGTCTAGTCTCTTCCTTTCATTTTTCCTTTTTCTTTCATTTTCCTTCATTGTCTCTCTAATTTCCATTACATGCATATTTGTGTCTCTTCATCCTCCTTTTCTCCTATTTTTGTTTATATCTCATAATTAAATTCCATTTATTTCCTCTTTTCCTTTTCCAATTCCTTTTCCAATTTCCATAGCCATTAATAAACCACAAGTGATTCCCACTATAATGTTTTCCCACCATTCAACTTGGAATATGTGTCTGTCACTATCCCATGACCTTGGTCTTATTTTATTTACATGGAAAATAAACTAGGAATTGTTACATATATTGTCATCATCTTTAGCTTGTCGAGATGTTTTCAATGATATAAATTTCATATCAATTTGTTGGAATTATGACTAATGTGTTGTCCTTGATGGAAACCTGATTGATAAATATGTACTTGATGTCAACGTTATGATAATATGATCTCATGCAGTTTGGTACGGATACTACAAAGGACATGGATAGAGGAATGTCAGTTCAGTGACAATTGGATGACAAAAGTCAAAATTTCATAAAGTATACGTGGGTCTTGTAAAGAAGTATCACGTACATATGGAGATCATATGAGCACAATTCACATACATAATCCAAACCATGGAATTTTGGATACTAGGGGTCTTTAGCATGGTATTGGCCCATAGTAATTGGAGTGACAATTGTTATTTGATCCCGTCAAATAATACTAACGACATTACCAAGGGATTTACCTAAGGTATTGGCTATGACTAAAACTATATAAGGAGATGTAGATCAAGGTGTTAAGTGGGCAAGTAAATGATATATATTTATGTTGTTTGATCTCAAACATGTGTGAACCATGAAGCAAGGAGATGGTTAAGATCTAACAGATTTGAAAATGTTGTGAAGACAAAGGAAAATATTTTCTTGAACTATTGTTAAATTGGAAACTAGGGCCAAACTCCATGTGGGTCATCTTATTTATGGCAGCTGATATTTTTCTTGGACCACTCTCATCGAGAGGTGTAGTATTTATCTAAAGATCATTCGATTCCGATAAGTATTCATGAATATATGAATTTATTTGTGTTATGGGACAATTTGTCAAGGTCGGCCAGCAACCAAATAACCCCCACGTGTGCTCAATGTTTTAGTATAAAAGGAGGTGACTTGATAGTCATTTGAACACACACTTCATTATTGATTTCTCTCCCCTTTTTTTGGGTTTTAGTGGAAGAGAAGTCTAAGAGGAGGAAGCCCTAGATGTAGTAAGGAAGGAGCCTAAAGCCTGAAGTCTAAACGCAATCCTAGATGATGCCCTAGCAAGGAAGACGCAGTCATGTTATGCCCTAACCCCCTACGCTATCAAGGAAGACTGCCCTCATATATACGTTATCCCAAGGGTGACCCTAACCATAGTAAAGAGGCTCCCTAACTCGTTGTTTCAAGGATGTCCTAACCAGTGAAGAGGGACAGAACAATGTGGTGTTTTAGGGTTGTTTCTAGGGTATGTTTGAGGGTCGAATTGTTTTGAGGAGAGGCCGAGACAACTCCCTAAAGGGACGAGGCTCAACTTGTGTGGAGGTGTCTTGGGTGCAAGGAAGGGCATCGTATGATGTTGTATGTGGGTTGCAGGTCCTAACTTTCTTTAGAGGGTAGCGTGTAGCTGTTTAGGGGCTATCTATGTCTAGGACAACAGCCAAGGGTGTCAACAACTCTTTAAGAGTAGGCCATAATCAAGGAGGGTTCTTTTGATGGCTGATCAAGGGTTATTACAACAGGGAAATATGACCTAACTAGTCACAGACATTACAACAGTAACTTAGACTTGGAACAATAGCTTTAATGTGTGTTGGATCCATTCTTTGGGTTAATTTGGATTAGATTATTGGCCAGTCTGTGGGAGCCAAACTGGTGGCCTAGCATAGCAGCATGGTACATGAGACAACAAGTACATGGTGCAGCAATGGTACTTGGGACAACATGGTACATGAGACAGTAAGTACATGGTGCAACAATGGTACTTGGAACAACATGGTACATGGGACAGCAAGTACATGATGCACCAATCATGGTGCAGAAATGGTACTTGGGACAGCAATGATACTTGGTGCACCAATGGTTCATGGTGAAGCAATGATACTTGGTGCAGCAATGGTTCATGGTGAAGCAATGATAATTGGTGCAACAATGGTTCATGGTGAAGCAATGGTACATGATGTAGCATTGGTACAATAATGGGAGCTACAACGAGTACATGTTGTACAATGCAGTGTAGTGCACATAGGAGTAGTAATTCATAGAATAACTCAGCATAATACAACAATACAATAATGGTTACAACCATGATTAGTGAAGCATGATGAGATGCAACATAGTGATGATTGGTGCAACATAGTGAGGTGTAGCATGATGATGAGGAGTATCACAATACTAGGTGCAACATGGTGATGGAGTCACCTTGGAGAATCAGTTGAAGCAACATATCTTCAACTGAGTTCAATTAACTCATGTATCATCTTCTTAGAGATGATCTATGCTCTTATTTAGAAAAGTCTAAGTGTTTAATTCTGTTGTAAATGTATTGTCTCTCTCTCTTTGCTAAACTATTGAAGAACATATAAGAATAATTGATTAAGGGTTTCCCCACATTGGGGTTTGTCCTTGGCTAGTGCCACATCTTGTGTCCTCTTGTCTTGGCTTGTCTTCTGCAATTTATGTTTATGTTCTATCTGGAATTTAGTATTATGCTGATGTGATTGCTAATCTAGAAAAGATATTGAACTAACTATGAAAACTGAAATAAATTTCTCTAAGCATAGAACATACCTAAAATTAACATGGTATCAGAGCTGAGGTGAAGACAAACCCCAAGAAAGAGTGAAAGTGCAATCACCAAATATAGTTGGGAAAGGACAAAAGACTCAATGGATTCCTCATCCCTCTTCAAATTCACCAAGGGTGAAGTCGAAGCAGAGAATATTATCCGAATGGCACAATAGAAGCTTCTGATGGCCTACCTAAAGATCACTTCAATGGGAAATCTGTATCTAAGTGTGGAAGGAAAAGCAAATTCCTTGTTTGTAATAAGTTTGGCCATTATGTTGAGGAGTGTCCAAATGGTAGGGACACATCACTTGATGATGATAACAATCATTCTAGGGACATCTTCAATGATCAAAGGAATGATAGGTAATGCAAGTCATCAAGGAAATAGCCGACTCTTCAAAGAAAGAAAGGAACCCTAGGTATGAAGAATCAAATGTTATTTCTAATAAGATAAAGAAGCATTATCTTATATTGGCCCTCTCCTCTAGACTCTTTGGTCATTTGGCTTATTGATTGTAGTGCTTCAAGGCACTTTATCGGATAGAAGGGTGCACTCTCTAATTTGGTAGAGATGAAAACAATCGTGGGATTATACTTGGAGTCAATGCCACCTATCTAGGAAAGGGTGTAGGGAATGTTACCCCTCAATTGAATGAGGGTAACTTGATTCATTTATAAGAAACTCTTTATGTACTTGATCGCAAGAAGAACCTAGTGTCCATTTTGGTAATGGAAGTCAAAGGTTTCAAGGTGGCATTCATTGATGGAAAGGTACATGTTTGAAAATATAATTTCCAAAGATGCTTTTACTTATGGGTTCAGTGTTGGAAATTTATATCAAGTTGCAGGAAGTCCATCAGGGACCATGTTCGTCGACACATCTCATCTATAGCACTAGAGGTCTGCTTATTATGGGGCCCTACCCAATGTGAGTTAGATAGTGACCGGGAATCCTGAATTCAAGAAGAGCATGAACGTACATGTCCGAGATGTACCTAAGGAAAATCTTACAAGGGGACCATTCCCCTCATGTAGCAGATCCATAGGTTTGGAACAACTCGAGGGGTTTGAGATTCATGATTGGGAATCTCATATATGCAAGTGGAAGAAATCCCTTTATGGCTTGAAGAAAAACACCTTGGGCTTAATGTGAGAGGATTGATAGTTGTCTGATGAAGATGAGATTCACTAGGAGTGTGTTAAAGTCAGTATTTTCATACTACCATCAGTGATCAAAACTCCTCTTTTATATCATATTAGTGTCCCATGTTGAAATTTTTATCATTCCACCTAGGTCCTCATGCAAAAATTTACTCACTGATGGTAGCCCAAGTTAAAACCCCATTCCCTCTAAAAAATCGATATTTGCTGGCCCACCTTCATGTGTCTTGCTAAGCATACATTGACTATAAAGGCTCATTTCATCATGTTTTGTGTCAGTCAAGTCCACTCGAAGTCTGGTCATTCAAGGTCCCATTAGGTCACTAGGCTTCATTTTCCAAGGTCTAATAAAACACCATTTCACTGCATAAGGCCAACAAAGTATGAGAGTGAACAAAATAATATCCCTTTTTCAGTTAAATAAGGATTTACAGGCATGTAACCATGGTTGCTAGATTTCTAACTTTGATTTTAAGTAAGACTTTCATTCCAATTTGTAATTTTATTCCAAAAATAGAGATGTAATCCTATCTCTCTCTCTCTCTCTCTCTCTCTCTCTCTCTCTCTCTCTCTCTCTCTCTATATATATATATATATATATATATATATATAATTTTATGTCATTATATGTAATAAGTGACTTTTCTCAAGCTGTCAACTCAGTTCCAAAATGCCAAAGGACCAAAAGTCAAAGGTCAAAGTATGCCAATCTATATCAAGTGATCAATTTGTAGAAGAAAGTAAAGATATAGTTTCCAAGAGTAAATTGAATGACAAAAGGAAGAAAGTGGGTCCCAAGGCCCAAAACACCAATTTCATGAAATATAAAAGCCACCAAGACATCAAAAGCAAATCCATTTGCACTCTCAAAGGTCGAGCTCACACTCCCTTGGCTCAAAATGTTTGTTTTGCAGTTTCAAAGGAGAAAAATTTCTTGGTGCTGTGCTTAGGAAGAAGCACTGCACTTAGAAGCCAAGCGTTCTGCTTAGAGATTTGGGCGCTACGTTTTTTAACACTATCGTTGCGCTTCTGGGTTAGGCACTGTGCTTTTTCCCAATAAGCCTCCAAAGCACCAAAAACAACTCCAAATCCTCTGAAATCTCAACAAGACTGGGTTTTCCTCCTCTACCAAGTAAGTAACCCTATTTTCCACTCATTTGCTCTTCCAAACAACAATTCTTCTTAGTGTTTGATTCCTAAGAAAATCTGGTACCTAGGCAAGGGACAAAACCCTAAATTCATTCCTATCTTTAAAATTTCCACCCAAAGACCCTACAACACCTTCCTACATCAATTTTGAAACCATCCATACCCTTACACTATCTTTCCTTAGTCCATAAAAACTTTTCCTACAAAACCCTAAGACTTAGGTTTCTAAAAATCCCTAGGCAGCCTCTACCACAAACTTGTAAATTAATTTTCGTTTCCAACTCTCTTCACATTTTCACCCCCAATCACCTACCACAGTTCCATAACCTACCACCTCATCTCCCCAAATTTTTGTAGTTCTATCCCCATTCCATAGACCTATTCCCACTTCCCATTCTCACCTACCTTATCACTAGGGTCTCTTGAACAAAAACTATGGAGGAAAATAGAGATTACATGGAAGAAGAGGGCACACAAGAAGAAGAAGATAGAGGATAGAGGAGGCCACACAAAGGAGGCAGAATCCTAACTCTGGAGCCCACTAGCATAAATGAAGTTTTGGCTTCACCAATGGCAGCGTCATGTTTTCAGTATGTGGGTTGCATTGACTTTTGCAAATTGATTGAAAGAGTTCAACATCATCCAGTTTTGACCAGACTCTTTGCATCACACCTTAAAGACAATCAAGTAACCCTAGTAGGATTGACCTTCACTTTGTCTACTTCTATCATTGTTGCTGCCACAAGGATTCCAAACATGGGTGAGAGGTGGTTTAAATCAAAGGATTTGGAGGATCAGTGTTATGAACCAGTTATCAAACCACTGTATAGGAATGAAAGGAGGAGGGTGTTCCCTTTCACCTACCTTCTTAATAGGTATGTCCCCTTGATGAATATCATCATGAAGTACTTCTATTGTGAAGGTAGTTTCTCTAGGCTCTATACCTACCATAGCAGACTGCTTATGCACTTCACAAGGGTCAAATTACTCAATATCCGATATTATCTATTCCGAAGCATTAATAAAATGGCCTCCATTATGCAAAAAAGAGATTATGAGTATAAGATGAATAGCCTTTTCCATCACTCATTGATAGAGATCATTATCCTTCATCACCTTGATCAGTTGCATATTTCATGGGACAATTTCATTGCCAATGACATTTTCACTGCTCCACATGCTGAAAGTATGCCTTCTTCATCTCATCCCACTGATCATCATGCTGAAGCCATACCCCCTTCATCTTAGCCCACTACTTCTATTCCTCCATCTAATCAACCACCCTCATTATCACTGCCATCATCACCATTTCATGATCATGTAGGGTCACCTAGAAGAGTTGAGGTCATCAAGCCTAAGAGGACAGATGTGAGAACATTGGCACATACTTATTAGAGAGGCCATAGGTAGGTGTTTGCCCCACAAATTGTGGGAGGGGCCTTGCCTTCTTCATCAACAAAGCAGGTACAAAAGGGCAAGGAGAAGATGACAGAGGTAGAGATCCAGTAGCAGGAGGAGGACCTCCATGAGACAAAGTGGGATTTTGACTTAGTTGACCTAAGTGAGCATGATGATAGTGAAAACACAAGCATTGTCATCAAAGAAAAGGATGCACTCATAGGGGAACTCTAGGTCATCTTGCAGAGGGAAACATACATCATTTCATACTATGAGTAGGAAAACAAGTAGTTAGAGACCAAACAAGAGCTCATGGAGATTCAGCTCATCAAGGCAAAGAGGGAGGCTGAAAAGGCTAAGGCTTTACTTGATGAAGCATATGGAGAATATGGTGAACAAATAGAGGAACAGGTGCCAAGAAGAAGGCCAAGGACTAGAGGCCTAAAAAGAGCATTGGAGCTAGAAAAATAGAAAGAGGCTAAACTACCTAATCAGCTCACCCTAAATGAACAGTTTTCCAAAATGATCAATGAAAACCAGGAGCATTGGCTTGAGAGGGTAAACATCCATCTTGAAAAGATCCTAGGCAAGGCCAAAAGGGATAATGAAATTCAAAAGGAGATGACAAAACACTATGCCTATAGGGAAAGGATTTCCAGGGCAAAACTCAAAGCTACACAGGAGAAAATTGAAGCCCTAACCAAGAAAAGGGAGGAAGATAAGTTTTGGGTCTAAAATGCGGATTCAAATTAGAGTTTCATTTACTATCAATCTGGGTAAGTAAAATTCGGGGATCATCCAATATATATGGACTTAGAGACAAACTAAACTAAGCTAGGTGAAGAAATATTAAAGCTCCCTTATAGGAGACTATTCATTAATATTTCTAATCAACTATTTAAACTAATGAAATTGAAGCTCTTAAACATAATTCTGATTGATTGCATGAAATATTAAAGCCCTCTTACAAAAGACTATTCATTTATATCTCAAGCATATAAATCAAAAACTTAAACTAATGAAATCAAACATTAAATAACAAATTAGATTCATTTAAGGAAACATTAATACTTTCTTACGAAAGTTCATTCATTAATATTTCAAACATATGAACCTAATAATTTAATCTAATGAAATTCACAAACATAAAACAAAATCTTACCAAAACAAAAGTGTACTTGCTAGGCATTGGGGATCCTTCCAAGGATTCACAAGCACACCAAAAGAGAAGTCAAATGTAGAGGATCAAAGAAGCTCCATTTTTTTCATCATAATCTTCAAAGTAAAATGGCTAAAAGCTCATATGATCCTAACCAAAACTATTCTAAATTATATCTAGATTAACATTACTAGGTTACAATGAAGGACTAGGTTCTAAGATTCTAAAAATATTAAGGTTACAAATGAAGGAGATAACACTCCTATTTATACAAAAGCTATGATAACAAACTCATAAATGTAGATCCATTATTCCCTCCTTTGATCCACATATTTCTCAACCAATGGTGACACATAACCCTATCCTCCATGAGGTCCATGATCTCCTCAAATTCGAATTTGGACATAGAGTGCCATACAAAGATGCCTTGGAAGCTTCCTTTGTACCTACATATGTCAACAAACTCATTCTCATTGTTAGGTATAAGTATATGGATATTATTTTCTAAAGTTTAACCACAAATTCACTTAAAAATACTAAGAATTAATAATTTTTTGGAAGACACAATGGTAACCCATTTAATGATGAAAGTGAAGCTGATGTGGTGACAAGGTGGTGGAATAGAGGTGAGAAAAAGTGTGAATGGAGTGAAAGTGGATGTATTTTAAGGATAATTCTTAGGCCCAAAAATAAGCTTGACATCCTTGCTGAGGCATCAATCATGGCTTGACACACATCATCAGAATTCCTCATGCCAAATTTTGGAAAATTTTGAACAATTTTGGGAAATTTTGAAGTTTTGTGCATTTTTGGCAATTTGTGCATGAGTCACATTGCCAAAAGTGCAGCGCCCTAGGCGCTGCACTTTTCCTAGGGACCTCCAAATGAAAAATGGCCACCACCAATGGATTCATAAGGTCAAATATAGTCAGAAAACCCACTTTTCTAAGTTTTTTTGGTTCAACTAGGTAGTCAAAAGGTCATAAAACACCCAAAAAATCATGTTTCTTCCTTGTTTTGGAGGCTGGCACTGTGCTTTTGACAACACTTGGAAGAATCAACTTTTGGAGGGTCAAAACGTGACCATTTTGGAAAAATAAAGGTATATATGGAAACTAGATAGGCCAAGCTTTCCAATGAGATATCTTACACTCAATTTGGACACCAGGAACCCCCTCAAAAGTGGAGCTTAATTTGGCGCTGCACTTTTGACACAAATTTTCTGAGTTTCTCAGTTTTGTAAATTTTCTCAGTTTTGACAGTTTCACCTTGAAAAATCATGTTTTACCCATGTAATTGATGGATGTAAATGTAATAATGATGTTTTTACTGTTACCTAGGGTAAATACATTAGGTGAAAGCTCCTTTTATGATGTAATGAATCAGTTTCCTAAAGTGAGGGATGAGTCACTTTGACCACCCTACACTCTAGCTATTAGTTTAGTTTTTGGCGGAACTACTCCTCCTCTCATGGATTTGACCCCTGAGTCTAGGAGGACCTTGTTTTGAGGTCTATATCTTCCCTTTATTCACTCTTTTCATGGGTTGGACTCCATTGGATATTATATTAGTGTTTCAGACTTTGGCATGGAATATATTGGATGAGTTGCAACGATTTTGGTGGGATTCCTGTGGCATGGTATTTTGATATTGTTTCTTCTTTAGTTACATGTGTGTGAATGTTTTGTATCTTCCATGATCCATTTCACTTATAAATATGTTTGATTTTCAAGGTGTGATAAGCAGAATACATCTCCTATGCTTTGTTTTGGGAACATCATCATAATTTGTTTAATTTATTCAATTTAAAAGGAATTCATGATATTCATGCTCTTTTTAGCACCTCACTAGTCTAAACCATCTCATCACTATACTACCAAGTGTTAAAGTAACTTTCCTACCTTTCCCCATAAGATGTCTGCAATTCTAATTCTCTTTTGCCCTTACCTAGTTCACTCTCTGACCTAATTCACTCATCCAGTGACTACCCCAACCAAATCAAATCAAACAAACCCTGAGCTACTATATGTAGCCTAAAACCCTAATCTAGCTAGCTCTCCTCACTGTGATCCTTTGGAGAGAGCCCTCTTCGGCTTGGTAGGGCTAGCTACCAAGTCAAAAGGTTGGTCCGTGCTTACCTCACCTGGACTCCTTCTCACCCTTGGAGATCGAGAGGAGTGATAACATACTGGCGCCGTTGTTGGGGAACGAAAGGTTTATCTTCCCTAGGTGTAAGACTAGTTCTCGTTGGAGTTTGGTCTTTTGGATGATGGGACTAAGATTCATAAAGGCTGATTCCATAATTGTAGTGTCGAGATTGTAGAGTTGGCCTCAAGGAGACAAACAAGGCAAAATTATGCATCCTGATCCAACTGATTCAGTCGAAGACAAACAGAGCTTGTTCAAAAAGTGAAGAAGGTTAGGAGTCACAAGTTTGATCAGACTTCATTTAATTGGTAATCTTTAGATCATTACCAAGTTAACATTTCTCTATTGAAAACTTTCCTTTGAAAAGATCTTTTTTTAGCTCAAAGTCTTAGGTATTTTTCCTCGTATAGTCTATGACCCTGTTAAGATATTGGCTCCAAAAAGATATACCAAGTCAAACCCTAACCCAAATCCTTTTTCTTTAATTGATGACCCTAAAAGATTGTTGAGAAAGCCTAAAGTCACTTTCCCCAAGACTAAAACCACAAAATTGGAAAGGACCACTTCCTTTCCATGTCATATTCTTAGTATTGAGGATATTCCGTTTGACATTAAATTTGAGCTATCCCTATTTCATTTGAAATCTGAGTCTTGTCTTACTGAAGATGTTTTTGATCCCATAAAGTTTGAGTCATAACTTCCTGCCTCAAAGTCTTTGTTTAATCAACCTTCTGATGCTTCTCGGTCTTCAAAACTTGAGCATGAGGTTTGGTCTAATTTTGAGAAACTTCAAAGCCTAGATGATCAATTACAAATCACCATGGAAAAGGCCTATATTCAGTATCAAATTGAAAGTTTATCTTATACCATATCCTCTACCACACCTCCAAAAACATCCATATTTCCACCTTCATATTCATCCCAACCAACACAACCCATTGCAGTTCCTATTCACCACTCCCCAACAGTCATGGTGAGATTTACACCTTTAGTATTACTTGGTCAGTTGGCAGCTTTACCTCAGACCTATGGCCAAAGACTTCCTCTCTTTGATGGTAGCCCGAGAGTCACTACACAACAACATATTGATAAGATGTTTGATTTCATTGACTTAGAGGAGGTTGATGAAGATGATGCCAAAATGAGACTAATGGCCCAAAGTTTTTCTGGAGATGTGAAGAAATGGTTTCGTGGTTTGGAAACACACTCTATTAATACTCCTCAAAGGTTAAATGAGTTGTTCTTAGCTAGGTGGAAAGAAAATAAGAATCCATTACAGATCTTGGTGGAATACAATACTTTGAAAAGTAATCATAACAAGACAGTTCAGGAGTTCACTATAAGGTTTAATCAGATCTACAATTCTATTCCGGATAACATGAAACCTCCACCTGATTTGGCACTTTAACATTACCTGGATGCTTTTGATCTAGATATGGCTTATCAACTAAGGGAAATAGATCCACCAACTTTGGAAGAAATGCAGAATAATGCAATAAGTGTGGAAGCAAACATGATGATTAAAAAGTCTCAGTTAAAACATGAGAAACCAGAAAAAAGAGTAACCATCAAAGAAGAACCTTCTTCTTCCACCAACCTTAAACTAAATGCATTGATCAGAACCATGGAGAGAATGGCTGACTAGATGATAAATTCAGATAGACCTCAAGAGCCACAAGTTATAAATCCTAACTTCAGAAACCAACAGTAACATCAGTACAGGATAAAACAAAGAGAGAAGAAAGCTTCTGAAGCATCGACATCTCAACAACCAATTCACACACCCTTGCAGTAGAACCATGATGAAGGAGAGTTTGATGATGAAATGGAACTGATTGTTGAGGAAAAACACTTCTTCAGAGAAGATTACCATCCCATTTTCTTGACTGAAAATGAGAAGTATGTCGAGGAGATGGAGGATCCTAAGGATGAAGACTACATACTGGCAAATGAAAATGCATTGGAAACTCAATCCGATGATTATCAAAGAGGATACTTGAATGCACTCAGCTCTCAGCAGAAGCAATATTCCTTGAGAAATAGAGATTCCCCAATCACTCCCATTCAAAAAAGGACATCACAGTAGAAGGATACTCCACCAAAAATAAATCCTCAAGGAAATCAGAGCAAAGGTAAAGAGTTGGCAACAACTAACCAAAGAAAAGTAAACAAAGCATCTACAAGCAATCCAAACAAAGACCCTGACAGTTAGAAGAAGGATCAGACACCAAGAGATCTGCCCGAGAAAAGAGACACCATCCAAAAAGAGGTAGACAAATCCAGCTCATTCAATTTAGAAACTGAAATTTCAAAGTTGAAAGTGTCAATCCCTCTTACTGAACTTGTCAAAAATAGCCATTACAAGTCTGATATAGTTAAAATGCTAAAAGTTGATCCTATGTCTGATATGGTTAATATTAAAGATGACCAACTGGTGGGCTCCAGTATTGTAGCAATAATGCTACAACTCCTGGAACTCCCTTCTTTAATTTTATCAACCCGGTAGTTCGTAACAAACTTGGAAGCGACGGTGCTGTATGCACAAGTACTAACTCTTGCCGCAGCTGTCACTTGGTCAGCTGGCACAAGTCCACTAGGAGCTTAAGCCAACTTCTATGAGCTCTTAGAAGAATCTTTTTAATTGATGGATGAAAGCTAACTCGAAGGAAGCTAATCTAATTGCAAAAAGAAACTGAAAGCCAAAAAGAAACGCAAACCCTAGCAAACCCTAATTCTACCAGCTAGTCCTACTGACGCAAAGGAGAGCATGAAAACTACTGAAAGAGATGCCATTACTTCTACGAAGGTAAAATACATGTGTCTAGACTACCTCTATCTGAAGAAAACATCTTTTTGTATTTTTGATTAAGTTGTTGGAATTATCATGCATGTGCTTTTAACTATTTTTGACTGTGCAGAGGTGGATCAAGGAGGAGAAATGCTTGGAAGAGGTCGGGAAGGTTCAGAGAGGGTCTAAGGAGTCCCCAACACCCTTCCAGAGAGTTTCACAGAGTTTGGCTATCAAGAAACCTCATTCGTGAGCTTCTACAGGAAGTCTGCAGGGGTTCTACAGGATGTTTCAGAATTTCTACAGGATGTTTAGAAATTTCTACAGGATGTTCTACGATTGGATTTTGGATGATGGGTGAGTGAAAGAGGATGCATGAATGGATAGGGAGGTAGGATAGGGGTCTGAAATGACTTAGTGACAGAGGGATGAAGTGATAAGAGGGTGTTGAAAGCTAGCTTGTCTTAAAGAGGGCTGAGGCAACGGAAGGGCAAGAAGGTAGGGTGACGTGGGCAAAAGAGTAGTTGTGAGACGAGGGATTTAACTTGGAGATGGAGAAGTTGGCCTGGACGAAGCGTAGATGGACGAGAGAGTGATGGAGATGCACCGCACAGTGTATACTTAACCAAATCAACCACGTCCTGCACACAATCAAAATATTAACTAATCTATCCTAACTGTTAATGAAACCAATGGACAACAGCTTTATTCCGAAAGAGAACCATGTACTGCACTTAAGTAAAGAAACATTCCAAAAGATCTGAACGCATGACTAACTCCTACAAATGAAAACATTGCACCAAAGATTGCATGGGTAAGCAACCTAGTGTTTTTGTTGGGCAGCACTGTCAGCAATTCCAGCCCCTAGGAAGAGGTGAAAATGAGAGTGCAGGCAACCCTTTTCTGGAGCTCTTATCAATTCTTAGCTCATTACTTTATTCTGGATATCTGAAGCAACTCTATTTTTCAACAATGACTTACTTAACCACACAACGAAATCTACCTCAACAAACTGCGTTTCAAATGCATACAAGGAAAATCATAATGCTGAAAGGAAAGATATCAATACAAAGAAGGAGGCCCTAGGCTCTCAGGTTGGGCCCAACCCCGAGAGCTATGGCTCCTCTAGAAACTCAGAGCTGAGATCAAATCTGACTGCTTCCCATTAAAAAATAATAATCATAAGTCAAGAGTCATGCCAATAATGGCTACAAAAGAACAAAATAGAGCTGGCAGCTTGTAGTGCAGAATGTGCAAAAGTTTTTCAAAAGTCCTCTTCGAAGGCTGAAGCCTTATCATTTATACACCACGAGGCCCAAGCTGGCCTCCTAAATCTATGGGACTTGGCTGACCAAACTGGGAGTGAACAGCTGCTTCCACAAAATCTGTTTGGCTGCCTTCTAGATCCGGTTTTGGTAGCCTTTGGAGCTCGGAGTTGGGGGTGAAGGTCCCGAGGGAGGCTATTTAATGCCATAGACAACCCCCCTACGAATCCTCAACCCAAGCTTGGTTGTCTCCTAGCCCTTGTCTGCTTGGTTTTGCTCCACATGTGTCAAAAAATCCTGAAATGAGCACATGTTAGCCACCTAGGAATAGTGACTGCCCTTATTCGTACAAATGACATAAACATACTAAAAAATGATGCAGAAGTTATGAAAAATGAAGGATTGAGCAAAGGTAGTTAGGCCAAATGAGCCCAAAATGTTACCAAATTTGGGGCTCATCATCACCCACCTGCTAAAATGATTGCTCATCCCTGAGCAACTAATCCAACTCCTCGTCCTCCATCGCTTTCACTGCCACTCTCACATCCCAGGCTTCTGAAGTAGTATCCTCCTCACTGCCATGGAACCCAGCCTTCCTTTCCACCTCTTCCCACTGCTTATGCTCTTCCTTCTCTGTGCTGCCTTCCATCAATCCCAAAAGCAAAGGTGGGCTTAGTTTGAGGCCAATCCAGCTGGCTTGGAGGTTATGTATGGACTTCTTGTAGAGGGGTACCCATACTAGAGCTTCCCTCATTCGAGTTGGAGTGTGATATTCCCTGATTTTGAGGCTGTGGGACAAGGTGTTCCACCGACGAGTGCAAGAATGAACACAATTGTCCCCTAATAATCGCTCCATATCCTCGAAATGTGCTATGGTCTGAGCCTGCTAATCCATGTATTTCAATAAAGCCTGAGAGTCGGTTGCTAAGTGTTGGTGGGTTGATATCAATGCAGTGGGGTCCCCTGGCTCTGCTCTAATCAGCAGTGGTTCATGTAACTCTCGGTTCATGACCTCTTTGACCTCTGTTGCTCTCTTTTCTTCATGGTTCAACCATGAAGCAAATGCCATCAACTGCATATCTCCCACGACTGTGTTGGGATCCCATGAAGTCACATTAGGAAGGGCCAAATTATGGAGATAGAACTCCGATAGCTTGGCCTTGTCCTCTGTTGAACTGCTATTGCATAAATCCGTGAACTGCTGGGGGTCTTGGATTTGGGAGATACCCCTCTGTGCCAATGCATTAATCTGGAATTTCAGCCATTGGTCCCGTAGGTATAGGCCATAAGATTTGGCCGGTTGTCTACATTGTAGAGCATCCATGGCCCAACTGGCCATGCAGGCTAGTTGTGCCTCCTTTTGTTGCAACTGCTGTTTGAGAGCTTGTATCTCGATTTGTGCTTGCAATTCCCTTTTCTGTAGATGCTGGTTTAGCTCCCCAAGACCAACTTGCATTCCTTCTTTGCCTTGAGGTTCTGCTGTAGTGTCCTCTGATGCTGTGCCCCTTTCTTTCCTCTATTCCTGTAGCTGCAGTTTGAGTTTCTCATTCTCTTCCTGTAGAAATACCCGCTGGAAGTTTCTCACGTGTTTGGCCATAGCTAATTCTCTTCGTGCCTCCTTGAGTTTTTCCTCCAAGGGGCCTATATCTGCTACTCCTTTAGATTTAGCTATCCTCATCCACGTGTGGGTTCTCACTCTTTCTTCCTCCAACGCAAAGAAAAGCGGCACTGTGAATTTCTGTGGAATAATTTTTCCAGCCTCCAAAAAGTTATAATACGAGCTTAAGCTTGGCTGGGGACTAGGTTCTGGAATGTGCTCTACCTCTTATTCCCTCCGTGGCTCTCCTCTGTCCTCCCTTGGTGGTGATGTGGCTACCTCTCCCTCCATTCTTTCGGTTTCCTTGAGCCTGGCCAATGTTTCCTGTAGAACGGCCTCAGCATCCTGTAGTGGGGTTTTTGAAGCCATCCTTTCCATTCTCTCCTTCCAGGCAGTTGTCTTCGGGCTCCCCCGCTCATAAGTGACTGATATTTTTGAGGGGGACCTCTCCCTTGGCGAGGTAGGGGTGTCTTCTATGGTAATTGGGCCACTGGATGGAGGTTGGGGCCTGCCTGTTTTGATTCTTACACTTCTCCTTGCTTTGAAATACAGAGGGGTCTCCATCTTTCGTTTTTCCTTTGGCTTGGGAGGGGTACTTAGGGTGGCCAGCACAGCTGCTACCTCTCTAGCAAGGATTTCGGCCGTCTTCCCCTTCTGTGTTCCTTTCTCAAGACTTCCTGTAGAAAGCCCTGTAGCGGCTGATTTCTGGCTTCCTGTAGAAGCCATTTTTTATTTTCCTGTAGAAACAGGTGGCACCGTTTTAGCTTGCTTGGATGAGGGTGCTTTGTCTTTTGACTTTGCTGAGGCTGCCTTAGAGGTGCCTTCACTGACGTGGACTTGTTCAGTCCTTTCCACCCTGCCCTGTAACCATTTCTCCCTGGGTGTTAATGTGGGTTTGTCATCCTCTGTTTTGACAGCCTGGTGTTTCTCTTGTTTCCCCTTGTGTTCTTTATTTAGTGCTTTGGCCATGGTTTCTTGGCCTTTTCCTTTCTTCTCTGTTTGAATTGGTTCCTTCTCCTCGCTGTTGGAGGAGGTGAGCTCCTCAGCCAACATTTTGATGTCATCATCCTTAGTCAAGTTTCCAAAGGCTTCCCACGAGAGAGGGACGGTGTATGTGTGGAGTGCATCCTCCATGAGGAGCTTAATGAGCCCATGATGGGCTACCTGGTCTGGCGTTCCCTCTCGTAATTTGGTGGCACATTCAGTCATGGACTGCAGGAGGAAGTAAGGAATACTCAACTTGTTTTCTGATGGTAGGTCCATTTGGTGCCTAAGTTCTGTGAGCAGCCGGAAATGGTATCCATACACGATGGTGAATCACCCCTCACACATGATATACTTCATAATTTGGAGGCTGACCTCACTCTAGAGCGGCTGTGGGCTGGCTCTTCGAACTCCGTTCTTGTCCTCTGAGAATTGCTCCTCCGGAAGAAAGAACTCCTTCTTAGCCTTCTGGCCCAGTTTTCTTTACTCCTTATCCCAAGGTACCCCCATCGGGAGATCAGTGACTCTGCTGATGAACTGTGGGGTGAGTCTGAGGTTCAAACCTCTGAAATTGACAACGGCCAACGTTTTTGATTTTGGCTTCAAAGCTCGCAGGAATTCTTCTGCCACCTCGTCATCGTAACCTTGAAGCTTGTCGCAGAACGACATCCATCGTGCACGAGAAAACAGGTCCACCACCTCAGGGTTTTCCCGTAGCTTCTTTGAGTCTGTCGGCTCTTTCCTAATGAACCCACCCGGCATGGTGAAAGCTTGATGTGTTAGCCAGAGCTGGCTGGCGCATATAAAAAGATGGACCTTTGGGATTTCCTTAGACAGAGCGCGAAATTATGCCTTTGGCATGCACACAGTTTGTAAATTCACGACTGTCTACAGGTGAGCCTTGATAGTGGCTCAATTATGAACCAAACCCTGTAGAAAAACCCCGCATACACACTACGACGACAATTCTCATGCAGAAGTAAGATGACGCTTGCCAATTCATGCGGACTATAATTCTACTCTTTTAGGACGTCGACTTCACCACTTTTCGAACCAATTGCATGGGAGGACTATGTTCAGGCTTACCTCGTTCCAACTTGCCACCTTTGACGTGAATAGTTTAATTTCCTCCGTAGCGGTGAGCTTCCTGTAGAAGTCGTGCACGGGTTCTGGAGAGCGCGGTAGTGGTTCTGGGCCTTCTGTGCAACCACCGGACGTTTGAATAGGCCGAGGACTCGGAGTAATAGTCTTCAGGAAATTTCGGATGCTTACTCGACTGCAAAGCGGTTGAGGATAAATGAGTGGAGTGCCATACGCGATCTAGCTGGTGGATTTGAATCCCTGCGGAACTCGTGGCGCGGGGGTGAGCTGTCCCCACCGGCCTGTTGGACGATGTCACCTGCTATCATTCCACTGTAAGCCTGCCTAACTGCCGAATCATTCCCTGCATATCTACCGCCGCCATTTTCTGTTAGATCATCGCTTCTCTCCGACTGGACGCTTCCAACGTGTCCATTTCCTGTCTTGTTTGACACAACCAATGCTTTTCGGATCGGACGAGACCATCGGACTGGTCGTGGTGGCCAGTTGAATGGCTACCCGACTTGCTCAACCCATTCATTTTCATACTCGCACACAATTTAGAGCATTGTTCATGTAATTTGACAAAACAGGGTGAGGCACTTACCTGTGCGGCCGCGACGTTATTTTCATGCTTCAGGACGAGAGTGATGGATCCGCTTGCTGCTGCTTCACGCATAGGCACGGGGGTTCCTTCTTGCCGATTGCTGCTGGTTACGAGACCGGTTGCCTGGCTGCGGATGGTGCATGCGCCAGCTTTATGATCTGCAGGTGCCTTCATGGTGTATGCTCTAGCCGGATCAACTGCTACAGGATTCCTGTAGGATATCTTGTAGCCGTTTCTCCTCCTAGGGTGCATGCCGAAACGGTGGAATCACGGTCACGGTTGTAGGGTCCTTGGATTGCCTTGATAAGTAGCGCATTGGCCTCTGCATACTTTATTCCATTTGAGAATTGTTTCTTCTGAGAATCCAACGTTCTGATTTGACTGTGCAGGTATTTTCATTGTATGGCAGCAGGGGTGGTAGAAGGAGGCGACATCAGTGGGTGATGGAGAAAAACATTGGTTGCATGCCTCCTTATTGGACTTCGGGCTTCAAATTCTTCCACACAGTCAGTCCTGGGCCATCCAAAGATTCTACAGGAAGTTTCCTGTAGAAATACAGAACTTCCTGTAGAAAATCCTGTAGCTTCCTGTAGAAGGCTAAACTGTGATCAAATCGTGCCCAGACCTTGGAAGAGATGAGTGTTTCTGGAGGGAGTGCTGGTGAGGTCACCTGGTAGCATCGTAGGGACCCTTGTCCTTGAGTTGAGAGACCTCCTTTTCTGCATAGAATACCTACAACCTGCATGAATTGTCAAATCTTGAGCCTATTTTCCTGTTTCTACTTTCTTCTTTTCTGTTTTCTTTTTCTTCGTTTGTTTTTTTATCTTTTTTTTTTTTTTTGAGAGACAGCAGGGGCGCCTCAGTGAGGTTTTCACCCCTACCATCTGCCTTGAGCGCCTTAGAGAGGTTTTCACCCAAGGGTCTTTTTTATTCAAAAATTTTCAGAAAGATAGCAGGGGCGCCTCAATGAGGCTTTCACCCCTACCATCTGCCTTGGGAGCCTCAGAAAGGTTTTCACCCAAGGATCTTTATTTTTTCTTTTTTTCTTTTTTTTCGATGTTCAGGGTATGCCCAAAACAGAGGCAGAACCCTTCTCTATGACCAGCACTGATTTTTCCACAGTTTTGATGAATTCTTGCCTCGAAAGAGGTTTCCTGTAGATCTTTAGTCGATGCCCATTGACGAGCATGGGGATGGCTTCCTCATCAATGGTCCGAATAAGAACAGACCCATTGTCATTACACTTCTCCACTGCATATGGTCCCAGCCATCTTGTTCTCAGCTTCCCCTTAAAATCCTTATGTCTGGAATCGTACAACAGCGCCCAATCTCCCGGCTAGAATTGCTTGTCATTGAGGTGCTGGTCATGCCATACCTTCCTCTGAAGTTGAACCACCTCTGAGTGGAGAAGGGCCTGCATTCGGTGTTCATCCAGCCCATTCAGCTGCAATAACCTTTCTTGTTGGGCATGGCTGAGATCTAGGTCTAGCTGAGCTGCCATCCTCAAGGTGTTGTACTCGAATTCAATTGTCTCTTCCCATAGACCAGCTCATAAGGTGTGAAGTCGGTTGTGGTCTTCCAAGTGGTGTTGTAAGCCCAAGTGGCCTCAACCAGGCGCTTTGCCCAATCTTTTCTACTGCTGCTCACCACCTTAGTCAAGATCCCTTCTAATGCTCTATTGGTGACTTCCACCTTCCCATTTGCTTGAGGATGATAGGGGGTGGAAGTCCTATGCTTGATTTTGTGATGAGCAAGTAGGTCTTCAATTAAGTTGGAGGTGAACTAGCTTCCTTGATCGGTGACTAGCTCTCTTGGGTAGCCAAATTTGTAGAAGATGTTTTCTCTTAAGAACTTAGCCCCCTTTTCTTCTGTCACTGCTTTGATTGCCTTGGTTTCTACCCACTTTGTCAGATAGTCTGTGCACACAATGATGTAAGACCTTTGCCTTGAAGGAGGATTGATATGACCCACAAAATCCATACCCCACTTCTCAAATGGCTCAAGAGTCACTTGAGGTTGGAGAGGCATTTCGTCCCTTGGAGTTGGTTTCCCCATCCTTTGGCATCGGTCACATTGGCTGATATATCTTTTGACATCTTGATGAAGCGTGGGCCAATAGTAGCCTGCCTGTAGAATTTTGAAGGCAGTTCTTTTGGCTGCAAAATGTCCTCCACAAGGTCCGTCATGACAGGTTAGGAGGATGTCAAAGACTTCCTCCTCCCTTACACAACACCTTAAGATCTGATCGGGGCCAAGCTTGAATAGGTTGCCCCCGATCCAAGTGAATGAGGCACTCTTCCTTACGATTCTGCTCTTCTCTCTTGAGGATAGGTGCGGAGGGAACTGTGCAGAGACAAGGTAGTTTGTTATATCAGCAAACCGTGGAGAGAGTACTGAGATAGCAAACAGATGTTCATCTGGCATCTGGTCATCCACTGTTCCGTCCTCACCTGTAGGTAAATCCAATCTAGACAAGAAGTCAGCAACAACATTTTCTTTACCTGGTTTGTCAACGATAGTCAAATCAAACTGCTGCAACAAAAGTAACCATCTAATAATACGAGCATTCACATCTGGTTTATTCATTAAATATCTAATTGCAGCATGATCAGTATGTACAAATGTTTGATAGCCAGTGATGTAGTGTCGGAACTTGTTCAGGGCATGGATCACGACCAAGAATTCTTTCTCAGTTACAGTATAATTTAGTTCTGCCTTGGATAAGTTTTTGCTGACAAAGTATACGGCGTATGGAAGTTTTTGTTCAACTTGTCCTAAGGCTGCCCCTATGGCTTTGTTCGAGGCATCAGTGTGGATGTGGAAAGGTAGGGCCCAATTTGGACCTCTCAAGATTGGGGCAGACACCAACTTATCCTTTAATTCATTCAGAGCCCTCTGACAATCGTCAGTCCATTTAAACTCAACATCTTTTTCTAAGAGGCCAAACAATGGTGAGGCTAGCTTGCTGAAGTCTTTAATGAATCTTCTATAATATCCTGCCAAGCCTAAGAAACTTCGAACATCTCTTACCTTCTGAGGGGGTGGAACCTTTTTGATGAGAGCAATTTTGTTAGGATCCACCTATAACCCTTGGTGAGAAATGGTATGTCCTAGCATGGTCCCTTCAGTCATCAAGAATTCAAATTTTTTAGGACTAAGGGATAGGTTCATCTCAATGCACTTGGTTATGACTTTTACGAGATTGGACAATGCTTCCTGGAAGTTGGACCCATAAGGAGTGAAGTCATCCATATAGATCTCCACCGAATCATGGACCAGCTCAGAAAAGATGCTCAAAACGGCTCTCTGGAAGGTGGCAGGAGCATTGCATAGCCCAAAGGGAAGAACTTGGTAAGCAAAGGTACCCCAAGGAGAAAGTGAAGGTGGTCTTATCTTGGTCTTCCGGGCTGATTTGGATCTGATTATACACACTAAACCCATCCAGGAAAGAGAAAAACTTCTTCCCTGCCAGTCCATCCAACACTTGATCTATGAAGGGTAGAGGAAAGTGGTCTTTCTTGGTGGCTTTGTTTAGTTCTCGGTAGTCCACCCAGATTCTCCACTTCCCATTTTTCTTGGGAACCAACACCAGAGGGGACACCCCCTCGCTATCTGAGATGGGGTAGATGAATCCTGCATCCAACAGTTTTTGCACTTCTTCTTTGACAATGTCCTTAAGGGCTGGATTCATTCTCCTTTGAGGTTCCCTGACCAGTTTACAATCTTCTTTGATGTAGATGTGATGGGTACAGACCGAAGGATGGACTCCTTTCATCTCCTTATAGCTCCAAGCAAAAGCATCTAGATGACTGGCCAACAGACTACACAGCTCCTTTTCTTGGGAAGGAGATAGGGAGGAGCTGATCTTTAACGTTCTCTCGAGGCCAAACTACACATTTTTGACTCTGGGAGTGATTGGATTGGTCACACAAAGGTCCACTAAGGTGCTCGCTTGGGTATCCTCCACCAATTTCTCTAAGGACAATGCACTGGGAGGTGGATTTTGAATCAAGGTCTCAATCAAATCATCCTCGGTTTGAGGACCTCCCCTGGTGGTTTCTAGGGTGCACAAGGGTGTAGAGTACACCTCATCCTCTTCTCCTTATTCCAACCAAAGTGGTAAGTCATGCTCTAATAGGGGTTGGGCAGGAGGTATAGGACTAGTTGCTTGGAAATAGGACCATTTTTTATGGTCATGTTTCCTGCACGGCAGCTTATGTAAGCATCCGTAGTGGCTAACCAAGGCCTTCCCAAAATAAGGGGGTATCCAGTAAGTTTTCCTTTGGTTGAAGAACCAAGAAGTCTGCAGGGTACTCCCAAGAGTCAACAGAGACCAAGACATCCTCCACAATCCCTTCGGGAGTCACGGTGGAGTGATCTGCTAGCTGCAGGACTGTCGAGGTCTTTCTTAAGGAACCCTGAAGGTTGAGTTTGAACATGGTATCTCTGGTCATCACATTAATGGCAGCCCCTAAATCAATCAACGTGTGGGGTATGATGGTGCCATTGATGTGGACATCAACTACAGGACTCCCAGGATCCAAATACTTTGGGCAGATTACTTGCTGCAACATAAGATCAGACAGTTGTCCTATGACATTGATGGTTGAGGCATCACGTTTTCGCCTGCCTGGGTGTCTGAAACACTTTTCCTTAACCAATTTGTTGTATATCGATACATCTTTGATGGCCTGGAGAAGGGGTATTTTCACACACAACTGTTTGAGTTCTCCCAGAAGCTCATCCTCCTCTGGGTTGGGTTGTGTGGTTGCTATTAGTCTCTCAGGAAAGGGTGGAATGGCTTTTGGTTCACTTTCCTGTTTATCTTCCTTGTCCTCTGGGGAGGAGGTTGGCGATCCGGAAGAGTCTTTCCAGATCGCAGGTTGATCTCCTAGATCTCCACAGCATAGGTAGGGCATGATGTTTCTCCAGTGAATACCTGCTGGGCGTGTTGGTTGTTGGGGTTTGGGTTCGGTTGAGCAGGCATTTGGGTTGTCTTGGAGGAGCAAGAGGTAATGGTTGTGGTTGAGCTGGTGGTGGAGGCAAAATGGTGGGAGGAGTGTTGTACTGGGGCCTCCACCCCGGTTGAGGTGCATTCCACTGAGGCTGTGGCTGGACATGGAGTGAAATGAATGAGTAGTGGGCTGAGTATGGTATTGAGGTGGGTAAGACCATGGAGGAGGCACAGACCAGGAAGGATGAGCAGGGGGACCCCAGGAAGGCATAGGAGCAGATTGGATGGGGCTATAATAAGCTTGGGATGTCCCTTGCATCCCCTGTTGGTAAGGTCTAGGTCCATGTGGCCTCGTTTGGTTGAGGAAGTAGAGAGGTTCAGTGGGTGCCTCCGTTCCTTGGTACATGGATTTAAGCCCAGGTAAGGTTGGGCATTGATTTTTGGGGTGGTCCTCCTCACAAACGAAACATACCTCTACCGAATGTAATGGGCACTCGTTCTTAGGGTGCTTCCTTGTACACCTAGGGCAGAAGATAGCTAAATCCCTCTCAGCTTCCTCTTTCTTCTACTGGATTCAGAATGTATCAAGTTGCATGGCAATGGTCTGTCTCAACTCACTCTTGTGGTCCTCTAACTGATTTGCAAACTCATGTTTGGAGAAAGGAATACTAGCTGAGAGGGGGTTTCCTCTACCTCTTTTCCGGGCTGCCCTAGAGTGGTTTCTAAACACAGTCTTTATATCCTCATAAGGTAGTTGGTAAATATCTCCTCTAGCTAGCATGTGAAGGGTATCTAAAAGGTCTTCAAGGACTCCTCGGAGCAGGACCAACTTGAGAGATTCAGGGTCAAGTGTGCACCTAGCCCGTTTATAGCTAAGTTGGAACCTTTCTTCGTAATCTTCTAAAGACTCATCATTTCCCATGGTCATCCAAAAGATTTCTCCCTTGGCTTCCTCTGACCTACAGTAGTCCTGGTATTTGGTATTGAAATCTTACTGCATCTGAGCCCAAGTGGTGATACTGTTCCCAGGTAAGCCCATGAACCAACGTAATGCTGCATCCTTGAGGGTAGAGGGAAAGAGTTTCAGTTTTTGCTCATCTTCGGTATAGTCATAGGTTCGACAAAGGACAGCAAACTCAAACAGGAAGGTATCAGGGTCTTCAGTAGTCAGTCCATGGAAGTGAGGTAAAGCAGAGGGGCTTATGTTTTTCATTTTCATGTCTCCATTGGTCTCTCGGATGGGAAAGGCACCTTCTATTCTCTCATCTTCTCTTCTATTTTCAGCCATGGCTTCAGATGGAGTGTTCTCTAACTCTTCTTCTGTTATAGGATCTTTGTATATCTCAGGAGGCTCGCCTATAGGTTCTTCTGGATCACTGTCACCAAAGAAGAGAGAAGGGTGACTCAGTGAAGTGGTGGGGGTGTTGGGTAAGAATTTGCCTGGTTTATCTCGATTTCTACGAGGCATGAAATGGAAAGACTTTTGATTGCTTTTGTTTTTTTCTGGTACCTGCAAAACTAAAATAGATTGAACTGCAACTAACTATCTTGTTGAAATGGAAATGCGGAATTGAAATGAAAGCATGAAAGAACTAATCTATTTTGCTCAAATGAAATTGCAGGAATGAAATGCTAGGCTACGCTTGCGGAATTGAAATGCTAATCTACGCTTGCAGAAATGAAATTGCGGAATTGAAATGCTAATCTATGAAAGCAGGAAATGTCTACACTACTTTTGCAGAAATGAAATTGCAGAATGGAAATGAAATAAACTACTTAGCAGAAGGCGAGAGTAGGAAAATAGAAGAAAAGCAACAATCACCAATACTCTGACGCTTCCCGGCAACGGCGCCAAAAAGATGGTGGGCTCCAGTATTGTAGCAATAATGCTACAACTCCTGGAACTCCCTTCTTTAATTTTATCAACCCGGTAGTTCGTAACAAACTTGGAAGCGACGGTGCTGTATGCACAAGTACTAGCTCTTGCCGTAGCTGTCACCTGGTCAGCTGGCACAAGTCCACTAGGAGCTTAAGCCAACTTCTATGAGCTCTTAGAAGAAGCTTTTTAATTGATGGATGAAAGCTAACTCGAAGGAAGCTAATCTAATTGCAAAAAGAAACTGAAAGCCAAAAAGAAACGCAAACCCTAGCAAACCCTAATTCTACCAGCTAGTCCTACTGATGCAAAGGAGAGCATGCAAACTACTGAAAGAGATGCCATTACTTCTATGAAGGTAAAATACATGTGTCTAGACTACCTCTATCTGAAGAAAACATCTTTTTGTATTTTTGATTAAGTTATTGGAATTATCATGCATGTGCTTTTAACTATTTTTGACTGTGCAGAGGTGGATCAAGGAGGAGAAATGCTTGGAAGAGGCCGGGAAGGTTCAGAGAGGGTCTAAGGAGTCCCCAACACCCTTCTAGAGAGTTTCACAGAGTTTGGCTATCAAGAAACCTCATTCGTGAGCTTCTACAGTAAGTCTGCAGGGGTTCTATAGGATGTTTCAGAATTTCTACAGGATGTTCAGAAATTTCTACAGGATGTTCTACGATTGGATTTTGGATGATGGATGAGTGAAAGAGGATGCATGAATGGATAGGGAGGTAGGATAGGAGTCTGAAATGACTTAGTGACAGAGGGATGAAGTGATAAGAGGGTGTGGAAAGCTAGCTTGTCTTAAAGAGGGTTGAGGCAATGGAAGGGCAAGAAGGTAGGGTGACGTGGGCAAAAGAGTAGTTGTGAGACGAGGGATCTAACTTGGAGATGGAGCAGTTGGCCTGGACGAAGCTTAGATGGATGAGAGAGTGATGGAGATGCACCGCACAGTGTATACTTAACCAAATCAACCACGTCCTGCACACAATCAAAATATTAACTAATCTATCCTAACTGTTAATGAAACCAATGCACAACATCTTTATTCTGAAAGAGAACCATGTACTGCACTTAAGTAAAGAAACATTCCAAAAGATCTGAACGCATGACTAACTCCTACAAATGAAAACATTGCACCAAAGATTGCATGGGTAAGCAACCTAGTGTTTTTGTTGGGCAACACTGTCAGCAATTCCAGCCCCTAGGAAGAGGTGAAAATGAGAGTGCAGGCAACCCTTTTCTGGAGCTCTTATCAATTCTTAGCTCATTACTTTATTCTAGATATCTGAAGCAACTCTATTTTTCAACAATGACCTACTTAACCACACAACGAAATCTACCTCAACAAACTGCGTTTCAAATGCATACAAGGAAAATCATAATGCTGAAAGGAAAGATATCAATACAAAGAAGGAGGCCCTAGGCTCTCAGGTTGGGCCCAACCCCGAGAGCTATGGCCCCTCTAGAAACTCAGAGCTGAGATCAAATCTGACTGCTTCCCATTAAAAAATAATAATCATAAGTCAAGAGTCATGCCAATAATGGCTACAAAAGAACAAAACAGAGCTGGCAGCTTGTAGTGCAGAATGTGCAAAAGTTTTTCCAAAAGTCCTCTTCGAAGGCTGAAGCCTTATCATTTATACACCACGAGGCCCAAGCTGGCCTCCTAAATCTATGGGACTTGGCTGACCAAACTAGGAGTGAACAGCTGCTTCCACAAAATCTGTTTGGCTGCCTTCTAGATCTAGTTTTGGTAGCCTTTGGAGCTCGGAGTTGGGGGTGAAGATCCCGAGGGAGGCTATTTAATGCTATAGACAACCCCCCTAACGAATCCTCAACCCAAGCTTGGTTGTCTCCTAGCCCTTGTCTGCTTGGTTTTGCTTCACATGTGTCAAAAAATCCTGAAATGAGCACGTGTTAGCCACCTAGGAATAGTGACTACCCTTATTCGTACAAATGACATAAACATACTAAAAAATGATGCAGAAGTTATGAAAAATGAAGGATTGAGCAAAGGTAGTTAGGCCAAATGAGCCCAAAATGTTACCAAATTTGGGGCTCATCACCAACCTGAATTGATTTTTGGTCCAGCCGTAGATGGTCAGTCAAGAGTGTTGAAAAATGTGCAACAAGAAATGCTAAATTTTGAAAGTGCTAAAAAATAGCATGTCTAAAAATAGCAGTTTGGCCAATGAGCATTTTGGCCACCTTGGGTGAGAGGTGAAACCATTAAAAATAGAATCTTCTAAAAATAACATTTCTAGGTCCCTTCCTATTTTTAGCAGTCCCTAGTCTAACTATAGGAAGTAAAAACGAATTTGGTCTTAACAACAGTTTAAAATATTAATTAATTAATCTCCATGAGTTAATTAGTTATGGAAAATTAAACTTGAAGTCTTTGTGAGAACATGCAATTATTTCTCCACTAATTGGGGAATGTGTCCTTGATTTGCACCACTGATTGAGGAATTAAGGATGAGTTCTATATTGAGAGGATCAATTGACTTACTTTAACTTAGTCAAGTTCAATTAGATTAATTTAACAAGTTGTTAAATTAATGAGATACAGTTTGTTGATGCTTGCATGCATGTGACAACTGTTATTTTCATATAACTGTGTATTCACTCATGGATAACTGATGCATATCATTTTTGTCAAAGACCTAGTTGAGATCAGAGAAGGGATAGTGTACTATTAGTTGAATGAATATTTTTCCTATAAAGGAAGCTCATCCATGATGAGGATTTATCTGCTTCAGTTTTGTGCAATTAGATCAAAGGTTAGTGAGTGTGTGAAGAGGCCAATTCACACATGTGACATAACTGGACCCCAAGGAAACTGCACAAGGAAATAGGAGACTTGGAGGGCAGAGGAGAATGTTTGTGAGAAGCCTTTGACTATCTATGAGCAGCAGAGGGATTGTACTGAGAGCTAGATAGCTTCCGAGCTAAGGCTTTGTGTAATCCGGACCATATTTCCACTTGTATGATAATACAGAGATGGGGTTTTATGCAGGTGATTTCCCTGGGTAAATTCTTCTGTGTTATGTGTGATTGATTCCTTCTTATCAGTTATATGTGTTCTTATTGATGTTGCTCATGGTTGATTAAGCTTCCACTAAATTGTTTGTAGAAGTAGATCAAGTGTTTTTCTTTAGTACATTGCATTACCAAGTGATCTACAGGTGGGAAATTTCTACATGGTATTAGAGCTAGCTGATTTGTAGAAAAAGTTCTACATGCTATTAGAGCTAGCTGATTTTTAAAAAAATTCTACAAAATTCTACAAAGAGATAGTGATGTTCCTCCATTTTACTTGAGTTTAAGAATCCATCAGTTCATTCTTCATAACTCCATGCTTGACTCCGGAACCTCCCATAATTTAATGCCCAAGGACATCATGGAAAGGTTGGGTCTATATATAACTCGGGAGTATCATGACTTGTACTCTTTTGATTCTGGTAAGGTTCGTTGTCTTGGTCTAATCAAGGATTTGGTAGTATCCCTGGACCAAATCCTAGTGAAGAATGTTGTAATGGATGTGGTGGTAGTTAACATACCACCATGTTTGGGATGTTATTGTCAAGGTCCTAGGGAGCAAAACTAAGAGGCACAGTCTAGTTAGATTTCTCCTATGCTAGCATCTCGGTTTTTGGGCAATTGAGGAATTTGTACCGAGAAACCAAAATGAAATTTGTGATAACTAGCAAGGAGAAACCCAATAATCATCCTATAAATGTTGTACATACAGATTTTGAGTCATTTATTTTATATAACGATAGTGGACTGAACAATGTAGATAGTCATCTTGTGGAAAATAAAGATGTACCAGAGGTTTTCAATTGTATAAGTATAGTTTTAGATCATGAGAAAGAATGGCTGCCAAGTTCATCAGAACAACCATCAGACAAGGCAGAAAAAGGCTCAGATCAACCATCAGAGAAGGTAATAGAAAATTTGGAACATTTTGAAGAGAAAGTTCAGAAAATTGACCCAAAACAGAAATAAGATGTACAACCCCTGGAAGAGGAACATTGCCTTTGGACCATGGACTTTGATGGCGCTCTTGGGAAAGATGGAGCAGGTATTGGAATTTGGATTCAAAGTCCACATCATCAGCAAGGTGAGATCCCTCAAAATGTTAGATTATGCTCAGAAAAGTTTGCTTTTGATTGCACTAACAATAAGGTGGAGTATGAAGTGTTGATCACAGGTTTATAGATCTTGAAAAGGTTAGGTGCACGAAAAAATTCAATGTATGGTGATTCAGAACTTGTGATTAAGCAAGTCAAAGGAGAATATCAAGCTTACCATGCATGAATGAAACAATATATAAATGTGGTTTTAGATATTCTTTGGATTTTTCCTGAATACACACTTTCATTTGTACCAAGGAGTCAAAATATTATGGCAGATTCATTAGCTACAGCTGCAAGCAATTTCAAAATCCCCATTTTTTCAAACAAAAATTTTGAGATTCATGTGAACCATCGGCCCTCTGTTCCCGACAACTTGCTATATTGGCAAGTATTCTAAGATGACAAGCAGGTGAATAAATTTCTTCAGAGTGAAGGAGAGTTTGAAACCTGTTCTATCGATGAAGTTTATGATGAGGATGATCAAGTCATTGAAGCAACCCAAGTTGATATATTACAGCTAAAGGACAAAAATATTTTGAAAGGTATTCTACCTTTGGAAGACTTGTTTGATCAGGATGATGTAGCAAGGAAGCCTACATTGGTTCCTACAAAGAAAGGCATTGAAGACATGAAATTGGAACAACAAAAAAACCAAAAATGATCAAGTTGTCCAAAACATTGTCGCCCGAGGTAAAAGAGAAATACCTTCATCTATTGTTTGAATTTTCTGATGTTTTTTCTTGGGAATATGCAGATTTAAAGGAGTATGACAAGAAAACAATTCAACATACCATCCCAATAAAGCCTGATCAAAATCCCTTCAGAAAAAAGTTAAGAAGGATCAACCCAAGGCTACTACCATCCATAGACAAATAAGTGAATAGACTTTACAAGGCGGACATCATTGTTCCTATCAAATTTTTTGATTGGATATCAAATCTACTCCCAACGAGAAAGAAGACCGGAGAGATTAGGCTTTATGTAGACATTAGAAATTTAAACAAAGCATCTCTAAAAGATAATTATCCGCTTCCAAAAATGTACCATATCCTTCAGAGAGTTGTTGGCACTTCCCGGCTATCACTCTTCGATGGCTACTCTAATTTCAATCAAGTTTTAGTGCACGAAGATGATTAGGACAAGACAAAATTCACCACACCTTGGGGCACCTTCAAATATGCAAAAATGCCATTTGGTCTAAAAAATGTAGGGGCCACTTTTCAGCGTGCCACGGACATAGACTTTTCAGATGAAAAAGATGTTTTCTTGGTTGTATACTTAGATGATGTAACCATATTTTGACATTCAGATGATGAACATTTTCATCATTTAAGATTCATTTTTCAGAAGTGTAGAAAGTTCGGGATCTCTCTCAATCTGAAGAAAGGTTTGTTTTCTATGGAGGAAGGCAAACTTCTTAGCCACATCATTTCGAAGGATGGCATTCAGATTAACCCTTCACGAGTAGAAGCCATTTAGCAAATTGACTTCCCTCGCAGCAAGAAAGAAATCCAAGCATTCAATGGTAAGATGAATTTCTTACACAGATTTATTCCTAATTTGGTTGAACATCTTAGAGAAATTACCAATATGTTGCAAAAGGATAATGAGGTGAAGTGGTCCAAAGAAGCTTGCAAGTCCTTTCATGTAGTAAAGCTTGCCTTAACCACTACCCCTGTTTAAGCAGTCCTGATTACACCGATGATTTTATTATATTTTCGTTGGCTTTTGAGCATACCATGGTAGCAATATTAATAAAAAGGGATAAAACCAAGATACCAATAGCATTTTTCATTCGCAACATCAGGGATGCAGCCCTTAAGTACAACATCATTGAGAAACAGGCCTTAGCTTTGGTAAAGGCGATCAAAGATTTCAATGTTTACATTTTACATTCACATACCCTTGCTTATGTGCCTAATGCAACAGTAAAAGAATTTCTTGTGCAAAATGACCCGGAAGGTAGAAAAGGTAGATGGATAGCAGCATTATTAGAATATGATCTTGAGATCAAGCCTACCAAGCTAATCAAGGGTCAAGGCTTAGACAAACTCATGGTCGAATCAAACCTTCATGCTCTATATATCAATGTTGTAGCAGCATTGTATGACAATCAAGAAGAAGTGGATCTCGTTCAGGTATCTGAAATCTTTCTATCATCCCCTCAATATTTTGATATTATTTATGTGCTTCAACATCTAAATCCCCCTCCAGGCATGTCTAAGGCTAAGAGCAGGTCATTGAAGTTGAAGGCTTCCAAATATTGTATCATGGATAATGCACTTTATTGGAAAGATCTTGGAGGTGTGTTGTTGAACTGTTTGACTGAAGATGAGTCTAAAGAGGTAATAAATGACTTCCACAAAGGAGATTGTGGGGGCCACTTGTACTGGAAGACCACGACCAACAAAGTACTAAGAGCAGGTTACTATTGGCCTACACTTTTTGCAGATATCTATAAGGCAGTGATGAGTTGTCATGAGTGTCAAGTTTTCCAAGGTAAAAGAAAGCTTCTTCCTTTGCCTCTACAACCTATATCAGTTAATGCACCTTTTCAGCAGTGGGGCCTAGATTTCATAGGTGAGATCAATCCATCATCCTCTGCACAACACAAGTGGATATTGACAACTACAAACTACTTTATTAAGTGGATCGAAGTGATCCCAACTAGGCAAGCAACAAATTCAGTTATCATTCAATTTTTAGAAACTAATATCTTGTCTCATTTTGGTTGTCCTAATAAGATTATCACAGACAATGTGGCAGCATTCAAGTCCAAAAAGATGACTGAGTTTTGTGACAAATACAACATTAAGTTGGGACATTCTACAACATACTATCTGCAAGGAAATGGTCTGGTGGAGTCCTCCAATAAATCCTTAATCAACATCATCAAGAAACTGTTGGAGGCCATAGAAAAGAATTGGCACAAAAAGCTAATCAATGCATTATGCGCAGATCGGGTGAGTAGTAAGAAATCTCTTATCCTTTCTCCTTTTTAGATTGTGTATGGAGTAGATATTGTTTTTCCTTCATCATTAGCAGTACCAGTCATGAAATTGTTACAAGAAGCAGGAAGTGAAGAGAATGATATTTAGCGTCGGATCAATCAAATGATTCACTTAGAGCAGACACGGGATGAGGTATTTCAGAACACCTCTAAGCTTCATGAGAGGATAAAGAGAATCTATGACCGGAAAACAAAGGAAGATGACTTCAAAATTGGAGATGTGGTGCTTCATTGGGATGCTAGAAATGAAGACAAGGGTAAGCATGGTAAATTTGAAAACCTATGGAAAGGCCCTTATCATATTTCAACTTTTCGAGGACAAAATGCTTTCTTGTTGGATGAGATGAATGGAGAACCATGCTTAGGAGGACCAGTCAATGGTAGGCTCCTGAAGCATTATCTTTTTTGAATTGTCCTGGTTTCATTGTACATACATTTTAATTTTCTGCAAGTGTGAAGTAGAGAATCACTGGAGTTCGGAGCCCGAAGTGAAGGCCATGGAGCTTCACTAATTTTCTGCCATTTTCAGTATTCAGTCGCCAGTTAAAAAATTAGTTTTGAGTTAGTTTGAGTTTTTTGAGTTGTCAGCATTTACTCATGCATTTCAGTTTAAGTTTTTGACCGTATTGGCCCATATGGTTAGGCACTTGGTCTACGGTGTTCTTGACACCTCCAAGGAGCTGCCATCCCCAAATAAGGTCGATGTTAGAGTCAATATTTGCATATTGCCATCAGTGATCAAAACTCCTCTTTTATATCATATTAGTGTCCCATGTTGAATTTTTTATCATTCCACCTAGGTCCTCATGCAAAAATTTACTCACTGATGGTAGCCCAAGTTAAAACCCCATTCCCTCTCAAAAATCGATATTTGCTAGCCCACCTTCATGTGTCTTGCTGAGCATACATTGACTATAAAGGCTCATTTCATCATGTTTTGTCAGTCAAGTGCACTTGGGGTCTGGTCATTCAAGGTCCTATTAGGTCACTAGGTTTCATTTTCCAAGGTCCAGTAAAACACCATTTCACTACATAAGGCCAGAAAAGTATGAGAGTGAACAAAATAATATCCCTTTTCTAGTTAAATAATGATTTACAAGCATGTAACCATGGTTTCTAAAGTTCTAATTTTGATTTTAAGTAAGAATTTCATTCCAGTTTGTAATTTTATTCCAAAAACAGATATGTAATCCTATTTTATATATATATATATATATATCTATATATATATATATATATATATATATATATATATATATATATATATATATATATATATATATATATATATATATATATATATATAGATAGATATGTAATTTTATGTCTTTGTATGTAATAAGTGAATTTTCTCAAGCTCTCAACTCAGTTCCAAAATTCCAAAGGACCAAAAGTCAAAGGTCAAAGTATGCCAATGTATATCAAGTGATCAATTTGTACAAGAAAAGGTCAAATGTAAAGATATAGTTTCTAAGAGTAAATTGAATGACAAAAGGAAGAAAGGGGGTCCCAAGGCCCAAAACATCAATTTCATGAAATATAAAAGCCACCAAGACATCAAAAGCAAATCCATTTTCACTCTCAAAGGTCGAGCTCACACTCCCTTGGCTCACAAAGTCGGTTTTGCAGGTTCAGAGGAGAAAAATGTCTTGGCACTGTGCTTAGGAAGAAGGCGTTGTGCTTAGAGATTTGGGCACTAGATTTTTTAAAACTGGCGTTTCTCTTTTCCCTCGTAAGCCTCCAAAGCGCCAAAAATAGCTCCAAATCCTCTCAAAGCTCAACAAGATTGGGTTTTCCTCCTCTACCAAGTAAATAACGCTATTTTCCACTCATTTTCTCTTCCAAACAACACTTCTTCTTAGTGTTTGATTCCTAAGCAAAATTGGTCCCTAGGCAAGGGAAAAAACCCTAAATTCATTCCTATCTTAAAAATTTCTGCCCACAGACCCTACAACACCTTCCTACATCACTGTTGAAACCATCCCTACCCTTACACTATCTTTCCTTAGTCCCTAAACACTTTTCCTACAAAACCCTAAGACCTAGGTTTCTAAAAATCCTTAGGCAACCTCTACAATAACCTGTAAATTAATTTTCATTTCCAACTCCCTTCACATTTTCACCCCCCATCACCTCCCACAGTTCCATAACCCACCACCTCATCTCCCCAAATTTTTGTAGTCCTATCCCCATTCCCTAGACCTATTCCCACTTCCCATTCTCACCTACCTTATCACTAGGGTCTCTTGAACAAACACTATGGAGGAAGATAGAGATTATATGGAAGAAGAGGACACACAAGAAGAAGAAGACAAAGAATAGAGGAGGCCACACAAAGGAGGCAGAATCCTAAGGCTGGAGCCCACTAGCATAAATGAACTTATGGCTTCACTAATGGCAGCCTCATGTTTTCAGTATGTGGGTTGCCTTGACTTTTGAAAATTGATTGAAAGAGTTCAGCATCACCTAGTTTTGACGACACTATTTGAATCACACCATAAATACAATCAAGTAACCCTAGCAGGAGTGACCTTCACTTTGTCTACTTCTATCATTGCTGCTACCACAGGGATTCCAAACATGGGTGAGAGGTGGTTTAAATCAAAGGATTTGGAGGATCAGTATTATGAACCATTTATCAAACCACTGTACAGGAATGAAAGGAGGAGGGTGTTCCCTTTCACCTACCTTCTTAATAGGTATGCCCCCTTGATGAAAATCATCATGAAGTACTTCTCTTGTGAAGGTAGGTTCTCTAGGCTCTATACCTACCATATCAGACTACTTATGCACTTCACAAGGGTCAAATTCCTCAATATCCCATACTATCTGTTCAGAAGCATAGATAAAATGGCCTCCATTGTGAAAAAAAGAGATTATGACCAGTAGATGAACAATCTTCTCCATCACTCATTGATCAAGATCATTGTCCTTCATCACCTTGATTAGTTGCATATTTCATGGGATAATTTCAATGCCAATGAAATTTTTACTGCTCCACCAGCTCCACATGTTGAAAGTATGCCTTCTTCATCTCATCCCACTCATCATCATGTTGAAGCCACACCCCCTTCATCTCAGCCCATTACTTCTATTCCTCCATCTGATCATCCACCCTCATTATCACTACCATTATCACCATTTCATGATCATGTGGGTCACCTAGCAGAGTTGAGGTCATCAAGCCTAAGAGGACAGATGTGAGCACATTGGCACATACTTATCAGAGAGGCCAAAGGTAGGTTTTTTCCCCAGAGATTGTGGGAGGGGCCTTGCCTTCTTCATCAACAAAGTAGGTACAGAAGGGCAAGGAGAAGATGATATAGGCAAAGATCCAGTAGTAGCAGGAGGACCTCTATTAGAAAGAGCAATATTTTGACTTAGTTGACCTAAGTGAGCATGATGATAGTGAAAATACAAGCATTGTCATCAAAGAAAAGGATGCACTCATAAGGGAGATCCAGGTCAACTTGCAGATTAAATGCATCATTTCATACTATTAGAAGGAAAATAGGTAGTTAGAGACCAAACAAGAGCTCATGGACATTTAGCTCATCAAGGCAAAGAGGGAGGCTGAAAAGGCTAAGGATTTAGTTGATGAAGCATATGGAGAATATGGTGAACAGCTGGAGGAACATGTTCCAAGAAGAAGGCCAAGGACTAGAGGACTAAAAAGAGCATTAGAGCTAGAAAAATAGAAAGAGGTTGAACAAGCTAATCATCTCACCCTAAATGAACAGTTTTCTAAAATGATCAATGAAAACCGGGAGCATTGACTCGAGAGGGTAAACAACCATCTTGAAAAGCTCCTAGACAAGGCCAAAAGGGATAATGAAATTCAGAAGAAGATGGCAAAACACTATGCCTATAGAGAAAGGATTTCTAGGGAAAAACTCAAAGCTGCAAAGGAGAAAATTGAAGCCCTAACGAAGAAAAGGGATGAAAATAAACTTTACATCCTTGCTGAGGCATCACTCATGGCTTGACACACATCATCAACATTCCTCAAGCCAAATTTTGGAAATTTTTGAGCAATTTTGGGAAACTTTGAATTTTTGTGCATTTTTGGCAATTTGTGCAGTAGTCACATTGCCAAAAGCGCAATGCCCTAGGCACCGCGCTTCTCCTAGGGACCTCCACCATTGGATTCAGAAGGCCAAATACAGTTAGGAAAACCACTTTGCTAAGTTTTTTTGGGTCAAATGGCAGTCAAAAGGTCAAAAAACACCCAAAAAATCATGTTTCTACCATATTTTGGAGGCTGGTGTTGCACTTTTGTCTAGTCTTGGGAGAATCAATGTTTGGAGGGTCAAGAATTGACCATTTTGGAAAATAAAGGTAGATCTAGAAACTAGGAAGGATGGGCTTTCCAAGGAGATATCCTATGTCAATTTGGACACCAGGAACCCCTTAAAAAGTGAATCTTATGTTGACACTGCACTTAGGACAATGGCACTGTGCTTTTGACACAAATTTTCTGAGTTTCTGAGTTTTGTAAATTTTCTCAGTTTTGACAGTTTCGACTTGAAAAATCATGTTTTACCCATGTAATTGATGGATGTAAATTTAATAATGATGTTTTTACTGTTACCTAGGGTAAATACATTAGGTGAAAGCTCCTTTAATGATGTAATGAATTAGTTTCCTAAATGAGGGATGAGTCACTTTGACCACCCTACACTCTAGCTATCAGTGTAGTTTTTGGTGGAACTGCTCCTCCTCTCATGTATTAGACCCCTTAGCCTTGGAGGAGTTTGTGTTGAGGTCTATATCTTCCCTTTATTCACTCTTTTCAGGGGTTGTACTCCATTGGATATTGTATTAGTGTTTCAGACTTTAGCATGGAATATATTGGATGAGTTGCAACTATTTTGGTGGGATCCTTGTGGCATGGCATTTTGATATTGTTTCTTCTTTAGTTACATGTGTGTGAATGTTTTGTATCTTCCATGATCCATTTCACTTCTAAATATGTTTGATTTTCAAGGCATGATAAGAAAAATACATCTTCTATGCTTTGTTTTGGGAAAATCATCATAATTTGTTTAATTTCTTCAGTTTAAAAAGAATTCATGATCTTCATGATCTTTTTAGCACCTCACTAGTCTAAACCATCTCATCACTATACTACCAAGTGTTAAAGTAACTTTCCTACCTTTCCCCATCAGATGTTTGCAATTCTTATTCTCTTTTGCCCTGACCTAGTTCACTCTCTGACCTAATTCACTCATCCAGTGACTACCCCAACCAAATCAAATCAAACAAACCCTGAGCTACTATATCTAGCCTAAAACCCTAATCTATCCAACCCTCCTGGCTGTGATCCTTTGGAGAGAGCCCTCTATGGCTTGGTAGGGCTAGCTACCAAGTCAAAAGGTTGGTCTATGCTTACCTCAGCTAGACTCCTTCTCAGCCTTGGAGATTCGAAGGAGTGATAACAGAGTGAAGCCAATCCAAACCATTGCTTGAAGGTTGTGGATGATAGACCTCTCATACTGGCACTTTCTAAGGACGACCTCTTTTGGACAGGTGCAGACCCTCTCATTTGCAAAATTAAGAGGGAGTTGTATTCTAGGTTTGGAATAGTGAATTGCAAGCCCGTGAATACCTCGATGGAGCTTAAGTTTTAGAAGTTATGTGGTAGTAATGCCGGGCCAGATTTGGGAAATTCCTCTGAGTTTCATAAACTCATTCGCATTGATGTTCTTGGTGAACTTCCGTCTAGATATATGTTTTGCAGATAGCATGTTGGGCTCATATTTGGTTGAGCCTCACTTGATTGATGCCAAAAATCATTTGAGATATCTTCAGGGCACAATCTCTCATGGATTGAGATACACTGCTGGAAATGTGAAGCTGCATGATTATTCTGATGTTGATTAGGTAGGCAGTGTGGAGGATTGCAAGAGCACTTCTAGGTGGTGGTTCTCCTTAGGTTCTGCTCGATATCCTAGATGACTAGGAAGCAGAAGACAGTTGCTTTGAGCACCACTGAGACTGAATACATAGCTACGAGTATGGCCTCGTGTGAAGCTGTCTGGTTGTGGAATCTCTTCAGTGAGTTGTTTGTACACATGATGGATACCACCGTGATCTTATGTGTCAACCAGAAGGGGGTTCGATTATTGAGGAATCTCGTATTCTATGATTTCTCCAGCATATAGACATCAGGTACCACTTTATTTGGGATACGGTACATCAATGAGCAAGAATGATCCATCGCATTGGGACTATTGTGTAGGTCGCAGACATTCTGTTGAAGCCTTGGGGAAAGGTCAAATTTGTGACTTTCCAGAATGACTTGGAGTCATTGAGAGACCCTCTTATGAGGGTCATGTATGATGCATGAATTGATCTTTGGGAGCTTCAAGAGGCTTGGGGTGCTTCTTAGAGTGACAAGCAACCATAGGGCAACTGATCTTCCCCTAGTGGTGCGCTGTGTACAAGGTGAATGGTTCAACCTTCCCCTGTGATACCCCATGGTGACTTATGGATAGGATGAGTGTTTCTCCTGTCGAGGCATCCTACCCATGCAGTCTGGGACTCATGGGAAGTACCTCTCATTTAGCAAGAAAAGGGGTTAGAGACCATAGTAGTACTGGTGGACACATCGTGTATCTATCGTAATCCCTATGCTAGGATGACCGACATTGATCCAGGATCAATTAGAACTAACTTCGGGTCAGTAAGAGTGATATAGCTCACATTCTCTTGGAACTGATCTGGGATTAGTACGAGTGGTTTGAGACACTCTCTTGATATTGATCTGGGATCAATTGGAACTAACTTCAGGTCAGTAAGAGTGATATAGCTCACTCTCTTTTAGCACTGATCTAGGATCAGTATGAGTGGTTTGAGACACTCTCTTGTGATATTGATCTAACATCAATGTAATTGACTTTGGGTTAGTAAGAGTGATATAGCTCACTCTCTTTTGGAACTGATCTTAGACCAGTAAGAGTGGTATGACACACTCTCTTCATATGGGACTGAATTCGGGTCAATAGAGAACAGTATGAGACATTCTCGATCAATTCTTCTTCTTCATGGTTCAGCAGTGATGCAGGTGGCTCCAGATACACACAGGAAAAAGAGGGCTTATAGGAGCTCAACACTCAATGTGATCAGAATGCTTTTGAACTAGGACCAGAGCGTGGATCTCGTCATTTTGATTGTGGCGATGCAAACTGTTCGTTAATCTGAGCTCATATGAGGGAGAATGAGCCAGTCAAAGTTTTATTCAAAGTTGGATTGTGGGCTAGGTTTAAGTGTCCTACAATTTGACTGACCCTAGAGCATGAAACCTAGCTCTTGAAAGCGGTCAAAATTGTGGCCTCGTTAATTTGCCCAATATCCCTTATTTTCTAAAGATCCGCGAAATACTCCTATTATAATAAAAAATAATATATATATATATATATATATATATATATATATATATATATATATATATATATATATATATATATATGAGATGGCGGGCCACCACCCTCGCCACACCCAAAATATATTACATTTATAAAAAATTTCGGCCGACAGGGCATGACCCCCATCAGCCCCCCAACCATAAACCAAAGTGTTAATGTTTTAATATGGGCCGACGACCATGACAACGCCGGACCCTCCTCCAAACCCCCGTTAACAATAATTAAACTTAATATTGGGGTGGGCACGGGCCACCTCCGGTGGACCCGGCCCACACCCCCAAAACCTTACCATATGCCACGTGGTCCGGCCCCCATCGGGCAGCCCCATATATGGTGTGTACACCATGAACCAATGTACCACCACCAACCCATAAACAAATGCGCCCCCAAATATTAATGCGCCAACCTTAATTCAACAACGGGACTGCGGAGGGTATGGGGCGGGCCGTCCAATGTGGACCCGACCCCCCCAAAAACATTCATACAGTTTTTCAAAAACTGTAAAGTATTAAAACAAGAGGGGCAAGGAATCACCACCCGACCCCTCCTCAACTAATTTCGCCTTCATACCAATCTGCCAAATAGATTCATTAGGATATCCACCCAAAAATGTATATTAACCTTCATTTCATTAGTGTGCCCAAACATGGAGGAGTAGGTTCTTGCACGAAAATCGAGGCAATATTTTTTTAATTAATTTATTGTAGGTTGAACCATGATTGAGAAAAATTCTCAGGAGGGTGAATTTTTTGCAGTGTACAAATTGGACAAATTTTATGTCGATCTTACACCTCTCGGTGACACGAACTCGATGGCACAGTCAGTTTCTTGATCTAAGAAGTAGATTTACAGAGGACTCAGAGGAGGGAATCTTTGAGGAATCTAGGGGGAATCTAAAAGATTCCTTAAGTCCTAGATTTCCACTTTCTTAGAATTTAGAAATTTGACAACTGATTTTTCACTATTCAATGCCACAAACCTGATGGTGTATTTAGATTTTCCATTTATTCATTTCATTTTTTGGCCACTTCTCAAAGTGGAGTGCAAGTGTCAGCATTCAACGTGCAAGTAGCATTTCCATGAGATCCAACGCTGTGAGATTGATGATACAACCAACTTCAACAGTTTGACATCCTTTTCTTTAGATGGCCCCTGGATGCGAGGTATATGTAGTGTGTTCATGTACTTCTTTGGTTATGCATTGTGCTGCACAGATCCCTGTTTGATGTTTGATGTGGGATCTTGTCTCTTACTTATTTTCATGATTCTTGCTTGATGTGACGCATAATCATTTGTGGGATGTACTTGTTGTCATGATTCATCATGTTTTATTTGAGATCCCTTTGTCATCATGTTGATGGGATACTCTTTTTTCCCCTGAAAGAAAATTCATAATTTCATTTGGTGAAATTACATGTTGTAGATGCTAATTGGCATATGATGTACCATGGCTGTCTATCCACTGTCATAACCTAGTATTTACAATGACACCCTGATGGGTGTGCCGTGCTGGTCCATGACCAAAAATAGAAATAAAAAATTCACCCTCGTGGGTGAGTGACTGTAGTCTATATATATATACACATCAACTCAAAATTTAAATAGTTTTTGAACAAAATTTTAACAAAAAAGCTGAAAAATCAGGGGTTGTTCCCCCGATGTCGTATCCTGTCATTATATGGCCTGTGAAAGTAATGAAAGGTTCCTTCAGGTGTATGTTCTACGATCATCCACTCTCCTAGAGGGTGATGCGTTGCTTCTTTCGAAAGCTTGTCTGCAATTTCATTTCGTTCCCTGTAGATGTGAGAGCAAGAAATCTGATCAAAATGTGTTTTGAAAAAACAATTTCATCCATAATAGATCTCAGAGAGTATGCATTACAAACAGCTGAGTTGTTAAACCAATCAATCACAATCTTTGAGTCCCCAAATATTTGTATTTTCCTGCAGTGTTGAAGGATGGCAAAGTAAATCAGGTGGCGGAGTGATATCAGTTCAACATGATTATTTGTACCATTTCCCAATCCCATACTAATATGAAAATAGTGTGTTTCTGTGAGGTGTAAGCAGATGCCACCCCCACAACCATGCTGCTGAGCAACACCATTGAAATAGGCCCAAGGAATTGTTTTGTCTATTTGCTCTTGTCTAATATTCCTAGGTTTTTTTGGTCTTTCCTCTACTGGTATTTCTTCAAAGGCAGAGCAGATTTTTGAAGAGACCAGGTTCCAATTTACTGGCTTGTCTTCAAATATTATAAGGTTTCGCTTGAGCCAGATGTGCCATGAGACCAGGAGGGGTAGATTTCTTATCCTTTCCGCTGCATTGCCCCACCAGCTGTCCCATGCAGATATCATATCAGCTCCATGCCAACTCATGTTCAAATTTAGATTTGTGAGTACTTGTATGCATATGCTTGTAGTGATTGGGCAGGAGAGGAATAGATGCTCAGTCGATTCCTCCTCCTGGTGGCGAAGTACACACCAGGTAGGTCCCATGAAAGCCTGCTTTTTTAAATAGGATCTAGTGGGGATCTTATTTTTGAGTATATTCCACATCAGCAGTCTTATACGCAAAGGGGCTTTTAATTTCCAAATTGATACCCACCATCTCCTTAAGGCCTCCGATTTGGACTCAGTAATTATAATATCATAGCCCTGCTTGGAAGAATAATGGCCAATTTTGGAGTGAGCCCAAATGAGTTCATCTTCCTCATTTTTTAGTCTGACATGTGATTCTGTGAGTGCCTGTATGTAGTTTTGCCATGTCCTGTTCCATTCATTAGGAATGTTCCAGTTTTGACCAGACAACCATGCTTGAGTGAGAAAAGTGGTGTTCTGTTGATCCCCGAGCTGTTCTATATACTTTATGCCTCTATTGTTTAAGTGATTTATAAGCCCAAGTGGAAGATGATGAGAGTTCCCACTTCTGGTCCAGGGATCAATCCCAATACGAACAGAGGCTCCATTTCCAATTTTCCATAATAGTCCATCCTTGATAATGGGGAGAGTATTTAGGATGGCCCTCCAGATCACCGAGATGCCTTTTCTATTCCAGGATGGTCTTCTAATCCAGTCAATGATAGTTGAAGGCCAAATGTATTTGTGGATGATAACCTCTGACCAGAGGCTTTTTTGCTTTAGTAATAGCCAGCCCTATTTTGCAGCTAAGGCTTGTGCAAAAGCAGGAAGTTGTTTGAGTCCCCAACCTCCCCATTTTTTTGGGGTGGCTATTCTGATCCATTTGACCCAAGCAAATGGTTTTCCTTCCTTTCTTCCCTTCCAAAGAAATTGACAGCAAGCTTGTTGAATTCTGTGGAGTATCCCTCTTGGGATCCAAGCCAGTGACATCCAAAATACAGGGGTGGCTTCTAGGACTGATTTGATAAGAATTAATCTTCCAACCCTAGATAGGAACCTATGACACCAACAATTTATTCTTTTCTCCACTTTAGTGATGAGCCAGGTCTAGTCAGCAATTTTGTAACCATCAGGTTTAAGCTTGAAACCAAGATACTTAAGCCCCTCCTTCAATTCAGTAACTTGAAATGGAAATTTTTGTAGAGAGATTTGTAATTCCTGCTGAGAACAATCAAATAATGAGATGGTGGATTTATCCTGATTGATTTCCATTCCCGTTGCTCTGCAGAAGAGATTTAGAATCTCATTCATGGATGTGGTGTCCAGAACACTACCACTCAAGAAAATTAAAATGTCATCCACAAAGAGGAGATGAGTCAGATTGAAGTGATCCATAATTTTTAGTCCTCTGAGACCCCCCCTTGTTTCTTCAGAGTCAATCAACCATCTCAATCCTTCCATGACTAAGAGGAAGAGTAATGGTGATAGTGGGCATCCTTGCCTTATGCCTATGCCAATATGAAAGGAGGGAGTGGCTGACCCATTGATGAGAATGGCAAAAGATACAGAGGAGATGCATCCCATTATCCAGTTGGTGAGAGCTGGAGGAAAACCCAAATGTGTGATGATCATTCTAATGTATAACCAGCTGACTTTGTCAAATGATTTTGATAGATCAATTTTGAGGGTCAGTCCCTTAAGCTTCTTGAGCATAATGTAGTGTAGGGTTTCCTGGGTAGAGCTAATAGCATCTTGGATGTGTTTATGGTGGAGGAATGGAAATTTCTCCTGGGAGATGTGGTTGGATAAGATGGGCTTTATACGGTTGGCTATGATTTTGGAAATAATTTTGTACAGGCAGTTGCAAAGAGAGATAGGTCGGAAGTCATTGAAAGAGGCTGGTGAGTTGGATTTAGGGATCAGAGCCAAGTAGGTGAAATTTAGGGGGGGGTGGATGTGCCCAGTAGTCCTACTTTCTTCAATGACCGCCAGTAGGTCTTGTCCCAAAAGATCAAGAAATGCAGTGTAGAATTCAACCAGCCAGCCATCCGGACTAGGACTTTTATCCTTCTTAAACCATTTTAGGGTGCCCTCCAATTCCCCCATAGTGACAGGTTGTAGTAGGTCTTCAGCTTCATCCGGATTAACAAACCTTGGGAAATGTCCGACTAGATTAATGATATCCAGGAGGGTAATGGCTGTCGAGGCTGTGAAATGATTTTTGAAAAGAGAATGCCCCAGCCTGGCAAATTGAGGGTGGGTGGAGGCCCATCCAACTTGTTGACAAGGCAGCTGCCAAATAGTGTTAGAGGCCTTCCTACCATTGGCGAAATTGTGAAAAAACTTTGTGTTTCCATCACCAGCATGGAGCCATATAGCTCTGCTTCTTAGCCTCCACAATTCTTCCTTTCCAAGTAGGAGTTTTGCTTTCTGAGTTTCCAGATTCATTAGTTGGAGTTTTGTATCATTTGTTAAGTAACAAGCCCCTTTTCATCCGTGAGATGGGAAATTTGCGCTTCAATGTCCTTCAGGGTCTGTTCATCTGTTATTTTTTTCTTTTTTGACCATTCCTTTGTGAGAGTCCTAAGCTTGTTTACGCATCCACAAAAATCAGCAGCCACTCTCTGCTCCCTGAGAGGGGGTTGTGCCATCCAAAAATCTGATACCAGTTTGATGTATTCAGGGTCTTTTAGGTATCCAGAATTGAATTTAAAGGGGGCATGAGGCTTTTTTGAAGGGCTAGAGATTTGTAGATATATGGGTAGATGATCAAATAGTCCCCTAGTGCCAACCCATTGCCTGTAAAGGGGAAGGGAAAGGAGAATGTCTTCATGTGTCAGAAAGCAATCTAGTCTTCGACGCAGGGCAGCCTCTCCAGTCCTTCTATTATGCCAAGTGGGCATTTTCTTGTTCATGGGAACATCAATGAGTTTATAGGTATCTAGAAGTGTGCTCGTCTGGTCCGATATAGGTTCAATCTGTGAGTGATGGCCCCATGATTCCTCCATCCCCAATGAAAAGTTTAAATCTCCTCCGACGATGGTGGTACCTATTGTTATAGACATTTTTGTGCCTTACAAAATTGAGCATGAAATGTCCATAATCTAAGGGATCCAAAGTCCCTAAACATGTTGTTCCTACCCCTAGAGGAACAAGGCTAACTAACCACAGCAATTCACAGAAGTTCTCCACCTGAAACCACTCAAAACAAGTCAATTCAGGATCATGTCAACTGCTCCACTGAGCATCTGCGCTGAATTTCAACTCCTACACTGGCTACCTGCGTTGAATGTCAACTCCAACACTAGCTACCTGCGCTGAGCGAGTTTGGACAAGTGGCAGTCTTATTCCTCAATGTGTCAATGCTCAGGAAGCTTCCAAAATGACACTTGCCTCAGGGAATTCGACTGGTGATGAGTAAGAGGTTCCAAATCTCCAAGTGGAAGCAAGAACCTCCAAGTGGACTCAAGAACTGAGAGAAGGAGAGGACACTAGTCAGATCTCATGCTGACTCATCCTCTCTCCAAAATAACTATATATAGATCTCTCCTCCATGAGATCTAGAGGCTGGAATTTTTTTATTGCAAAGAATTGCTGTTGGTTTGAGACTGGAACTATTGGGTGCTTAATGCTTTGAAGGGGCTGAAGATAGGAATTCCATTTGCTGGGAAGGAGATGCTGGATTGGAGCCCTCTGGGTTGTATCTCTTCCTGAACCTTGTTATTCATCAATAAAGCTATCTTGGTTTCTCCTATATGCTGATGTTTTCTTGATGTATGATTGCATTAGTGTATTTGATTTGTTTCTAATCCTGAATCATTTATGAATATGTATATTTGCCTTTGTGTTGTGTTCTTCTCTTGTCGCAAGTAGCTGTTCTCTTGTGATCTCGCAGGAATCAAGTAGCTGTTCTCTTGGGCGAGCGAGGAGGCAAGTAGCTGCGAACACCCAAAGGGAAGAGGATCTGGATCGAGGGACAAACGGAAGACACCGGTAAGTCTATTGATCTCTCTTCTTTCACATTTCATAAAGGAAGAAACCAGTATAGCTGTACTCGTTTGTTGCTAAGGCACTGTCACACCTTAGGTGGATAGGATCGTCCTGCATAGGCATTTTTCCCCACAACAAATTGGCGATTCCGCTGGGGAGATTTGTTTTAGTCATTTTATTTGTGTTTACATCATTGTTTGCTTCATAGACTCAATAGCAACAATCGAACTGCTTCTGCAAAGTAGACTGCTGCTGCCTTGATCCTTCACTGGATTTTGTCTATGATCTAAACAATGGACTCACAAATGACTTGATGATCCTTTGTGATAGTCTTTAGTACCCTCTCAAAGCATCCCTCTGATTATACCTTGCTTGTGTTTCTGATTTGGCATGAAACAATTGATTTTTGAGCATTTTATGACCCAGAACCCAAGGGAAACGAGAGTTTCTCCTTCAGCGCAGACACTGTGAAGGCAGTCTGCATTTCAACGCAGGTCCCGTGAAGGCTACCTGCGCTGAATGTCAACTCCATAGTGTTGGAATTGCGCTGAACCAGTTTAGCCTTGTGCAGCTGGGGTTCTCTGCTGTCTGTTGCCCTGTTTTGATCTTTGTTTTTGCAGCCTTTAACCAGCATAGTACCAGTCTGATAACTCCTTTTCTTTGCTTAGATTCCGCCTCCTTTTGTACAAAAATACTGAGTGTTTTTATGTGTTTTTACGTCATTTACAGTTTTCCTTTGCATGAGTGAAATAATCATCCTGTAGCCCTTGATTCAGATCTGATTGACTATGATCTTAGGAGAGAGTTCATTGGCTGTTTACAGTTGATTATCATTTGCTTTTACTTATTGGTTTGAGTTTGTCTCTTTTAAGTGTCGAAACAAGTATTCATTTCGAAAGTCGCAAAGTGATTGTAATCTCTTCTACCCTTGTTGTTTTCGAAAAAGTAAACTTGTTTGTATCTGTCATTTAAAAGCAAATTCAAAGTTGTACAAAAAGCTTTCTTTGTAGGCATTAATACTAAGAAAGCGGAAAACAAACACCTGCATTGTGCATTTGCATTTTGATAAGTTTGCATGATTGATTTAGGAAAGAGTGCATTAGAGTGTGCTGATTGCTCTTTGAGAAAAGATAGTGTCTTTCTTTTCCCTTAGTAGCTAGGATTTTCAAAGTTGAAAAGATAATAAAGCTTGCTTATCATCTTAGACTGCATTTAGGAATTGTACCATACATCTCGTGGTGATCCTGAAAGGAAAACTTCTAAAAAGATCAACTTAAAATAAACTGAATGAACCTAACAACGCTTTGCAACATAACGCACAACATAGAGGTCTAGGCTAGAGACGTGTTCCGGCGTCGTTAAGCCTAGTGACTGTCGATCTCGTGGAAGGTGGGTGATTCCTCCTGAGGGACGATAGCGCTAGTACGGATTGTGCTCCCACGTACCGTCGCGTATATATTGGGAGACCCCTATAGGCATATATCCTTTATCCTTAGGAAGCTGTGTCGGCCGCCCTACTGATTGCAATGCAGTGAACACAACATTCACGAAGATCGACCGCCCGTACCTTAAAAAGTATTCTGCGGTTTTGCGAATAGTTTGGCACACCCTCTGCCTAGATCTCCAGAGCAGTTTCTTTTGGCCTTTTTCAGACTCTATAACATAAAAAGTCCATCCGAGCATTTGTCACTTCGGGCTTGTTAAAACATCGAAGGAGACTAGAGTCATCTTTAGCTTTTTCTCGACTCTTTAAAAGTGAAAAAGCAAGTTGTGTCTAAAGCGTCTAATAAAATTCATTCAATTCGGAAACACACTTTCCCCTTTTTGTATTTTAGTTGATCGAGTAATCCGCAATCGTGGAAGAAAGTCAATTGAAACCCCATCGTGCGCGGAGGCTTACGATTCAACCGTCTTTGTCTCCAGAATCGAAAACAGTATGGACAAAGCAAACCCGTTTAACCGGTTCGAAATCTCCTATCAAAGTTAGAACAAGTGTTCCGACAACATCTGAGATTCCGGTTACTCCAAACATTTCTGGAAACCCTGCCTCTATTGAAGAAGTTCAACAGCCACAGAGGGACAGTAATACTGATCCTAGTCTGAGAACAAATACTTGTGTTACTGAACCAGTTCCATCTGCAACCGGTTCAGAGAGCCTTGTTCCTCAAACAACTGTCGCTGTCGAAACAACCCCTTCTTCGGCACCAGAAATATTTTACGGACCTGACGGTCTTCCTCTTCCACCTGGTTTGATTGCGATAGAGGAAATTGTAGAGGATCCGCAAGCAAGTACTCCAACCCATTTTGGAGTAGGGGTCACTCTTTTTCCTTCTACATCAGAAGTTAGTCCATCACCAGTGGAAGTTCCTGTAGAATCGTTAGGCAATCTATTGGATAGACTCAAAATGTCTGAGCAACCGTCGACATCTAGGACTGTGTCAAATGACACAGCGACAGCAGAACTCCCTGCTGTCACTCCGACGATGTTTGCCGGTGTACCATCTGTCCCAACTAGCTCGCAACCGCTAGAAGGAGTCCACCCAGGGACTATTTCGACAGTGTGGTCTGTTCCAGTTTGTTCCTCCGGGATAATACCCGGTAACTCTTATGTTGAAACTAGACAGATTGATCCCTATGGAGGTCAATTTGGGCCATCCAGTCCCCAAGGGCAAACAATCCCCTTGAGTTCCGGATTGCTACCGTATGGGGGGCAGTATGCCCTTTCATTACCCCCTCCGGGAGGATATCCATACGGCAGTTCTCAACAGTATTCAGGTTATACTGGAGTTACGACAAGTGGTTGGGTACCTATGCTGACCCAACAGCCAAGAGTTGTGTATTCTATGCAACAATGTGTACCTGTGTCGAACATCCCTACAACGCCAGCTATTGTAACAGTGTCACAAGTTCAAACGATGCCTGTTGTATGTCAACCTCAGATTTCTCAGGTTGTAATGCAACAGCCCCTTGACCCTGTGACACAACCACAATCGCCAACTGGTGGGGCGACACAGGTCCAAACGGGTACAATTACCCCACATCTTGGTCCTACGGTTAGTATAGCGCAGCAGAACATGGCTTCACAACCGTGGCTGGTGCAATACCAACAACCACAATTCCAGCAGGTGTACCAAGGTTCCGAGCAGCAGATCTTTGCAAACAGTGGACAACCGTATATTCAAAACGGTCAAAACCAACCGCTTTACAGTGGTCAAGTCCACCAACCGTATCAATCATACCAACATCAATTACATTATGCTGGTATGCAAAGGCCTACTGCTCAGGCGATTCCATCGTATCCTGGGTACGCCTCACCTAACCTGAATCAACAGTTACCATTCGTGGCAACTTTAGAATTACCGGATTTACACCGATTAACGAACGATCCAATTGCTTACGCCCCGTGGTGGCCAGCGATTCCTCACAAGCTTCCATCGGACATTCCTAAATTCAATGGAAATCTAGGCGAAGATCCATCGAATCATGTGATGACTTTTCATCTGTGGTGTTCGTCGAACACCCTGAATGATGATTCGATAAGGCTTCGCCTTTTTCAGAGGACATTGACAGGTCCAGCAGCTAAATGGTATATTGAATTAGCTAGAGCCTCTTTCGACAATTTCAGTTCCCTAGCCATGACCTTCTTAACCCATTTTCAATTACCGATAAGGTATGAAACTGGAACAGAAATCTTAACCAACTTCAAGCAGACGACGGCCACACATATATCCGATCATATACATGAGTGGCATCATCGTCACAGGATGGTAAAGACTTACGTTCCTGATCAGCTATTAGCTGAATGGTTTATAAAGTCGTTACTTCCTGCCATAACGGAAGATGTGGCAAAAGGAGGAGTCGTAACAGAGGAGCAAGTTATTGCTCGTGCACAGTATCTAGACTTAGTATATACTCAGTCTGGCACGCTCTACGACAAAATACCTGACGCCCCTAGACCGGAATTTTCAATTCCTCCTCCTCCTAAATCAAATAGTGACTCTCATGCCGGCGACGGTGTGATTGGCACAGCAAACGCAAAGTCGACAAAGGCTTCATCTAAGAAAGCCCGTAAGACTTCGGATCAAAATGCAAATCAAGAAATTCTTGCTTCGGAAGTAAATGCCATATCAGCAGATAAAGGCAAAGAACCCAAACAACCAGGAAGCAAGAAGAAACAAAACAAAGGGAAGAAGAAGAAACAGGGTGAGTCATCCCCTGGAAAAACTTCTTCAAACCCTCCTGGAAATAGGAAATATCCATGTCAAATATGTGATGAGGAGGATCATCGGACAGTAGATTGTCCGTTAAGAGCTGAGCTTAAGAGATTCTTTAAGAGTTCTAAAACCTCAGTTGTATTAACTGATCCATTTCCTAACCCAGGTCAAAATCTGGTTGATAGTGGAAATGCTTCCCCGTCGCAAGTACTTATGTTGTCGGTTTCAAAACAGCAGAATGATGCTTTGATTTCGACAAGGAACAAAGATTACGGGAATCCGCAGCTGTCGAACGACAAAGGTAAAGATCAACCAAGTAGTTCGACAACAACTTCGACAGAAGTTGTACCACCCATCATTCATGAATTAACAATAAAACCGCCAAAGGGAGTAGTACACAAGTCGACATTTAATCCTCGCGCCAGAGTGGCGCAGCATTATAACATAGTGGAAGATTTGGCTCAATCGCCATCCGCTATGTCGACTCTTGAAGTACTACAAAATTTCCCATCCCAAAGGTAGGCTTTGTTATCGGCTATTGGTGGAGTTGATCCCAAGGATTCCAATCTTGTATCCTTTAATCACAAAGGATACGATCCTCAGTTACCAGCTCAACTAGCTTTCCTTATTCAAGTGAAAGCCCTCAACAAGACTGTTCACCGAACAATTATTGATGAGGGGGCATCTACATGTATCATGTCGATGAGTTGCTAGAAGACTTTAGGATCTCCGACCTTGTCGCGATCTTCGACGACATTGAAAGCATTCGACGGAAGGACATATACCCCGTTGGATATCCTTAATAACTTGAAGGTTGAACTAGGAGGAAAAACAGTAGAAATAGATGTCGAAGTCATCGATGGGAATCTTGACTACAACATCCTACTGGGAAGACCATGGATTTATGCCATGGCAGCTGTAGTGTCGACTTATTTCAGGAAGATCGCCTTCCCTTTTCAAGGAGGGATTACGGTCGTCGACCAACAGAACTTCCTCCCTAATGGTTCACAAGTTACAGGAAGCATTCCCATGATCCATGAGAGCAACCATGCGCTTCAAGATATTGGAGTAGGCCTACTGAAAGACCCCACAATGATGGGAACTTTCGCGCTTCCACCTCCTATATACATAGGAAATATAGCATTAGTAGCAACCTGCAACATGATATCTTCCACGAAGGTCGCAGAAGACGATGTCGACATGGATCATGCAATGGTTTTTCCCCGAAGCCCTATAGAAATATTGTAGCAATCAATGTTTCGGGCATGGGAGGCGAACCCAAATCAACGCTCGTCAAGCGTTTGGGTAGATAGGTCTAGAGAATATGGTACCCCATTAGATCCTTGGTCGAAAGTGCATGGGACTGATGAAAGAATCTTACAATCAATGTTGATTGAGGGGGCACCATGGAATGATCACCACCATCGTTCCCTTCTTCCAGAATATGAAGAAGATACTCAAAATGACCTTTATCACCCTTCAGTTTTTGAATTCCTATCAAATATTGTAAATACGGTGGATTCCGAGCGAAACTTATCCCATATTGAAGAGACTATAGCCATAAATATCTCGACTAAAACAAATGTTGTAGAGAATATTTATGTCAGCAAAGGTTGTTCCCCTTCAGAACTGGAAATATATAACGCTCTTTTTCGCGAATTCAGAGATTTCTTTGCTTGGTCATATGATGAAATGCCAGGCATTGACTCGAGTATTGTTGAACATGAAATTAAAATGTATCCTGATGTCAAACCAGTAAGACAACGGCTTCGGCAGGTGCACCCCAAGAAAGCCGCTGCCATTAAGGCAGAAGTTGAAAAGCTTCTCCATGCTGGTTTCATCTACCCGGTTCCTCTAACCGATTGGGTATCGAATATTGTCCCTGTTATGAAAAAACAAGGGACGATTAGAGTGTGTGTCGACTATAGGGATGTAAACCAAGCTTGTCCAAAGGACAACTACCCTACACCCTTCATCGACCAGATAATTGATGAATGCGCTGGATGTGAAATCTTTTCATTTATGGATGGATTTTCCAGGTATAATCAAATAAATATCCGCCCACAGGACCAGTCAAAGACTGCATTTATTTGTCCATGGGGCACATTCGCTTATCAAAAATTACCCTTTGGTTTAAAGAACGCAGGGGCGACGTTTCAGAGGGAAATGAATTATGCCTTCCATGACATCAAGAACATCGTTCAACCATATCTCGACGACCTTCCAGCTCATTCGCGAAAGCGGGCTGATCATCCGCAGCATTTAAGAGCGATATTTCTACGTTGCCGACACTACAAGATAAGACTCAATCCGCACAAATGTGTGTTTTGCGTCGGTTCTGGTCGTTTACTTGGCTTTATAGTCTCTAAGGATGGGATTCGTTTCGATCCTTGCAAGGTTCAGGCAATCATTAATTTGCCTCCACCTTCAAATTTGCTTCAGATTCAGAAACTCCAAGGGAAAGCAAACTTTCTGAGGAGATTCATTCCAAATTACGTAGAACTTGCTAAAGGTTATACTCGTCTTTTGAAAAAGGATGTACCTTTTGTCTGGGATCAGGTGGCGCAAGCTTCCTTTGATGCTCTGAAAGATTCTCTAGTAAAAGCATCATTAATGTATGCCCCGGACTATCAAAGAGATTTTAACCTGTATCTGGCTGCAGCGGATACGACCATTACGATGGTTTTAGTTCAAGAAGTCGACGGAATTGAACATCCTATATATTATTTAAGTAAAAACTTAAATGATACAGAAAGTAAATATTCTTATGTTGAAAAACTAGCGCTTGTAGCTGTTCAAGCGATTCAAAGGTTTAGACATTATGTCCTCTTTCGGAAAACTACCATTTTATCAGATTGCAACCCCATGACTTATATACTGTCGCGACAGTTGCTGGGGGGCAGATATTCAAAATGGATAGCGATCCTTCAAGAGTTTGATCTGGAATTTGTAAAATCCAAATCAAAGAAAGCCCTAGCTTTCGCAGAATTATTGTGCGATCTCCCATCGTCGTCCAACGATGAAACCTTCGAAGAGTCAATCGTGGACGAAAGTTTGTTTCTGATATCTACAAGCGATGAGTGGTATGGAGATATAATAATATATCTCCAAACCCAAAAATTCAGGCCTGACACCTCTCGCTCAGAACAAAAACGTATACGATACCAAGTGAAAGACTACATGATCGTCGGTGATACGCTTTACCGTCGTGGTATCGATACAGTTCTGAGGAGGTGTCTCACCCATGAAGAGGCCGAAAAAGCCCTGAATGAGTGTCATTCAGGCGCGTGTGGGGGGCATCAATCTGGATATGCTACAGCACAGAAAATCTTACGAGCAGGATATTTCTGGCCAACCATGTTCAAAGATTGCATAACCGCAGTCAGAAGTTGCCATGCTTGTCAAATTTTTGATAGCAAAACCAGAAGACCACCCGCACCTTTACAGCCAATAGTTGCTGTTGGGCCTTTTGCCAAGTGGGGCATCGATTTCATGCAATGTAACCCCACCTCGACCGGGGGGCATGGGTATATTATAGTCACCGTTGACTATTTTACCAAATGGGCCGAGGCGATGCCTACATTGGATAACACTGGTGAAACAGCTGCCCTTTTCTTTTTGAATCATGTAGTCGCCAGGTTCGGCGTACCACAGGCCATAGTTATAGATCATGGATCGTATTTTCGCAATCACATGATGGTTGAATTAGCTGCCAAGCTAGGGCTATCTCACGACAGCTCTACCCCGTATTATCCGCAAGCTAACAGACAAGTTGAAGCAATCAACAAGGTCCTGAAGCGTATGTTGCAAAGGATGATCGGGGTTCACAAAAGAAGGTGGCACCTAATCCTGTACTCAGCCTTGTGGGCTTACTGAACATCGATAAAGAACGCGACCGGGTTCACACCTTTCCAACTGGTGTATGGCTTGGAAGCAGTCTTGCCAATCCAGTGTGAAATTTCGTCGCTTAAACTCGCAATTGATCTCCTCCCCGGAACTTCGGAAGAAGAGGCTCGTTTCTTGGAATTAATCCAATTGGATGAAACCCTTCGTGACGCCGCTTTGGCTAACGAAGCCCATAAGAAACGAGTCAAGGTGCAATTCGACAAAAATGTCAAACCCCGTGTCTTCTCAGAAGGTGACTTGGTCTTGCTTTATGACCAAGAATCCGATAAATTGGGAGCAGGTAAATTTAATTCCTTATGGATGGGCCCCTATATTGTTAAACGAGTTTTAGCAAAAGGAGCCTACAAGTTAATGGATTATGACGGAATTCCACTGGCGCAACCCCGTAATGGGTTGTACGTCAAGCGTTACTATGCTTAAATAGTAGCCTGTATGCTTTTGTTGTATTTTGTTTTCGCTGAGGTGTTTGTTTTGGTCAAGTGATCCACCTTTTTATATTTATTGCAGATGTCAAACCTTCTGGAGACATGTGTTGGATATGCCGACGAAGCGAGTCGTAGTTCGCGGAACCTGTCCTCCGCAGCCTCGGCCATTTTTGATCCAAGCGGCGAGTTAGTAAGTTTCAGAGGTGTGTGTATTGGGCGATCAACGAATAACATCGCTGAGTATAGTGCGTTGATAGAACTACTCTCTGATGCCATCACCCATGGTATACGCCGACTAATCGTCAGGCTAGACTCACAGCTCGTAATACTACAACTCAATGGTATATATTCTGTTCGCAATCCAGCTATTTATCGCATGTTCCTAAGGGTTAAGATTTTGGAAAGACAATTTGATTCAATTCAATACCAGCATATTTCCAGAAACTTAAACACATTAACCGACTCATTAGCAAACTATGTGTTAGATAGACATTTGCGACATTTATAAAAAGAGACACATCATCGATGATTGTACATATGGATCATATAACTCAACCAGAATAAAACTCGAAAATCAAAATATATATAAGCTATTTATCGTTCATACATAATGTTCTGTAACCAAGACAAAATCGGTCATATGACCCAAAAACTCAAAAGTGCTAGGGGGCACCCTAGTCTAGTGATGCTCATGATAGCACGTCACGGCCTGTGCAATCATGTGCAAGAGACGAGTCCATCGTCTAGGCACACCAGTAGTATGCCGCTGCAACTGCAAAGGTAACTCATCAATCCTCACATCGGGAATGTCGAGAGTAAGGCTCTCAACCTGCTCCTGCACAGCTGTAAGAGTCTCTGCCACATCAAGGTCGCGGAGAATAACCCTCCCAGCAGTCTCCCCTGCTGGGGCAGCAACTGGCGCTTTCGGAAGAACTGCTGGACGAACAGGACCAACATCTGCATGCACACATGAGTTTGATTAAATCTTGATAGAATAAAGCACAAGGACATTATAAATAAGAACAGTAAACAGTAATATGGTCAAAGATTTTACCAACAGCGCCCCACTGTTCGCCATCCGGTAACATCAAATCCGGATCACCTCGGAAATCCATGCCAACATATGGGTACTCGGAATAGACCATCTCCTGGCGCTCGAACCACCTAAAGAAGGTATCAGTGAAAGTAATCTGAGATTGACCAGCATGCCTAGACATGTGGTCAACCCATCTCTGCATGCGTGGCTCAGTAGGAGAAGGCAGGTCAAGTGCAATATACTGAGGCTGCATCAGTGGTATTTTCTCCAAGGCAAAGGCAGTCAAAACAGAACCAAATCCAAAGTTCTTCAGCTTCTCGTCCTTTACCTTGGTCAATTGATTTTTCATCTGAACAAGTACTGCATCACACCAGTTGAATACTTTCGGTTGGAGACACTCCAAGGCGTGCTGCACATAGGACCTGTTGGCAACATGTAGAGATGCACTACCGGCCATCCTACCAATAGTATACAGAATGGACCTGAGAGACCTGTCAGTAATCTCACGGATAACAACCTTGCCATCTCTGCTCGGCTGGGACCCCTCCCTGCAATACTGGCGGACATAATCTCTCACGGAGTCATTCCCTCTGGCCGAACTTGACAAAGAAATGGGGGCACCCCGCCTTGACAACCCAGTCAAGAAGTGAATGTCCACTATGGTCAAGGGGATGAATTTTCCCCTAATCTGGAATACTTGGTTGATGGGATCCCAAGCATCAAGCATATACTGCAGTAAAGAAATCTGTGCTCTCATGCTAGAGATACGAAAGAACTTCAGCAGGCCACAGTTCCGCAGCGCGTTCACCGTGACAGGGTCATGGAGGGAAATCATGTCCTCCTCTTCATGTTCTCGTTCTCGCCATGTGAGGGTCATTTTGCTCAAAAGTCCCTGCAAAACAAACAAGAGAAAGAGTAAGATCCTGGATTTGATGAAAAACTGGCAAAATTTCATAAAAAACTGTGCAATAGAACTGCTTTTCTATGATCAGCGCAAGTGGCTAGTGTCCTACCTGCATTGAAGGTCAAACTGCCTTAAGGCAGCTTGAAATTCAGCGTAGGTTTCAAATGGAATGCCTGCGTTGATGGCAGAGCGCCCTAACAAAACCCCAGGGGCTCATGGGGGCAGGAAAACAGGCACAGAATGGAAAAAGGAAACCATGAAAAGAAAGAGCTAGAGTTTAGCTCCTACCTGGTCCAGACGGCGCCGAGAATCGTCCACAGAATCTCCCGAAATCAGCTAGTGAAAATCAAGGGGGAAGAGGCACCTCCAGAGCTCCAACAAACCAAGTTCAAATGAAATGGTAAAATGAGAGGTAAAAACACCTTTTAATGGCTTTTTACGTAGTTCAAAGAAAAATATTAGGGTTATAATCTCATTTTCATGCAAATATTATTCATTTCTAACTAAGTTTGATGCAGCAATTGAGGATACAGTACTATCTTTGAAAAGGGCAAAGCTAGTCATGGTAAAAATCAAAATATTTGACCATATAATAACGAGCAGTTTTAGCATAAAGTTCATGCTCGTTAAAAAATAAACGCCAGATCCGAGCAGTTTTAACGCGGAATTCATGCTCGTTAAAAAATAAACATAAGCTTGAGCAGTGTTTTGGCGCATTCAAGCTCTTTAAAAAATGAACCCATTACCGGTAAAATAACCATTGTGTACGTAACCTTATCAGCCATAAAAGCCTTGGTCGTGTTTGCACCTTCACCTCCACTTTTCATTTGGCTGATCATTTACCTCCATATGATTGTTTACCCATTTTGAGGAACAAATGCGAAGAGTGATTTCACCTAGCCATCCTTGTGACACTGCCGTGATTGGAAAATTCCAACCTGTACCTGGAATCAGCTGCTAACCCTGTTCATCACTCGTTCCTCAAAAGACGAGTCTTCTTTAAGCTCTTTTCAACTGACTCGTAAAATATGAAAAGATTGCCGAGTTTTGGCCTTCCAGCTCGTTAAAGCGACCGGAAGTGCTATCCCTCCTCTAGATTTTAATCTTTTTGGACCTGAGGGATTATTGCACAAAAAGATCGAGCGCTTGTTTTGTTCGGCTCGTTAAAACTATCGAAAACTCATCCCTTCTATATTGTTTTATACATTTTCGGACTTAAGGGATTAGATGACGAAAAAGGAATTTTGGATTTAACTTTATGTACCTTTTCAGACTCTCTAAAAATGAAAAGGACCGAGTTATCCTTGTCGTTAGACTCGTTAAAATCACTAAATAGCGACAAACTTGTCTTTAGACGAGAACGAGTTTCACTATCGCTAGGCTCGTTAAAACGTAGCGATGGCTTGCCCGAAGGGCAGGTTATAGAACAAGCATATGTTATCCTCCTCAAGCTTGAAAAAAATAAAGAGGTACTGGTCAGCAATGACTGGGGAAAAATTGGGAGAAAACTAAAGAAAACTTTGATGGTAGCAGGTCGCTCTTGAACATGACACTTTTCCTCCGTACCACAATCGGGTTGGGTTGTCTCATTCACTGGTCACATCACCATGGTCTCGCCATACCATCCATATTTGGGGTAATGCTACCAATCCATCGCATCAGTGTCGCCATATGTTCAAGAGAAGTCATTCAGAAAGAGTCAACCGGGTCCCATCCACTGCCATACATTATCCTTCATCCATTCATGACCGCCACCCTGAATCATATGTCGCAGATCGTTTTCACCTCCATTAAAATCATTAGCTCCGTTCTGTGTCACTGATGTGGGATTCATCAAGGCCCTCCTTTGACGGATCGCTTCTTGTCGACATCAGCTCATTATCCAAGAAGTTGATCTAGGAACAACCCCTTCAGTACTTTGAAGCTTGCATGCCTCAATGGCAAGTTTCTCACTTCCGGCGACAGGTATACATTAATGACCTTCGACCAGAAGATTTTGCGTGGTGTTCGACGCCAAGTCCTTTATTCACACCACGTGAATTGTACTACAGTACCTTGAGGGTCATTATCATTATCGGTGATTCCTCTCGCGCTTGTTAACGGTTTACATCATTGATCGGTAATCAAGCGATGTCTTTCCATGTTCGACTTCAGCGCAATTCTCACATGGATCGACTTGTACTTAGAGTGAAGATCGAACGAGTTTGAAGACCCCGGATCTAGTTTCATCCATCCGGGCTGCGATATATATTCAGGAAAAATAAAGACATTTGACATGTACATCGTTGCAGCAGATGATCATCCTACTCAAAGGATGATAATTTCACCAAAATTATCAGTCTACCATCAGACGATCGTCTGTTCTATGTACAAAAATGAATTTATAAAGTTGAGCATGGGAATGCCCGCCTCAGCTAGATCATGAAAGCAATATGAATCATAATTTATTGTATTGTATCTTATTACAGGTCTCCTCCCAGCAAATGGATGAACTTCGGACCCTCCTGGATAAAGCATTTCACCCGATAAACGACCTCATACTTTAGGGGGCAACTGTTATAGACATTTTTGTGCCTTACAGCATTGAGCATGAAATGTCCATAATCTAAGGGATCCAAAGTCCCTAAACATGTTGTTCCTACCCCTAGAGGAACAAGGCTAACTAACCACAGCAATTCACAGAAGTTCTCCACCTGAAACCACTCAAAAACAAGTCAATTCAGGATCATGTCAACTGCTCCACTGAGCATCTGCGCTGAATGTCAACTGCTACACTGGCTACCTGCGTTGAATGTCAACTCCAACACTAGCTACCTGCGCTGAGTGAGTTTGGACAAGTGGCAGTCTCATTCCTCAATGTGTCAATGCTCAGGAAGCTTCCAAAATGACACTTGCCTTAGGGAATTCGACTGGTGATGAGTAAGAGGTTCCAAATCTCCAAGTGGAAGCAAGAACCTCCAAGTGGACTCAAGAACTGAGAGAAGGAGAGGACACTAGTTAGATCTCAAGCTGACTCATCCTCTCTCCAAAATAGCTATATATAGATCTCTCCTCCATGAGATCTGGAGGCTGGAATTTTGTTATTGCAAAGAATTGCTGTTGGTTTGAGACTGGAACTATTGGGTGCTTAATGCTTTGAAGGGGCTGAAGATAGGAATTCCATTTGCTGGGAAGAAGATGCTGGATTGGAGCCCTCTGGGTTGTATCTCTTCCTGAACCTTGTTATCCATCAATAAAGCTATCTTGGTTTCTCCTATATGCTGATGTTTTCTTGATGTATGATTGCATTAGTGTATTTGATTTGTTTCTAATCCTGAATCATTATGAATATGTATATTTGCCTTTGTGTTGTGTTCTTCTCTTGTCGCAAGTAGCTGTTCTCTTGTGATCTCGCAGGAATCAAGTAGTTGTTCTCTTGGGCGAGCGAGGAGGCAAGTAGCTATGAACACCCAAAGGGAAGAGGATCTGGATCGAGGGACAAACGGAAGACACCGGTAAGTCTATTGATCTCTCTTCTTTCACATTTCATAAAGGAAGAAACCAGTATAGCTGTACTCGTTTGTTGCTAAGGCACTGTCACACCTTAGGTGGATAGGATCGTCCTGCATAGGCATTTTTCCCCACAACACCTATGACAAGAGGGTGGTCAAACATGGAGTGCCAAAACTCAAGTCTGTTTTGGTTAGGAGCATATATGTTAATCACCTTTAACTGGATCCCCAGTTCACTCACAAAAATATCCATGCCAATGAAACCTATTCCGCCCCAGGATGAAATATGCTTGACTGTTCTAGGGTTGATTCCCATGGCGAGACCCCCCGATCTGCCAACCGCATCCAATCCTTGGAAATACCAGCCCGGGAGGATGGAGTGAAGGGTTTTGGATATGATATCAGATGAACCAAGAGTTTCCTGGAGTAGTAGGATGTCACAGTTGGAGTTGTGCAATAGACATTTTAGAGCCAATCTCTTATTGGGGTTGGCTAGTCCCCTGCAGTTGTAGGAGAGCCAGATCATGGGGGAACAGGGATAGAGGGCTCAGATGCTCTAAGTGCCCTTTCAATAGTGGTTTGACAACCCTGTGCCACGTCAGCCACCATTGTTCTAATGGCTATTTTGATCTTGGATGGGCACCCTCTAGTGGGCTTTGAGTTAGTTTTTCTGGGGGAAGAGCCCAATCCAAGTTGAGGAGAAATGTGCCGAGATCTGGATCTGAGGTTGTAGGGATGTGACCCTGTCCCAGAAGGGGGGGAGGTATATGGGGGGGGGGGGTAGAATTACCCCGGAGTGATGTAGGTGTAGTTGAGAAAGTGGGGGGAGGGGGGATAATTGTGCAAGAGATGGTGGGGATGGAACAGTGGGTGGTGGTATGAGGGGTCATAGGAGTATGCAATGAAGTAATCATAACATCTGATAAAAATATAGAGGTTATGGGAATAGATTCATTACCCGGATGGGGAGCCAATCCCGCAACAGATTTGGAGCACGTACGAGGTGGAGAGGGAGGAGTCTTTCACAGATTCTTTGCCTTTTGTGTCACCCCAACCACAACCTATGGTGGTGCCAGTCCTTGTTGTTGGTCACACATGTTCTGCTCCTCCGATAGATTATGTTTTTCCCCACGAGAGGTCTCCGATGCCGGTGATGAAAGGTACAGGTGACCCACTTTGTGGCACCTCCTACAATGGAAAGGGACTCCTTCATAGTCAAGGAGCTGTCTACGAGAGAAATGTCACCTGTGTAATGTGATTTTCTCTTCAAGTCCCTCCTTGGTATCAAGGTGGACCAGAATCCTTGCCATGGTCATAATGCCGGTTTTCGCATAGGATTGATCGTGCTTAAGGTAAGTTCCCAGTGCATCGCCAATGCGTTTGAATACCTGGGGGGTCTAGAACTGCATGGGTAGACCAGGAAGTCTAACCCAAATAGGTCATGCTCCCAACTGTTTGCACTCCAGATCAAAAAGAGGATCCCATCTCTTGAGTAGTATAGGAGCTAACTCTATATGCCAATAGCAAGATAGAATCCAATCCATGTACTCCTCCCTGTGAAAGCAGAGGGCAAACCAACCTCTAGCCAAAACCCTAATAATAGGGAGTTCCTTCAACAGAGAGCCCTAGACTTCCATGGTCCATTGATGAAAGCGCTCCACCAAATAGTTCCTGCCACGAACTTGCCGTGTCTAACGCATCTCCCATAGGAATGTCTTCACTGAAGGTCAGGTTTATGTTAGAGTCCACCGCTCTAAGGCACCGACCCTTTTTGGGCTTGTTCATGTGTCGAATCATAGGATGCTCCCCAGGTAAACTTTTGCATGCTTCCAAGGAGCTGTGAGGGGTAGATAATGCAGGTCTAGGGTTTGGGATGGGTGAGCTAAAACATCCAGGTCAAATCGGTGAGTTAGAGTTAACACTATAGGAGCTTGGATGTGCGTAGGATTGAGCAGGGTGTGAGGGGTTAGAAGGGCTAGCCAGAGCGAAAGAGTAAGAAGGTGCGTTCAGTGGCATGGAAGGATGCAAAAACGGGGCTAGGGGAGAGTTGAAAGTGGGCGAGGCCTGTAGACTGATGCTGAGCAGGTTTAAGGTAGCTGGTGAGACTGGAGGGCATTCCAATCTGGGGAGGTCTTCAATGTTGACAGTAGGAGGGAGTCGTTTTCCGGTGGAGGGCATGTGTTGCAACATCAGTAGTGCATTTGTCGCCCGATGAGATTTTTTCTGCTTGGGACAAGTGTCGAGACCCGCTTGATGAGCCCAGATCTCTTGTTCGAGCATCGGGTCCTCCTCGTAGTCCATAAGGTCCTCTTCTACCATCGCTGACCGATAGTAAACTGACCTCCGTAATACCAGGGGAGAGTAACAATACTGTAGAAATGATGTTCACAAAATATAGGCAGAAACCCAACTACAGTAGACAACGCGGGATGGGTCACGATGTCAAACTAGATTTTTATTCAGTAAATGTGGTCAGACCCGCGTAGTTAACCCCCAAAGAACCCCATAGCAACTGCCGCGAGGTTACAGAACCAGGTCTCCATTGTAACCTAGGGTTTTACCACCATCGCCAAGGGTTTCCAGCACCCTGCACTTGCCATCGCCATCGCCATGTATGTTTACATTGAGATCCCTTTTATGCCAAATTGGCGGGATGCTCATTATCATCATGCATGAATATGTGTCATACTGATAGGAGTCCTTTTGACTGAGAGTTCTTGTAGCAGAACATCTCTTGGAGCCACTCTTGTGTGAGGGAATTTTCCTTGTATGATAGCGACATCATCTCTTATGTACATCATCACTATTGACAACACTTAATGCAGCGACCTACACCATCTTGACACTGGGGCCTGGAGACGTAGTCTCTCCTGAACGAACTCTGTTATCAACAGCTTATGTTTTCATGTGCTGATGATTGTCATGTTCCTCTTCTTTACAACATGCAGATGTATTCATTTATGTTTTTTTTTAAATGCAATTTAACACATCACGAAAGTAAAAGGTCTTGGAAGGGTCCTTTGTCGTACTCGGACTTGAATCAAGTGGTATCAGAGCAGTCTTTGCATGGATGTGAATTGCAAGCGTGAACAATGGAATGTGCAGTGACAAAGGATGAAAAAGCAATGTACGGAACCATGCTCAAGATTTCCAAAAGGGTGGAAATAATGTATGAAACTCTACAGAAAGAAACAGAGGAAAACGAGGATTTCAACTTCAGTTGCAAGCCACGGAAGAGGCCTCGGAAGAATTGAAGTGCAAGAACCAAAATCTTCAAATAGAGAACGTTGAATTAAATATGTTTCTACATGAAGAGAAAGAGGAAAAACAAAGTTTGCGACGACAGTGGAAAGCAAAGGACGAGGCCTTGGAAAAGTTGCAGTGTGACCCATGTGAGGTAAAAAGTAATTCTCTGAATTCATGTATGTGTCCTGATGATGATTTCACTATTTTTGAAAATCATACCACAGGAATTGGCTCCAAACTGTTGAAGAGAATGGGGTATGAAGGAAAAGTCTTGGGCATTAATGGCCAAGGCATTGTCAACTCCATCAAATTAGAAGAATTACCCTGTCAGGCAGGACTTGGGTATGTAAGAAAGGAAGTTGGGGAATGCACGGAGACAACAAGTGAACCACCAACAATAGATGATGAGCAGCCCTCATCAGTTCTTTCCAAATCAACAAAGGAGGTAAAATATGTTGATTTCCTTTTGGTTTCATCTTCACATAGTATGATTTCTGTTGGAGATGTGGAGATCCCAATTACAGGGATGAACATGAGGCTCCTTACAACAAAGAGGCATGAGGAGGAAAAAGAACTTGGTGTTAATAATCAAGACATAACTCAACGATTGGAGGTTAAGCAGAGACCTCAATTTGGAGGCTTGGGATACACCAAAGGAGAATGCTCGAAGGTGTCAAATTCTTCTGAGACATCGTCGAAATCATCGAGGAAAGAGAATTATGCGAACACATCCCCATCATCCCATGGCAGTGCCCATTTTAGGGAAGGAGCTGAGGAAAGCTCTCATCGCCATACTTACACAAGAGACAGCAAGGAAAGATATAACCAGTCTTGACATTCAAATGTTCATTTCAATTATAATCATATTTTTAATAATGAATGTAAAACATGGCATCGAAAAACATGTACCTTTTTTGGATTACATAACCATACATTTTTTGGATTACATAACCATACATTTTTTAAGTGTTGGAAAAGAATAGCAGCACCCAACAGGAGGATGCGTGAAAAACCCTCTCAACAACAGCTAAAGTAGATCTAGAAGAAGAATATCTATTGCAGTCATTGCAACAGAGTGGCCATCAAAGAGCCACATGTTGGAGGCTCCATCCAGAGCAGTGCCTTAAAGACAAAGTGTCAGTGCATGAACCAGGTGAAATGATTGTTCAACAAGCAAAACCACCATAGGGGGATGATCCATTCACAACGATAAGTGAAAAATGGTTTCTAGATATGTTAGCTTATCATGGTTGTGCTTTTGTAAATCATTTGTTGCATTTTAAAATGTAAAAGTGATGATGTGTTTTCTATCACTTGTTAGGCAACAATGATATCTGGTCTTATTTTGAGTTGCATTTTAAACTCTGAAAGTGATGTCGTGTTTCCATCACTTGTCAAAAAATAATATTGTTTGGCCTTATTTTTGTAAACCATGTGTTGCGGTGATAATGTGTTTTCCATCACTTGTTGGAGCAGCAATGATATGTTGGCCTTGTTTTCGTAGCTGGGGTATTGTTTCCATTTTGATGTAAGCTTGACCACTAAGTATGTGTTATAAACTCATGGCAATTGTGGGATGCTTGGGTCATTAGTTGGCCATGAAAGTCAAGCATGTAATTTGCAAAAACAATGTACTACAGGTTGTAGAGATTGCAGGTGTCGGATCATCGCTTAAGGCTCTGAAGAACAAAGGGGAAGGAGATGGAAGCGAGATCTTTCAGGACGCTTGTGATGTAGACAAAGTATAGAGAAGCTGCAGATTATTTTTCATGCTTTTGGACGGCCAAAAGCTCCCCAATGGGGAGGATTGATCCAGGTGGCTCTAGAGACATACACAGGACAAAGAGGGCTTATCGAAACTCAAAAATCAAAGTAATCGGAATGCTTTCGAACTAGGACTAGAGCATAGATCTCATCATCCTGATTGTAGCGGTGTGAATGGTTCATCAATCTGAGCTTGTATGAGGGAGAATGAGCCAGTCAAATTTTTGGTCAAAGTTGGACTGTGGGCTAGGTTTAAGTGTCCTACAATTTGACTGACCCCGGGGCATGAAACCTAGCTCCTGAAAGTGGTCAAAATTGTGGCCTCGTTAATTTGCCCAATATCCCTTATTTTCTAAAGATTTGTGAAACACTCCTATTATAATATAAAATAAAATAAACATATATGAGGTGGCAGGCCACCACCCCCAAAATATATTACATTTATAAAAAATTTGGGCTGACAGGGTGTGACACCCGTTGGCCCCCCAACCATAAACCAAAATGTTAATGTTTTAATATGGGTCGGTGGCCATGACCCCGCTGGACCCTCCTCCAAACCCTCATTAACAATAATTAAACTTAATATTGGGGTGGGCATGGGCCACCTCCAGTGGACCAGGCCCACACCCCCAAAACCTTACCATATGCCATTTTCTATATTAAAGTGGGGTCGGTGGGGATTGAACCCACTTGGCCCATGTGGGTTGGCCCCCACCAGGCGGCCCCATATATGGTGCATACACCATGAACCAACGTACCACCACCAACCCATAAACAAATGCGTTCCCAAATATTAATGCACCAACCTTAATTCAACAGTGGGACTGCAGAGGGTATGGGGTAGGCCGCCCAGTGCGGACCCAACCCCCCCAAAAACATTCATACAATTTTTCAAAAATTGTAAAGTATTAAAACAAAAGGGGTGAGGATTGACCACCCGGCCCCTTCTCAACTAATTTCGCCTTCATACCAATCTGCCAAATAGATTCTTTGGGATATCCGCCTGAAAATGTATATTAACATTCATTTCATCAATGCACCCAGACATGGAGGAGCAGGAGCACACACAGAAATTGAGGTGATATTTTTTTAATTAATTTATTGTAGGTGGAACCATGATTGAGCAAAATTCTCAGGAGGGTGAAATTTTTGCAGTGTCTAAATTGGGAAAATTTTATGTCTATATTACACCTCTCAGCGACATGAACCCGATGGCACAATCAGTTTCTTGATCTAAGCAACAAATTTGCAGAGGACCTGGAGGAGGGAATCTTTGAGGAATCTAGGGGGAATCTAAAAGATTCCTTAAGCCCTAGATTTCCACTTTCTTAGAATTCAAAAATTAGATAGTCAATTTTGCACTATTCGATGTCGTAAATCTGATGGTGTATTCAGATTTTCCCTTTGCTCATTTCATTTTTTTGCCACTTTTCAAAGTGGAGTGTAGGTGTCTGCATTCAACGTGTGAGCAGTCATTCCATGAGATCCAACACCATGAGATTGATGATACATCCAGCTTCAGCAGTTTGACATTTTTTTCTTCAGATGGCCCCCAGATGTGAGGTATATGCAGTGTGGTCATGTACTTTTGTTATGCATTGTGCTGCACAGACCCCTGTTTGATGTTTGATGTGGGATCTTGTCTCTAACTTTTTTTCATGATTCCTACTTGATGTGACATGGAATGATTTGTGGGATGTACTTGTTGTCATGATTCGTCATGTTTTATTTGAGATCCCTTTGTCATCATGTTGATGGGATACTCATGTTATCGCCATGTATGTTTGCATTGAGATCCCTTTTATGCCAAATTGGCGAGATGCTCATTATCATCATGCATGAGTTTGTGTCATACTGATAGGAGTCCTTTTGACTGAGAGTTCTTGTAGTGGAACATCTCTTGGATCCACTCTTGTGTGAGGGAATTTTCCTTTATGATAGCGACATCACCTCTTATGTACATCATCACTATTGATAGCACTTAATGCAGTGGCCTACACCATCTTGACACCGAGGCCCGAAGATGTAGTCCCTCCTAGACGAACTGTGTTATCAATGGCTTATGTTTTCATGTGCTGATGATTGTCATGTTCCTCTTCTTTACATCATGCAGATGTATCCATTTATGTTTTTTTTTAATGCAATTTAACACATCACGAAAGTAAAAGGTCTTGGAAGGGTCCTTTGTCACACCCAAACCTGGATCAAGCAGAGCAGAGAAGTGCAAGTCATTGATAGCAGAGATAGTACAGTCTGGAAGATGGTTAGCGGATGGAGTTCTCCCTAGTTGAGAGGGAGTGTTAAAATTGGAAACCAGGGCAAAACTCCATGTGGGTCATCTCATTTATGGCAGCTGATATTTTTCTTGGATCCCTCTCATCGAGAGGTGTATGATTGCTCTAAATATCATCCAGTTTCGATAAGTATTCATGAAGATATGAATTTATTTGTGTTATGGGACAACTCATCAAGGTCGACCAACAACCAAATAACCCCCACGTGTGCTTAACGTTTTAGTATAAAAGGAGGTGACTTGATAGTCATTTGGACACACACTTCACTCTTGATTTCTCTCTACTTGTTTTGGGTTTTAGTGGAAGAGAAGTCTAAGAGGAGGATGCCCTAGACATAGTAAGGAAGAAGCCTAAACCTTGAAGTCTAAACACAGTCCTAGATGATGCCCTAGCAAGGAAGACACAGTCATGTTATGCCCTAACCCTCTACGCTATCAAGGAAGACTGTCCTCATCTATACGCTGTCCCAATGGTGACCCTAAACGCAGTAAAGAGGCTCCCTAAATCAATGTTTTAAGGATGCTCTAACCAACAAAGAGGGACAAAACAACATGGTGTTTTATGGTTGTTTCTAGGGTATGTTTGAGGGCCAAATTGCTATGAGGGGAGGCTGAGACAAATCCCTAAAGGGCTGAGGCAAGGAAAGGTTGGTTCAGCCTGTGTGGAGGTGTCTTGGGTGCAAGGAAGAGTAGCATATGATGCAGTAGGTGGGCCACAGGTCCTCACTTTCTTTGGAAGGCAATGTGGAGCTTTTTAGGGGCTATATATGCCTAGGACAACAGCCAAGGGTGTTAGCACCTGTTCAAGGGTAGGCCACAATCAAGGAGGGTTGTTTTGGTGGCTCATCAAGGGTTATTATAGCATGGAAATATGCCCTAACCAGTCATAGACATTACAACAGTAACTCAAACTTGGAGCAACAGTTGTGATGTGCATTGGATTCGTTCTTTGGGCCAGTTTGGATCAGATTTTTGGGAAGTCTGTGGGAGCCAAATTGGTGGCTTGACATAGGAGAATGGTACATGGGACATCAAGTACATGTTGCAATAATCATGGTGCAGCAATGGTACTTGGGACAACATGGTACATGAGACAGTGAGTACATGGTGCAACAATGGTACTTGGGACAACAAGTACATGGTGTAGCAATCATGGTGCAACAATGGTACTTGGGACAACAATGATACTTGGTGCAACAAGTACATGGTGCAGCAATGGTTCATGGTGAAGCAATGATACTTGGTGCAACAAGTATATGGTGCAACAATGCTTCATGGTGAAGCAATGGTACATGGTGTAGAATTGGTACAGCAATGGGAGCTGCAACGAGTACATGTTGTATAGTGCAGCATAGTCCACATAGGAGCAGCAATGCATATCATAGCTCAACATAATACAACAGTACAATGATGGGTACAATAATGATTAGTGAAGCATGATGAGATGCAACATAGTGATGATGGGTGCAGCGTGGTGCAGCATGATGATGAGGAGTAGCACAATGCTAGGTGTAGCATGGTGATGGAGTCACCTTGGAGAATCAATTGAAGTAGCATGTCTTCAACTGAGTTTAGCTACCTCATGTATCATCTTCTTAGAGATGACCTATTCTCTTATTTATATAAGTCAAAGTGTTGACTTCTATTGTAAATGTATTATCTCTCTCTCTCTCTCTGATGAACTATTGAAGAACATATAAGAAGAATTGATCAAGGGTTTCCCCACATTGGGGTTTGTCCCTGGCTAGCGCCACATCTTGTGTCCTCTTGTCTTGGCTTGTCTTTCGTGATTTATGTTTATGTTCTATCTGCAATTTGCTATTATGTTGATGTGATTGCTAATCTAGAAAAGATATTGAGCTTGTTAGAGTTAGTATTTGCATACTGCCATCAGTGATAAAAAATCCTCTTTTCATATCATTTGAGGGTCCCATTCTGAAATTTTGTCATTCCACTAGGTCGTCATGCAAGAATTTGGTCACTGAAGGTTGAATTAGGGTTTCCTTTACTCCTTTTAGAAATTTACCCCTTGTTGGCTCATTTCAACCTTGCTGGGTATCCATTGTCCATAAAGTTAATGACATCATGCCATCACATTAGTCATGTCATCTTGAAATTCAGTCCTTCAAGCTCTCATTAGGTCTTTTAGGGTTTTTCAAGGTTTCATTAGGTCATTAGGGTTTCCAAGGTTCCAATAAAACTCCATTACATTGCATAAGACCAGTAAGTAAAGGGTGATCAAATAACATCCCTTCACCATGTGAAGATGATTTGTAAAGAGAAATTCTTATTTCATCATGTAATTTTATGTTCACTATATGTAATAAGTACTGTTCCTAAGCTGCCAACTCAATCTCTATATGCCAACTTCATTAAAGCAAAGTCAAATTCAAAAAGTTCTCAAAGACCATCAAAAGATAAATTTGTCAAAGGAAATAGTCAAGTGAAATGGTAATGTTTAAAAAATTGAAGTGAATGCCAAAGGGAGTTGTCTTTTCCCAAGGGTTCCTAAATCATCATTTTCCATAAGCACTAAACTCTAATTTCCTCTCCCACTGAGCTAGGGTTGGCTATGGAATCACACACATTTGAACAGAGGAGGCATAAGGGATGTCATTTGAGAAAGTATGAGGCCATTCCAACTCATAAAAATCATGTCTCCATCATTTTTCAAGAAGTCATTCCAAGAGACAAATCATTTGCCACACATAGGGCCAGTTTTTCTTATGTTCTAGATCAAATAGGGATGAATTTGGGAGAAGTGAGAGAGGTTTTTTTCCATCATAGGCCAAGGATGAAGAACCACCTTCTGTTTTTACATAGGTGTCATGGTTTTGGATAAATGTCAAAAATACAATTGCTACAAGAGAGTTGCTGCACTTCTGGAGTGATCTTGGGAAAATGAATTTTTCTTCTAGCTGGAGTGTTCAAATGACTTGCATGATGCATCAAATGATAACTAGACAAAAATATATTTCCAATGCACTATCATGAGCTCAATTTGGAGTTGAGAAAGACCTCTTAAAAGTTTCCTTCAAGATCACACTTCATTTTTGCACTCCCATTTTGCACGTTTTGACCAGTATTGGGAGAATTGATTTTGAGGGGATATAATTGATCATCTTCAGTGCTTGATAGGTCCATTGTGTAGCTAAGAGAGAGATATTTCTAATGAGCTATCATGGGCACAATTTGGAATTCGGAAAGACACTCAAAAGTCAATTTGAAGTCGGCGATGCGCACTTCCTTCTGGCACTATGCACTTGCCCATAAATCAGCAGCACAGTCAAATGCGCAACGCCCTAGGCGTTGTGCACTTTTTTGGGGCACTATTTGGAGAAATGAAAACCACCACTAGATGCAAAATGACAAATACATATAATAAAACCATGTTTCCAACCCTGTTTTTCAAAACTGGCAGGTGAAAAGGGCAAAAAACTAGCAAAACATCACATTTTTGCCCTCTTTTTTAGCTAGGTGCTGCACACTTGACCAGTCTTGGGAGAATGACGTTTTGGAGGGACAAATCAATCCCATTTTGAAAAATAAAGTCATATATTGAAACTAGACAGGATAAGATTTCTAATGATCTATCATGGGCTCAATTTGGACATCACGAAGGCAGTCAAAAGTACCCTACAAGATGGAGGGCGCACTTGAAAATTTGCCCGATTTTTCACTGATTTTCTCTAGTTTTGATTTTCATCCTTGGGAATCAACTTTTTACTGATGTAATTGATATGGTAAATGTAATTATGGTCTGTTAAATTGGCAACTAGGGCCAAACTCCATGTGGGTCAGCTTATTTATGGCAGCTGATATTTTTATTGGATCCCTCTCGTCGAGAGGTGTAGGATTGATCCAAAGATCATCCGATTCTGATAAGTATTTATGGAGATATGAATTTATTTTGTTTATGCAATTATTATCAAGCCGACCAGCTCTTATGTATGCTCATAAGCCCAACCAACGTGTCTATTCAACCTCTATGTTTTTAGTATAAATATAAGAGAATTTGATGTCATTTAGATACACTCTCAAGGTGATCTCCTCTCCACGTCTTGGGTTTTTGGAGAAGGAGAATCACTAAGAATACGTTGCAGCCCTAGCCGCAAATGATTCGTTGTTAATCTATATATGCTATTCAGGAAGATACATGGTGAAACCCTAACACAACAAGGAGGCCTTAAGCAGTTAATACATGGAGAATATAACGCAGGCATGAATAATGTTGTCCCAGAAATGACTATACGTATACACTGGCATGGATACGCAGGAAATAAATAACGTTGTCCCGGCAATGAATATACGTATACACTTGCATGGATACGCAGGAAATAAAATAACGTTGTCCCGGCAATGAATATGCGTATACACTGGCATGGATATGCAGGCAATAGATACGCAGTCCTGGCAATGTCAAGAATGTAGCCGCAGTAATATGGTGAAGCCATAGTTGAAAGAAGTCTTGCTAAATTACGCTATAATGAAGACCTTATACTAGCAGCAGATGAGGGCATATGCACGCAGGCATATGAGGATATCCACATAGCAGATGAGGGCACATCCACGCAGGCATTAAGGATGATCCACGTAGATGTCCAGAAGTCCTATACGCAGGCACGCAGGCCCTAATCTGCGTTGTTAGTAGAGACTCCTTCAACGCAATCAATGGAACGCTGTTAATGGAGACTCCTTCAAGTAATATGAAGGGTAATTGCAGATATGAAGATAGTCGCAGTAATATGGAGGTAGGCATTGTAATATGAACGCTATGATATGTTACAGAATGCTGAAGAAGAGAAGATTCTATACACTGTCCAGAATGCATATAATATATGCAGCAATGAAGCAAACGCACAGCTACATGAATCCGCTGATCAATGAGACATCGTTGGTAATAAGACAATGATATGTTGTGTGTAAAGTCATGTATATATGCTACAGTCATAGTTATATATATACGCTGGATAGTCATGTATATACGCTGGACAGTCTTGGACATATATACGCTGGCAAATATATACATTATAAATATCTAGAACGTATTAGGTGCAGTCATAAGGATGCAGCTGTGAGCTATGTATTGGTTCAATACTCTCATAGTCTAGGTCATGGATGATATGTATGGGTAGTAAGAGCAGCATGATGTATATGGGAAGTATGAGCAACATGATATGCTGGGCAGTCATATGATATACCACGCAGATATATAAACACAGGGCCTAGGTCTGGCAGTGTGGTCACACACAATATATATACGCTTCAATATGGAACGTTGATATACACAAGTCATATTCATTATGGGATGTTGTTATATCAATGATGCATGGAACACAAATGTGTACAAGTCAAGGCAGCTCATAAATGAGTACAGTCAAGGCAGCAAGGTAAGGAACACACTGTATGAAACGTTGTCATATAGACAGTCGCATATATAACATAGTCATGGGCAGCAGCATTACGTGTGATCTGGGCAGCATGATGCAAGAGATCATGGGCAACATGATGTATGGACAGCATAGCAATTATGAGTATCATGATCAATGAGATCATGGACATGAAGGGCAGCATGATGATAATCATGATTAGTGTTGCAGGTGGACCAAGATGCAGCACTACGATAGCTGAAGCCATCACCCTGGAGAATCAGTTGAAGCAGGATGTCTTCAACTGATCTCACCATTATACAAAATGATCTATGTTAGATCGAGATAAGTCAAAGTGTTGACTTCTGTTGTAAATGTACTATCTCTCTCTCTCTCTGCTGAACTTCGAAGATAAAAGAAGACTTGATCAAAGGGTTTCCCCACACATTGTGGGGTTTGTCCCTGGCTCGTGCCATATCTTGTGTCCTCTTGTCTTGGCTTGTCTTCTGCGATTTATATTTATGTTCTATCTACAGTTTAATTCATGCTGATGTGATTGCTAATATGAAAAGAAATTAATAAATTTCTCTAGCATAGAACATACCAAAAATTAACATGGTATCACAGCTGAGGTGAAGACAATGCCCAAGCAGGAGTGAAAGAGCAATCACCGAAGACAGTTGGGACAAGACAGAAGGATCAATGGGTTCCTCATAATTCACCTAGGGTGAATTCAAGGAAGAGAATGTTATCAGATTGGCGTAGCGGAAGATTTTGATGGTCCATCTTAGAATCACTTCATTGGGAAGTTCGGATGTAAGGGTGGAAGGAAAGGCGGATGCCTTGTTGAAATAAGTTCGGCTGTTATGCAAAGGAGTGTCCGAATGGCAGAGACACATCTCTTGATGAAGATAACAATCATTCCTAGGACATCTTCAATGATCAAAAGAATGACTGGTAATGCAGGTTATCAAGGAAATGGTTGACTCTTCCACGAAAGCAAGGAACCCCAAAATATCTTTTATGTACCTGATCGAACTTGATGTCCATCTCGGAAATGGGAGTCAAAGGTTACAGGGTAGCACTTATCGATGGAAAGGTATGTGTTTGAACATAGATCTTTTAAAGATGTTTTTGAGTTCAGGGTTGTATCAAGTTGCAGGAAGTCCACTGGGGACGATGTCCATTGACTCAGCATTGGAGGTCTATGAGTTAGATGGTGATTAGGATGCATGAATTCAAAAAGAAGCATGAAGGTACATATCTGAAAAGTACCAAAGGAAAATATTATAAAGGGACCATTCCCCTCATGCAGCAGGTTCACAAGTTTGGAACAACCCAAGGAGTTTGAGAATCATGATCAAGGAATCTCATGTATACAGGTGGAAGAAAGCCCTCTATGGCTTGAAGAAAAACACCTTGGGCATAGTATTAGACGATTGATAGCTATCTAATGCAGTTGAGATTCACTAGGGGTGAATCCGATCCAAACCATTACTCGAAGGTTGTGGATGATAAACTTCTCGTACCGGCACCTATGTCTGACAGGTGCAGACCCTCTCATTTATAGGAGACAGAGGGAGTTGGATTCTGAATGTGAGAAGATAAGATGCAAGCTTGTGACTGCCTCGAGGATCTTAACTTTTAGAAGTTATATGGTAATGATGACGGACCAGATTTGGGAAATTCCTCTGAGTTTCATAAACTCATTCGCATTGATGTTCTTGGAGAACCTCCGTCTGGACATCTGTGTTGCAGTTAGCATGGTGAGCTCATATTTGGTTGAGCCTCACTAGATTGGTGCCAAGAATCTTCTAAGATATCTTCAGGGCACAATCTCTCATGAATTGAGATACACTGCCGGAAATATGAAACCACATGATTATTCAAATGATGAGTGGGCAGGCAGTATGGAGGATCATTAGAGCACTTCTTAGTGTTGTTTCTCTTTGGAATCTGCGTCGATATCCTGGATGAGCAGGAAGCAGAAGTCGGTGGCTCTGAGCACCACCAAGGCAGAATACATTGCTGATAGTATGGCCTTATGTGAGGCAGTCTAGTTGTTGAAGCTCTTCAGTGAGCTGCTTGTACACATGATGAATACCACTGTGATTCTCTGTGACAACCAGAGATGGGATTCGATTATTGAGGAATCCCGTATTTGACAATTGCTCCAGCAGATAGACATCAATTACTACCTTATCTGGGATATGGTAAGTCGATGATCAAGGAGGCTCCATCACACTGAGATGATGTACAGGACAGAGCCCTGAGGAAAGATCAAATTTGTGATTTTCCCGAACGACTTGGAGTCGTCGAGAGACCTTTGTAAAAGGGTCCTGCATGCTGCATACATTGAGCTCTAGGAGCTTTGGGGGGCTTGCAGTTCTATTGGAGCAACATATGACCACAGGGTGACTCACCCTCCCCTGGTGGTGCACACTGAAACAAGATGATTCGCTCTCTTGTGGGACAAGATGATTCGCTCTCTTGTGGGACAAGACGATTCGCTCTCTTGTGTAGCAGGATGATTAGTTCTCCTGTGAGGCCTGGATTGATGTGTTCTCCATGGCAATTGTAGCAGGATTGATGTATTCTCCTGTGAGGCCTGGATTGATGTGTTTTCCATGGCGATTGTAGCAGGATTGATGTGTTCTCCTGTGAGGCCTGGATTGATGTGTTCTCCATGGCAGCCTAGATTGATGTGTTCTCCATGGCGATTGTAGCAGGATTGATGTGTTCTCCTGTGAGGACAGGATTGATTAAGTTCTCCTGTCGAGGCATCCTACCCATGCAGTCTGGGACTCATGGGAAGTACCTCTCATCTGATCAATGAGAAGGGAAATGAAGTTAGGGACCATATTAGTACCGATGGATGCATCAGTGTATCTACCATACTCCCTACGCTAGGATGTCCTACATTGATCTAGGATCAATGATACTGGTCTGGGACCAGTGGTAGGAGTTGTACATGCTATGACGCTGACTTCGGGTCGGCTGAGACTGGTCTGGGACCAGTGGTACATACTCCGAGACTGACTTCGTGTCAGTGTAGTACTGGTCTGGGACCAGTGAGAGTAGTACATACTATGACGCTGACTTCGGGTTGGTTGAGACTGGTCTGGGACCAGTGGTACACTCTCTGAGACTGCGATACTGGTCTGGGACTAGTGGTAGGAGTGGTACTTACTATGAAGCTGACTCCGGGTCAGTTGAGACTGGTCTGGGACTAGTGGTATGCACTCTGAGACTGACTTTAGGTCAGTGGAGAGTGATATGGCTCATTCTCGATCAATTCTTCTTCTTCATAGTTCAGCGGAGATGAGCAGAGCATAGCAAAGCTAGCAGAGCAAAGCTAGCAGAGCTGAGCTGAGCAGAGCAGAGCCAGTAGAGCTTAGCAGAGCAGAGCCAGTAGAGCTGAGCAGAGCAGAGCCAGCAGAGCCAGTAGCGCTAAGCAGAGCAGAGCCAAGCCAGCAGAGCTGAGTAGAGCAGAGCAAAGCCAGCAGAGCTGAGTAGAGCCAGCAGAGCTAGGTAGAGTAGTGCAGGGCACTGATGGCAGAGATAGTACAGTCGGACATATGGATCAACAGATGGAGTTCCCCCTAGTTGAGAGGGAGTGTTAAATTGGCAACTAGGGCCAAACTCCATGTGGGTCAGCTTATTTATGGTAGCTGATATTTTTATTGGATTGTTCTCGTTGAGAGGTGTAGGATTGATCCAAAGATCATCCGATTTCGATAAGTATTTATGGAGATATGAATTTATTTTGTTTATGCAATTATTATCAAGCCGACCAGCTCTTATGTATGCTCATAAGCCCAACCAACGTGTCTATTCAACCTCTATGTTTTTAGTATAAATATAAGAGAATTTGATGTCATTTAGATACACTCTCAAGGTGATCTCCTCTCCACGTCTTGGGTTTTTGGAGAAGGAGAATCACTAAGAATACGCTGCAGCCCTAGCCGCAAATGATTCGTTGTTAATCTATATATGCTATTCAGGAAGATACATGGTGAAACCCTAACACAACAAGGAGGCCTTAAGCAGTTAATACATGGAGAATATAACGCAGGCATGAATAATGTTGTCCCAGAAATGACTATATGTATACACTGGCATGGATACGCAGGAAATAAATAACGTTGTCCCAGCAATGAATATACATATACACTTGCATGGATATGCAGGAAATAAAATAACGTTGTCCCGGCAATGAATATGCATATACACTGGCATGGATATGCAGGCAATAGATACGCAGTCCTGGCAATGTCAAGAATGTAGCCGCAGTAATATGGTGAAGCCATAGTTGAAAGAAGTCTTGCTAAATTACGCTATAATGAAGACCTTATACTAGCAGCAGATGAGGGCATATGCACGCAGGCATATGAGGATATCCACATAGCAGATGAGGGCACATCCACGCAGGCATTAAGGATGATCCACGTAGATGTCCAGAAGTCCTATACGCAGGCACGTAGGCCCTAATCTGCGTTGTTAATAGAGACTCCTTCAACGCAATCAATGGAACGCTGTTAATGGAGACTCCTTCAAGTAATATGAAGGGTAACTGCAGATATGAAGATAGTCACAGTAATATGGAGGTAGGTGTTGTAATATGAACGCTATGATATGTTACAGAATGATGAAGAAGAGAAGATTCTATACACTGTCCAGAATGCATATAATATATGCAGCAATGAAGCAAACGCACAGCTACATGAATCTGCTGATCAATGAGACATCGTTGGTAATAAGACAATGATATGTTGTGTATAAAGTCATGTATATATGCTACAGTCATAGTTATATATATACGCTGGATAGTCATGTATATACGCTGGACAGTCTTGGACATATATACGCTGGCAAATATATACATTATAAATATCTAGAACGTATTAGGCGCAATCATAAGGATGCAGCTGTGAGCTATGTATTGGTTCAATACTCTCATAGTCTAGGTCATGGATGATATGTATGGGCAGGAGCAACATGATGTATATGGGTAGTATGAGCAACATGATATGCTGGGCAGTCATATGATATACCACGCAGATATATAAACACAGGGCCTAGGTCTGGCATTGTGGTCACACACAATATATATATGCTTCAATATGGAATGTTGATATACACAAGTCATATTCATTATGGGACGTTGTTATATCAATGATGCATGGAACACAAATGTATACAAGTCAAGGTAGCTCATAAATGAGCACAGTCAAGGCAGCAAGGTAAGGAACACACTGTATGAAACGTTGTCATATAGACAGTCGCATATATAACATAGTCATGGGCAGCAGCATTACGTGTGATCTGGGCAGCATGATGCAAGAGATCATGGGCAACATGATGTATGGACAGCATAGCAATTATGAGTAGCATGATCAATGAGATCATGGGCATGAAGGGCAACATGATGATAATCATGATTAGTGTTGCAGGTGGACCAAGATGCAGCACTACGATAGGTGAAGCCATCACCCTGGAGAATCAGTTGAAGCAGGATGTCTTCAACTGATCTCACCATTATACAAAATGATCTATGTTAGATCGAGATAAGTCAAAGTGTTGACTTCTATTGTAAATGTACTATCTCTCTCTCTCTCTGCTGAACTTTGAAGATAAAAGAAGATTTGATCAAAGGGTTCCCGACACATTGTGGGGTTTGTCCCTGGCTCGCGCCATATATTGTGTCCTCTTGTCTTGGCTTGTCTTCTGCGATTTATATTTATGTTCTATCTGCAGTTTAATTCATGCTGATGTGATTGCTAATATGAAAAGAAATTAATAAATTGCTCTAGCATAGAACATACCAAAAATTAACATGGTCTTTTACTATTACCTAGGGGTAAATACATTAGGTAAATAGACTTCATCACGTCCAATGAATCAGTTTCAATGTAATTAGGGATGAGTCACTTTGACCACCCTAAACTCTAGCTATCAGTTCAGATTTTGGTGGAACTGCTCCTCCTCTCATGGATTCGACCCTTGAGGGTGAGAGGAGTTTCTTTTGATGTCTATATCTTCCCTTTCTTCACTCTTTTTAGAGGTTTGACTCAGTTGGATGTTGTACTAGTGATTAGAGAGACTATTGTATCAGATTTTGGCCAATATTAACAGATGAGTTGCAACTATTTCTTTGGGATACATGTGGTATCAATGTTTAGCATTGTTTCTTCTTTGTGATCATTTGTATGAATGTTTTTTAAGTTCATAAACCATCTCATGTCTGTTATATTGTAATTTTCAAGTTCATAGGCAAAATACATGTTTGCTCATGCTCTGTTTTGGGAAAGTTATCATAATTTTTCTGTCTTTCTTCAGTTTAGGAAGAATACATCTCATATGCTCTTCCTAACTCCTCATTAGTCTTAAACCATCTCACCAAATCACCTTTTAAGTGCTAAGCCTTCCGCCTACCTTGCCCCTTTGGATGTCTGCAATCATATCTCATTTGCCCTGACCTAGCCTTTTTGACAAAATACCCTCATCCAGCAATAACCCAATCAAATCAAATCAAAACAACCTCTGCACTTTATACCTATCCTAAAACCCTAATCCAACCAACCCTCTTATCTGTGATTCTTTGGAGAGAGAAATCTCCAGCTTGGTAGGGCTAGCTACCAAGTCAAAAGATTGGTTTGTGGTTACCTCAATTGGACTCTTCCTCAGCCTTGGAGATCCAGAGGAGTGATAATAGAGCTAATTGTGAAAATTGAAATAAATTTCTATAAGCATAGAACACACCTAAAATTAAGAACTATTTATGCTTGTAATGTAGATCTGTAGCTATGATGATGGTTTATCTAAATATAGTGATGCATGTCGATATCTGGGTTTAATAGATGTTGTGAATTACAACGAGGGTTGATTCATTAATTTCAAGATCTATACACGTTGTTGCTTCTAAATTTCCATGTACATACGCGAACCTATTTCCATAAAGTAGTGTATAAATTCTGTGATAATTTACTATGTATACTAAAATATATATGTTGTTTTCATGCATGGTAGTTGTGTAGATACGTTGATTTATTCTATGGAAGTCGCATATACATGTTAGGGTTTGCAGTGCACCTTAATGATGACACTTAATGAGTTCTTCTATGTTTTATGTTGTCTACCAATGATGTCTCTATCTTGAAGATCTGTGTCTGACAATGATCATCGGGTTAATTGATTGGTAATGATGCTACAATGTCAGAATCTATGATTGGTTCAATAATCTATGATTGATATAAGTAGGGTCCAATGATTGATTCAATATTACAGTTATTCATGATCAATTTACAGTAGTTTAAGATTTGTACATAGGTGTTATAATACACAGATATTCATGTTAAGTCCCTATAATGCTAGTGTAGCCCCCTTATTGTTATTGTTAGTGTAGCCCCATATTGTTATTGTTGTACCCATGTATCCCCCATATTGTTATTGTTGTGCCCCATAGAAGCCCACTATTATTATTATTGTTCCCTTACATTATTATTTTTATGTAGCCTCTAATTATATTGTGACCACTTAGACTCCTATATTTACCAAGGAGGTCTAATCATTTGTATCATCCAAGAATTGTTCATTTATGTGATGTAAATGAGGTTTTCCCTTCGAAGAGGTTATTTCGCAAGTCATTGATCTATCTTTCTACAATTTTGTGATTTGGTTGCATAACATTTGGTATTAGAGCTTTGGATTTTAGGGTTTCACTTCTTCAAATAGGTCATATTGGAATTTTTGCTGTAACTTTTTTTCTACGCATATTCAAAAGCTAAAATTACAACAAAGTGGAGCCAAAATATTGATGAACTTCGTGTATGAATTTTAGATGTTGGTTCACTAGATTTTTGGAGATATGATCCAATGAAGTTAGGGTTTTTGCAAGCTCTCGAATTTCATCTCAAAGAGGTGACCTATCATAACTTTATCTTTGAGAATAATATTTGAATTTCATAAAAACAAAATGAAATTACATGGACTACGGTTTTTCATGTATCATTTTTAGGGCAAAAGATCGAAACAGTGACACATGGCACTCTGTACAATTTCACTCTTCTGAACTAGTCTATAATTAGGACATCGTGGGAGATTGACAATAACTATTCCTTGAAGAATAAAATATTGGTAAGAACTGTGGTGTTGGAAATAAGACTAAGAGGGATACCATAGGATGAAATTTCATACCTTGGATATCTGAAATTATAGAGATACAATAATTTCAATATCGAGCCCCAAAAAGCAAGAAAAAGGTGTGTATTTTTCAAAAACTTAGATAACTTTTGTTTGAAAATCAATTTTAAGTGATTCAAAGGGCATATTGAAGCATATATTTCATTGTTTGATTTTGAAATGACTTGGAAGAAAATAATAGAAATACCTAGTAAGCAACCATAAAGATTTGCTATGATGCATGAAGAAGAGGAAGAAACGCAACACAATATAACAAAATTACGAGACCAAGCGCAACAAATTTTTCTCTCTCAAAGAGTAATAAAAAATGAATTGGAAGTTGTCCATCGAGTCTTGGATAGAGAATGATCATGTGATCTTGTAAGGCATGCCTTGATTTAAATTCACCAGTTGAATTCCTTTCCTAGATCGGGGTGATATATTGGACATGATGAAGATGTAGTCGTACCAAGCTTACAGAAAAATGAATTGGAAGCGTTGATGAATATTAAGGTAGATGGTTTATGTTAAGTTTTGGTATGTTCTATGCTAGAGCAATTTATTTAAATTTTCACAGTTAGCAATCACATCAGCATTACGATAAACTGCAGATAGAACATAAATATAATATGCAGAAGACAAGCCAAGACAAGAGGACACAAGATATGGCACAAGCCAGGGACAAACCCCACAATGTGTGGGGAAACTCTTTGATCAAATCTTCTTTTATCTTCAAAGTTCAGCACAGAAAGAGAGAGAGAGTACATTTACAACAGAAGTCAACACTTTGACTTGTCTAGATCTGAGCATAGATCATTTCGTATAGCGATGAGATCAGTTGAAGACATTCTGCTTCAACTGATTCTCAAGGTGACTCCTTCACCTATCGTCATGCTGCATTTGGTCTTATAGTTGCACCACTGCATATTGCACCATGCTGCTCTAATCATGCTGCCCTTCATGTCCATGATCTCATTGATCATGCTGCCCATGCTCCATGTCATCATGCACTTATGCTACCCATCATGCTGCTCATAATGCTGCCCATTATGCTGCTGTTCATAATGCTGCCCATTATGCTGTCTCATTTATCATCATGCTGCCCTTTACTAACATGCCCATGATGCTGCATCTTTTATCATCATGATCTGAGACTGTTCATCCTTTGTTGTTCATTGTGATAGGGTTGCTACAGATATGCCATTCTATCACTGTTGTTCATCATGATAGGGCTGCTATAGGTATGCCATTCTATCACTGCTGCTCATCATTACGCCTCTTCGTTATGACTGTACCTTAGAGACATCTCTATGCTGAGATTGTTTATTTGGTGACCTTGCTGCTCTCTATCACCCTTGAATGCTGGTCCATGTACCCGAGTTCAGTTCACTTCTTGACTACGGCTACTATACTCGGAATTGTATTTTACATGTCTCCTTTGATTGCGTTTGAGTGTCACCATTGACTACGTATGAGTGTCACCATTGACTGCATATGAGTCTTCATAACTGCGTTGAAATATTTCTATGTTGTGCATATATATCGATGTGTATGTACAGTGTCCATGCCATGTTTAGATATCTTCATAACTGCGTATAACTGTCTTCATGTATACGAGTCTTTATTGACTGCGTATAGAGTTTGCGTGTAATTAAGTCTTCATGTCTGCGTATGACCTTGACTGTGGCTATGATTGACTGTGGCCCTCTGCGGCTTCATACCTTGGCTGCAGCTTCGATACATAGACTACTGCGTCCTCATCCTTCTTTACCTAATACACCTGCTCCTCCATGTGCGAGTTCTGTTCTTCTTCATTGGCTGCGTCAACATGTCTCTTTTGCTGCATGAACAGGTCTCTATTGATTTGCTACGTTTAGGCCAACGTATTAGATTTCCTCATAAGCTTGCGGCTTACTTCAGCTAGGGCATCACATCGCTGTAGTTTAGGGCTTCATTTGTAGGCCAGCGTATTACACTTGGTGTGTCGCTCCTTCACCAAAAACCCAAGATGACTTCCTTACTGTGGCTACTACAGTTAGGTCATCACTACGGCCTTACAGTGTCTTCATTACCATGACTGCGGCTCTTACGTGCTTCATTATGTTATTACTGCAACTTCCATGCTTTGGTTTCATGCCTTGACCCATTACATTGCGTGTAAGGATCTCTACCCTATGTATCATTAAGGCATCACCTTGATTGAGGTCACTATGAATAGTGTAACCATGACCAGATCATGACTGCATTGGATGTTGAATATGCGTAACCATGAACAGATCATGATTTCATTGGATGTTTAATATGCATAGCCATGAATAGATCATAACTGCGTTATATGTTGAATATGTCCTGATCATGAACAGCGTGCGTATATTATTTATAACCATGAACAACGTGTACTGTATAAATTTTCCCATGTATCAGCGTATAGAGATGAACAACGTATCTGCGGATAAATGTCTTCTTGACCTGCGTAGGATTAGGGCATCATTTTGCAGCTAGGGCATCATCTCTTTCGGATCTCTCCTTCTCCAAAAACCCAAGACGTGGAGAGGAGATCACCTAAAGAGTGTGTGTGAATGATATCAAATCCTCATCTATTTATAACACAACGAGGATGATGAATAGAAACGTCAGTTGGGCTTCTAGAGCCTACATAAGTGCTCGTCGACTTGATAATAATTACATAAACAAAATAAATTCATATCTCCATAAATACTTATCGGAATCGGATGATCTTTGGATCAATCCTACACCTCTCGATGAGAGGGATCCAATAAAAATATCAGATGCCAGAAATAAGCTAACCCACATGGAGTTTGGCCCTAGTTGCCAATTTAACACTCCCTCTCAACTAGGGAGAACTCCATCCGCTGATCCATATGTACGACTGTACTATCTCTGCCATTAGTGCCCTGCACTACTCTGCCTAGCTCTACTGGCTCTACTCAGCTCTGCTGGCTCTGCTATGCTCTGCTCATCTCCACTGAACTATGAAGAAGAAGAATTGATCGAGAATGAGTCATATCATTCTCCACTGACCTGAAGTCAGTCTCAAAGTGCATACCACTAGTCCTAGACCTGTCTCAACTGACCCGGAGTCAGCTTCATAGTAAGTACCACTCCTACCACTGGTCCCAGACCAGTATCGCAGTCTCAGAGAGTGTACCACTGGTCCTAGACTAGTCTCAACCGACCCGAAGTCAGCGTCATAGTATGTACCACTCTCACTGGTCCCAGACCAGTACTGCACTGACACGAAGTTAGTCTCGGAGTATGTACCACTGGTCCCAGACCAGTCTCAGCCGACCCAAAGTCAGCGTCATAGCATGTACAACTCCTACCACTGGTCCCAGACCAGTATCATTGATCCCAGATCAATGGAGGACATCCTAGCATAGGGAGTACAGTAGATACAACGATGCGTCCATCGGTACTACTATGGTCCCTAACTTCATTTCCCTGCTCATTGATCAGATGAGAGGTACTTCCCATGAGTCCCAGACTGCATGGGTAGAATGCCTCGACAGGAGAACTTAATCAATCCTATCCTCACAGGAGAACACATCAATCCTGCTACAATCGCCATGGAGAACACATCAATCCAGGCTGCCATGGAGAACACATCAATCCAGGCCTCACAGGAGAACACATCAATCCTGCTACAATCGCCATGGAGAACACATCAATCCAGGCCTCACAGGAGAACTAATCATCCTGCTACACAAGAGAGTGAATCATCTTGTCCCACAAGAGAGCGAATCATCTTGTTTCAGTGCGCACCACCAGGGGAGGGTGAGTCACCCTGTGGTCGTATGTTGCTCCAATAGAACTACAAGCCCCCCAAAGCTCCTAGAGTTCAATGTATGCGGCATGCAGGACCCTTTTACAAAGGTCTCTCGACAACTCCCAGTCTTTCGGGAAAATCACAAATTTGATCTTTCCTCAGGGCTCTGTCCTGTACATCATCTCAGTGTGATGGAGCCTCCTTGATCATCGACTTACCATATCCCAGATAAGGTAGTAATTGATGTCTATTTGCTGGAGCAATTGTCAAATATGGGATTCCTCAATAATCTAATCCCATCTCTAGTTGTCATAGAGATTCACAGTGGTATTCATCATGTGTACAAACAGCTCATTGAAGAGCTTCAGCAACCAGACTGCCTCACAGAAGGCCATACTATCAGTAATGTATTCTGCCTTGGTGGTGCTCAGAGTCACCGACTTCTGCTTCCTGCTCATCATTCGAATAATCATGTGGTTTCATATTTCCGGCAGTGTATCTCAATCAATGAGAGATTGTGCCCTGAAGATATATTAGAATACTCTTGGCACCAATCTAGTGAGGCTCAACCAAATATGAGCTCACCATGCTAACTGCAACACAGATGTCCGGACGGAGGTTCTCCAAGAACATCAACGCGAATGAGTTTATGAAACTCAGAGGCATTTCCCAAATCTGGTCCGACATCATTACCATATAACTTCTGAAAGTTAAGATCCTCGAGGTAGTCACAAGCTTGCATCTTATCTTCCCACATTCAGAATCCAACTCCCTCTGTCTCCTATAAATGAGAGGGTCTGCACCTGTCAGACATAGGTGCCGATATGAGAGGTTTATCATCCACAACCTTCGAGTAATGGTTTGGATCAGTTTCACTCCTAGTGAATCTCAGCTGCATTAGACAGCTATCAATCCTCTCATATTATGCCTGAGGTGTTTTTCTTCAAGCCATAGAGGGCTTTCTTCCACCTGTATACATGAGATTCCTTGATCATGATTCTCAAACTCCTCGGGTTGTTCCAAACGTGTGAACCTGCTGCATGAGGGGAATGGTACCCTTATAATATTTTCCTTTGGTACATTTCAGACATGTACCTTCATGCTTCCTTTTGAATTCAAGCATCCTAGTCACCATTTGACTCACAGACCTCTAGAGCTAAGTCAATGGACATGGTCCCCAGTCTTCCTGCAACTTGATACAACCCTGAACTCAAAAACATCTTTAAAAGATCTATTTTCAAACACGTACCTTTCCATCGATAAGTGCCACCCTGCAACCTTTGACTTCCATTTCCGAGATGGACATCAGGTTCGATCAGGTACATAAAGAGATTTTGGGGTTCCTTGCTTTCGTGGAAGAGTCGACCATTTCCTTGATGACCTGCATTACCAGTCATTCTTTTGATCATTGAAGATGTCCCAGGAATGATTGTTATCTTCATCAAGAGATGTGTCTCTGCCATTCAGACACTCCTTTGCATAACAGCCGAACTTATTTCAACAAGGCATCCGCCTTTCCTTCCACCCTTAGATCCGAACTTCCCAATGAAGTGATCTTAAGATGGACCATCAAAATCTTCCGCTGCACCATTCTGATAACATTCTTTGCTTTGAATTCACCCTCGGTGAATTATGAGGAACCCATTGATCCTTCCGTCTTGTCCCAACTGTCTTCGGTGATTGCTATTTCACTCTTGCTTGGGCATTGTCTTCACCTCAGCTCTAATACCATGTTAAGTTTTGGTATGTTCTATGCTAGAGCAATTTATTTAAATTTTCACAGTTAGCAATCACATCAGCATTACGATAAACTGCAGATAGAACATAAATATAATATGCAAAAGACAAGCCAAGACAAGAGGACACAAGATATGGCGCAAGCCATGGACAAACCCCACAATGTGTGGGGAAACCCTTTGATAAAATCTTCTTTTATCTTCAAAGTTCAGTAGAGAAAGAGAGAGAGAGTACATTTACAACAGAAGTCAACACTTTGACTTGTCTAGATCTGAGCATAGATCATTTCGTATAGCGATGAGATCAGTTGATGACATTCTGCTTCAACTAATTCTCAAGGTGACTCTTTCACCTATCGTCATGCTGCATTTGGTCTTATAGTTGCACCACTGCATATTGCGCCATGCTTTTCTAATCATGCTGCCCTTCATGTCCATGATCTCATTGATCGTGCTGCCCATGCTCCATGTCATCATGCACTTATGTTACCCATCATGCTGCTCATAATGCTGCCCATTATGCTGCTGTTCATAATGCTGCCCATTATTCTATCTCATTTATCATCATGCTGCCCTTTACTAACATGCTCATGATGCTACATCTTTTATCATCATGATCTAAGACTGTTCATCCTTTGCTGTTCATTGTGATAGGGTTGCTACAGATATGCCATTCTATCACTGTTGTTCATCATGATAGGGCTGCTACAAGTATGCCATTCTATCACTGCTGCTCATCATTACACCTCTTAGTTACGACTGTACCTTAGAGACATCTCTATGCTGAGATTGTTTATTTGGTGACCTTGCTGCTCTCTATCACCCTTGAATGCTGGTCCCTGTACCCGAGTTCAGTTCACTTCTTGACTGCGGCTACTATACTCGGAATTGTATTTTACATGTCTCCTTTGATTGCGTTTGAGTGTCACCATTGACTACGTATGAGTGTCACCATTGACTGCATATGAGTCTTCATAACTGCGTAGGAATATTTCTATGTTGTGCGTATATATCGCTGCGTATGTACAGTGTCCATGCCATGTTTAGATATCTTCATAACTGCGTATAACTGTCTTCATGTATACGAGTCTTTATTGACTGCGTATAGAGTTTGCGTGTAATTAAGTCTTCATGTCTGCGTATGACCTTGACTGTGGCTATGATTGACTGCGGCCCTCTGCAGCTTCATACCTTGGCTGTAGCTTCGATACATAGACTACTGCTGTAACGACCCAGCTAAATTGATCCATTATATAAAGTTTTAAACCTTATAATAAAACAAATGTGATGAAATTTAAGCAATAAATGTGTTAAGTCTTATAAATACAATTTAAATTTATAAAATATATATAAGTTAAATTTTATAAAATATATAATTAAACTTTATAATATATATATATATTAAATTTACAAAATACATAATTGAACTTTATAAATTTTATATACTATATAATGGAACTTTATAATATATATATATATATATATATATATATATATATATATATATATATATATATATAATCCAAATGTTATAAGATATATATGAGCTAAACTTATGAATATACATATGCAGCGTAAAACACAACCTATGCTAGCGTACCTAAAAAAAATCATTAAAGGATCCATTAATAAGGGGCGCGTCCAACCAACTGAGAATTTATAGCAGAGCGCCCTTTTTCCAGGAAAAGATCTGAAGGTTAAATTGCATGGAGGGTGTGTCAAGTCGTGGGAAGGCGGTGGCTGCAGGTAGGAGGGCGGCCACCGCCAGGCCCATGGATAAAAACCGGCAGCCTGGATCGAGAGAGGGGGGAAAAACCAGAGAGGGGCAGAGAGAACCGGAAGCAGAATTTCACCAGGAGAAAACCAGGAGAAGATAATTATCTATTGGAAGAGCTTTAAGCCGTCTGAGGTTTTGGGCACGGAGGGATAGAGAGCTTCTGTTGAGCAGCTTTCTGGATTGAGCAGCTAGGTTTGCTCAGTCTGGTTGGGTGGTATTGGTCTCCCGGAGATTGGATCAAAATAGCCACGGCATCACCAGCAGCAGAATCACCAGATCAGTAGCAGAATCAGCAATAGTTAAGGTAAGTACAAATTAATTCTTTAGGCTTCTGTATTTTAGATTTTAGTTACTGTGTGTGAAAGGTTATTACAGATGGTATCAGAGGTGTGTTCAAACCCTTTCGACCTCATAGGCCCTTATAGTTTTCAAACCCTTTGTAATTTTTGGTTGAAATGATACGTGAAAACTTTAGGTAACCCTCATCTAGGTAAAAATGGAGTCAATTGATGTTTTAGTTTCTTCTCGGCTCTGCCTTGATTGCGTATGAGTAGGGTTCCCGTTTATAGCTATTATTCATAGTTTGTCCTCCGCAGATGGTAGGGTTCGAACCATCTCCTCCATTAAAATTTTACAGCCACGCAGCCACGGTCTAAGGTGCGCTTGTGCTGAATTGAATAATCATTCTGTGGATTGATAGAAAGAGCCATGGCTACGTTTCTTGCCTCGTCTGTTCACAGTCCAATGACAGTCAAGATTTGAGCTTCTGCCGGACATTTGCGCCGCGAAATTTCCGCAAATCGAAACGTCTCGAGACGCCAGAGAATTTTTCAGGCTTTAAAATTGAAGCCAGAAGCTCTGGCTCCGGCAGTCCTCCTGCAAAGATTAATGGACGGGCGCCACAAATGGTCCCCGTGAAAGAGGCCACTGCCCAGATTAGAAATAATCCGTCTACAATTTCTAACACAGTTAACGGGTCTGCGAAAGAGGTCATTAATGGTTCTGTCATCAATAGACGTGTAAGTGGATCTAATTTGAGGGCGCTGGTGCCTCAGAAGACGAGGGAAATTAACGGTGAAAGTAAGCAGATTTTGCCAGAGCTTGACGTGAAGGTATTGCCGTCAGATGAAGGTTTTAGTTGGTCGAACGAAAATTATAGTAAGCTTCAAAGGAACTTCGATGTGTGGTCGTTTGTCTAGCATTGAGAGCCTGTACGTACATGGATGATGCGAAGTGGACATACATTGGCGGTTTCTCTGAAGAAAAACAGAAAATAAGAAGGCGAGGAAGAGCTTCCTGGCTGAGGGAGTGCATATTACAACTTGGGCCGACATTCATCAAATTGGGGCAATTATCGTCAACACGATATCATTATATTGACCTTGACGAATTTATTTTCGTGGGATACACACATGACAGTTAATGATTAATTCAGTTGTATCAAACTACAGGAGCACATTGATCGCTGATAACCAACAATGCATACTCTAAAATTCCTTTTATGCTTCAATTAACTGAATTTTATCACCCAAGGAAATTAATAACACTGTTTTCTTTATTTTTTTAATTATATCCAGGAATGAATAGTGAGAATTGGATAAAGGCAACCACCTGTTGAACAGAGTTCATGCCAACCAACACTGAATTTGCTTCCAAACTAGCTATTATAAGTAGTGACACACGGATGACAAGTTTTTTTTTTGTGAACTGAAGAGTACAGGAGCTTTTCTTTTTTATTTAGTATGTCAATTGCCAAAGTTTCACAATTCTACATAATTTTACAATCATAATTAAATAGTAAATACTATGGCCATTTTAAAACAACTACTAGAATCATGTACCATTAGTAAGGCTTTTCTTCCTCATGCCTTGTATAGCTATGCACGAATGGTTAAAATCGATTAGTATATATATTGGAATCAACTATTGAAAAAAAAAAAACATTTTCAAGTATGCCATTTGTTTTTGAAATACTGTTCTTTATATTCAACGAAAAGTTGTTTGTGAGTTTCTTTATCATCTTATCATGTCAATTCAACTTGGGTTGTCATCATCACATCCTTTTCTGGCCTGTTTCAGGTGAATTTTAGTTGTATTTCTTGTGATTGAACACATTCACAAAAATTCCCTTTATCTCTATCTTCTGCATGCAGCTCTCTTCATTTTGCTTCTATCAGCACTGTTTTTCAAGTCAATTTATGAGATGTGATCAATGTTATCCTCTCACTTGAAATGCTGGAAGTACCCTGTTTAACTGACTACTCACATAGGAAAGGAAGAAAACCAATTATGTAATAATTATATAGTTTATGTTATCTAATTAATTTTGTGACTATATATAAACAGTTTTAAATCATTAACCTTTTATTTCCATACAAATTATTTAGAATATTTCAGCGAGAAGTCGGATTTGTTCCACAGGTTTGGAGTCTAGTATATATATATATACTTTCCAAAACCTCAGTTAGAGAACGAAATTGTACTAAATACATCCTTGGACGGAACCATTTTCACAGAACTGGTTCTCGAAATCATAAATCATTGTTGTCCTCCGCTTAAAATCCAATCTACTTTTATGATTCACTGATGAACTTTGCCTCTTCTAGATTTTAATCAGGACATGTCTATGGTAAATTTTACGGCTAAAGGTCAAACGAATATGGAAACAACACAACCCTTCTTTTGGATTAAATCCATATCCAAGTAATATATTCGGGAGATAGATATATATGACCGCCTTAAATGTAATAGTCAGATTGGGGTATGACAAGTATGTTACCAATGAACATTATAAACGAGACATCTAACATTTTCATTTTGTGAATGTTATTAGGTAAATAAACTTTAGATGTCTTACCTTAGGAGCTAATAAACATACACTTCTGCATTATTCATATTAGGATAGAATACCCTGCATTAGGACAAGGAGGTCGCGAGACCACCCTCCTTGACCTCGGTACCAGTAAGATCCGCCTAGCGGGTAAAAATAGCAAAACTATACCCGTTTATAAATGTGATGTTGCAAAGAAAATTGTGTGTTAAAATTCGGTTATCCACCTCAAATTCTTTTTTTATATATATAAATTTTATTGTGTGTTCAGGGACCATTACCATGGTAAGGACGTATGAGCGACGACGACGTGACCAGGCAACATCATCACCATTAATGCCGCCACCGTCGCCATCATCATCCCCTTCGTCACCACCAAGACCAGCGTCAACATCAAATGCTCCAACGCCAGAGTTGACTGTGATAATGAACTCTTTGGAAGCCTTATTGGAGACATTAAATGAATCAACTAAGGCTAAAAACAAAGAGGAATTTCAGCATGTAGCCACCAGTTCAGCAGAACCAAATAATTTGGAGCCCAGAGGATCGAGAGAAGACATCTCTAGAGAGCTTCAGAAAATTAGATTCCCAGAATTTTCGGGAGGTTGAGCTGGTGAACGCGCTGAGGCATGGTTGGAAGGGATGAACCGGTGCTTTAGGTTAAGAGAATATTCGCCTTCAGCAAAAACAAAGATTTCCATGTTTCAACTAAAGGAAAGTGCCTTGATTTGGTGGGGGAATCTGGAAAAGCAGCTGCACCTTACATCGGATAATGTTCCTTGGGAACTATTTGAGGAAAGGTTCCGTGCAAAGTATTTACCTCCATACTTTCAACAACAGCAAGCCAGAGCCTTTCATACACTAATTCAGGGAAGTAAAACGGTGGAAGAGTACGAAATAAGGTTTATGGAGCTGGTAAAATACATTCACTACTTAGACTCTGATGAGCGTCAAGCTGAATGCTTCATATTTGGGTTAAATCCTCGCATCAGAGCCTTGGTAAGTATGTGGAAAACATCATCTGTAGCCGAGGCAGTCGAATGTGGCCGTTATGCAGAAGAGCACCTTGGAATCAAAAAGGATATGGGGCCAGCAGGGCCTTTACAATCAGGATTTCCAGGGAAGGCTCCCTGGAACCTTTTCAAAGGAGGTAGCTCGAGGCCACCTTACGGTAACAGGTTTACCCCATGTATGGGGACAAGAGTTCCCATGGCTGTAAACACTATAGCCGCGAAATCGTCCAACACCAGACCATGGGCATCGCGAGGGACTACCGGTAGAGGAAGGAGTGTGAGAGGAATCAACATGGGAGGACGCGGCTCATTCTCTAGAAATTCACACCTTGATTCAAGAGGATTGTTGGTAAGGTAAATCCCCTCTGCGGACAGAGGCGATCCCACTAGCCTATCACAGAACTAGCCACAAACAAACCACGCTGCTACACAAGTTCCTAGTTATGCATCAAAGGTGAATCAAGAAGACTAACCTGGAGTCCAACGCTATGATTGAAGCAGAGTTGATATCCTCACTCCCTTGCTCCAACAGATCATGACAAATACCTGCACATGCAAAGGAAGAGACAGATACCAACATAAAAACTACCAAGGCACAACTATATTTCAGTCAGAAAGGAAATAAATCAACATATCACCATGATAGATAATGAGATTGGAACTATAATAGCAGTCGCTCATCAATTAATAAACAGGAAAAGTTACAACCATTGTTCTGACGTAGACCCTTCTCCTGGCTGGGCGAGTAACTATATGTGTCTTGACATGCATCTCTTCTCCGGCAGCATAACCTCTCTAGCACTCACTAGCATTCCTCCAAGAACTCAACATCTAACACTCCATGACCAATAATCATCACTACTATCACTCAATCACCAAATCACTAGAATAACACTAACACCAACACTCTCTCCCTCCCCCAATGCATAATGACAAGCTTATATAGATGAAGAAGGGAGGAGGATGCGATGAACCGGGACACCTTTCGTGGAATTAGCAAAAGCCATAAAGATGGATAAAGCTTGACAAAAAACTGATTTTCTATCCTCAGAAAAGCTCCATGTAATGAAGGAAACAACAGTCGGACGTGCATTAAGGCAAAAAGCACGACTAAATTTGGTTGGCGTGACTGTTGCTCTAAGATAGAGTGCCAATGGACGCGCCCTCTTTTGAGGATCTCCATCATTGGCGTGGGTAGGATATTGTGGACTTGCGCCAATGGAATAAGAGCACTTTTTAGGGATGATCTGCAGAAGGTGTCTCCAGGGAACATGGAGTACATACTCAGGGGAACATAATGCAAGTGTTTTTAGCCCTTGTCACTTCTTATAACTCCCGGAATGAGTCCTCTAAGGTACGAAAAGAGGAGTAACAGGGATGGTGACAAATTACTGTGTAACAGATGCCCCCTAAAGCATGAAGTCCGAGAGGTGGAGAGGGGTGAAATGCTTTACCAGAACGCACATAAGAGCACACAAGAGCACATATAGTTATTGCCGCCGAGGAGCTGTATTAAGAGACATGACTGATAGTTCAATTACATGATGTACGTGGCATGGTCGCAGCCATCCATAAGAGAGTACATAAATAATCTGGATCCATAGTATGGACGCAACCATCTGGTTAGGATCAATGAACTGACTCAGGTATGGTCGCAGCCATCCAGTGAATGAGTCAAGTACCAAGAATCACGCTAGGATTACGACAGACACAATCCAGGGTCTTGCGCTCCATCTCGACCCGAACAAGAGTACAAGTCCAAGCATGTGAATATATGAGCTGAAGTCGAACATGCATGAACATTGCCTGATTACCAGTCAATAATGGAAACTGTTAACAGACGCGAGAGGTACCACCAATAATGACAATGGCCCTCAAGGTACTATAGGTACAATCTACGGCGTGTGAATTAATGAGCTGAAGTCGAACACCCGTAGAATCATTCGATCGGAGGCCAATGATGAAAACCTCACGTCGAACACGAAGAACCTGCCATTGAGGCATGCAGGCTCCAAGGCACCGGAAGGGAGTCTCTAGGTCAACTTCCTGGATAATGAGCTGAAGTCGACAGGGAGTGACCTTGATCGAAGGTGGGCCATAATGTTTCCCACATCATCGACACGAGACAGAGAGATAATGTCGTGAATCAAGATTGTGCGAACTATCAAAGGGAGGTTGTTTATTTGCAGAGGTCAACTTCTCTTGAACATATCGGCGGCACATTAACGGAATTGGCAGTATTTGACATCAATGTATCAAAGGTCATTATGACGAGGCAATGAGTGAATGAGAGGTCAAATAGGGTACCCAAATCCATGGAAGCAAGTGAAAGATATGAGATGAAATATCCCCACCCTGGACACGAAAGCAAAAAGTGCCATGTTCAAGAGCGACATACTGCCGTTACGGTAACAATTATGGTTCAAAAATTTTATTTTCCCCCACCATTTCTGGCGAGTACCCCAGTTATTTTTAAAAAGCTTGATGGGGATAGCATATGCTTGTGTTGTGACAAAATCCGATGTCATTAAGTTTTAACGAGTCTGACAAAGGAATAACTCGGCGTCTTTTCTTGTTTAGAGAGTTTGAAAAGACAACAGAAAAGGAAACTCCAGGGATGTCCTTTTTCGTATAGTTGTGTCTCTCGGGCCCGAAAAAGTATAAAATAATACCCGAAAGAACCGCCCGATCATTACGATCGAGGAGTACTTTTCATGATTAGTGACTTCGACCTGAAAAAGTAAAAAAGCGGTCAAAACCACGTCGTTTCGTAACCACTAACGAGTTTGAAACGACAAAAACCCGGTAATCTTTTTATGTTTTAACGGTCGACAAAAAGAACTTAACACGACCACCCCTTATCACCATTTAACGAGTCAAGAGGAGAGACTCGGCAATCTTTTCCTCTTTAAATGGTCAGAAAAGAGCTGAAAGCGGACCTCCATTTTTATTTTCTTTAACAAGTCAAAAAGGGAAAAATACTCGGCAATCTTTTCATATTTTACGAGTCAGAAAAGAGCGTAAAGGCGACTCGTCCTGAAGTAACGAGTGGTATAAGGGATAGCAACTGGTTCCGGTAATGGTGGAACTTTAGTTGAAACACGTAAAGGTTAAGAGGCTGGCTAATAAGACCACTCATCGCTGTGGTTCCTCAGGAAAGGAGAAATAACCAAGTGAAAGCATATGATCGGCCAAAAATATAGTAGTGATGGAATGAAACAACCAGGGCTCATCTAGCAGAATTTTAGCGGATAAAAGGCAATCACGGGATGTAAATGGGTTCATTTTTACACAAGCTTGAACCATGGAGAACTTTGCTTGTTAAAAAAAATTTTGTTGCATGCCCCCAGCATGATTATACCAATCGAGGTACATGCCCCCCAAGCTTCATGGCATTCACGGAGTGGATGGAATGAAGGTTTACTTGGAAAGACTCGATTGGAGGATGCCACCGGGCTTCAGTCACGCGCCCGGGTGAGCTGCCGTCATCAGAATGACGGGGTGGGTGCTGGGGCATTTCCTGTGGAAATAAGACCATTTAGGAATGCCAAATGGCTATATGTGAAGTGTGAACCGGGGAATGAAAGTTGGTCTACGACTTTGATCGTTCTTCCTTCATGCGGAAAACACATCACTCTGAAGAGTGAGGACACAATAGCACGTATGCGATAAATATAGTCTCGTCCAAGGAGAAAATTGTAATCTAACGGACCTTGGACTACCATGAGACCCATTTGGATAGTCTTCCCTTCTAACGTGATAGATACATTGGGAAGAATTCCTAAAGGTCGAGTGATTTCTCGATGGAAACCTGCAAGGCTTCTCATCTCAGGCAAAAGCAGTGGGCAACCAAGTGCTTCCCAAGCTGTTGAAGAAAGGATACTAACAAGAGATCCTTCATCAATAATTGTACCAGCCATGACCATGCGATAGACTTGAACTATAATTTGAAATGGTATGGAGGCTGGTAACCGAGGATTGACTATTTGATCCCAATTAAAGGAAATAACTAGGTTGCTCGGAGGTGGGACTGGATAGACAGCCGGATATGCCTCTAATGGACTTTCTTCCTGTTGTGAAGAAATGAGAGGGATGCTCACTTGATCATTAACGTCTATGTCAATGAATAGAATTTGGATGGTGGGTTCGTCATTCTTGGCAGTGATAACATCATTTGAGGAGGTAACTTCTGAAGGCGAAACCGGGTCACTTGTAATCCGGACCGTTTGACTGTTGTCTGGTTTGGATTCAGATGTAGGATCATCTAGGGGTGGAAGTTCTGAAAGCAAAACCGGGTCACTTGTAATCCGGACCGTTTGACTGTTGTCTGGTTTGGATTCAGATGTAAGAGCAGCTAAAGATGGAACTTCTGTAGGCAAAACCGGGTCACTTGTAAGCTGGACCTTTTGAAAGACCGGGTTACTTGTAAGCTGGAACTGTGGACTTTCGGTTGGTTTGGACTCAGGTGGTTCATCTTTGATGATCAAGTAGTGTGTAGATGATGAATATAAATCACTTGTTCCGACCAGGGACTGGTCTGGAGCAGGCGGAGCACAGGTAGGTTCAGGAAGAGAAAGCTGGACCAAAGAGGAATCATGTTTGATCACTTGGTTAGTGGAGAGACGCTCTGCAGGTGTAACAAGACGCTGATATCCAACGGGTAGTTGGGGTAAGGAATCCGACAGACTTGCCAAAAGACGGGAAGCTTCATCCATCAGTGGACAAAGGCGAAGGAGATGATTACCTTCACAAAGTCAACAAGGGAATCGAACCTTCCCTTTTCTGTTACCAACTAGTAAGGTATCGTCAATTTGCGACAGCAAGGGGCGAGTCGGGTCACGGGACCATATATCTAGGATCCTGGGAATGCCAGGACAATCAGAAAGAAAATGGTCCCCTTTGCATAATCGACAAGGAGACCAGAGCTTCCGCGGAGGAGCAGAAGGTGGTTCCACTTCTGATAGCTTCGTGGTAGATACGACCTTTCCCTTAGGAGACTTCTTCTTTTTGGTCTTCTTCTTCTTCTTCTTAGCCACCTGGTTAGTGAAATCCAAGGTTTCACCAGGCGAAGTAGAAGATGAGGACGCAGCAATAGGCGAAGAAGGGAAGGGGTCCACCTTAGAATCAACATGGTGTTGTTCGGGTGGAGGAGGTGGTGGTGGGACAGGAGTCATGACACTTGAGACCACCGAGTCTGAAAACAACCATATGGGTAAACCAATGGTCAACCCAGGCAAAGACAATGTTGCGATATACTGAACACCAACATTTCCAACAGAAGGAAATGGGCGAGGGTACCCATTAGGAGGAACACCTTGGCCGGTGGGGACCGGAAAGGCTGCCACTGAACGAGGAATAACCCTACTCAAGCTAACGCAAACAAAATCTAATTGGGTAGATGTTATCGTGGCCAATAACTTTTAAGACACTGAACTTAACCTTTTCATTTTTTAAGAGTCGAGAAAAGGGTAAAAGATGACTCTAGTCTCCTTCGAATATTTAATGAGCACGAAGTGACAAGATGCTCATAGGCACCTTTTCGTTTAGGGAGTCCGAAAAGGATCAAAAGTGACTGCTCTGGAATTCTAGGTAGAGGGTGTGCCAAACTTTTCGCAAAACCACAGAATACTTTTTAGGGTACGGGTGGTCGATCTTCGTGAATGCTGTGTTCACTACATTGCGAATCGTAGGGCGGCTGACACGGCTTCCTATGGATAAAGGCTTTATTCCTATAGGGGTCTCCCAATATATACTCGACGGTACGTGGGAGCACAGTCCGTATTGGCAGCTACCGTTTCACCATGGAGGAATCACCCAACCACTCGACGATAAACTACCAGGTTTAACGACGCCGGAACACGTCTCTAACCTAGACCTCTAGAGTGTTTGCGTTATGTTCCAATGCGTTGTTATGTTCATTGAGTTCATTTTAAAGTTTATCTTTGATTATGTTTCAGTTTTTTGGTCCTACCGTATGTGATATCTCGAAAACTTCTTACATGCAAGCTATATGCCGAAATTAAATCATTTGATTCGATGAATTCTATCTACAGGAGGGTTGAGATCTTTTTCACAAACGAAATGATCACTTCAACAAAGAACAAAGATCCTAATGCAGCTAATAACAAGAAACGAAATTTTGTCTTTTTTCTTTTCAATAGCAACAAATAACAATAAATGCTAACTACTATAATGCAAGAGATTTTTTGTTTTTCTTTCCTTTAAGATGGCATGATGCATGTAAACAAATTCTAAGAGATATGCACAATCCAAGTTCAGTCAATGAAATAGAACCAATTCTAAAACACAAAATGAACCATGCAAGCAAGGAAAAACACAAAAACTAGTGAACTTCAAAGAGGCTAGAAGTGAAGTATTCAGAGTATAGAAGATCAAGCTTTAACAAAGCACTGGATAGGTGTAGAACAAACAACAAGCTGACTGGATGATCAAGAGACCGAAACTTCCCACAGAAGGCTAGACATGCAAAGTCACTGGAAATAAGCAAACAGCTAAGGGATACAGGCTAAAACCAGTCAAGCAGAGGTTCAACATAGTTCCAGAGGCTGAAAGAGATATATAAAGAAACTGAATGAGCTTTCCACCCACACACAGGAAAAATTTACAGAGTTGGCGCGACTGTCAGCCTGCAACTTGCGCTACCACAGAATTGGCACGAGTTGCTTTTGAGCAACGTGCGCCAACTGGCGCGACTGTCAGAGAAATAACCGCGCCAATTAAGCTTGCCAACTAAAAAGATAAAAGATACTACCTCAGGTCGGGTTGACAGTGCTCAGATGGGTCAAACAGTAAAGAATCAACTCAAAACTGACTCAGGAAGCTCATGCACTCAAGCAAGCAGAAGAAAATTAACATGCAAGACAGAAATCAAAGAGTTACTCCCCAGTGGAGTCGCCAATTTGTTGGTAAGGTAAATCCCCTCTGCGGACAGAGGCGATCCCACTAGCCTATCACAGAACTAGCCACAAACAAACCACGCTGCTACGCAAGTTCCTAGTTATGCATCAAAGGTGAATCAAGAAGACTAACCTGGAGTCCAACGCTATGATTGAAGCAGAGTTGATATCCTCGCTCCCTTGCTCCAACAGATCATGAAAAATACCTGCACATGCAAAGGAAGAGACATATACCAACATAAAAACTACCAAGGCACAACTATATTTCAGTCAGAAAGGAAATAAATCAACATATCACCATGATAGATAATGAGATTGGAACTATAATAGCAGTCGCTCATCAATTAATAAACAGGAAAAGTTACAATCATTGTTCTGACGTCGACCCTTCTCCTGGCTGGGCGAGTAACCATATGTGTCTTGACATGCATCTCTTCTCCGGCAGCATAACCTCTCTAGCACTCACTAGCATTCCTCCAAGAACTCAACATCTAACACTCCATGACCAATAATCATCACTACTATCACTCAATCACCAAATCACTAGCATAACACTAACACCAACACTCTCTCCCTCCCCCAATGCATAATGACAAGCTTATATAGATGAATAAGGGAGGAGGATGCGATGAACCGGGACACCTTTCGTGGAATTAGCAAAAACCATAAAGATGGATAAAGCCCGACAAAAAACTGATTTTCTATCCTCAGAAAAGCTCCATGTAATGAAGGAAACAACAGTCGGACGTGCATTAAGGCAAAAAGCACGACTAAATTTGGTTGGCGCAACTGTTGCTCTAAGATAAAGCGCCAATGGTCGCGCCCTCTTTTGAGGATCTCCATCATTGGCGCGGGTAGGATACTGTGGACTTGCGCCAATGGAAAAAGAGCACTTTTTAGGGATGATCTGCAGAAGGTGTCTCCAGGGAACATCGAGTACATACTCAGGGGAACATAATGCAAGTGTTTTTAGCCCTTGTCACTTCTTATAACTCCCGGAATGAGTCCTCTAAGGTACGACAAGAGGAGTAATAGGGATGGTGACAAATTACTGTGTAACAAGGATCAATGCAGCTCAATTGTTGGGGATGTGGGGGGCCGCATTTCCAGCGTAACTGCCCAGAAGCTTCATCGAATATATTTCATAGGACTGGGAAGGAGCCGGTATCAGCCAATCGAAGTAATCATAGAATTCATGCAGTAGTCAACCACGACCAAGCAGCCCATCAATCCACTGTAGTGGAATCTTCAGGTATTATCAATGGCATAAAACTCAAAATCTTATTTGATACTGGTGCCACAGATAGTTTCATTTCGTCATATGCATTAAACAAATGTGGGTTGGCAGCTCGTAGACAAAATGATTTCCACCAAGTGGAAATGGCCTCAGGAGAACTCCAAACCGTGGGCTTGAGTGTGGATCAATGCAAAATTGACCTAGGGGTCTGTTCAACTAAACTAAAAGTCTATGTCACAGCCTTAGGAACGTATGATCTTATCATAGGTATGGATTGGCTGGAAGCTCACCAAGCTTGGGTGGACTGTTATGGAAAAAGGATTCTGGGCATAAACGACGAGGGAGAAGTAATCCAAATTCAAGGAATCAAGAGGGAAGTTTCTTTACGCTACATTTCGGCAATGCAGGTGAAGCGTTGTTTAAGAAAGGGTTGTCAGGCTTATGCAATTCACGAAGTAAGCCAGGAAAAAGGGCCATCCTTAGAACAATATCCGGTGTTAGCCGAGTTCCCGGATGTATTTCCAAAGGAACTACCTGGATTACCCCCGGTAAGAGAATTGGATCTCACTATTGAATTAAAGCCAGGTACCCAACCGATCTCTAAAACGCCTTATAGAATGACAGCTCCAGAACTTCAGGAATTGCAAATCCAGTTGAAGGAACTACTCGATATAGGGCTTATCCGGCCCAGTACCTCACCTTGGGGCGCTCCTATAATTTTTGTGAAGAAGAAAGGTGGATCCTTAAGATTATGCATAGACTATCGAGACTTGAATCGAGCTACAGTAAATAATCAATACCCTATGTCGTGAATCGATGATCTTTTCGATCAAATGGAAGGAGCTACTGTCGTTTCAAAAATTGACCTTCGATCAGGGTATCATCAGCTAAGGATTTCTGAAAATGATATCTCTAAGACTGCATTCCGGACACGTTTTGGGCACTATGAATTTACTGTGGTACCATTTGGGTTAACAAATGCGCCAGCCATATTCATGAATCTTATGAACAGTGTTTTCCGTCAGTATCTTGATAAATGTATACAAGTCTTTTTAGATGATATTCTCATCTATTCCAAGAATGAAGAAGAGCATGAAGAGCATTTGCGGATAGTATTGTCCTGCCTAAGAGAACGTCAGTTATATGGAAAACTGTCCAAATGTTCTTTTTTTCAGGAAAAGATTCATTATTTGGGTCACATCATATCAGGTGAAGGGATTTCAGTAGATCCTGAGAAGGTAAAAGCGATCATGGAATGGCCAATACCAAAAAATGCACATGAGATACGAAGCTTTATGGGTTTAGCAGGTTATTACCGGAGATTTGTGGAGGGGTTCTCCAAAATCGCAAAGCCAATCACAACCCTTCAGCGTAAAGGTGTTAAGTATGAGTGGACCGAGGAATGTAATACAACATTCTCTGAACTCAAAAGACTACTCACCAGTGCACCAATCCTAAGAGTCCCTGATATGGGCAAAGACTTCACGGTATGTACTGATGCATCCAAGCAAGGGCTGGGTGCAGTGTTGATGCAGGATAAGGGAGTGATAGCTTATGCTTCCAGAAAGCTAAAACCTCATGAAGAACTCTATGCTACTCATGATTTAGAATTGGCCGCTGTAATGCTAGCTTTAAAGATCTGGAGACACTATCTGGTGGGACGAAATTTTACACTTAAAAGCGACCATCAAAGTCTACAATATTTGTTCACCCAAAGAGACTTAAATGCCAGGCAAAGGCGATGGAGTGAATTCCTAAGTGAATATGACTTCGGAATATCATATATTAAGGGAAAAGAAAATGTAGTAGCCGATGCCTTAAGCAGGAGACCCCGGATATTTTCTCTCATACCCATTAAAGTGGACTTAAGACAACGAGTACTGGATCGTCTTATAAAAGACAGCTGGTATTTAAAGGTGAAGGCAAGTCTTGAGGGAATTAAGGCAAAAGAATCTAAATTTGAGGGTTATGAATTAGAAAATGATGGGATCCTACGATTCCATGGAAGGATGTACATTCCTGATGATAAAGATCTTCGAGATACCATCCTTGGGGAAGCTCACAAAGCAGTATATTGTGCTCATCCTGGAGTAGGGAAAATGTATGCGGATACCAAGAAACTCTTCTTTTGGGCAAGCATGAAGCGTGATATCGCTCAATTTGTTGCAAAATGTTTGGAATGTCAGCAAGTAAAGGCAGATCATCGTCACCCAGCGGGTCTCTTACAACCCCACGACATTCCTATGTCTAAATGGGAGACCATTTCTATGGATTTTATCACTGGACTACCTCTTACTTCTCAAAGACACAATGCCATTCTGGTAGTGGTGGATAAATTAACAAAAAGCGCCCATTTCATTCCGGTAAGAGATACTTATGATGTTGCTAACGTACCTCGAGTATTCATAAATGAAATCATCAGATTTCATGGAGTACCTAAGAAGATTATATCCGATAGAGATTCGCGATTCACTTCCAGATTCTGGACGTGCATGCAGACAGCCTTAGGTACTCAACTAAATTTAAGCACTGCTTACCATCCTGAGACTAATGGGCAAACTGAAAGAGTAAATCAAGTACTTGAAGACATGTTTCGAATGTATGTAATGGATCAGCAATCACACTGGGAAAAATATTTACCCTTGGTTGAATTCGCATACAACAACAGTTACCACAGTTCGATTGGGATGCCTCCATTTGAAGCTTTATATGGCAGACCTTGCAGAACACCGTTAAGTTGGGACAGGTTAGAGGATCGAGTGATAATAGGACCAGAATTAATCCATGAAATGGAAGCGCAGGTCAGCCAGATTAGACAACGATTAAAGGAAGCACAGGATAGACAAAAGAGTTATGCTGATGCTCACCGATCTGATAGGAAATATGAAGTAGGGGACCAGGTCTTCATCCGCATCAAACCAAATAAAAATACTATTCGATTCGAAAAAGGGACAAAGTTGTCACCCCGATTTATAGGACCGTTTAAAGTCGTGGAAAGAGTTGGACCTGTTGCCTATCGTCTTGCCCTGCCACCTCACCTGCATAGAATTCATAATGTATTTCATGTTTCTGTATTAAGACATTATGTAGCTGATCTATCTCATAACATCCAGTGGAAAGAATTGCAGGTATCGGACGAGGGAGTCATAACGGTCGAACCATTACGTATACTGGAACGTAGAGTTCGACAGTTGAGGAACCGTCTGGTGGACCAAGTTAAGGTCCAATGGGACAAGTATAGTCCTGGATCAGCAACTTGGGAGAATACAGAGGACATATGTCAGAGATACCCTAATTTATGTCCATTTTGAAGAACTTTACACTATGTTTAGTATATATTTACTTCACTACAATCAGGGACTCAAAAACATTTTGAATGATTATGGATAAACATGAAATTTTGTGGCATAATATATGTTTAAATTCCTGCTGGTACATGGATACCAAAATAATATGTGTTTAATTCCTGCTGGTACATGGATACCAAAACAATATATGTGATTTATTTTACTAAATTATAAATGTTGAAGTAAAGTTAAGACAGTTGAATAAGTTTTCTTCTGATAAAAATTAAGATATTATAGATCTGATTTATTTTATTTTTAGTATGATCAATAGGATAGAAATCAGGAAGTGAATACATTCTAGATGAACGTCAAAAGACGTGCTTGGAATATGGCAAAATATGTTATGCTGTAGTGACATATGTAAATAATACATGAGTTATTTTGAATATGCTGATGCACATTTTACAAATGCATGGGTAAGTGTATGATTGCAGATAAATGATCCAATTTCCGAGATGACCACGTGATGACAAAACCTCAGAACAATTAAAGCTCAAAGTGATTCTATGATAGGGTGGTAGCCCTAATTTTACAGGGAGGGGTGGAGGTGTTACCCACTGTTTATCCTCCGAACCCTGGAGTCATGGGAGGACTGTGCGAGTCACGCTCCCCTAGACGTGTGATGATGACTGCCGGATGCCTACTGGGAATCAGGTCGGTATAACCGACGCTGTCACCGTAGTGTTTATGAATGGTTAGGTCAGTAAAATTGACACCATGGCATACTCCAGTAGAGGACGGATAGGATGGGAGCAGAAGAGATTAGGGAGGATAGGATGATTTTGAATAGCTTGGGGACCGGGATAGAAAAGGTCATGTCCATTAAAACCTTGAACCTAAAACTCTAAACTTCGGGACGAAGTTCTCAGAAGGGGGGGTGTATGTAACGACCCAGCTAAATTGATCCATTATATAAAGTTTTAAACCTTATAATAAAACAAATGTGATGAAATTTAAACAATAAATGTGTTAAGTTTTATAAATACAATTTAAATTTATAAACATATATAAGTTAAATTTTATAAAATATATAATTAAACTTTATAATATATATATATTAAATTTACAAAATACATAATTGAACTTTATAAATTTTATATACTATATAATGGAACTTTATAATATATATATAATCCAAATGTTATAAGATATATATAAGCTAAACTTATGAATATACATATGCAGCGTAAAACACAACCTATGCTAGTGTACCTAAAAAAAATCATTAAAGGATCCATTAATAAGGGGTGCATCCAACCAACCGAGAATTTATAGTAGAGCGCCCTTTTGCCAGGAAAAGATCTGAAGGTTAAATTGCATGGAGGGCATGTCAAGTCGCGGGAAGGCAGTGGCTGCAGGTAGGAGGGCGGCCACCGCCAGGCCCATGGATAAAAACCGGCAGCCTGGATTGAGAGGGGGGAAAAACCAGAGAGGGGCAGAGAGAACCGGAAGCAGAATTTCACCAGGAGAAAACCAGGAGAAGATAATTATCTATTGGAAGAGCTTTAAGCCGTCTGAGGTTCTGGGCACGGAGGGATAGAGAGCTTCTGTTGAGCATCTTTCTGGATTGAGCAGCTAGGTTTTCTCAGTCTGGTTGGGTGGTATTGGTCTCCCAGAGATTGGATCAAAATAGCCACGGCATCACCAGCAGCAGAATCACCAGATCAGTAGCAGAATCAGCAGCAGTTAAGGTAAGTACAAATTAATTCTTCACGCTTCTGTATTTCAGATTTTAGTTACTGTGTGTGAAAGGTTATTACAACTGTGTCCTCATCCTTCTTTACCTAATACACATACTCCTCCATGTGCGAGTTCTGTTCTTCTTCATTGGCTGCGTCAACATGTCTCTTTTGCCGCATGAACAGGTCTCTATTGATTTGCTACGTTTAGGCCAGCGTATTAGATTTCCTCATAAGCCTGCGGCTTACTTCAGCTAGGGCATCACATCGATGTAGTTTAGGGCTTCATTTGTAGGCCAGCGTATTACACTTGGTGTGTCGCTCCTTCACCAAAAACCCAAGATGACTTCCTTACTGCGGCTACTACAGTTAGGTCATCACTACGGCCTTACAGCATCTTCATTACCATGACTGCGGCTCTTACGTGCTTCATTATGTTATTACTGCGACTTCCATGCTTTGGTTTCATGCCTTGACCCATTACATTGCATTTAAGGATCTCTACCCTGCGTATCATTAAGGCATCACCTTGATTGAGGTCACTATGAATAGTGTAACCATGAACAGATCATGACTGCATTGGATGTTGAATATGCGTAACCATGAACAGATCATGATTGCATTGGATGTTTAATATGCATAGCCATGAACAGATCATAACTGCGTTATATGTTGAATATGTCCTGATCATGAACAACGTACGTATATTATTTATAACCATGAACAACGTGTACTATATAAGTTTTCCCATGTATCAACGTATAGAGATGAACAACGTATCTGCGGATAAATGTCTTCTTGACCTGCGTAGGATTAGGGCATCATTTTGCAGCTAGGGCATCAACTCTTTCGGATCTCTCCTTGTCCAAAAACCCAAGACGTGGAGAGGAGATCACCTAAAGAGTGTGTGTGAATGATATCAAATCCTCATCTATTTATACCACAACGAGGATGATGAATATACACGTCGGTTGGGCTTCTAGAGCCTACATAAGTGCTGGTCGGCTTGATAATAATTACATAAACAAAAGAAATTCATATCTCCATAAATACTTATCGGAATCAGATGATCTTTGGATCAATCCTACACCTCTCGACGAGAGGGATCCAATAAAAATATCAGCTGCCAGAAATAAGCTAACCCACATGGAGTTTGGCCCTAGTTGCCAATTTAATAGTTTACCAGTAAAAATAAAAAGGGACATGGAAGGCTTAAAGGATGGTTTAAAAGCAAATATGGGATTTTTGAGGTAGACATGGACACGATGACTGTTAAATTGGAAGGGTTGACAAAGTTGCTGCAAGAAAGGCTTCCTCGTGGTGATAAGGTAATCCATGAAAATCATGATGACGACAAAAGGAATATGGATTATGATTTTAGAGACTCCACTGTTGGGTTTAAGAGCCACCACATTCCAAAGATTGATATGAGAAAGTTTGATGGTAAGGATACGGTAATATGGATACTACATATGGAGATATATTTTTATCTCCGTGATGTGCAACACACACAAAAGGTACACATTGCATCTTCATATTTAGAACTCAATCAGTTTGTATGGTATCAATGGCTTTGCTCAATTTTTACAGAGGAAATGATAGCACATTATGAGGATACAAAGAGAAACACCTTCTTTAGCCAATTTATAAATCTCAAACAAAAGCGTTCAATGGCGAAGCACATTGATGACTTCCAAAAATTAAATACCAGGGTAACTGATATTCCAGAGGAGCATATGATTGATGTCTTCATTAGGACTTTAAAGGATAACATCCAACATGAGGTTCACCTTTGGGAACCTGATTCATTGGAGAAGGCATTTAGGGTGGCAAGAAAAGTTGAAAGCAAAATTATGGCAACAAGGAAGTCTGCCACTGATAAATATAAAGATGGAATTGTTGTTGCTCCTAGCCTTCCAAAACCTACAAGGTTGAAACCACAATAATTAGAGGAAAAAAGAGAAAATGGGCTTTGTTTAGTTGTGATAAAAAATAAATTAAAGGTCATAAGTGTGATGAGAAGAAATTATTTTATATAGATTGTGAAGAGGAGGAAGAAAAGGAACAAGAAATATAAAAATATGGGAATATACTCTAGGAACCAAGCCCAGAGATAGGGGAAATGAATCCGACCATATATTGTAATGCATTGGCAAGAATTACCACTCCTCAAACTCTCAAGATAGAAGGATATATCAAGAATAAAAAGGTAATAGTGTTGATTGATTTAGGTAGTAACCATAATTTTATTCATTGTAAGATAGATAAGGAATTGAATTGCTTTCTATATCTAACACCAGAGTGTCAAGTGATGGTTCAAAATGGAGGAACTATAAATTTCACTGGAAAGTGCCATAATATCAAACTAACCATGGGGGAATATGTATTGAATATCCCAATGCTTTCCATTCCAACGACTGGTGCTAATGTTGTACTAAGAGTCCAATGGTTACAATCTTTGGGGATGATAGCTTTTAATTTTCAAGAGATTTTCTTGATTTTTTTTGGGAAGGAAAAGAAGTTGAATTAATGGGTATCATAGGGAAACCAAGGAAGATAATCAACACTAATGGAATGAAAAATATTTTGAATAAAAAACAAGAGGGTGTAATTGCACAATTATGCTCACTAAAGGTTCAAACATTGAAATCGTCTATTTCTCTAGATCTCGAAAAAGTCTTGGACAATCATTCCAATGTATGTGAGACTACCAAAGGCCTCCCACCTATTCATGACCATAATCATGCTATCCACTTCATTCCAGGAAGTGTTCCTCCAAAAATTAGGCCTTACAAATATCCCTATGCCCAAAAGAGTGAAATTGAACATATGGTTGCATAAATTCTAGAGGTCAATATAATTTAACCTAGTCAAAGTTCTTTCTTTGCTCCAGAATTATTGGTGCACAAGAAGGATGGATCATGCCGTATGTGTCTAGATTATAGGGAGCTCAACAAGCTCACTATTAAAGATAAATTTCCCATTCCTGTCATTGATGATTTTTTGGATGAATTACATAGAGCAATTTACTTCACCAAGTTGGATCTTTGTTCTGGATATCATCAAATTAGAATGAAGACTGAAGACTTTCTAAAAACAACATTCAAACTCATGAAGGTCATTATGAATTTTTGTTCATGCCTTTTCGCCTTACTAATGCACCTTTTACATTTCAAGGTTTGATGAATTCCATTTTCAAACCCTTCCTTAGAAAATTTTTGTCAGTATTTTTTATGATATACTAATCTACAAAGTATAGGAAGAATCATGTTCAACATGATTGTTTTTGGAGTTTGGAGTTAATTCCACTATAACCATTTATAACATAAATATTAGCATTAATTTCTAACTTAATAAATATAAAAATAAAGATTAGAAATTAAAAGTAAAAATTTATAATTATTTTCCCTAATTATTATTATTATTTAAAATTAATTGGTCGGACTTTTCACTTTTCATTCCTTCCATCCCTTATTTATTCCCTTGATAACTTACTCTTCTCTACAGGAATTTGTCCCGATGATGATTCTTTTTGTAGACTCAAAACATCAACTCAAAAATGGTTACTATGGAATTAACTCCAAACTCTAAAAACAATCAAGATGCCCACCATAGAAATGTCAAAACAATCATGTTCAACATGTTGACAAGGTGCTCAAACTATTGGAGTAGAAACAATTATATGAAAAAACCTCCAAATGTTTCTTTTGAGTATAGGAGGAGGAATATTTAGGTCATATTGTATCTCATGAGGGTTTTAAGGTAGACCCTAACAAAATTAAATCCATAAAGGAATGGAAAACCCCCACAACCCTAAAGCATCTTTGAGGATTTCTCAGGTTGATAGAGTATTATCACAAGTTGTTAAGAATTATGGGAGAACAACAAAACCTTTAACAACATTACTGAAGAAAGATGCATTTTCTTGGACTCTAGAAGCAAATAAGACCTTTAAACATCTTAAAGAGGTAATGTGCCAAGAACCAATCTTGGCTACGCTAGAATTCACAAAATCCTTTATTATGGAATGTGATGCCTTAGGAAATGGAATTGGTGTTGTTTTAATGCAAGAAGGAAGACCCGTTGCTTTTGAAAGTTGTCCAATCAAGGGAAAGTATTTACACAAACCTATTTATGAGAAGGAAATGTTGACAATACTAGATGCATTAAAGCAATGGCGACCTTACCTAATGGGAAGACCCTTCAAGGTAAAAGCAGATCATGATAGTCTTAAATACTTTTTGGAACAAATATTATCTTTAGAAGAGAAGCAAAAATGGGTCACAAAGTTGTTGGGTTATGAATTTGAAATCATGTACTAAAAAGGGAATAAAAATGTTGTTGTAGATGCACTCTCAAGAAAGGATGAGGATGTGGAAGCATTGGTTTGTCCCATTTTTATTATCCTACTTGATTGGATAACTGAAGAAAGGTATGAATGGAAGAATGATGAAGAGGTGTGGACACTCATTCAAAAGTTAAAACAAGATCCGAGTATGTATGATACATTTATCTAGAAAAACGATCCATTGTGGTACAAAGATCGCTTATATCTTTGTAAGAATTCCCAACTCGAACAAAAGATTCTTTTGGAATTGCACACCTCCCCCTTAGAAGGGCACTCAGGATTTTTAAAAACTCACCATAGGATTAAGAAGGATTTTTTTTGGGATGGCCTTAAATATGATATTCAGAAGTTCAATGTGGTAGAACGTATGGTTTGCCAAAAAAATAAAGTTGAGACAATTAAGACCCTAGGTTTGTTACAAACTTTAGCCATTCCATGTTATTGTTGGGAGGAGGTCTTAATGGATTTTATCATAGGTTTACCCAAGTCTATAGGAAAGAGTGCCATCATGGTGGTAGTTGATAGAATTATCAAGTATGCACACTTTTGTGCATTATTTCATCCTTTTAAATCCAATACGGTTGGTACTACATTTATGAAAACAATTCAAAAGCTGCATTGAAGCCCAAATATTATTGTAAGTGACAAAGATCCCATTTTCACTGGAAATTTTGGACATAATTAGTTTCTTGCCTTGGTACTCAATTAGCTCATATCTCATCTTATCATCCTCAATTTGATGTGAAAAATGAGATAGTGAACAAATGTTTGGAAGCATATCTTCATTGCTTTGTATATGATAAACAAAAACAATGGGTTAAGTGGTTACCTCTAATTGAATGGTGGTATAACACTTCCTTCCATACTGAAACAAAAGTGATCACATTTATGGAACTTTATGGATATCATCCACCATCCATTACATCCTATTTAAGAGATAATTCTAAGTTTCAAGCAGTGGAATATCACATCAAGAACCAACAAGTTCTACAACTATTAAAGGATAACATCACTTTGATGCAGAATCAAATGAAACAACATGCATATTAGCATCATAGCGAAATAAGTGTTGATGTAGGAGATTGGGTATTTTCATAACTACAACCATACTAACAAATGTCCCTCAAGCAAGCTAATAAGGATAATAAATTATCACCCAAGTTCTATGGTTCTTCAAGGTGTTTAAAAATATTGGTATTTTGGTATACAAATTGGAGTTGCCTACATCATCCTGAGTACACCTAGTTTTCCATGTTTCATGGTTAAAGGAGGTTATCAGTGACAACCTCCCATTTCAAACAAGATCTCTTGAACTTGATGAAGAAGGAAAATCATATTTGAGCCTGAAGTATTCATGGAAATAAGAACCTGGCAGCTACGAAATCGATTAATTTCAGAGTATCTCATTAGGTGGAAGAAATTACCTGCTGAAGATTCCACATTGTAGGATGATAATTTTATATTGAAGCATCCATAACTACTCAAGCATTGAGGGCAAAACTTTTTTTGAAGCAGAGGGGCATGTTAGGTCCCTATAATACTAGTGTAGCCCCCTTATTGTTATTACTATTGTAGCCCCCTATTATTATTGTTGTACCCATGTATCCTCCATATTATTATTGTTGTGCCCCATAGAATCCCACTATTATTATTGTTGTGCCCCTACATTGTTATTGTTATGTAGGCTCTGATTATATTGTGACCCCTTAGACTCCTCTATATATCAAGGTGGTCTAATCATTTGGATCATCCAAGAATTGTTCATTTATGTGATGTAAAGGAGGTTTCCCACTTGAAGAGGCTATCTCTCAAGTCGTTGATCTATCTTTTCTTTAATTTTGTGAGTTTGTTGCATAATAATCTAAATATGGTGATGCATGTCAAGATCTGGGTTTAACAGATGTTGTGAATTCCAAAAAGGGTTGATTCAGTAATTTCAAGATTTGTACATGTTTTTGCTTCTAATTTGTCACATACATATGCGTACCTAGATCAGTAAAGTAGCATATAAATTTTGCAATAATTTACACAGTATACTAAAATATATACATTGGTTTTAGGCATGGTAGTTGCATACATATGATAATTTGTTCTATGGAAGTCGCGTATATATGTTAGGGTTTGTAGTGCACCTTAATGATGACACTTGTTGAGTTCTGCTCTATTTTCTTTTTTCTATCAATGATGTCTCTATCTTTATGATCTGTGTTTGACAGTGATGATTGGGGTAATTGATTGGTAATAATGTTACAGTGTGGGAATCTATGATTGGTCGATAACTTGGGATTGATCTAAGTATCTCCCAGTGTTTGATTCATCATTACATTTGTTCATGATCAATTTTCAATAGTTTAAGATTTGTACACAGGTGTTATTCAGAGGAAACATGTCCATACCTGAGTTTTATTTAGTATAACCACATACATATTATGATCTTTGTTTGTTTTGGTTGGGTTCTACATTTAGTGGTTTGATCCTTCAGAAATTCAATTGATTTACAGTGCCTCAGTGACTCAGATTCAGTATTTCAGTTTGTTATGTCAATTTGCATTTATTGTTGATATGGGTAGAGTTTGAAAATATGATGAAAGGTGGGCTACAGGTTTGATGATTGTTTGAAAAGTGGATCTAGTTTGAAACATTCTAAAAAGTGGGTCATCAATAGCTAAGGGTCATAACCTTCAATAAGGGGGTAGGAGCTCTCTTCCAGTAGTACCTAATAAATGAGCTTAGGTGGTTATGCATCCCTTCCTGTAGGAGTTGGAGAAAAAGTGGAGGTTGTATCCTCCTATAGGTGGGTGGCTACATACTAGTAAGAGACTACATCAGTACAAAAATGTAATGAATATTTTCTTTATATAATAAGAAAGAAGGCAAAGACAATGACAATGGTGGTTTTCTCCCACATTAGGTTTCCACCTAAAATCCTAGTTCCCTATGTGTGTTTCTCATATGTGATGATCTCTGTTTGTTATTTATTACATATTAGAAAGTTTATATTTACAAATGCAATGATTAAAATAATCATCTAATTGAACACATAAAAAAATTGTAAACTGGATATACATTATTTTCCTTCTCTAGAGTTGCGTACATACACAATTTTCTTTAAGAATAATAGTGTACGTAATTTAGTATATGAAATTTGAAAGTTAAAGTGAATTTTAAAATATTGATTTACCCCCCTGCCTCTTAATTTGTTTCCTAACAATTGGTATCAGAGTAGGTCTCTTCGAAGAAGTTTGATCGTTTAAAGGGAGATCCATCAATATGGGTAGTCAAGAAGGAGAATTTTCTATTAAGCCACCTTTTTTTAATGGAAATAACTTTACATTTTGGAAAGTAAGAATGAGAGCATATTTGCAGGCACTTGGAGCTGATGTATGGGTAATAGTTGAGGTGGATGTCAATACCCAACCTCCATTCCCATAGATGATGCAGGGAAGAAAGAATATGAGATCAATGCAAAGGTAGTCAATGCTATCTCAAGAAGCTTGGCTGAATATGAGTTTGTGAAAGTCATGTAGCTAAATACTGCAAATGCTATATCGGACAAGCTTTTCCAAAGCTATGAAGGTGACACTAAGGTAAAAAGTGCTAAACTTCAAATGTTTAGAATTCAATATGAGACTCTTATAATGCATGATGATGAAATTATTGAAATATTTTTACTTAGAGTAGACAAGGTTGTTAATTCTATGAAAAATATTGGTGATGAAATAAAGGATCCTACTATTGTTGAAAATATTTTGAGGTCACTAACTCCAAAGTTTGATTCCAAAAAGAAATGTAAGATTTGAAGAATGTCACTATTGAACATCTCCGTGGGGTCTTAACAAATTATGAGATGAGAAAAGGGGGTCCATTAGATATTAGAGAATCAATATTCAAATCCACAAACAAAGGGAAGGAAAAATAAGAGCCTAAGGAAACATGTTATGTTTTAGATGAAGAAGAAGAAAATTTTGTGAAGACACTCTAAGTGGTAACTTGTTCAAAGGTAAACTTCCTTTCAAATGTTTTTTCCAGTGGAAGAGATGTCAATATGTTGCTAAATGTCCTTATATAAAAAATCATGAGAAAGGGAAGAATGTTCCAAAGAGGAGTGTTAAAAGAAATTTTGATAGCAAGAAAATTTTTTATACTCATGAAGATAGTGAATATTCTTCCAATAATGAGGATAATGAATCTGATCAGGATTGTTTTTTACTTATGGTATTTGAAGAACAATGTGTAGATGAATCTGATGATGTTCTTATGGATTCTCTAGAATAAAGTGATAGACTCAGGGTTATAAAAAAAATCAAGAAAAGGAAATTTGTACGTATAACGAAAACAACCTTGTTGAAGAAATAACTCAGCTAAAAATCTATCTAGAAGAAGATAAATTAGTTGAAGAAGCTTTGAAGAAACAAGTTCTAGAAAAGGAGAGACACTATGTAAACCTAGAACTTGAAATTGTGGGTCTAAGAAAGGAACTTGAGAAAACAAAGGCTCTAAATCTTAGATTTTCTAAAGGATCCGAGACTTTAGAAGAAATTGTTAAAGTACAATGCTCTCCTCTAATCAAGACAGATCTTGAATACAATACAATTGGTGAAACATCAAAAACTAGGAAATATTCCAAAATAGGTACAGGAAGCTACGTTAATGAGGTAAAAGGAAGTAATCATTCGAACTATAGAACTTAGCAAAAGAATGAAGGATCAAATCTTTCCCATGCAAAACAACCTTACCATGAATAAAAGGCATGCTATTCAAGAAGGTATTATACTCCCAGGTATTATTACTTCAATTGTTAATGCTTCACCTGTCACAATTTTGGTCACAGAGTAGTTCATTATGTTTCTTATAAAACAATTATGAATAGAGCAACAAGAAAACAACATAATGATATCGGGGCAAATTAATTTTATTATAATGTTATCTCACCTCTTCAGAATGAAATTGAATGTTCTAATTGAAATGAACTTTGGTCATGAAGAAACCTAGTGATAAAGCAGGATGAGGTCGTCTTACCAGAATGATTAGAATATAATACCACCCAAGGTATGGAAAAATAAATTATTGCCTCTAAAAATTGTGGTCTAGAATTGTATGTAGGAGATCAAGAGAATCTATAGTACATTGACATTGGATGTTCAAAGCATATGATAGGCGACAGAGATAAGTTTGATTATTTTAATGAAATAAAGGAATAAAAGAATGTGTCTTTTGGCAATAACTCACCTGCTTCTATGAAAAGGAAAAAAAGTGTGTTTTTAAAGAAAAAAGTCAAGGTTGGAAATGTATTATTTTTTTATGGGTTAAGACATAACTTGTTAAGTGTTAGTCAAACGTGTGACCAAGGGCATGAAGTTATTTTCATATCGAAGAATTCTATGGTAACAAATATGGATATGGGTAAGAACATAATGAAGGGAATGAGAACTCCAGGCAATGCCTATGTCTTAAAAGGCAGCCAAGAGCACTATTATTTGAGAAAATATGAAGAAAGTTTGCTTTGGCACAAAAGGTTGCGGCATGTTGGCTTTTCTCAATTATAAAAATCAAGCAGGATGGGAGAAATTCATGACTTGCCAAACATCTCCACCTGAAACTAACATCTGAAAATCATGACCATTTGGTAAGCAATCCATAGTTCAATTTAAAGCTAAAGAAGGTACTTAAAGTAAAACCCTTTAACTTGTTCACACTGATTTATGTGGTCCTATGACAAAGAAGTCTCGTCGTGGTGAACAATAATTCATATTATTTATTGATGACTTTACAAGAATGTGTTGGATTGGTTTACGAAATTATAAATATGAGGCACTTGATAAGTTTAAAGTATTTAAGGATTTGCTAGAAAATGAATTAGATCTAAAAATAAAATGTCTTACATGTGATAGAGGAGGAGAGTTTATATTAGATGAATTTTTCAATTTTGTGAATAACATGGCATCAAAAGAGATTTTTCCATAGCTAAGACTCCTCAGCAAAATAGAGTGGCAGAAAGAATGAATATGAAAATTCAACAAATGGCACGTGCCATGTTTGATGAGTCAGGAATGCCTCACACTTTCTAGGGAGAAGCAACACATACAACCATGGATATTCTTAACAAAGTTCATGTGTTGAGTAAACAGTGATAAAACTCCATATGACCTCTAGTTTGGTAAGCCTGAAATTGTTAAACACTTCAGAATTTTTGGAAGAAAATGTTTCATAAAGAAAAATGATGATAAGCTTTGAATGTTTGAACCTAGAGTTGATGAAGGAATCCTCCTTGGATACTCTTCTTATAAATGTAACAATAAAAGGATTCAAAATATTATTGAATGCATAGATGTTGTGATTGATGAAGCATCCACATGTACCAAAAGGGAAATATAAGAAAATGATGAACCTCTCCCTACTACATGCCAAACGTTTGTAGGAGAAAGAGATAGAGTGGCATCAATAGAAGGAAATGAAAATACAGATATATTAGAAAAGACACCATTAAGGTATGTTCAGAAAATCATCCTAAATCTCAAATTCTAGGTGAAAAGGAAGAAAGAATACAAACTAGGAGAACTCTTGTTGGAAGTTCTAGTCACTTAGCCTTACTATCCACAATTGAACCTCAAAATGCGAATCAAGCAACAGCAAATGAATGTTGGGTTAAGAAAATGCATGAATAACTTGATCAAATAGAAAAGAACCATACATGGGAATTAGTACCAAGGCCTCATGATAAAAATATAATTGGGAAAAAGTGGGTGTTCAATAACAAACTAAATGAAAATGGAGATGTAATTTGAAACAAAGAAATACTTGTATGCAAAGGTTATGCTCAACAGGGAGGGATAGACTTTGAAGAGAAATTTTCACCTGTAGCTAGACTTGAAGCCATAAGAATTTTTCTTGCATTTTCCAGCTTTCATAACTTTAAGGTATATCAAATGGATGTGAAATCTGCATCTTTAAATGGGGATTTAGAAGAATAAGTTTATATTGAACAACCTAAAGGATGCATTCTTGGCAATGATAAAAATCTTGTTTGCAAGCTTAATAAGGCACTGTATGGGTAAACATAAACTCCTCGTGTATGGTACTATCGTCTTGACATGTATCTTCAACAACAAGGATTCAAAAAGGGGTCTGTAGATAGCAATTTATATATAAATTTGATAAGGACAAACTTTTGATAGTGGTAGTTTAAGTAGATAACATCATATTTGGAAGCAATGTAGAATCTATGGGTCAACGATTTGCTTCAGTTATATAGTAAGAATTTAAAATGTCTCTACTTGGTGAACTAACATACTTTCTTAGTGTTCAAGTTCAACAAACTAATGATAATATATTTCTTTCTCAAACCAAGTATCTCAAACAGATTTTGAAGAAATATGGAATGCAAGACTGCAAGCCTGTATGCACAACAATGGAAATAGGATGGAATTTTAGTCAAAATGATTATTCTCTTTTAGTTAGTCAACTAGAATATAGATCTATGATTGGCAACTTACTCTATATTATAGGTACAAGACCAGACATCATGCATGCAATTGATATAGTTGGATGATTTCAAGCAAATCCTAAGGAAACTCATCTCCAAGCAATTAAGAGAATATTCAAGTATTTTCAAGGCACTCGAGATTTTGGTCTATGGTATCCCAAAAATGCAGACTTTGCACTTCATGCTTACAAAAATGTAGATTAGGCAAGTAATGTTGATGACCACAAAAGTAACAGTGGAGGAGCATTTTATTTGGGAGCTCACTTAGTTTCTTGGTTCAGTAAGAAACAAAGTTCTATCACTTTATCTACTCATGAGGTAGAATATGTAGTTTTCTGCATCTTGTTGTAATAAAAATTTTTGAATGATCCAAATGTTGCAATATATTCAAGTCACTTGTCCTCAATCTATACCTATTCTTTGTGACAACACCAGTGCCATAAGTATCTCTAAAAATCCTATCATGCACTCAAAAACCAAGCACATTCCAATCAAATATCATTTTCTAAGATAGAAGGTGCTTGAAAAAAAGTTAAAACTAGAATATGTTCGTTCAAAGAAACAAGTTGCAGACTTATTTACAAAGCCACTTTCTCATGATTCATTTGAATATCTCAGACAAAAATTAGGAATGATTCTTGTTTCTTCACTTGACTAATTTTCCTAAAAAGCATGTCATGTTCAGGAGGAGTTGTAAATTCTTGTAGTTTACTTTATGTACACAGATATTATGAAATCCAATCGTGTATATACATGTTTTGTAAGTTAGACAGTCGTGTATGCCTCTAAATAATAAAAGAGGAATGGCACAGATTCAAGGGGAGCTTTTGATATGATTCCATCAATGAATTATTGGCATTCTATTTTGATATTGATTTATTGCAGAATGTTGGTGATGTCCTTTTTTTTTCTAAGTAATACTATTCTATTGATATGAAACAAAATAAAAATACAACGAGGTGCTAGCCTCTGTAGTGATGAACAAAGTTTGTCAAAAAATATCACAAACATAGATGTCACTTCCCCATCGAAGGGGAAACTAGTCCGTGAAACCAGAAAAGAAGACCCACGTAGGGGTCACAAGTTTTAACATCAAAATACCCGCACAGGGGCCTAGATTGAAAGCTAGCAAATCAAACCAGAAGGAATGTTTTCAAAACATAACATAGAAAAAATCAAACAACAGCATATGAAACCTCTAGCTAGCAGTAAGGCGACACCTAGCAGCCCAGTCGTTAGTCCGAATGGATCCCCTGGAGGTTGTCTGTAGCAGGTTCCTCAACAATTAGACATGCATACTTGTACCACTCCTCCTCCTCTGTTGACGTGCCACGCAATATTCCACGAATTGGTTGAGTGCCAACAAAGCTGCCCTCTACTGCATGCTTGCCTCAAGTGTCACCCTAGACGTCACCAGTTGCCTTCGTGTCTCCTGCTTTGCCATTGGTGGCATGCTGGCTGCCAACCAGCTCCTCGCCATGCAGGGTGGCAGAGTTCTCAACCATCTGCTGCTTTCCTGGATCTTGGGCATTCTTGTTCCATTGAGCGACCCTCTGCTGCTCACCGTTGTTTCCTGGCTGAGCTTCCTATGGGTCAATTTCCTCACTGAAGGTAATGGTAATAGTGGCGGTGATGAAAACCTGGTGTAGAGATCCATGGAAGTAGAATTGAGTCGTATGTGGAGAAGGATGAGGGGGAAGGGGAAATTGGCAGTATGGACGACTGCATTCATTCTACAGTCGCCCTGGAGCTGAGACCGCCCTCTGCCACTGCACATGTCTGGATATCTGCCAAAGAAGGTGCCATGGGGATGAGTAATGTTTGGAGAAGAGGAGGGAGAAGCAGATTCAGGGCTGGACGTAGTGGGAGGACGAATGCTTCCACCATGACTGCCCCCTCTTCTACTGTGCATGTGGTGTCGAATGCGCTCCATGACTGAATTAGTCTCAGAGCTAACACTTGGGGAATCAGGGGAATTACTAGGATTGGAATGGCTGTTCAGAGGGAAAACAAAGGGGTTTTGAGCTTGAATCAAATTATAGTGTGTCGTTTGGGGGAAATGATACCCATTTCCCACATCCATGTAGCTGAGCAACCAACATCTTCTGCCAGTGACGGTACGAGAGCTTGGCTCTGCAGCCCGAGGAGGGCAAGTGCTATTTATCAGAGGAGGGAAGAATGAGTTATGGTCTATGGAGGCCATTTCCTTATTCTTGTTACAAAATTCTTGACTTGAGCACCATATTAATGGTGCCTGCAAGTCGCCATGAATTTGCCTTAATCTGGCCTGGGAAGGGATGCGAGTGGCCATGTGGCCAAGCCACCCGCCGTCCTTCCATCTAATGAACATTAATTGCATTATGATCACCCGCATCCAGGTATGTTGGTGATGTCCTTATGCTGCTTAAGAATGATGATTAGTTCATGATATTGTTGCCAAATGATATTTTGTTGTTGAAATAGTTCTTTGGTACATTTTCTAGTTGTTTTGATGAATGTAATGTGATCAGAATTAATGGTGAGAAGTTGGCACAGGTTCAAGGGGAGAATCTACAATGCTTCTAATAGTTCATTGTTGGAATTATGGTTCCTTGTTACATGATGGTATTTATGATGAGTACATGACCCACTAGTTGTTTGTTGGCATTGATGAGAAGATATATGTTTTGTATTTATGTCTTGAGGCATGGATTGTATGTGATGATGTTATGGATGATGCCTATATGTTGGTTAAGTTTCACTTGATGAAGTTGTTAATGGTATATTAAAATTTCTTGATGATGAGGATGTTAATTCTACTATAATTATGACATCTATGATGCTGCTGTCAAATGTTTATGTTGCAGATTCCCATATGGTGAATGGTGGTTCTTGATGACTATCATGATCTTGCTACCTCATTGTTGAGGTCCCTGGTTTTAGTTGTAAATTTCATTGATGTAAAGGTCATAAAAGGATCCATGTTGTAAATCATTATGGGATATTGGGGTCAAGTAATGATATGTATGTAATCCCATTAACTTGGGACATTGATGTAAAATTTGGATCCAATATGTAAACCCAATATGTTGGGTGTCTCATGTAATCATGAGTCATTGGTGATAGGAAAGGCCATATTTGTTTGAGTCATAAAGCATTGTCCTTTCATTGTATACCTTCAAAAAGTCCAACATATGCTTAGGGGGAGCATGGTGAATATGTAAGTTTTCAGCAGATTAGACCTACAACAATCAACACTAGAAGGGAAATAATTCATTCAGGCTAGTTCAACACTTTTCCCTTGATTTCAAAGGGGGAGAGAAAGTAGGTATATTTGAGAAAAGGCTTGGTGTTTGCAGGTGTATTTGCAGGTGGTGTCCAAACACCAAAGTGATTTCCATTAAGTCCAAATGGGGATATTGTTGGAATTATGGATAATGTGTTTTCCTTGATGGAAACATAATACATAAAGATGTACTTGATGTCAACAATGTGATAATACGATCTCATGCAGTTTGGTATAGATACTATAGAGGACATGGACATAGGAGTGACATTTCAGTGAAAGTTGGATGACAAAATTAAAAGTTTGAGAAAGTATACATGGGTCATAAAAAGAAGGATCACATACATACATAGGTCCTATGAGCACAAGTCGTGTACAAATTTTGAACCATGGAATTCTAGATACCACAGGTATTTACCATGGTATTGGCCCATAGTAATTGGAGCGAAAATGGTTATTTGCTCTCATCAAAGAATACTAAAGAAATTAGCAAGGGAATTACCTAAGGTATTTGCTAATGCTAAAACTATATAAGGAGATGAAGATCAAGGTGTTAAGTGGGCAAGTAAATGATTTATCTTGGTGTGATTTGATCTCAAACAGGTGTGCAACAGGAAGTAAGGAGATGGTTCAAAACTAACATATATGAAAGTGTTGTGAAGACTAATGAAAATATTTTCTTCATCTATTTATACTTATAATTTTAGATATATATCTATGATGATGGTTTGATCTAAATATAGTGATGTAAGTTGAGATCTGGGTTTAACAAATGTTGTGAATTGTAGCGAGGGTTGATTCACTAATTTCAAGACCTGTACGCATGTTTTATTCTTATTTTTCGTGTACATACGCAAGCCTGGTTAAGTAAAGTAGTGTATAAATTATGTGATAATTTACTCAGTATACTAAAATATATAAGTTGGTTTCATGCATGGTATTTGTGTACATATGCTTATTTGTTTTATGAAAGTAGTGTAAATATGTTAGGGTTTGCAATGCACCTTAATGATGACACTTCATGAGTTTTTCTTTGTTTCTGTTGTCTTTAAATGATGTCTCTATCTTGATGATCTATGTCTGACAATGATAATTGGGTTAATTGATTGGTAATGATGCTACAACATGGGAATTTGTGACTGGTTCAATAATTTGTAATTGATCTAAGTATGGTATAGTCATTGATTCATTATTGTAGTTATTCATGATAATTTTTTAGTAGCTTAAGATTTGTACACACGTGTTATTCATAGGCAACGTGTACATATGTGATTTTTATTTAGTACAGTGGCACACATATTCTAATATTTGTTTATTTTGGTTGGGATCTACATTCAGTGGTTTGATCCTTTACAAATTCAATTAATTTACAATGGCTCAGTGACTCAGATTTAGTATTTCAGTTTGTTATGTTAGTTTGGGTTTATTGTTGATATGGGTCTAGTTTGAAAATATGACGAAAGGTGGTCTAAAGGTTTTTTGATGATTTCTTGATAGGTGGATCCAGTTTGAAACATTCTAAAAAGTGCTGCATAAAGAGCTGAGGGTTTCAGCCTTGAATAAGCGGGTAGGATCTCCCTTCCAGTAGCTAGTAAATGAGCTTAGGGGGTTGTAGATCCCTTCCAGTAGGAGTTGGAGAACGAGTGGAGGTTGTAGCCTCTTGTAGGTGGGTGCTTGCATACTAGTAAGAGTCTACATCAATAAACAAATGTAAAGAATATTTTATTATATAATAAGAAAGAAGATAGAGACAGTGACAATAGTGGTTTTCTCCCACATTGGGTTTCCACCTAAAATCTTGGTGTCCTATGTGTTTTTCTCATATGTGATGAACTCTTTTTGTTCTTTACTGCATATTGGAAAGTTATTTATGTACTAATGTAATGATTAACATAATAATCTAATGGAACACATAAAAATAATAATAAATTGGATATATGGTGTTTTCCTTCTCTAGTGTCACGTACATATGCCTTTAAGAAAAGTAGTGTAGAGAATTCAGTATATGAAATTTTAAAGTTAAAGTGAATTTAAAAATATTGATTCAACCCCCCACTGCCCCTATTATTTTTCCCAAGAATTCGTATCAGAACAGGGCTTTTTGAAGAAGCTTGATCGCTTAAAGGGAGATCCATCAATATGAGTAGTTAAGAAAGAGTAATTTTACGAAGCCACCTTTGTTTAATGGAACTAGCATTGTATTTTGGAAAGTTAGAATGAGAGAATATTTGCAGGAACTTGGAGTTGATATATGGCCAATAGTTGAAGGTGGATATCAATATCCAACTTCCATTCCCACAAATGATGTAGGGAAGAAACAATATGAGATCAATGCAAAGGCAGTCAATGTTATCTTGGGAATCTTGGCTGAATCTAAGTTTGTGAAATTCATGTAGCTAAATATCGCAAATGCTATATCGGACAAGCTCTTCCAAAGCTATGAAGGTGAAACTAAGATAAAAATTTCTAAACTTCAAACATTTAGAATTCAATATGAGACCCTTAGAATGCATGCCAATGAAATTATTTCAAGATTTTTCCTTAGAGTAGATGAGGTTGTTAATTCTATGAAAAATCTTGGTGAAAATATTTTGAGATCACTAACTCCAATGTTCAATTCCAAAGTCTCCGCCATTGAAGAAATGTAGGATTTGAAGAATCTCACTATTGAACAACTCCATGGGATCTTAACATCTTATGAGATGAGAAAAGGGGGTCAATCGAATATCAGAGAAGAAGCATTCAAAGCGACAGATAAAGGGAAGGAAAAATAAGAGCCCAAGGAAACGAGTTATGTTTTGGACAAAGAAGAAGTAATTTTTTTGAAGAAACTCCAAGTAGGAATTGGCAGGTTCAAAGGTAAGATTTCTTTTAAATGTTTTTCCTTTGGAAGAGTAGGTCACTATGCCACTAAATTTCCTTACAAGGTAAATCATGATAAAGGGAAGAATGTTCCAAAGAGGAATGTTAAATGAAATTTTGATAGCAGGAAAAGTTTTTATACTCATGAAGATAGTGAATATTCTTCCAATAATGAGGATGATGAATCTGATTAGGATTATTTGCTACTTATGGCATTGTAAGAATAGTGTGTATATGAATCTAATGATGTTTTTATGGATTCTCTAGAAGAAATTGATAGACTCGGGATTATAAAAAAAAGTAAAGAAAAGGAAATCTATATGTATAAGGAAAACACCCTTGTTGAAGAAATAACTTAACTAAAAGTCCATATGAAAGATGCTAAATTAGCTGAAGATGTTGTTAAGAAACAATTTCTAGAAAAGGAAAGGCAATGTGAAAAATTAGAACTTGAAATTGTGGGTCTAAGAAAGGAGCTTGAGAAAACAAAGGCTCTAAAACTTAGATTTTCTAAAGGATCCAAGACTTTAGAAGAAATAATTAAAGTGAAATTATCTCCTCTAATCAAGACAGGTCTTGGATATAATCCAAATGGTGAAACATGAAAATCTATGAAATCTTCTTAAATAGGTACCAGAAGTTACATCAATGCGGTAAAAGGAAGCAATCATCATAACCATTGACCTTTTTGGATGTAGAGCTTGATCATCTTCCTGATTCAAAGATCTTTGTGTTAGCTGCATTTGGATCCCAATCCCTGATGGGGTGGTGTGGGTGGGATTTCCCCCCCATTATTGTTGGTTAGGGGGTACAAGGTTGTGACTGCATGTTTGGAGCCCCCTCGAAGCTAAAAATAGTTGAAATTTTTCCTTGTAAAATATTATAATTTTGTAGTCAAACTGGGTCGTTCATTAGGCAGATGATTTGATGGTAGAAGTTATATTTAATTTATGGTTTTTTCCCTTGAAGGAAACCCTTCGTTTTATATGAGGGAATTGTATTGCGAATGTGAATTATTATTATTATGATCAAGAAAGAGAGAGAATATTGTGTGAGAGTGAAGAGGATATTACAACAGATCTGATGTAGGTTGTATCTCTTCATTTTGCTAAATAATATAAAAGGAAGGATTGGCCGTTTCTTTGTGGACATAGCCCAAATTGGGCAAACCATGTATATCTGTTTCTTTCTTATTTTATGAATTTCTATATTTGTGTCTACAATACTTTATGTATTTCATTGCTCCGTTAATTAATTTCTTACAATTGGTATCAGAGCCAAAGGTTTATTTAGCTAATAAACTCGCAAGAGAGAAGGGTTCATAGTTCGAGTGGGAGTAATGGCAGAAGATGGTAGGTTTCGGGTCGAGAAATTTAATGACCACAACTACCAACTGTAGAAGATGCAGATAGAAGCTTATCTGTATCAGAAATATCTGTACCTACCATTGAGTGGAAAATCAAAGAAGCCGACAAGTATGACATATGAAAAATGGGAGATTATCGACATAAAGGCACTAGGAACAATACAACTGTGTTTCGAAGCATTGGTGGCATTCAACATTTCAAACGAAATGGCATTAGAAGGTTTAATGATGGAATTTTCCAAACTATATGAAAAACCCTTGGCCTCAAATAAGGTATTTCTTATGAAGCATCTATTTAATATGAAGATGTCAGAAGGTGGATCTGTTGTTGATCATTTAAATGAATTTAGCATGGTTACCAATGAGTTAAGTTATGTAGGGGTAAATTTTGATGATGAATTTAGGGCTCTGTTATTTCTGTGCTCATTGTTAGAAAGTTGGAATGAACTAGTTATGAATATTAGTAACTTTGTCTCTGTATCTAGTACTTTAAATTTTAATGATGTTATTGGTGCCATACTTAGCGAGGAAATGTGATGGAAAATCTCCAGTGAGACATCAGTTAATGCATCGACTGCAGAGACTAGGGGAAAAAAAATGGAAAGAGGAAGGAGCCCAGGAAATCACAGTAATTCGAGAAAAGGTAGATCCAAATCCATACTAGGGACAGTGTGCTAAAAATTTGGGAAGAAAGGACACCTGAAGAAATATTGCAAACAAGTGATGTCTTGCAAGATTTTTTGATTATTTCATTAGAGAATATTATTGATGCCTAGGTGGTAGATTTAGGGACCTCATTCCATGCCACACTTGATAGGAAACATTTTCATGACTATGTTCAAAGATATTTTGGACAGGTTCATCTGGGTGATGATAAACTCTGTAAAATCATTGGAATGGTTAAGGTTTTTTGTAAAGCAACAAAATGGAAACCAATGATTATTGAAATAGGTAAGGCATGTTCCAGATCTAAAGAAAAATCTAATTTCAACAGGGAAGTTAGGAGGTGAAGGTTGTGTAACTATTTTTACAAACAAAACCTGGAAGATCACTAAAGGAGCCCTAGTAATAGAAAAAGGAGAAAAAGTTGGTACATTGTATTTATGAAATAGTATTTCTAATTTGTTGCTAGTTTTGAAGAATGTTGATATGGATTTCTATGAAAATTGTGTTTATGGAAAACATAAGAGAGTCTTATTTATCATAGTTGGGAAGGAAAATAAGAGAGAAAACTTAGAGATTATGCATACAGATGTATGGAGACCTGCTCAGGTATCATCTTTCGGTGGCTATTTCTATTATGTTACTTTTATTGATGATGCAACTACAAAACCTGGATTTATTGTCTTCGAAATAAATATGATGTATATGATCCTTTCAAGAAATGGAAAGATTTGGTTGAGAATGAGACAGGAAAGAAGTTGAAATGTCTCATATCAGAAAATGGAGGAGAAAACTACAACAAAGAGTTTGATAACTATTGTTCAGAGCATGGAATTCACAAAGAGAAGACAGTTCCAGGAACACCACAAGAAAATGGTGTGTCAGAAAGGATGAACAAGACAATCATGGAGCATGAAAAATGCATGAGATTGCATGTAGGATTCCCTTACAATTTTGGGTAGATGTTGGAGAAATTGTTGTTTATCTAATAAACAAAGGGCCTTCAAGTTCCTTGGATGGTGGTATTCTAGAGGAGGCATGGATAGGTAAAAAGATAAACTACTCATTTTTAAAGAGTTTCGGTTGTAAAACCTTTGTCGAAATCAATAAAGAAAATAGAACAGAGCTTGAGACCAAATCAAAGAAATGTACCTTTATTGGATATGATGTAAATGATTTTGGTTATCGCTTATATGATTGTGAAAATCAAAAAAATATTAGGAGTAGAGATGTCATATTCAATGAAAATGTCTTGTATAAGGATTAGATGCAAGGAAAGAAATAGGAAAAAGAAAAAAAAGAATATGTAGTGCTCGATGAGATCACAGAAAAAGTAAAGGTGCGTGAAAGTAATAATGATCAGCAACCACAACAACAACAACAACAACCGTGATAGCAATAGTCACCTTAAACACCTGAAAGTAGTGTTAGAAGATCTACTAGGATAAGTAGACCCTTTGAATGATACTCTCCTTCATTATATTATGTATTGTTTACTGATTCTGGTGAACCATAAATATATGAAGAAGCAATGCAAGTAGAAACTAGGAAGAAGTGGGAGAAATCCATGGAAGAAGAGATGGACTGCTTGATGCATAACTAGACTTGGGACTTAGTCAAGTTTCCTACAGGTAAAACAAAATTACGAAGTAAATGGGTTTACAGGTTGAAGAAAGAAGATGGAGGTAAATAGAGTATAACGGTAGACTTGTGGTGAATGGGTTTTCACAAAATAAAGGTATATACTTTGATGAATTTTTTTCTCTTGTTGTTAAAATGACTTCAATCAAAACAATTTTAAGTCTAGTAACAATAGAAGATTTTCATCTTAAGAAATTAGATGTAAATAAAACCTTCATCCATGGGGATTTGGAGGAAGAAATATATATGCAGTAGCCACAAGGGGATGGGGTGAAAGGGAAGGAGAAGTTAGTGTGAAAATTGAAGAAGAGCTTGTATGGCATAGCACATGCTCTAAGGGAGTGGTGTCTAAAATTTGATAGGTTTATGTCTAAACAAGGTTATACTAGATGTAACTATGACCATTGTGTTTATCTTAAAAAGAAAAATTATGGCAGCTATATTATATTGTTATTGTATGTAGATGAAATGCTTTTTTCATGGTCTAACATGTAGGAAATGAAGGATTTGGGTGTTGCAAAACAAATCCTTGGTATGAGAATAACTAGAGACAGGAAAAGCCACAAATTAACATTGTCTCAGAGTGAGTACATAGAAAATGTGTTGGAAAGATTTAATATACAGAATGAAAAACCAATTACTACACCTTTGGCTAGCCATTTCAAACTGAGAAATGAGATGTGTCCCAAGACCCAGGAAGAGATGGATTACATGTGTAAATTTCCATACACATTAGTTATTGAAATAGTAATGTATGTAATGGTTTGCACAAGACCTGATATTGTACACACAGTGGGAGTTGTAAGCAGGTACATGAACAATCCAGGAAAAGAACATTAGATGGTAGTGAAGTGGATTCTCAAGTATTTGAGAGGTACCACAAATCAAGCATTATTATTTGGAGGTTCAAACATGTCTCTATAGGAATATGTTGATGTAGATATGGGAGGTGATAATGATAACATAAGGAGCACCACAGGGTATGTGTTTACTGTAGGTGGAACAACTGTTAATTGGGTTTCAAAATTACAAAACATTGTTGCACTTTCAACAATGAAAGTAGAGTATGTTGATGCTATAGAGGCTAGTAAGGAAATGATTTGGTTGTAAAAGTTCATGGATGAGTTGGACAAGAAGTAGGAGATGAGAAAGTTATATAGTGATAGCTAGAGTTCCATTAATCTTGAAAAGAAATCAAAATCTCATTCCTAGACTAAACATATACAACTCAAGTACCATTTAATAAGGTTAGTGCTAAAATATGGATAGTTGAAGCTTGAAAAGATACAAACTAGCCAGAATCCTGCAGATATGTTAACAAAAGTTGTAACTAGGGAGAAATTGAGATTATGCTAAGTTTCAATTGGTCTTCAAGTATGATGGTTAAGATGAGAAAAAACTAGGTCCATGTGGAGTCATTTTCCAACAAGTGAATAAATGATCGAGTTTATATAATCAGCCTCCAAGTGGGATATTGTTGGATGTGGAGCCTGATTATCTTCCTGATTCAGAGGTAGTTGTTTCAACTGCGTTTGGATCCCAATCCATGCTGGGGGGGAGGGTGTGGGGGGGATTTCCCCCAAATATTTCTTCCTGGGGGGTCTAGGGGGGTGCGACTGCATTTTTGGAGTCCCTCCTAGCAGGGGTTCAGGGGAAGTGCCCCAAAAGCTAAAATAGATGAAAACTTGCCATGTAACATATTGTAATTTCATAGTCAATCTGGGTCGTTCATTATGTAGATGATATGGCAATAGAAGTTATGTTTAATTTAGGGTTTTTTCCCCTAAAAGGAAACCCCTCAGTTTATATGAGGGAATCATATTGCAGATGTGCATTTTTATTATTCTGATCGAGAAAGAGAGAGGGAACTATGTGAGAGAGAAGAGGAAATTACAACGGATTTGTTGTAGGTTGTATCTATTCATTTTCTTGGATAATATAAAATGAAGGGTTGGGTTTTTCTCCATGGATGCAACCTAAATTGGGTGAACCATGTATATTCGTGTCTCTCTTGTTTTATGCATTTTTGTATTTGTGTTTCTGATATATTTTGTATAATTGATTTCTCCGTTAATGAATTTCTCATAGAACTCAACAAGAGAAGGAAGGATCAAATATTTAAGATGCAAAACAACCTTACCATGAACAAAAGGAAAGCTACTCAAGAAGGTATTATACTCCTAGGTATTCTTACTTCAATGGTTAATGCTTCACTTGTCACAATTTTGGTCACAAAGTAGTTCATTGTGTTCCTTATAAAACAATTATGACTAGAGAACCAAGAAAACAATAGAATGAGATCGGGGCAAAGAAATATTCTTATAATGTTTTCTCACCTCTTCAGAATGAAATTAAATGCTCTATTTGCAATAACTTTTGTCACGAAGAAACTAAATGTAGAAGCAGGATGACATCATCTTACCAACATGAACAGAAGACAATACCACCCAAGGTAAGGAAAAAGAAAAATACTGCCTTTGAAAATTATGGTCTAGCATTGTATTAAGGAGATCAAGAGAATCTATGGTACATTAATGATGGATGTTCAAAGAATATGACAGGTGATAGAGATAAGTTTGTTTCTTTTAATGAAATAAAAAAAGAAAAGAAAGTGACTTTTCGTAATAACTCACCTATTGCTATCAAAGGGAAAGGGATTGTGTTTTTAAAGAAAATGTCAAGGTTGGAAATGTATTATTTGTTGATGGGTTAAGACATAACTTGTCAAGTCTTAGTAAAATGTGTGATCAAGGGCATGAATTTATTTTCATATACGTGGTAATCAATCTACATATAGGTAAGATCATAATAAAGGGAATGAGAACTCTAGACAATGTCTATGTCTTAAAAGGAAACCAAGAGCACTATTATTTGAGAAAATTTGAAGAAAGATGGCTTTGGTACAAAAGGTTGGGGCATCTTAGCTTGTCTCAATTATACAATCAAGAAAGATGGGAGAAGTTCGTGACTTGCCAAACATATTTCCACCTGAAAATAACATCTGCAAATCATGTCAATTTGGTAAGCAATCCAAAGTTTAGTTTAAAGCTAAAGAAGGTACTTCAAGTAAACCCCTTGAACTTGTTGACACTGATTTATGCGGTCCTATGATAAAGAAGTATCCTCATGGTGAAAAATATTTCATATTATTTATTGATGACTTTACAAAAACGTGTTGGATTGGTTTACTAAAGTATAAAGATGAGGCATTTGATAAGTTCAAAGTATTCAAGTATTTGGTAGAAAATAAATTAGATCTAAAAATAAAATGTCTTAGATCTTTTAGAGGAGGAGAGTTTATATCAGATGAGGTTTTCAATTTTTGTGAAAAACATGGCACCAAAAGATAGTTTTGCCATAGCTAAGAGTCCCCAACAAAATGGAGTGGCAGAAAGAATGAACATGATGGTTCAACAAATGGCATGTGCCATGCTTGATGAGTCAGGAACGCCACACACCTTCTTGGGAGAAGCAACACATATAACAATGGATATTCTTAAAAAAGTTCATGTTCGAGTAAACAGTGATAAAACTCCATATGAACTTTGGTTTGGTAAGCCTACAACTACCAAACAATTTAGAATTTTGGAAAGAAATGTTTCATAAAGAAAAATGATGATAATATTAGAATGTTTGAATCTAGAGTTGATGAAGGAATCCTCCTTGGATACTCTTCTAGAAGCAAAGGATATAAATGTTACAATAAAAGGCTTCAAAACATTGTTGAGTGCATAGATGTTGTGATTGATGAAGCATCAGTAGGTACCAAAAAGGAAGCACAAGAATATGAAGAACCTCTCCCTACTACAAGCCAAAAGTTTGTAGGAGAAGGAGATAAAGAAGCATTAGTAGAAGGAAATGAAAATACAGGTATATCAGAAAAGACAACATGAAGGTATGTTCAGAAAAATCATCTTGAATCTCAAATTCTAGATGAAAAGGAAACAAGAATACAAACTAGGCAAACTATTGTTGGAGGTTCTAGTCACTTAGCCTTACTATCCACAATTGAACCTAAAAAGGTGAATCAAGCAAGAAAAGATGAAGTTTGGATTAAGGAAATGCATGGAGAACTCGATCAAATAGAAAAGAACCATACATGGGAATTAGTACCAAGGCCTCATGATAAAAATGTAATTGAGACAAATTGGGTGTTCAACGATAAACTAAATGAAAATGGAGAAGTAATTCAAAACAAAGAAAGACTTGTATGTGAAAGATATGCTCAACAAGAAGGGATAGACTTTGAAGAGAAATTTACACCTGTAGCTAGACTTGAAGCCATAAGAATGTTCCTTGCATTTTCAAGATTTCATAACTTTAAGGTATATCAAATGGATGTTAAATCTGCATTTTTAAATGGGGATCTAGAAGAAAAAGTTTATCTTCAACAACTTGAAGGATTCATTCTTGGAAATTATAAAAATCTTGTTTGCAATATTAAGAAGGCATTGTATGGATTAAAAACATTCCTCATGCATGGTACTATCTTCTTGACATGTATCTTCAACAACAAGGATTCAAAAATGGGTCTACAAATAGCAATTTATATATCAAATTTGATAAAGACAAACTTTATGATAGTGGTAGTTTATGTAGATGAAAACATATTTAAAAGCAATGTAGAATCTATGAGTCAAGGACTTTCTTCAGTTATGTAGCAAGAATTTGAAATGTATCTACTTGGTGAATTGACATACTTTCTTGTTCTTCAATTTCATTAAACTAATGATGGTATATTTCTTTCTCAAACCACGTATCTCAAATAGATTTTGAAGAAATATGGAATCGAAGACTGCAAGCCTGTATGCACACCAATGGCAACATGATGAAATCTTAGTCAAAATAATGATTCTTCTTTAGTTAATCAACCAAAATATAGATCTATGATTAGCAACTTTCTCTATCTTACATGTACAATACTAGACATCATGCGTGCAGTTGGTATAGTTGGACGATTTCAAGCAAATCGTAATTAAACTCATCTCCAAGAAGTTAAGAGAGTATTCAAGTATTTACAAGGCACTCAAGGTTTTGGTATATGGTATCCCAAAAATGAAAAATTTTCACTTCATTCTTACACACATGTAGATTGGGCAGGTAATGTTGATGGCCGCAAAAGTACTAGTGGAGGAGCATTTTATTTGGGACCTCTTTTAGTTTCTTCGTTCAGTAAGAAACAAAGTTCTATCACTTTATCTACTACTAAGGCAGAATATGTGGATGTTGCATCTTTCTATACTCAACTTCTATGGATGATCCAAATGTTGCAAGATATTCAATTCACTTGTCCTCAACCTGTATGTATTATCTTTGAAAACACCAGTGCCATAAGTATATCTAAAAATCCTATCATGCACTCAAAAACCAATCACATTCCAATCAAATATCATTTTCTAAGAGAGTAGGCGGTTGAACAAAAGGTCAATCTGGAATATGTTCCTTCAAAGGAACAATTGCAGACTTATTTAAAAATTCACTTCCTCATGATTCATTTGAATATCTCAAACAAAAATTAGGAATGATTCCTACATATTCACTCTACTAATTGTCCTAACAAGTATGTCACATTTAGGGGGAGTTGTAAATTCCTATAGTTTAATTTTTGTATGCAGATATCATGGATGACAATCATGTATATACATGTTTTTTGAGTTAGAAAATCACATATGCCTCTCAATAATAAAAGATGAACGTCACAGATTCAGGGGGAGCTTTTGATGTGCTTCCATTAGTTAATATTCGGCGGGATTGAATACCCGAATTGAACCGGAGTTCACGCCGCCCGTCCTGAAGAAATAGGAGGCGTGGGCCCTCCAGCAATTATGGTCGAAACATAAGCCAGCCACGGGTCGCGCGACAAAATCACACCCATAATGAAAATGCACACTCCTCCATGTGAAAGATTCATATTCATTGGAGCTTTTCGGTAGTAGCCGTGACCAACAGCCATCAGCAGTCGACTCGTTGGGTTGGCGAGAGAACGCGCTTCAAGCCCAATTTCTGCCTCGGGTGGAACACCCCCCCCACAAGCACCACCCGACGAAGGGGGGGCGGGGAAAGCTACAGGCCCGAATTCCCTTATTTCATCAAGCTAATTTGAACCATATTGTTAACGATCTTATTTGTTCTTACTGAAATAAGATAAACATAAGCCTCAGATTCTATAGAATCTATTTGTTCCCAATCAAATCCTATACAAGTTCGAACCAATGGAATACTTATATCACTCATTACTTGGAGCATTCTAGTTCTAATGTTTATTTATCATACACTATTGTTGATGTCCTTATGCTTCTTAGGAATGACGATTGCTTCATGATGTTGTTGCCAAATGATATTGTTATTGTTGAAATAGTTCTTTGGTGGTTGATTTGATGAATATAATGTGATTATAATTGATGATGAGTGGTTGGCTTAGGTTCAAGGGGAGCATCTACAATGCTTCTGTTGGAAATAATACTGAGAGGGGGGGGTGAATCAGTATTATCATATTAATAAAACTTTTTCATTTCCATAATCAGATTCATATATGCTACTTCCACAACTTCTTATGATTAAGTTAATTGATCTTCAATGAGTGCATTAGAACATTATCAACCATATTATCAGATAACAGATGTTCTAATAGAGAATAGATCATCACACATAAGGCACACACATGAACACCATGATATAAGGTGGAAACCCAATGCGGGAGAAAAACCACCTGCTGCAAGTGATCTCAATCTTCTTCTTAATAAGAAAATCCTTTTACAATATTTGTACTGGTGCAGTCTTATACCAGTACGGGAGCTACAACCCCCTTTTCTCTTGTACTAGCCGATCCATTTACTAGTACGCAGGCTGCTACCTGCTACAATGCTCCAAAGATCTCCCTTAGCTTTTGTACTAGCTTAGATACTAGTACATAGGCACTGGCCTACAATATTCTCTCCTCCAGGTACCACGTTTCATCAATTTTCAGACTGGATACACTGAAGCACAACACATAATCTGAAAGGCCACTTTTCATCCAATTTTCATACTGGACCCAACAACAACATTGAAGCTCATAATCAAACAACCTTCTGAATCACCCAATCACCAGATCCATACATATACAATGATATTATGAGAGTTATAAACCAGATCTAGTACATAAAGATAAGTCATTAATCATGTTGTTATCTGAACTCAATACCAGTAACCAAACATCAGTTATGCACCCAAAACTCTGCAGAATAGTCAAAGGCAGTTAAAACAAATTTTAAGCAGGGATCGCAACTTCACTGGTATAGATCTGTGGATATCTGTACTACCTCCACACCTGCGCCTTCTGTGGCGCCGTGACCACCGCACCTGTGCCTTCTGTGGCGCCTCTGCACTATGCCTTCTATGGCACCTCTGTGGCATCTCCGCACTGCGCCTTCTATGGCGCCTCCGCACTGTGCCTTCTGTGGCGCCTCTGCACTGCGCCTTCTGTGGCGCCTCTGTACTGCACGTTCTGTGGCGCCTCTGTGGCGTCTCCGCACTGCGCCTTCTGTGGCGCCTCCGCACTGCGCCTTCTGTGGCGCCTCTGTGGCATCTCCGCACTGCGCCTTCTGTGGCGCCTCCACACTGCGCCTTCTGTGGCGCCTCTGCACTGCGCCTTCTGTGGCGTCTCTGCACTGCGCCTTCTGTGGCGCCTCTGTGGCATCTCCGCACTGCGCCTTCTGTGGCGCCTTCGCACTGTGCCTTCTGTGGCGCCTTTGTGGCGTCTCCGCACTGCGCCTTCTGTGGCGTCTCCGTACTGTGCCTTCTGTGGCACCTCCGCACTGCGCCTTCTATGGCGCCTCTGCACTTCCGCAGCTGCAGCGCTCAAGAGATCACCCTTCACAGATTCGCTTTCAACTTCACTTTGATAGATCAAACTTTCAAAACAATAACCCAATATTTTAGATCTTAAGATATTCGATTTGCAGGAATAAATTAGCCAAGTGATCTCCTTTGCTTTATATAGGCTTAGGCCTTTCACAATACCACGAGCCAAAACCATAGGATCAAAAAACTGTTGGACTAATACCATGAACCAACCATGAAAGTACATGAGATCAACACTTTTGACGAAGTACCATGGTCCAAAACCATAGGTTCAAATACCAAGGACTAACTACCATGGACCAAAGGTAAGTTCTCCAACATATATGCGCCTTTCCTCATAGGTTCAAATACCGAGGACTAACTACCATGGACCAAAGGTAAGTTCTCCAACATATACGCACTTTTCCTCATAGGTTCAAATACCAAGGACTAACTACCATGGACCAAAGGTAAGTTCTCCAACATATATGCGCTTTTCCTCATAGGTTCAGATACCAAGGACTAACTACCATGGACCAAAGGTAAGTTCTCCAACATATATGCGCTTTTCCTTGCATTAAAGTGCGTGATCCTTTTCTCTACATGAAATAAACTTTTCTCTGCATATAAGTGCGTGAACTTTTCTCTACACTATAATTTATTATCTGAGATGAGTGGGTTGCCATCAAGTACAACATATGTATCATAATGCCAACAATCTCCCCCTTTGGACTTGATGGCAACAACAACCAATCACTCTCCCCCTTTGACATCAAGGGCAAAGGGTTATGCTCCCCCTAAGAACATGCTCCCCCTGACTATAAACCAGATCTGCAAAGAAGAACCATAATCCATGACCATGAAAGAGATAGATTGCAGCAATAATTAGACCAGCACCCAAGATCTCCTTCTGTACGTCCTACATAATGCCAACAATGCATTATAAGCTCCCCCTGAGTACCTATTGAAATCTCTGAATGAGCTCCCCCTTTGTATATGTCATGGTGCACCAATCTGATCATGCTCTTTCTGAGAACAAGCTGAAATGTCTGCTCTGCTATATAGTGTTGTTCATGCTCAGGCTCCCCCTGACTGTAAGCAAGGTCTGCAAAAGGATGTTCTACATCACAAATGACCTTCCTAAAAGATTCAATACATACATCCATCACCCAACCAAGTCGGGATATATCAGAAAAATGAAAACCAAATACATTACATCTTCATCCCAGGCATAGTGGGGAAACCAACATAGGTCGTTACATGACCTGAAGAGATGACACTATTACATCATGAGTCTTGATATGACATCACCTAAATAAGATGAACATCAGCAACAACACTTTATGATCTGCTCCATAGTATCTGTCAACAGCAACTAGACCAGCAACTTGTATTAGTGCATGAATCATCAAGGTATGTCCGCATCAACAGAATTTCACATTCTATGTGAGAAACATCATAGCCATCCAGATCTACATGAATCAAGTATCATCAATTGGGAATATCTGCATTAATCAACATATGTATGAAACAATCCTATCATCATATAGATAAGAGCTCATTATCATCATGTCTCCAACAATGCAACTTTGAATAATCATCCCTGTATCCAGCCAACAATCCTCATCCATTTGTGCCAAGAATGAAAGGAATCATAACTGTAATATATGATCTTTATGCATATGACAACAGCAGCATATGAGTGACTCAACATCAAGAAGATGTGAATTCAAGCTAAGTGCTTCCCATGCAAGCATCACTAGAGAATCAACCATAAATCTGATCCAAGAACCATGTGAACAACTCATAACCATAGCAAGATGAATCATTTATCCATATAAGTATCATCACCAAGGACTATTAACCATAATGCCAATAATGCATTAAGTCCATATGCTCCCTCTAAACCTGTGCCATCTTTCTGATCATGCATATCAATAAGAAGTATCAAGACATCATCAATATCAAGTTAGAACCAAAACACTTCTAACCATCATATCCACACATCATTATTATTAACTAGAGAAAAACTGATCCTTCTCTTGAATCTGTCCCTACTGCCTTTCTTCAAACAATCATATACGCGACTGTGCAGTAACTAACTCGCTTTTATATGCAACTTTCCTTTATGGAGTTTGCATATGAGATTCAGGACACTGAAGTTTTGTACTTTCAGCTCCCTCTGATTCTGGTATGTCTGTACGTTGTGCAGTGCTGCCTTTTTCTGACTGTACTTCCTTTTTCCTCCATATCATCAAGCGTGATGATGACATTTTCTCCTTTTGATATGGTGCCCACACTTTATTCCTGCATTCCTTAGCTATATGTCCAAGCTTGTTACATGCATAACATCTTACATGTTTCATATTCCTCCTGTAACAATCAGCAGCTTTGTGACCAAACATATTGCAAGCAAAGCAATATCCATAAAAGTACCTTGAATGTGATGATCTTTCTGCATAATGGTCTTGAACCCTTCTTCTTCTACATCTAGCTGCAACATGTCCAAGATTATGACATACATAACATTCAACATTATTCATAGGAGGAGTAAAGGATTTTCTTTGAGGAATCTCTTTTCTTGGTTGATGATGAGATTGATCTTTCATTTCTTCGTTGATCACTTTAGATTTCTCTTTAGAGTTCCTTGCCTCACCTTGTGAACTAGATTCACCTTCAACAGATTCATGGAAACCAAGACCAGTCTTTATAGCAGGAGAACTTTGACTACTAAGAATATCATCCAAGACTTTAGAACTATCTTGAAATTGTAAAAGCTTATCCTTTTCTTCTAGTTTACCTTTCAAGATATTTACCTCAACCTGAAGCTGTTCTTCCTTTTCAAGAGATTGCTTTTTCAAATCTTCTTCAGCTTTCCTTCCTTCTTCCATTTGTTCCCTTAGTTTGAGAATCTCCTTTTCTTGTTCTTCATTCAGATCCTGCTGCATTTGACGAACTCGGAAGGCACATTCTAGTTGAGATTTTAAGCTGGTGACTCCGTTTTCTTGTTTTGCAATAGCTTGGAGTAGATCTGTATTCTGCTTCTTTGATTCTTCAAGATCTCCTTTTAGTGAGAGGATTGTAGCTTCAAGATTTTCATAGTAGCTGGATCTATCTTTGAGTTTCTTGATGGTTGTGCTTCTTTCGTTGACTTCTTTTCTTAATGTTGTCACTTCATGCTGCAATTTTTGACATTGGTCTTCCTTGTCCTTGAGTAGTTTTCTTACCTTGCTTCCTTCTTCTAGTTGGGCCTTTAGTTTGGTAGCTTCTTCTTTGAAATCACATTCCCTTTTGTTCAATAGATCTTGTTGATCTCTAATTTTGTCTGTCAACCTTTTAAATTCTGCCTCTATTTGATATCTTTCTTGTTCACCCATAAGAGCAAATTCAGTAGTTTCGCTATCACTTTCATCTCTTCCAAAAGGAAAGATAGCTGGAACATCAGAGGATAATATATTCATACCTGATAATGATTCTGAATCTGATTCTGAATCTGAAGAGCTTCTTATACCTAATCCCCAATCGATTCTCCCACTGTCATAGTTCTTCTGAGATGACTTCTTTTTCTTAGGTGCTTTCTTCTTAAGCTTCTTTCCCATTGTTCCACGGATCTCCTTCAAGCGATCAAGCTTCTATCAAAGGACCTGCTCTGATACCAATTGTTGGAAATAATACTGAGAGGGGGGGGGGGTGAATCAGTATTATCACATTAATAAAACTTTTTCATTTCCATAATCAGATTCATATATGCTACTTCCACAACTTCTTATGATTAAGTTAATTGATCTTCAATGAGTGCATTAGAACATTATCAACCATATTATCAGATAACAGATGCCGTAATAGAGAATAGATCATCACACATAAGGCACACACATGAACACCATGATATAAGGTGGAAACCCAATGCGGGAGAAAAACCACCTGCTGCAAGTGATCTCAATCTTCTTCTTAATAAAAAAATCCTTTTACAATATTTGTACTGGTGCAGTCTTATATCAGTACGGGAGCTACAACCCGCTTTGCTCTTGTACTAGCCGATCCATTTACTAGTACGCAGGCTGCTACCTGCTACAATGCTCCAAAGATCTCCCTTAGCTTTTGTACTAGCTTAGATACTAGTACATAGGCGCTGGCCTACAATCTTCTCTCCTCCAGGTACCACGTTTCATCAATTTTCAGACTAAATACACTGAAGCACAACACATAATCTGAAAGGCGACTTTTCATCCAATTTTCATACTGGACCCAACAACAACATTGAAGCTCATAATCAAACAACCTTCTGAATCACCCAATCACCAGATCCATACATATACAATGATATTATGAGAGTTATCAACCAGATCTAGTACATAAAGATAAGTCATTAATCATGCTGTTATCTGAACTCAATACCAGTAACCAAACATCAGTTATGCACCCAAAAACTTGCAGAATAGTCAAAGGCAGTTAAAACAAATTTTAAGCAGGGATCGCAACTTCACTGGTATAGATCTGCGGATATCTGTACTACCTCCGCACCTGCGCCTTCTGTGGCACCGCGACCACCACACCTGTGCCTTCTGTGGCACCTCTGCACTGCACCTTCTATGGCGCCTCTGTGGCATCTCCGCACTGCGCCTTTTGTGGTGCCTCCGCACTGCGCCTTCTATGGCGCCTCCGCACTGCGCCTTCTGTGGCGCCTCTATACTGCGCCTTCTGTGGCGCCTCTGTGGCATCTCCGCACTGCGCCTTCTGTGGCGCCTCTGTGGCGTCTCCGCACTGTGCCTTCTGTGGCGCCTCCGCACTACGCCTTCTGTGGCGCCTCCGCACTGCGCCTTCTGTGGGGCCTTTGTGGCGTCTCCGCACTGCGCCTTTTGTGGCGCCTTTGTGGCGCCTCCACACTGTGCCTTCTGTGGCGCCTCCGCACTGTGTCTTCTGTGGCGCCTTTGTGGCATCTCCGCACTGCGCCTTCTGTGGCGTCTCCGCACTGCGCCTTCTGTGGCACCTCCGCACTGCGCCTTCTGTGGCGCCTCCGCACTTCCGCAGCTGCAGCGCTCGAGAGATCACCCTTCACAGATTCGCTTTCAACTTCACTTTCATAGATCAAACTTTCAAAACAATTACCCAATATTTCAGATCTTAAGATATTCGATTTGCAAGAATAAATTAGCCAAGTGATCTCCTTTGCTTTATATAGGCTTAGGCCTTTCACAATACCACGGGCCAAAACCATAGGATCAAAAAACTGTTGGACTAATACCATGAACCAACCATGAAAGTACGTGAGATCAACACTTTTGACGAAGTACCATGGTCCAAAACCATAGGTTCAAATACCAAGGACTAACTACCATGGACCAAAGGTAAGTTCTCCAACATATACGCGCTTTTCCTCATAGGTTCAAATACCAAGGACTAACTACCATGGACCAAAGGTAAGTTCTCCAACATATACGCGCTTTTCCTCATAGGTTCAAATACCAAGGACTAACTACCATGGACCAAAGGTAAGTTCTCCAACATATACGCGCTTTTCCTTGCATTAAAGTGCGTGAACCTTTTCTCTACATGAAATAAACTTTTCTCTGCATATAAGTGCGTGAACTTTTCTCTACACTATAATTTATTATCTGAGATGAGTGGGTTGCCATCAAGTACAACATATGTATCATAATGCCAACAACTTCTAATAGTTCATTGTTGGCATTATGGTTCCTTGTTACATGATGTTGTTTATGATGAGTATGTGACCCACTCACTGTTTGTTGGAATTGATGAGAAGATATATTCTACTGTCTTTATGCCTTGAGACATGGATTGCATGTGCTGATGTTATGTACGATGCCTATATTTTGCTTAAGCTACCCTTGGTGAATTTATTAATGGTATGTTAATATTTCTTGATGATGAGGACGTTCACGCTACCATCATTATACATCTATGTTGATGCTATCAAATGTTTATGTTGTGGATTCCCATATGGTTCATGGTGGTTCTTGATGACTATCAGGATCTTGCTACCTCACTGTTGAGGTCCTTGATTTCGGTTGTAAATGTCATTGATGTAAAGGTCATAAAATGACCCATGTTGTAAATCATTATGGGCTTTTTGGGTCAAGTCATGATATGTATGTGATGAACCCTAGAAATGGGTAACTATATGGGCTCATTTTTCCTATTGTTTCCAATTAATCCACCATTCTCCATAGTTTTGTGCATGTTTTTTAATATATTTATGTCAATTGAGTGAATGGGGATAGTCACTTTACCACAAAGTCTAATGAGTGTTTATTGCAGATTTTTGGACCAAGACTGGGCATTTATGAGTAGATTGGCAGCCAAATTCGAAGAAACAGGGCTGAGGAATTATGGGGGGGCTGTCTCTTGCATTAGATAACCCCTTTCTTGAGTTCTCCATCAACAGATCGGAGTACAACAGCCAAAAATGATGATTTCAAGGGGCAGTCGAGCAGGTCTAGTGAAGTGGTTGTTATCTACAGTTTTGGCAGCCGAGTTCCTAAAGTTTAGGAGGACTGTTGGGAGTCCTCACTTGTATAAATAAGAATGCCTCAAGCCTCAGTAAGTTAGCCATTTGATAGACTACTTTCGCACTTTAGTGCAGCACTTGTATTCAACTCATTTTCGAGCTCCTTTTGCAGACATTTTTGTGATGTAATTATTATTTTTTGATCAATGAAGATGAATCTAGCCTTGAACCAGAACTAATATTTCTTAGGGGGATATAGCTTTTGGGTTTGGGCCCAACCCAAGTGCCCAACACCTCCTTTGTGTATTTATATCTTCTTTTCTTGCATTCATGAAATAATTTTTGTTGTTTAGGTTAAATCTTGCTTTGTTACTTAGGTTGTTTTTAATGATTAGAATAGTTGTTCTTTCTTCAGGTTGATTAGATAGTTTACTGCAATAATAGAAAAAGATCCAAAAAAAGGCTACCAAGCAGATCTTGATCTCCTTTCTCCCTCCTTGTGACCATGAATTGAGACCAAGGCACTCTTGCTGCCACCAAAACACTGTTTTTGCTTTCCAATGCAATTGCTAGTGTGTGATTTCAAGTTCGAGAAGTTGATATTAGTTGTATTTACATGCTTAGATTTTTCCTTGATCAGTTTTCATAGCTTTCTTTCATAGCTTACTATCCATAAATTTCTGTTCAACACTTTTCTGGTTTTTAGGTTAGAATTAGGTTAAAATAGGTAAAACTCTGTTTTTAGTTCTTACTTGGGTCAGTTTTCAGAAATAGTTATGCAACTCACTTGAAAAAGTTTATCATCCTTTCATCACCCAACCTGCTCCAGTCCATCTCTTAAGGTTTCCTCCACTCATTCACCATACTTTCCCAAACTTCCCTAATTTCTATGTTCTTGTGCAACATTGCTTTCTTATCCTTTGAACCAATCCAGCCACCTCCTTCATGTTTGATCTTCATTGACAGAGTCGTAGACCCTCTAACACCCTCATCCAACCTTCATTTCCTTTTTCCCACCATTTTTCCACCTCCAAACCTTCAAAAATCACTTTTGGCCTCTTCTTGTAGATCCACTGCAGCCTTCCTCTAGGAGTTCATGCGAGCGATTTTTCAAAGTTTGATCGCAATGGAAATCAACAGAAGGGTGCTAGGGACTTCTTAAGACCCCTCCACACCTTCCTCATCATCTACAAAAGCCAACTCCATCTCCCTTCACCACCAAACCTCTGCACAGTCACAAATAGTTAAAACACAAGCATAATAATTCTCCATAAAATTGCTCAAATGTAGAAAAGGATGATTCTTCCACATTTTACTTCAGAAGTAGCTTGAATACATTCATTTTACCTTGTCAGTAGTTCATGGCATCCATTTCAATAGTTTCATCACTTTTTCTTGCAAAAGTAGGGTTAGTGGGTAAAATTAGGGTTTGCTAGGCTTTGCATTTCCTTTCAGTTTTCATCCTCTTTCTGCAAGTAGAATAGCCTCTTTTGAATTAGCTTTCTTCCATCACAATTAAAAGATTCTTCTAAGAACTCATAGAAGTTGGCTTGAGCTCCTCGCAAACTTGTGCCAGCTAATCAAGTGACAGCCTATAGTAAGAGCTAGTACTTGTGCATACAACACCGTCGCTTCCAAGTTTGTTACGAACCACTTGGTTGATAAAAGTAAAGTAGGGGGTCCCAAGAGTTGCAGCATCATTGCTGCAATACTGGAGCTCACCAAATTTTTGGCACTATTTCCAGGGAAGCGTTAGAGTATTTGTGATTACTGCTTTTCTTCTATTCTCTACTGCAACATTATGCTAAGTAGTTTACTTCAGCAAGACTAGAGTAGTTTTTTCATTTCCATTCTGCAATTTCATTTCTGTGAAAGTAGATTAGACATTTTCTGCTTTCATTTCAATTCTGCAATTTCATTTCAGCAAGCGTAAATTAGTCATTTCTTTCTTTCATTTCAATTCTGCAATTTCATTTCAGCAAGCATAAATTAGTCATTTCATGCTTTCAATTCAATTCTGTAATTTCATTTCAACAAGCGTAAATTAGTCATTTCCTGCTTTCATTTCAATTCTGCAATTTTCATTTCAGCAAGGTTTATTTTAGTTAGTTGCAATTTGTTGTTCAATCCATTTCAAGTTTTTGCAGGTACAAGCAGAAAAAGAAACACAAAAATTCAAAAAAGAGATTTCCTTTCATGCCTCATAGGAATAGAGACAATTCAGGAAAATTCCTACCCAACACCCCCAACACATCACTAAGTCACCCTTCTCTCTTCTTTGGTGGCAGTGATCTAGAAGAACCTATAGGTGAACCTCCAGAGATATACGAAGATCCTATAATAGAACAAGAGAAAGAAAACATTCCTCCTGAGACCATGGATGAAAAAATAAATGGTAGAGGAAATGGGGAGAGAATAGAAGGTACCTTTCCCATCTGAGAGACCAATGGGGACACAAAGATGAAAAACATAAGTCCTTCAACCTTACCTCACTTCCATGGATTGACTACTGAAGACCTTGATACCTTCTTGTTTGTTTGTTGTCCTTTGTCTAACCTATGACTATGCAGAAGACGAGCAAAAGTTGAAACTCTTTCCCTCTACCCTCAAGGATGCAGCACTACGCTGGTTCATGGGGTTACCTGGAAACAGTATCACAACTTGGGCTCAGATGCAGCAAGCATTTAATAACAAATATTGAGACTACTGTAGGTCAAAGGAAACAAAGGAAGAAATCTTTTGAATGACCATCGGAAGTGATGAATATTTAGAAGACTATGAAGAGAGGTTTCAACTCAGTTATAAAAGGGCCAGGTGCACAGTTGACCTTGAATCTCTGAAGTTGGTTCTGCTTAGAGGAGTCTCTAAAGACCTTCTAGATACCCTCCATTTGCTATCTAGGGGAGACATCTACCAGCTACCTTATGATGACATAAAGACTATGTTTAGAAACCATTCTAGGGTAGCCAGAAAAAGAGGTAGGGGAAGTCAACTCTTAGCCAATACCCCCTTATCTAGTTCATTCCATAAAAACAAATTTGAAAATCAAATGGAAGATTTCAAAAGTGAGATGAGACAGACTATTGCCATGCAAATGGATACCTTGCGAATCCAAAAGAAGCAAGAGGACGCTGAGAGGGCTTTGGATATCTTTTGTCCCAGATGCACTAGAAAGCATCCTAGGAACGAATGTCCATTGCACTCTGTAGAAGTGTGTTTTGTATGTGAAGAAGCCATCCTACCAAATAGTGTTCGTCCTTACCCAGATTTAAAGCTATGTACCAAGGGGCTGAAGGAGCCACTGCACCACTCTACTTCATGAACCAAAGGAGGCCACATGGACCCAAACCTTACCAGAAGGGAATGCAAGGGACATCCTAGACTTATTATAACCCCAATCAAGCCACTCCCATGCCTTCTTGGGGTCCCCCTACTCATCCTTCCTGGTCCACACCCCCTCCTTGGTTGTATCCATCTCAATACCATACTCAACCTACTGCTTATTAATTTCATTCTCACATTCAGCCACAACCTCAGTGGAATGCACCTCATCAAGGGTGGAGGCCCCAATACAACTCTCCTCCCGCTCTTTTTCCTCCACCACCTACTCAACCACAACCATTACCTCCTGCTCCTCCAGGACAACCCCAAATACCTGCTCAACTGAACCCGAACCCTAATGACAAACAGGCCCAGTAGGTATATACTGGAGAAACAACATGCCCTACCTATGATGTGGAGATTTAGGAGATCAACCTACGATCTGAGAAGGTCCTCCCAGACAGCCAACCTCCTCCTAAGGAGGATGAAGAAGAGAAATAGGAAAGTGAACCAAAAGCCATTCCACCCTTTCTTGAGAGACTAACTGGAACCACACAACCGACCCCAGAAGAAACTAAACTTCTGGGAGAACTGAAACAATTATGTGTAAAAATATCCCTTCTCCAAGCCATAAAGGATGTGCCTATAGACAACAATATGATTAAGGAGAAGCGCTTAAAATAGCCTGGTAGGTGAAAGAGAGATGCCCCAACTATCAATGTCATAGGACAATTGTCCGATCTGATGTTGGGGCAGGTAATTTGTCCTAAATATCTAGACCCTGGGAGTCTAGTAGTCGATGTCCACATCAATGGCACCATAATCCCCCATACCTTGATTGTTCTAGGGGCTGCCATTAATGTGATGACTAGGGACATTATGCTCAAGCTCAACCTTTAGGGTTCCCTAAGAAATACCTCAACAGTACTGTAGTTAGCAGACTGCTCCACCGTGACCCCTGAGGGGATTATGGAAGATGTCACGGTCTCTATTGATTCCTGGGAGTACCCTGCTAATTTCTTGGCTCTCCAACCAAAGGAAAAGCTCACTGGGTATCCTCTCATCCTGGGAAGACCTTGGTTGGCTACTGTAGATGCCTACATCAGTTGCCGAGCTGGGAACATAACAATCAAGAATGGGCATATGTCCAAGCAACTAGTCCTCTATCCTCCTACCCAACCTCTAGTGGAACATGATTTACCCCTCTGGTTGGAGGAGGAAGATGAGGATGACGTCTATTCCACACCATTGTGTATGGTAGAAACTACCATGGGGGGTCCGCAAACCGAGGATGATCTTATTGAGAACTTGATCCAAAATCCACCCCCCAGTGTGTTGCCCTTAAAAGAGCTGGTGGAAGAAACCCAAGCCAATCCTCTAGTTGATCTCCGTGTGGCTGATCCGACCTCCCAACGAGTCAAGGACGTGGAATTTGGCCCAGGAAAAACTTTGAAGATCAACTCATCCCTTTCCACCTCTTAGGAGAAAGAACTATGTAGCTTATTGAAAATTCACTTAGGTGCTTTTGCTTGGAGTTATAAGGAGATGAAGGGAGTCCACCCTTTTGTCTGCACTCATCACATTTACATTAAGGAAGACTATAAACAAGTTAGGTAGCCTCAAAGGAGGATGAATTCAGCCCTTAAGGACATTGTCAAAGAAGAATTGCAAAAGTTGTTGGATGCAAGATTCATCTACCCCATCTCTGATATCGAATGGGTTTCTCCCTTGGTGCTAGTGCCAAAGAAAAATGGGAAGTGGAGAATCTATGTAGATTATCAGGAACTGAACAAGGCCACCAAGAAGGACCATTTCCCTTTGCCTTTCATAGATCAAGTGTTATATGGCCTAGCAGGGAAGAAGTTCTTCTCTTTCTTAGATGGGTTTAGCGGGTACAACCAGATCCAAATCAGCTTGGAAGACCAGGATAAGACCACTTTCACTTGTCCATGGGGTACTTTTGCATATCGGGTCCTTCCTTTTGGGTTGTGCAATGCTCCCGCCATTTTCTAGAGAGTAGTACTGAGCATATTTGTTGAACTGGTTCATGATTTAGTGGAGATCTATATGGATGATTTTACCCCTTATGGTTCTAACTTCCAAGAAGCTTTGACTAACCTGGGAAAAGTTTTAGCCAAGTGTATTGAAATGAACCTGTCCCTCAGTCCTGAAAAATGTGAATTCTTGATGACTGAAGGGACCATGCTAGGTCATATGATTTCTCAGCAAGGATTATAGGTGGATCCCAACAAGATTGCTATTATCCAAAGGGTCCCACCTCCTCAAAATGTAAGAGATGTTTGGAGTTTTCTAGGCTTAGCGGGGTATTATAGAAGATTCATTAAGGATTTTAGCAAGCTACCCTCTCCATTGTTTGGTCTTTTGGGGAAAGATGTTAGTTTATATGGACTGACAACTGTTAGGAGGCTCTAGATGCCTTGAAAGGTAAGCTAGTAACTGCCCCAATCTTCAGAGGTCCAAATTGGGCCCCACCTTTCCACATTCAGACAGACACCTCGAACAAAGAAATAGGAGTAGCCTTAGGGCAAGTTGAAGAGAAGCTACCTTATGCCATATATTTTGTCAGTAAAAACCTGTCTAAGGCAGAATTAAACTACACTGTAACTGAAAAGGAGCTCCTAGCTGTAGTCCATTCCCTAAACAAGTTCAAACACTACATCACTAGTTATCAAACATTTGTACACACTGATCATGCTGCAATTAGGTATCTGATGAATAAACCAGATGTAAACGCTCGTATCATTAGATGGTTACTTTTGTTGCAGCAATTTGATTTGACTATTGTTGATAAGCCAGGTAAGGAAAATGTTGTTGCTGATTTTCTATCTAGACTAGATCTGCCTGTAGGTGAAGAAGGAATGGTGGATGATCAAATTTCAGATGAACACTTATTTTCTATTTTAGTACTCTCTTCGTGGTTTGCTGATATAGCAAATTACTTGGTTTCAGCACAATTTCCACCACACTGTCCTCAAAAGAGAAGAGCAAGATTGCGAGGAAAAGCACCCCATTCACTTGGATTGGGGGCAACCTATTCAAACTTGGCCTAGATAAGATTTTGAGGCGATGTGTCAAGGAAGAGGAAGTCTTTGACATCCTCTTAACCTTTCATGATGGACCTTGTGGGGGCCACATTGCAAAAAAGAGGACTACTTTCAAGATTTTGAAGGCAGGTTACTATTGGCCCACTCTTCATCAAGATGTCAGGAGATACATCAGCCAATGTGACCAATGTCAAAGGATGGGGAAAATAACTCCAAGGGATGAGATGCCCCTGCAACCTCAAGTGACTTTCGAGCCATTTGAGAAGTGGGGCATGGACTTTGTGGGTCCTATCAACCCTCCTTTAAAACATAAGTCTTAAATAATTATGTACATGGACTACCTGATAAAGTGGGCAGAAATAAAGGCAATCAAAGTAGCAACCGAAGAAAAAGTAGCTGATTTTTAAGGGAAAATATCTTCTACAAGTTTGGCTACCCAAGAGAGTTAGTTACAAATCAAGGGAGTCAGTTTACCTCTAATTTAGTTGAAGACCATAAGATTAAGCACAAGACTTCCACCCCTTATCATCCACAAGTGAATGGATAGGTGGAAGTTACTAATAGAGCTTTGGAAGGGATTTTTAGTAAGGTAGTGAGCAGCAGCAGAAAAGATTGTGCAGACCAATTGGTTGAGGCCACCTGGGCCTATAACACTACTTGGAAAACCACCACAGGTTTCACACCCTATGATCTAGCCTATGGGAAGAAGGCTTTGTTGTCCATAGAATTTGAATATAACACGTTAAGGATGGCAGCTCAACTAGACCTAGATCTCAGACATGCACAAAGGGAGAGATTGCTTCAGCAAAATGGATTAGATGAACAGAGAATGCAGGCCCTTCTCCACTCAGAGGTAGTCCAACTTCAAAGAAAAATATGGCATGATCGACACCTCAAAGAGAAACAATTTTAGTCGGGGGACTGGGCGCTGCTATATGATTCGAGATACAAAGATTTCAAGGGCAAGCTAAGGACAAGATGGCTGGGACCATATACAGTAGAAAAATGCAATGACAATGGTTCAGTCCTTATCTGGACCATTGATGAAGAAGCCATCCCCATGCTCATCGATGGGCATCGATTGAAGATCTACAAGAAGCCCCTTTCCAAGAAGGAGTTCATTGAGACTCTGGGTAAATCAGTGTTTGTAGTGGAGCATGTCCCTGTCTCCACTCCACCCACACCCTGAGAAAAGAAAAGAAAAAAAAAACAAAAGCAAAAAAAGATAAAAAAGAAAATGGAATAAAATATCCCTGGGTGAAAACCTCTTGGAGGTGCCCAGGGCATATAGTGAGGGTGAAAACCTCCTGGAGCCCAGCTGTCCCAGAAAAAAAAGGAAAAAGGAAGAAAAACCTAACTTCTTTTGAATAAATTGTAGGTTGCAGGAAGGTCATAGCAGGTTGCAAGAGGGTCACACGAGAGGAAAGGACATGGCCAAGCTACTTGCACCCTTCACAGTCCATCACCCCATCACTGTTATCCTTTCCCAAGTTTTGGTCTCATTCATTCTAAGATTTCGCACCCTACAGTAAACTCCATGTTTTCTATAGGAGGATCTTGTAGAAATTACAGAAAGGCCAAAATCCATTTTAAAACAGAACCCAAGGGTGGAAATTCGTCTAGCAGCCCTATGAACCTCTTTACCACCATCCATCTTCATATTTTTCCATTCCATCCCTGTACACCTACACTTCCACTCGTTTTATTATGTGTTCCTACATAGCCACATACAAAAATTTTGTTTCTGTCATTCTGCAAAAAAAAAAAAATTGATGACAAATACAGGCAGCAACATTTTTACTCATTCCTACCTGATACCTTCCAGCTTTGATTTCATTTCAGTCAAGACCTTCTCTAGTAGTTTTAGCCCTACTCAAATATTAGCTTGAATTTCAGAAGGAGAAGCAGCTATAGGAAATCCTACAGGATTCCTGTAGCAGCGGGTCCCTTTGAAACACATACTCCAGAGACAGGGTCAGCGTAGCAGGATGTATGAAACATGCAAGGAGCGATGTTTGAATGAGAGATCATAAAAACAAGCCAAGGCCAAGAATGCAGAGTGCAAGCAGCAACAACAACGAGGAAATGAAGTGCCAAAATCTGAAATATGTATAACACAACAACGACTGAGCAGGTAATTACCTAAACCTATTCCTCGATTGCATGAATAATATTTCAAAACTACATGAACTATGGGAATGGTCAATTACATGGAATCAGTGGCTAGCTAACTAGCGACCCTTGTTCAGTTCCCACACCTTCGTGAAATTCAGTTGAGCCATGTCCAAATTCAAACTGCTGATCAGATACGCAGTCAGCACGTGTGGCATGTCAACTCGGGAAGAAGGCATTCGAAACTGGTAGTGGTGGCAGCGGATAACAGGAGTAAGGGAGGTGATGGTGGTTAGGTGGAATGAGGAACCATAATGACGCTGGCGTGGGACCAACGGTCTGGATGGGGATAACGTACCCATCTAGCCACCTCATCTCCTCACCGCGGATTACGCCAATAGTTAAGTACAGTGAACTCCAATCCTGCACCACACTTTTGGTTCATTTGCATGTTACAAAGCTCTCGACTGCAGTGTTTGTATACCACCTTCAAAGCAGCGAACCAGTTGTCCTCTGCCAATTTTTTTCAAAAACTTCCTACCTATCAGGCTCTACAGGAGCCCTGTTGCATTCTACAGGAGCTGGAAAATTTATACAAGAATATTTCTACAAGAAAGGCAGAGAATAGCCAGCAGAAGGAAAGCCTGAGATTTCTGTCAAAATTCGAGCTTAAAACGAGGTAGGCTCAAGAAACCTCCCGGCATAGGACTTATTTGTATAAGGTGGTGGATTAAAAACATAGAATTGGATTGAAAGAAAGGAGAGTGAAGTTTAAAAGTCTGCCTACATATTTTCCCTGAGTTCTACACAGTTGTCCGTTTTCTTCCTTGCATTCAAAGTCTGTCTTCTTCTTTCTCATATTCTACTGTAAAGAAAACACTTGCAATAGTAGAAACCAGCCTATGTGGAAAAAATTGAATTTGCATATCTGTCTATTCTCTGAGAAAAACCCTGCGTTATTTATCCTCTCTTCTGTCAAAAAAAAAAATTCTTTCCAAAAGCAGAAAATCAAGTTTAGGATAAGGGCAGTTTGAAACAAGGGAAATATTGCAATTGGATGTTGTGAAGAAGGAGCACACAGAAATTCCTCCTACAGTTCAAAGAGAGAAAAAAACAAAACTTAGCTGTCCCTTTGTCTCTAATTTTTGAAACTGTTGTTTTTCTCCTCACCTAAGCACTTCAGAAACCACTCAACACCATACTAGGAGGTTTTATGAGGAAGGAGCCTATGAACTCCAACCAATTGCATGAGCACCTTGAGGTTGGCCCTCTTCACCAGGGAAAATTGGATGATTTTCTTTGAAAGAATACATGGATATGATTATGAGGTGACTAAAGAATTTTTGATGGCCTTAAGACCCCATTTGAAAACACATGCCATAGTCAGTTTCAGGGGTCTGTCCCTAGAACTTACACCTAATTTTATCAGTTGAATCATAGGCCTTCCACTTGGGCTCCCTTGGAGCAAGGAGGAAAAAGCATTGGGACAGGTTGCCAGGAAGACATTTTCTCAACCTAGGGAGGATCCTGTAGAGGATAAAAATGGGGTCAGAAGGACAAGCTTACCTCCTCCATGGAATGAAGTCAGCTACCAGATAATGAAATATATCACTTGTGAAGGAAGGTTCAGCATAATTTATGGTTATCACTTCAGGTTACTACATGAATTGAGGTATGGGATGGACCTGCCTCTAGTTAGAAAACTGAGTCTCCCATATTTCCCCCTCCATTCTTTAACAGAATGTAGTACCAAGCTAAATGCAGGGATCCCAGACCAGCTATCCCACCATGGGCTCATCAAACTATTGGTAGAAGATGCCTTACACTCCTATACCATTTCCATAGCTTGGGAAATTTTGAAGAATATGTCCAGTGAAGATGACATCAAAACTTTGACTGAGGATATCAGCCTATCTGACAGTGAGGAGGAGGGAGAGAAAAAGGAAATTGAAGAAGAAATGCATGAGGAGACACAACACATTCAAACAGATGAAGAACCGGAAATAGAGGAGAAGCAGAAAGGAAAGGAGAAATCTGATAAACCTACTATTGAGCCTAAGGCAGAAAAGAAGAAAACCCCAAAATCAGAGAAGAGAAAAAGGGTAAAGGATGATAAGAAAAATCCCAAGAAAACCCAAAAGAAGACTGCCACAGGAAAGGTAGGGACCCTGCAAGAAAAAGAGCAGACATTACTGGAAATAGCAGAGACTGAAACAAAAACAACAGAAGATGAAGGGGAACAACAGTAGGAAGAAACATCCCCTGAAACATTGGCAAAAGAAGCAGCAGTTGTGCTGGCTGCATTGAGCACTCCAACAAAACAAAAGGGAAAAAGAAAAAGAGAAACATCCATGTATTTCAAGGCCAGAAGGAGCACCAGGATAAAGGTGGGCAAGCCCCAGCCACCATCAAAAGAACCTATAATAATTGAGGATGCACCTACTGAGAAAAAGGAGGAATCCCCCTCCAAAATATCTATCACTTATGAGAGAGGAAGTCCCAAAACTTCCACTTGGAAGGAAAGAATCAGACTGATGGACACCAAAATAGTTCTATAGGAAGCTAACAAAACGGTCACAAGAGGAAGAGAAGACTGAAGAGATACCTGAACCAAGCCCTCAGCCTAATTTGGGGTCATATTACAACTTGCTAGATGGTGGGAAGATCATCCCACAGAAATTCACTGTACCCCTTTTCTTTGAATTAGAACAAGAAAGAATTAGAACACACACCTGGATGAAAATTTCTAAATCCAAGGGAGTTGCAGATATAGGCCACATGGAAGAAAAACTGAAAGAATTAAGAAAGGAGGTGGTAATGGTGAGACACATTGAGAGCATTAAAAGAGCCTAGCTACAGGAGGAAAACGCATTGCTGAAAACGCAGTTACAACAACAGGAAACTCAAAGGGAAAACATATCACAGATTTTTAAAGAACAACAACTACAGGAAGGCCCCCTAGTAGATCAGGAAGCAAAAGAGGAACAACAACAAAAGGAAGAGCCATAGCCTGATGTTGAAATGATGATAAAGCAACAGCAAGAAAGGGAGTCTTAGGCAGCAGCTGAAGTGTTGATGCTGAAGTAGTAGTTGCAGGAAAGAGAAGCCCAAATGGCCTGCATGGCCAATTGGGCAATGGAAGCCTTGCAATGTAGACAACCTATTGGATATTATGCATTGTATATTAAAGACTAATGGCTCCAGTTACAAATCAAAACATTGGCCCAAAGGGGAACAATCCCTTTCCAAAATTATGGTTAGTTTATGCATCTGTGTGCTACTAGTTCAGCTGAGGATAAGGCCAAATTAGCAGAGTTTTACTTACACAATATGGCACTCCCTGATATGAACTTTTGGGATCCGAATGCGGCACTAGGAGACCTACAGCTCATGGAGATTGATTTTTGGATGAGCCATGAGGAAAAAAGAGTAGTAGAAGTTCAACAGATCATGGCAAAAGAACTAAATGAGCCCTTGCTAATCAGGGCAGAACCAGAAGACCCCTCAGCTCTCATATATGCTCATCAACACCTTGCAAGCAACCCTCAAGTTCTCCCTAAATATGTTGAAAGGAAAGTGCAAGCTATTACCCATTTTGAAGATATGGAAAGATTATTTGGTGATGATTTCCTTCATGCTTGTATGAGGAGATGGAATACCTTGTCATATAGCTTGAAGATCAGGGAGTATCACTCCCTAACCAGAATGAGGGAGGCTTTGGTGAGAGTGCCCCTATACAAACAAATGATGCAAAACTTGAAAGCCAACTGGATTGGCCTTAAGTTCAGTCTTCCACTACTCTTAGGACTATTGGAAGGGGTTAAGGAAGAAGAAGAACAAAAGCAATGGGAGGAAGTGGACAGAAAGGCAAGTTTTCATGATAGGGAAGAGGACATCACCTCTGAAGCTTAGGATGTTAGGGAAGCTGTTAAGGCTATCAAGGATGAAGAACTGAATTAGTTTCTTAGAGGATGAGCAACCCATTCAGCAGGGGGTGATGATGAGCCCTAGAAATGGGTAACTATATGGGCTCATTTTGCCTATTGCTTCCATTTAATCCACCATTATCCATATTTTTGTGCATTTTTTTTTATATATTTATGTCAATTGAGTGAATGGGGATAGTCACTTCACCACGAAGTCTAATGAGTGTTTATTGCAGATTTTTGGAGCATTTTTGGACCAAGATTGGGCATTTATGAGTAGATTAATAGCCAAATTCGAAGAAACATGGCTGAGGACTTATAGGGGGGGTGTCTCCTACATTAAATAACCCCTTCCTCGAGTTCTCCATCAACAGCTCGGAGTACAACAACCAAAAATGATGATTTCAAGGGGTAGCCGAGCAGGTCTAGTGAAGTTGCTATTATCTGCAGTTTTGGCAACCGAGTTCCTAAAGTTTAGGAGGACTGTTGGGAGTCCTCACTTGTATAAATAAGAGTGTGTCAGGCCTCAGTAGGTTAGCCATTTGATAGAATATTTTCGCACTTTAGTGCAGCACTTGTATTCAACTCATTTTCCAGCTCCTTTTGCAAACAATTTTGTGATGTAATTATTATTTTTTCATCAATGAAGATGAATCCAGCCTTGAAGTAGCTCTGATCTTTCTTAGGGGGCTGTAGCTCTTGGGTTTGGGCCCAACCCAAGTGCCCAGAACCTCCTTTGTGTATTTATATGTTCTTTTCTTGCTTTCATGAAATAATTTTTGTTGTTTAGGTTAAATCTTGCTTTGTTACTTAGGTTGTTTTTGATGATTAGAATAGTTGTTATTACTTCACGTTGATTAGATAGTTTGATGAAATAATAGAAAAGGATCCACAAAAAGGCTACCAAGTAGACCTTGATCTCCTTTCTCCCTCCTTGGGACCATGAATTGAGACCAAGGCACTCTTGCTGCCACCAAAAGACTGTTTTTACTTTCCAATGCGATTGCTAGTGTGTGATTTCGAGTTGGAGAAGTTGATATCAATTGTATTTACATGCTTAGATTTTTCCTTGATCAATTTTCATAGCTTTCTTGCATAGCTTCCTATCCATAAAGTTATATTCAACACTTTTATGGTTTTTAGGTCAGAATTAGGTTAAAATAGGTAAAACTCTGTTTTTAGTTCTTACTTGTGTCAGTTTTTAGAAGTAGGTATGTAGCTCACTTGTAAAACATTCTAGCTTACCATCCTTTCATCACCCAACCTGCTCCGGTCCATCTCTCAAGGTTTCCTCCACTCATTCGCCATACTTTCCCAAACTGCCCTAATTTCTACGTTCTTGTGCAACATTGCTTTCTTATCCTTTGAACCAATCCAACCACCTCCTTCATGTTTGATCTTCATTGACAGAGTCCTAGACCATATAACACCCTCATCCAACCTTCATTTCCTTTTTCCCACCATTTTTCCACCTCCAAACCTTCAAAAATCACTTTCGGCCTCTTCCTGTATAACTTCCTGTAGATCCCCTGTAGCCTTTTTGTAGGAGTTCATGCGAGAGATTTTTCAAAGTTTGATCGCAATGGAAATATCTAAAAGGGTGCTAGGGACTTCTTATGACCCCTCCACACCTTCCTCATCATCTACAAAAGCCAACTCCATCTCCCTTCGCCACCAAACCTCTGCACAGTCACAAATAGTTAAAACACAAGCATAATAATTCTGCATAAAATTGCTCAAAAGTACAAAAAGATGATTCTTCCACATTTTCCTTCAGAAGTAGCTTGAATACATGCATTTTACCTTTTTAGTAGTCCATGGCATCCATTTCAGTAGTTTCATCTCTTTTTCTTGCAAAAGTAGGGTTAGTGGGTAAAACTAGGGTTTGCTAGGGTTTGCGTTTCCTTTCAGTTTTCATCCTCTTTCTGCAAGTAGAATAGCCTCTTTTGAGTTAGCTTTCTTCCATCACAATTAAAAGCTTCTTCTAAGAACTCATAGAAGTTGGCTTGAGCTCCTAGTGAACTTGTGCCAGTTGATCAAGTGATAGCCTGCAGTAAGAGCTAGTACTTGTGCATACAACGCCGTCGCTACCAAGTTTGTTACAGACTATCAGGTTGATAAAAGTAAAGTAGGGGGTCCCAGGAGCTGCAGCATCATTGTTGCAATACTGGAGCTCACCAGTATGTAATCCCATTAACCTGGAACCTTGATGTAAAATTTGGATCCAATATGTAAACCCAATATGTTGGGTGTCTAATGTAAATATGAGTCATTGGTGATAAGAAAGGTCATATTTGTTTGAGTCATAAAGTCTTTTCCTTTCATTGTATACCTTCAAAAAGTCCCCTATATTCTCAGGGGGGCATGGTTAATATGCAATCTTTTAGCAAATCATACCTACAATAATCAACACTATAAGGGGAATACTTCATTCAGCCTAGTTCAATCCTTTTCCCTTTATGTCAAAGGGGGAGGTAAACTTGGTATGTTTCAGAGAAGACTTGGTGTTTTTCGGTGTATTTGCAGGTGGTGTCCAAACACCAAAGTTGTTGCCATCAAGTCCAAAGGGGGAGATTGTTGGCATTATGGCTAATGTGTCATCCTTGATGGAATCCTAATTGATAAAGATGTACTTGATGTCGACATTGTGATAATATGATGTCATGCAGTTTGGTACAAATACTACAAAGGACATGGATAGAGTAATGATAGTTCAGTGATAGTTGGATGAAAAAAGTAAAAGTTTGAGAAAGTATACACGGGTTCTGTAAATAAGGATCACATACATACGCAGGTCCTATGAACACAAGTCACGTAAAAAATACAAACCATGGAATTTTGAGTACTAGGGGTGTTTACTGTGGTATTGGCCCATAGTAATACGAGTGACAATGGTTATTTGATCTCATCAAAGAATACTAACGACGATACCATGGGATTTACCTAATGTATTGGCTAAGGCTAAAACTATATAAGGAGATGAAGATCAAGGTGTTAAGTGGGAAATTAAATGATCTATATTTGTGTGATTTGATAATCCTTAAATGTCGTGGATATTCCACTGGATAGTTTTTCACAACATATCTAATAATATTATATTAAAACTCTAAAAATTCTAAACTATTATAGTTTATTAAAGTCTAAGATCTGTGGATTTAACTATAATTAGTGCATGCATGCGAATGGAAATTATGTAGAAAAATAGAGAATGAAAAAATAAGCACACACACACAAGACACAAGATATTCACTCTAGGAAACCCTTTCGGGAGAAAACCCAGTTGAAAGGTGAGGCTGCTTCACTCTCTTTCTTTCTTTGGCCATATGGTTGTATGTATGTATAAAGAAGTAATTCTTAAGGCCCATGGGCTACTACAACGTAGAAATCCTCTCTCTGTGATCTACCTCCTATCTCTCCTTGCTATTTTTGCTTAGCTATTTAATAAAATGCTCTCGAAATAATGGAATGCCTCTTCCTCCTAGTGGCCTAGTTATAACACAACCTGATAGCCTACTAGTGGTTAAGTTTGAAGACATCAAATCTTAAATAGAGTTACCATATAGAATATTCTAGAGTATTTTAAATCACAAACACATGGTTAGCCCATTTTCCATGAATAATGGGGGCTGATGCAACATCCTCCCGAACTATAGGTGTGAAAACAGGAAGGTCAACTTCTGAGTGACATAGCTTTCTCATACGGACTCTGATTGACGCACTTCTTGTGTCATTTGAAAGTTCTATGTGTGTATAATGGCAAGAAAATGTGTGCTTACTTGGAAAAGTTTTACCCCCAAAAAATGTCGTTTGATGCCTCAAAACTCTCTTGGAAGGTTTTAGACCTCATTTCGCCAAACTGGGTCTCGCCGATAAAAATGGCCCCATGAGCTAATTCCTCCACTTTTTCCACTCCAAATGCATCAAGATGGATGAAAAAAATATAATGATCCAATTCAGATCATTTGATCTCAAACAGGTGTGCATCAAGAAGCAAGGAGATGGTTCAGATCTAACAAATCCTAAAGTGTTTTGAAGACTAACGAAAATATTTGCTTGTAAAGTTAGATTTGTAGCTATGATGGTTTGATATAAATATAGTGATGAAGGTTGAGATATGGGTTAAACAAATGTTGTGAATTACAACAAGGGTTAATTAAGTAATTTGAAGATCTGTATACTTTTTTTCTTCTAATTTTTCCATGTACGTACGCGGACTCAGTTCAATAAAGTAGAATTTACATTATGCGATAATTTACTCAGTATACTGAAATATATATGCCTGCTAAGCATAGTTGTTGCGTACATACGCTAATTTTTTCTATGGAACTCACGTATATATGCTATGATTTGTAGCGCACCTTAATGATGACACTTGATGAGTTCGACTTTGCTTTTTGTTGTCTGTTAATGATGTCTCTATCTTGATGATATGCGTCTAACAGTGATGGTTGGGTTAATTGATTGGTAATGATGCTACAGTGTGGGAATCTATGATTGGTTCAATAATATGTGATTGATCTAAGTATGATCTAGTCATTGATTCAATATTACAGTTTTTCGTGATAATTTTTCAGTAGTTTAAGATTTGTACATAGGTGTTATTCAGAGGAAACACATACATACACAATTTTTATTCAATACAATTCCGTACATATTTTGATATTTGTTTGGTTTGGTTGGGTTCTACATTCAGTGGTTTGATCCTTCAAAAGTTCACTTGATTTACAGTGCCTTAGTGACTCAGATTCAATATTTCAGTTTGTTATATTAGTTTGGGCTTATTGTTGATATGGGTCTAGTTTGAAAATATGATGAAAGGTGGCCTATAGGTTATTGGATGATTATTTGACAGGTGGATCTAGTTTGAAACATTCTAAAAATTGGTCAACAAAGAGATGAGGGTCGCAGCCTTCAATAAGGGGGTAGGAGCTCCCTTCCAATAGTAGTTGGTAAAGGAGCTTAGGGGGTTGTAGCTCCCTTATAGTAGGAGATAGAGAATGAGTGGAGTTTGTAGCCTCCTGCAGGTGGGTAGCTGCATATCGGTAAGAGTTTTCATCGGTACAAAAATGTAATGAAAATTTTCTTTATATAATAAGGAATAAGATAGAGACAATGACAATGGTGGATTTCTCCCACATTGGGTTTCCACGTAAAATCATGGTGTCTTATGTGTGTTGCTCATATGTGATGATATCTTTTTTTTTCTTTACTACATACTGGGAAGTTATTTATTTATTGATGCAATCATTAAAATAATCATCAGAAGGGACACATAAAAAATTAGTAAATTGGATATACACTATTTTCCTTCTTTGGAGTTGCATACATATGCAGGTTTCTTTAACAACAATAGTGTACAAAATTTAGTATAGGAAATTTTTAAAGTTCAACTCCCCTACCCTCCCGTTCTTAGTATTTTTCCCAACACAATTTAAGCTCTAGGTGCAAGGTTATGGCCATTTCAAGTTTTGCCACTTCATCATTTGTACACATCCCTATGGCTATCACGTGGAAAATTTTGGCCATGTCTCATCCTTACACTCTTCTATGTATTTTGCCGAGATGTCATACTAGGGAATTTCCATATAATCTATTTCCATAGGCCTGCATTGCTTATCTCCATCAAGGTTATGATATCTTAGTACACTAGTGTCCATTCTTGCTCTATATTTGAAAATGGTAAATATGTTTAATACGTTCATACGACCGATGATATTTTGATATGGGCAAAAATTCCTTGGATTTTCCAATATGCTTATATGGGCATAATGTGAAAATTCCTAGATCTAACAATCTTGGGAATCCTACTCCAACCAACTGAATCTACTTCATCTAGATTTTAAATTACATTACAAACTTATTTCAGATTTATTCTTGAAATAATGAAGTAAATTACTAAAGAAACCTACACCAAATTAAATATGATTCTGAAACATAGAAACTGAGCGAGGAAATACAAAAATATAGGAAACTGTTATTTTTGGACAAATTTCCTTGGAAAAACCCAATGCTAGAAAACTAGTGCAACAACTCTAAGGGTTTATTATTATTAAGCATTAGAAAATTCTGAATACATATCTGAATACCTCATAGGGTTATTCAGTATAAAGAGAGATACTGGCAGAAAACTTAGTGAGTTTACCTCACACAATCACTGAGAAAATCCCGGTTGTTCCCACTGTTGGATGAGGTGCCCCTGGGAGGCCTTGTGCTATCTCTGCACTACCTCTACACTGTCCCAGCATCACCCCTCTCAGGCACAATGTCACCCAATTGGGGAATCGATCAGTAGCCCATAGTCACTGCTCTCAGCCTCTCGGTCTCACACCCCAGCTTTTGGATGCTAAAACTAACTCTCTGCTCTGATTTTTGAGCTTGTGTCTCCCCCTCTGCACTGCTTTTGTGTGGCCCTTCTGGCCCTGTGTTAGCCTCTGCATCAAGGCTACTAGATCACTCTTTGCCTCTCTCTACAGATGATTCTTTGGCTAAGAATATCTCTCTCTGGAAGCTACTATCCCTCCCCCTCAACTGCAAGAAGTATCCTCAATCAATTTTTTGTCCTGAGAACTTCTCACTTCAGAAAATTGATTTCTTGATCTCTCTTGGGGTGTCTCCAAATGACCCTCAAACCCCTTTTTATATCCTCCTGTTGGGCAACAAATGGCCTAGATTAACTCCGAATCAAAGGCTCGGATCATTTTGACTTAATATCCATGTTTTTCTAGAAGTTACTCCCACAATTAGATTAATAACCATTAATATTTTATTTTTCCTAAGTTTAGACTTAGGAACCCCATTAAAAATATTAATTATTTTAATAAAATCATTTCTGGGTGGAATTTCCCAAAACAGTTTCTTGATTCTTTGGAATGCATGTGCCAAATCCTCCTTGCAAAATATGAGGCCTAGATCACATCCGATGCTACCCCGAATCAACACTCCCTCTTAGTGAGGAATGTGCTCTAGCAATATACATGACTGCATACTACTTTGACTCTGAAGCATCGTCCTCTACACTGCTGATGTATGACATTTGTCCACCAACTACTACGCTGTTGCTGCTACTGTACTACTACCTTTGAAATTTCCACTGTCAATGCTACATCTCTATTACAACTCCCACTCAAATGCCGCTTTTGCTATGTTGCTAGCACTACCACTGTTAAAAATGCATCTGTACTGCAATTCAGTTGCTGAGAGAAGAAACTGAAAACACCCAAAATTAGATAAGTATCCAGTGGATACACCTCGGTGCTGAAAGCTGACTGCTACTAGTCCCATGCTGTCTTCTGAAGCCACTGCACTCCTGAAGCTCTACACTATGCCTCCATGCACTTCTACCTCTCTGATTTGTGTTGTTCCAGTTTTGGCAATGCTAACTCCTGCATCTGTCACCCCAACACTCCATGGCACCAACAGAAAAATCCTCCATCCCTCTATTATTGATCATGGGCTATTGTACCAAGGTGATGACTGAAGAGGTGGTCTCCTGAAGGATCCTTCCCATCTGTATCTTGGAGGTATCTTGGTTGTCATGGTGAACTCCTCCTCTTGTTCGATCTTTGTGGCTGCAACCTTAGGATCATGCTTCTCATCCTTGTCATTTTTATTTAGAGGACACTGGGATGTATAGTGGCCCATCTCGCCACATCTGAAACACTTCACCTTGGAGATGTCCTTCTTTCATCTATGTTGCCCTTGATGTCCCTTCAATGCAAGGTCTCCATTATCCTCTTCCTCGTTGGGCTTGGACCCAATACTGTGACTACTTTTGTCAAGTTTTACCTTGACTAGGTCTCTCCTTAGCTCCTCCTGTTTTAGAGTTGCCCACATCTCATCCCAATTAGGCAATGATTCTCTCCCAGGATACTCCTGACAAAGACTTGCAACTCATTCAAGACCAAATTTATGGCCAGTGTCACTAACTCTAAATCTTGAGGTGTATTCCCCACAACTGACAACTCATCATAGGTCTCCTTTAGCTTTGTGAGGAAGGGATCCACATGCTCTCCCTTCTCCATTTGAGAAGATCTCAACTCCTGCTCTAAGTACATCTTCTGTTACTCAGAAAATCCCTAATACAACATGGCCAAGGCATCCCACATCTCCTTAGTAGTTTCTCTGCTAGCAACATGGCACACCACGTGATCCTTGACTCCATCTAGGATAATTCTCTTGGTTTTTTCCATCTCATACTTGTACTTCTTTAGCAGATCTGGATCCACAGGTTCAACTACCAGACTATCAACATACTTTTTGAGGGCATGCACATCTAGAAGGAAACACATTCTAGCCTTCCCGATGATGTAGTTGAAATCTCTGTCCAACCTGTCGTGATCCCTCAAGTCATTGGTTTCTATATCCTATGACAAATGTCAAACAACTCCCTCTTTCTCCCTACTATGTAGATCCTAGGTTGGCTTACGCACTTCTTGATGGAGTTGGTAAGTTTTCTTCTCCTCTACTTCCCAGCAAATGATAAATTTTCATTTCCTCATAAATAAATCACTGAGGAAGTATTCCCTCACTATGTTATCTGCTTCCTTCTTCCAATGACTTTTTTGCCCAGCATTCAGCTTGCAGAAAACTACATCCCTATAGTCTTGCACTGATGCTTTGCATGGTTCCCTCTGCCTTGGAAAATTCTCAATCCGGTTGTCTTACCTCTGTATAGACTCAGTCAGAGAGATACACCTATGATATAGCCCTCCTGGCTAGAACCATGCAATCCCTCAGGGGATTCGAATTGCTTCTTGCTGCAGCAAGTTGGACCTTACTTCAATGCTAGATATTATCTTCCTATTTCACATCAACAACTCTGATACCATGTGAAAATTCCTAGATCTACAATCTCAGGAATCCTATTGCAACCAGTTGAATCTACTTCACCTAGATTGTAAATTACATTACAAAATTATTTCAGATTTCTTCTTGAAATATTGAATTAAATTACTAAAGAGACCTACACCAAATTAAATATGATTTTGAAACATAGAAAATGAGTAAGGAAATACAAACACATAGGACACCATTATTTTTGGACAAATGTCCCTGGAAAAACCGAATGCAGGAAAACCAGTGCAACAACTCTGAGGGTTTATTATTATTGAGAAGTAGAAAATTATGAATACCTCACAGGGTTATTCAGTTACAGAGAGAAATACTGACAAAAAACTTAGTGAGGTTACTTGACAAAATCACTGAGAAAATCCCAGCTATTCCAGTTGCTAGATGAGGTGCCCCTGGAAGGCCCTGCACTGTCTTTGTGCTACCTCTACATTGTCCTAGCGTCAACCCTCTCAGGTAGAATGTCACCCAACTTGGTAATCAATAAGTAGCCTAGACTCATTGCTCTCAGCCTCTTGGTCTCACACCTCAATTTCCGGCTACTGAAACTGACTCTCTGCTCTCATTTTCGACTCTCTCTCTCTCTCTCCCTCTGCATTGCTTCTAAATGGCTTTTCTAGCTCTGCATCGGACTCTGTGTCAAGGCTACTGGATCACTCTCTGCCTCTCTCTATTGATGATTCTCTGGCTAAGCATCTCTCTCTCTAGAAGTTGCTATCCCTACCCCTCAACTGCAAGAAATATCCTCAATCAATTTTCCCTCCTCAGAACTTCTCACTTCAGAAAATCAATTCCTTGATCTCTCTTGGTGTGTTTCCAAATGACCCTCAAGCCCTTTCTTATATCTCCATATTGGGAAACCAATGGCCTAGATTAACTCCTAATCAAAGGATTAGATGGTTTTGACTTGATATCTGTCTTTTTCTAGAAGTTACACCCGCAATTAGATTAATACTCATTAATATTTTAATTTTCCTATGTTTAGACTTAGGAACCCCATTAAAAATATTAATTATTTTAATAAAATCATTTATGGGTGGAATTTCCCAAAACTATTTTTGGGTTCATTGGAATGCATGTGCCCAAGCCTCCTTGCAAAAATTTATTCCTAGAACCCATCCGATGCTACACCAAGTCAACACATAAACCATATGACATGTAGGTATGACCAATATAATGTTACTCCAACATGGATTATTGTAAAATTAAAAGAAATCTTTATAATTGAAAACCTCTACAAAACATCAATAAGGCTTATAGGCTTGTGGATAGCTTGGTATGCCACCTCATAACTCTCCTACCCAATCACATCTTACCCTGTGGTTAAGGCTGACATGTCTTCCATGAGGAATGACTGGTGTATATATCAAAATATCAGGATATTAATGATTTGTAGGAGACAACCCTCCTAGACTTATGATATGTTGATATGATGATATAATAGCTTGGCTTTCCATGTCAATCATGAATATCCAATCACCACTTAACATGTGGAACATGTGTATGTGTCCAAATGACACATGGTACTACTGACTTCTCTGCATGTAAATCATAATTACATGGGTTGTTGTTGGGAAGCAGATCCCCTGCGTAATGGTTTTGGGGCTTAAAGCCCACAATTTTGGGTTATAGTATGGTAAAGGTTTCGTGAAGTGCACAGAGCACGAATTGTAATGAGTCAAGTCAAAGGGTTGTCCACCCAAGAATAATGTAAAATAATAGAAAGTGAGTCGGCCTACCCATGGTCTGTGGACCATGGGAATGTATAAATAGAGCAGGGCTCTAGGTTTAGAAGTCAGTTTTTGGTAATTTGGGATCAGATCAGAAGTGTAATGGGTTGTTAGCTTTGAGTCTGTAAGTCCGTGTCGAGGTCGGTAGTAGTTAGAGTAGGCTCTGCAGCTGTGTGCGCAGAGGCCTGGTAGAGTCCGAAGCTGTGTGTGTGGACCTCTGCACCTGAGTGCGTAGGGTGGAATTGGATTGTACTGAAACAGCAGATTAATAAAGATAAGTGTTTCTGAATTATTGTTCATCTGGTTGCAGATCTAAATGTTTATTCTTATGTTATGGTTTTATGCAATCTCTTTAAGGTTTATGATTGCACGCGCTGGTTATAACTATTGAATGCTTGATTAAGATTCTAGGAATTAAATCAGATCTATAACAATAACAATAATAATAAGGAATCTAGGAAGTGCCTCATCGCAGAGCTCCACAGGGGCCAGATAGTTGTGCAGCGTAGCACAAGGGCACAGATCGGCTCGCGACCCCTCCAGAACCCTTCGAGACATCATTAGGGTGCGGAAACCTGGTTCCAGCACCCTCCCATACTACCTCAGGTAAGACTTCAGTCCACGCTTCGTGGATTGTTGCCAAAAGGGCTGGTAGTGCGAGATTTCTTTGGCTGAAACACTTCCGAACCTGGGTCAAGCCCCAATAAGCCAACAAATGGTTCTATTGCCGGGACCGAGATCTGCCTAAGGGATGTATAATGTCAGAACACTAGAACCCTATGAAGAAAGAAATTGAAGTTTGGTTGGATCAGAAGCTTCACGAGTTCGTGGTACAGGAAAACCAAACCCCATAGATATCTGAGAAGAGGTGGCTGGATCGCTACGTATATACGGAAATCCACGAGATCTTCACCCCCATTTTTGCCCACACCACCTCCTCCAAACCAACAGTTTAGCATGGCGAGCACGATCAAGTTGACTATATTTAGAGGAGTAGGGAACAAAGATCCATATCAGTTTCGGTTCGTAGTAAGAGTAGTGTGGGAAGCGCACAGAGTTACGGATGATAACATTAAGAGGGCCACATTGGTAAGTGCACTGCAGGATCATGCGCTGACATGGTATATCAAGCACTCAAATGATCACCCGAATGCTGAAATAGTGGAGGTCCAAATTGCATTGAAGAAAGAATTTAGCCAGCTAAAATTGAAGACGCAGTCGATTATCAGATTCAAGGAAATCGCGATGCTTCTAGGTGAAACCCCCATGGATCTGGATCAAAGATTGAAAAGTGTGATCCATGAGGCTAATATGACACTGATAGATGCATAGCACCATGCGTGGTTTGTGGCATCTTTGACACCATACTTGAGGACAGTGTTGTCACAACAGAAGCTCTCAACCTGGGCAGAGGCGTTGGAAATGGCAATGAGGTTGCACAAAACACCAATATAGGATCCTGGGTTGGGAGTCCAACAAATCCATGCGCAACTACAAAACCTATGCTTGGAGATGCAAAGTTTAAAGTAGGATAGGGAACCCTGGCCAGAGGTGCGTGAAGAAGTGTGGTGTATAAAATGTAAAGGCCAAGGTCACGCTAAGGATCACTATCCAGTATTCGTGAACTATTTGGTGGGAGGGGGACTAATGCTGTTGAGACCAGAGGCACAGGCAGGACCAAGTGCGACACCTACGCTCTGGTGTGCGATTTGTCAGGTGGGAGGAAAGCACACAACAGACAATTGTCACTTGTTGCAGAAATATACATAGACTCTGCAGCAGCTATTTTGTAATTTCTATAGATCAGTAGGCCACAATGAGCGAAACTGTCGAAGTTATGAATTGTTGATGGATTGAACACCTGCTTACAGGATGTAGATCGAGGCGTGAGGTGAGGATCCAGCCGTAGCCATAGCGCGCAGTGGATTCCAAGGCTGCAGGCGAGGATGAGGAGGAATGGGACCCAGACGAGGGTGTGGATAGTTAATCTACTACAATTGCGGAGACCCTGGGCACTATGTGCGTGACTGTACGAATCTAACAAGAACATGATGTCCGTATTGCTATTAGTTTGATCATGAAGCAGTAGATTGTCCAACGTTGATCACACAGATGCGCGAGAAAGGGGTACTACAGCCTCCTCCAACGTAGTATCCAAATGATGAGGTTGGAACTGCGTGAAGAAGACCCTAACGTGAACATGGTGCTCAAAAGCGGTAGACCACAAGGGAATATAAGGGAAAGCAACCCGAGGGTGATACATAGGTTCGTAAGGCTCCTATGAATGAACCTAAGCTTGACGTGAAGCGCACAAAGGAAACACTTATAGAAGCTAAGAAGAGCTTCACAGAGGCCTATAATTCAGGTAGTAAGGATCAACCAGAGCCGGGAGTGGATCCTTCTATGCTTACTACCTTTTCAGAGACATGCATGAAGCTGCTATGTGAAAATAAGGCAGTCAAAGGACTATAAGAGTTGATCACTAGTTGCGGAGGGTCAGGCGAACCACGCGTAGTTCGAAAGCTGGGGAAGCATACCTTGCGCACCAGAAGGGAAATGCGATTGACAACATAAATTAGCGAATATGAGATGGATCAAGTAATCCTTGACTTGGGTTCGGATGCGAATGTGTTACCAAAGTAGACTTGGGAACACATGGGCAGGCCCACATTACAGTGGTCTCCTGTTCAATTATGGATGGCGAACCAACAAAAGGTTGTGCCCATGGGAAGATTGCAAGGGGTAACAATGGATATAGAAGGTGCAAGCACGCAGACTGACTTGAGGTAATAGAGATTGTGGATGATAGTAACCCTTACCCCGCGTTGTTAGGGATAGTCTGAGCCATGGATATGAATGGAGTCATCAACCCAAAGAAGTGGAAAATAATTTTTGAGAAAAAGTCCTTATGCGTAGTAGTTCCACTCGATCCAACTGAAGTGGCGCGCTACACAGAACCTGTGCGCGAGGATGACAACAACAAGGAGCTGGATTGCATCTATCAGATAATGGTGTAAGACTAGGATCATGTGAACTTGACTGAAGATGGAAGAATCTCATGGGAGCACGATAGTTTATGTACTTCGGATTCAGATGAAGAAATAGAACGCTTGCAAAACCAATTGCACAAAGTAAAAACACTAAGTTGCAACATGATGGTTAGGTCACTGTGACACGTGACAACCGAAGCAAGGGAACTACCAATAGATGGGGCCACAATGAACATGGAGGAAGTCATAGACCACCATGAAATTACAATACCGGAACAAAAGTAGTGCATTGTGCAAAAAGGGGCACTACGCGCGACAACTGCACAAGGGTGGAGTATGCATCAGAAGACTAGGTGGAACTGGCACAAATGTAGAAGGTAGGTGCATGTATGATTTGGAGGTCCCCAGCGTTGACCGCGATCGGGATAGTAGGGACGAAGCAGTTTGAGCACCTACCTGTGGCGAGGGATGCAAACGCATGTTGTGCAACCACCTTCCCAACTAAGAATAAAAAATCAGAACTTGACGTAGTAGCAGGAAAGACGATGCATTCTTCCAGCCATTTGCAATGAAGCATTCAGAAAAACACGCAGGATCCTGAACAGAGTTCATCGAGTAAAACAAACCAATTGGAATCTACACATACCAAGGTTTCAATGGGCCTATGGGACCATAAGAAAAAAGAGGTGTGCGAAGGTGACCCTATCAGCAATTAGACAAGATGAGACCAGGGAGATGAAGAGAAGTTCCCCGACCACAGCCCCAGTAGCTCGGACTGGACACAGGGACCTAGGTAAGGGAATACAACAGTTACAGGAAGTTATTCAGCGAGGGAGTTTGAAACTTCATGCACTCGATGAAGAAGGGGCACAACTAAGGAGGAAAAGCATAATATTGGGTGAATGAATTGGAAAACTAGAAACCGGAGTCACACAAGTAGGCTGCGCAAAACTAGGTAGGATGAGACTAGGCCTGGCTGGCCCTACTACTATAGAAATAGTTGTGACCCTGCTATCATGGCTGCGACCGCGCTTTACCAAATAGGGGGTGCACCATACAAAGAAGAACGAGATGCACTAATGGACACAAGGGTAGGTGAAGGTTGCCCGCAGCCTGGGCTAGTAGGGAAGTTGAAGTCTCACACCAAGGGTGCGACCACCTGACTATATATCAAAAGCACAGTCTCAACACTCCAAGCAGTTGAAAGAAGGCGCGGGACTATAAAAAAGTCTGCAGGGGAGCTGCATGGACAGGAGGTTTTGCGCAGGGTCAGTAGGTCACAAGGATCGCGGTTATGAATAAGAGGCTATGCTACCGCGTGGGTAGGTTGGGAGGTGACCATTGATGTCACTAGTCATGACAAGAAGTCTGACTTACGCTAGAAATAAGCCAGGCTTAAAGCATGCATCTAGCCTTGGCTTGAGGAAGTGTTCATGAACACCGCTACGATCGAGGGGAGGCTGACTCAACTGTAGGACACATATGCACTAAGGCAAGAAGGTGCCTCCAACAATGCATTAGAAAGCCGCGCACAATTGACATAATGGACAGCGGAAGAATATGTGGCAGATGTCAACATAGCACGGACGTTGCTAGATGGACTCCGAGTGAAGATCACTGCACCATCTGAGTGACTTGGGACGAGTCAATATGATTGTGTTGGGGGCCTGTTGGGCAACAGATCCGCCGCAAAATGGTTTTGGGGCTTAAAGCCCACAATTTTGGGTAATAGTATGGTAAAGGTTCTGTGAAGTGCGCGGAGCGCGAATTGTAATGAGTCAAGTCAAAGGGTTGTCCACCTGAGAATAATGTAAAATAATAGAAAGCGAGTCAGCCTGCCCATGGTCCGTAGATCATGGGAATGTATAAACAGAGAAGGGCTCTAGGTTCAGAAGTCAGTTTTTGGTAATTTGGGATCAGATCAGAAGTGTAATGGGTTGTTAGCTCTGAGTCTTTAAGTCTGTGTCAGGGTTGGTAGTAGTTAAAGTAGGCTCTGCAACTGTGTGCGCAGAGGCCTGGTAGAGTCCACAGCTATGTGCGCGGACCCTTGCAGCCGAGTGCACAAGGCAGAATTGGATTGTATTGAAACAAAAGATAATAGAGATAAGTGTCTCTGAATTATTATGCATCTGGTTGCAGATCTGAATGTTTATTCTTATGTTATGGTTTTATGCAATCTCTTTAAGATTTATGATTGTGCACAATGGTTATAACTATTGAATGCTTGATTAAGATTCTAAGAATTAAATTAGATCCATAATAACTGCAATAATAATAAGCAATCTAGGAAGAGCCTCATCGCAGAGCTCTGTGAGGGCAAGATAGCTGTGCAGCATAGCAAGAGTGCGCAGATCAGCTTGCGACCCCTCTAGAACCCATCGAGACATCCCTAGGGTGCAGAAACATAGTTCCAGCACCCTCCCATACTACCTCGGGTGAGACATCAGTCTGCGCTTTGCAGATTGTTTCCAAAAGGGCCGGTAGTATAGGCTTTGTTTGGCTAAAACACTTCTGAACCTGGGTTAGGCCCCAATAAGCCAATAGTGTTGTTGATCGCTACATGTCAACGGCCCATAGAAGTACTCCCCCTTTTTTCGCAAAAGGGATAGTGCCCAATCGATGTGTTTGTTCCGTCCAACTATCATCATCAGCCTGACTTCCAAGATGTTATGTAAACTCATTCTGCATATGTATAATGTAAACAATCTCAGTAGACCCGTGTCATGTATTGAATGACCTAGGTAAACCTACCTTTCTAGTGATGATCTCCATTACAGGAGGCTTTTCATCTCACCAATTCATTTTCAGATGGTCGCAAAGTTTTTCCCTCCAGTCTTACCCCAAAGGTGGAATAGATTTTGTCATTAGGATCTTAGGCAAGTCCTAGTGTTCTAAATCAAGTCTATGTAAAAGTAATTTGGGAATGATCCTAACTATTTGGTTAGATTACTTTTTTACAAATTGGTTGTTCTATTGGATTATACTTGTGTCATAGAAATGGGTAATCTGTGAGCGTCTATTACAAATGGATTTTTCCCCTTATGATGTAAAAAATATGAAAATCATGATGTAAAGTGTCTTGAGGGTTGGAAAAATAATTTATCCTCTCATAGGTTAATTAATTAAAATTTCTAGCCCAAAATTAATTAAAATCATAAGCCAAAAATTTAATTAATTCTAAGTCCTATGTAAATTTCAATTCTCTAAAGGCAAAATTCATCGGTCCTAAGAAATTAAATTTTAAAAGGTCCCAGGATTAAGGTAAATTAATTATTTTGCTAAATTTTAAACCTTTTATCCCTTGGGGGTTAAGTCAAAGTCAATTTTTTTGGGAAATTAACTCAAAATTTTTCTTTTTGAGTTAATTAAAATGCATTTAATTAAAAATTTCGAATTTCCCAAAATATTTAAATATTTCGACGACGAGATAATTTTTTTTTTTTTTTTTTTTTTTGTCTATAATGGTTATATTAATCATTTAAAACTAGTTGGGTTGAAACCAAAACAACCATCATTACAATATTCAAAATTCCTTTTAGTTGTAGCTCTCCTTTTCCTTACATAGGTGTAGATTTACTCTAGATTACGGGATCAGGTTCCATGTAGGTTCTTCATCATTCTTGCTTAATGCTCCTTGTGGAAGGAGGCATGCCAGGTTTGCTTTTGCATCTGCTTCATTATTTGAGCCACTTAGAATATGGAAAAGGAGATAGGAAGAGAAGTCTTGGAGCTCGTATCTCAGCCTTTGAAGTGTCTTGTTGAGCACCAATTTGTTGAAGTGGTCCTCCGAATTTAATATCTTTAACAAAATTTCTGAGTCCTTGAAGACTTGTATTTCCTTAATGCCTCTTTCACATGCTATCTAATAGGATTTTAGCAGCCCAAGGATTTCTGCTTGGTTGTTGGTTCTTTGTCCAAGTCCCCAGCTGAAGCTATCTTCATGAATACCCTCCGGGGAGTAGATCACTCCACCTGCTCCTGCTGTCCTTGGATTGCCTTTGGAGGAACCATAAAAATAGATTGTTGTTTTACCCTGTTTCCTCCAACAATCTTGAAAACCTGAGTCTACTTCTCGTAGTCTCCATACAAGAGTTTTACTGGGGAAAGTGGTGTCCTTTATCCTATCTCAAAATGTATAAGTTCCCATCCATTTTTTTTCCTCTGGGAGAAGCATGTTATCATTTTTAAGGGGATGATTGGCCACAATCTCGAGGAGTAATGCTTTTTCTTTTGCTACCAACTTCAAAGGGGAGTTCAGAATGCTGTTGAAGATCTGGTCATTTCTGGCGAGCCATATTTTCTAGCAGATGTATTTAGGTACTTCTTTCCAAATTTTGTTCCATGCTGTCTTTCTTTGGGTCATGTGAGGATGACACATTCTCCAAGTGCTAAAAAGGTTAGCTACTTTGACTTTCGATGGGGCAGAGACATTGAGGCCTTGAAGGATGCAGTCCCAGAATTCTTGAGCAAAAGAGAAATCCACAAACACATGCTCCATGGTTTCCTAGGCTTCGCAGCAGAGAGAACACTGATGTGGCCCATGAATACCTCTTTTACTCAGATAGTCGCCAGTTAGCACTTTCCCATGCATTAATACCCAGGTGAAGAAGTTTATTTTGGGAAGCCCAAGAGGATCCCAAATCTATTTTCACACTGATGCAGTGTGGCTCGAAGCCTGTTGTACTTGAAGAGAGGAAAATCCATGCCTTACCTTGTAAATTCAAGTCTTTCCCCATCCCCATTTTTTTGTCGAGTGCATGTGAATTGATGCCAGGTTCGTTAATGCTTCTTCCAGGAGAGTCTTTTAACTGCGCAGTTGTTCAGGAACTCATGGAATTTCCTAATTTCTCCTTTTTTTGAGTCGTCCCAAGTCGAAATATCTGCCAGGGTGAGGATTCCTTGCTGCATGAGGAAGTTCCTGATTTCTTTAATTGCTTCATTTTTTCTTCGAGGTGATTGTCCCATTATGTTGCCTTCCCACAACATCATGTTTTTTTCATTTCCTGGGATGCGATACAAGTTATTTTGAAAGAACTCGAGCCCCTAATAGTAGAGGTGCCATATCGACGTCCCTTTGATGTTGTCATGTATATGAATGTTTCTTAGCATTGAGACTTTTAGATTTCTTTTTTTACGACTTGACTGACACGGTGTTTGCTATTTGAGAAGAGGTTCCAGAGTATTTTTCCTGTAAGAGCCAGATTGGCAAGGCTTGGGTCTCTTATTTGTAGGCCTCCTTCACAGATGGGACGTTTAATTGTATCCCAATTCACTAAATGGAATTTTCTTTGATTTCCTCTTCCTCCTCTCCACAAAAAATCCTTGATCATTCTGGAGATTTGTTCTGTGATCTTCTTTAGAGCCAACAGAAAGGAGGCCTAATAAATTGACAGAGAGGACAAAATAGATTTTATAAAGATGAGTTTTCCAACATTGGTGAGCCATTGCCCTCCCTAAGCTGTAACCTTAGGCTTAATTTTTCTAATTACCTCTTTCCATAGCGATAATTTGTTAGAGCCCAGGGTTATTGGTAACCCGAGATATTTGATTTTATCCCAAGAAGCATATCCAAAAAAGCCTAAGGAGTAGGCTATTCTCTGAATTGCTTGTTGATCCATATTCCACTTGTATATTTCACTTTTCCTTTTATTTATAAGAGCTCCTAATATGCTGCAATATTTTTGAAGGATTCCACTGTAAACTTTGGCTATCTTGATGGAGTCTCCGCCTAGAAGAAGAGAATCATCTACAAATAATGCATGATTGAGAGGCTCTAGCCCTTTCGTCAACCTGACTCCTGGGGCTGTCCCTGCTTTCTTTTCAGTTGTTAGTTTTCTACTTAACGAGTCTGAGATTGAAATAAATTTTAATCTTCATCAATGGTCGAGATTGCTTTAACGATGATCACTTGAACTAACCGTTGGAGGATTTATCTTTAAATAGGAGGTCATTTGTTAGTCGATCTATCTCATCTCTGAGTCATGTGCTTAACAAGAAGCTCTGTTGTAATCATTTTTTTGGATAATAAAGAAATAATTTGGGATTAAATTCTGTTGGTGTTACTCTTCATGGGAATATTGTAAGATGTGTTGTTTTCATTCATAATATTTTCTGAAGCCATTGATGATAGCTTCTCAAGAGTGATTTGAGTACAGGTATCTTGCTTAGTCGTTGGGGTTTAAATAATAATTTAATTTTGAACGTAATAGCAAGTATCTCTATTTGTCTAAATTTTATTATTATTTTCTCACTCTATTTTTGATGGCTGGATTGAATTTTGCTGGGAAATCTTGATTTTAGATCCTCGGGTGTTAGGGGAAGTTTTCAGTTGGACTAGCCAACTCCCGATCCATATTTTATGAAGAGGTTAACTAAATTAATCTTGGACTTATCATACGATTTTTTTCTTTATTAATGCATGAGGCTTTCGATTTAACACCTCCTTTAAAATTTAAAAAGAAAATAATTACTGTGTGGCATAATGATAGATCTGGCTACTTAGAGTCTTCAACTTGTAATTATTGTAATTATTTAACTGGGTTTTTGGGTTTCCTTTTTATCATTTTATATATTGTTTTTGCCATTGTAGGTACATATCTAAAGGAGAATTCGTGTTTGAAGCCAAATCTAGGCCTTGGAGGGTAAAATCTGGCCTCAATATCACTTTACAAGGATAATTAAACAATTTTGCAGTCTGAGGGTTTTAAAATTTAAATCTGGAGAATTTTTTTTAATAAGGGTTTCAAGGATAAATTTGAAGCAAAAGAATATCACTTTAATCACAAATTTATGAGAATTTTTTTAAGGGTTTGAGCTACCAGCTTTTGGCTGTATTTTTCTTTCTCTGGAAAATTTCGATTTTATTTTTTTCACCGCCCGGGGTTTTTGGTTTGCTGCAAAATTTTGAAATTTTTTTCCTCCACTAATTCACTGCCATTTGCGCTTGTGTTCTCCTACCTTTCTCTTCTGCTCGCAACTCCTCCATTTTTTTCAAACACTGTCTGCAAAATATGCCATCAAGTCCCTTTTTCTCTCTTCGAATCATGTCCATATCCCTTCCATACATGGCTTCCTTTTCCCCCATCCTTGTAGCTCCTCACCCTTATCTATCTGCAACCCTCGTCCCTCAAAACCCCTCGAAACTCCTCTCTAATTTTCATCTCAACTTGTGTTCTCCTTCACCCTCGTTGCTTGCATTTCTTTCTAACTTGTAGCTCCCTATTTAATATGTGCCATCCCTTCCATATCCCTATTGATTGACCTTCGGAACTCCTCCATCGTGCCAGCTCCTCGCTCTCTTCCCATTGCAACTCCACCCCTTATCGTGCTCGAGCTCCTCTCACTGCCTCTCTCTCGACCTGCACATCACACAAAACAAAATTCGATTTCTTTTTTCTTTTTGTTTGTTATGAGCTAGGTTTTGTTTTGTTCATTTCCATCATTTCTTTTTTTAACTTTAGTTTAGTTTTGGGCTTCACGTGAATTCATTTTATTTTTTCGATTTTTTTTTGTTAGTTTGATTTTATTTTTACTTTACATTTTTTTTTTTTTTTACCTAGGACTTAAATTTGTGTTTTGATTTTTGTTTAAAAAAGATTTAAAAACTAAAAAATTTAATTTTTGTGACTATGAGAGTGCGAATGAAATAAATCAAAAGGATAATTTACGCTTTTAAATTTTTTTATTTTTATGTGGTCTACGACCCATAATTTTTTATTTTTATTTTTAATTAAGTTATTTTGATTTTTATTTTTGGTCACATTAAAAAAAAAATGCCACATTAAACTTTGCTTCATAAGGTTAGCACATTAAAAATTTACCTAATGGATAATTAAATTCTAATCTAAAGTTCCTTGGCGTCTTTTTGTGTGTTAAGTGTAAAATTTTAAATTTTGTGGTAGTGATTTCTCTATTGTCAAGTGCGATTAATGTTTTGGAATCATATCTAAAGATTGACTATAGGAGAAAGATAAATTCTAGATCTCGGTTATTGAAGAAAATCCTTTTAAATCTAGAATCACTGCTTAACAGTTAATTTTCATAATTCTTCACAGTATTTAATTGCTAGAAAATATTGCATGATAAAGTTTTGGGCAATTACATTTAATCATTCATGATCATCAATTTCATCACATTTATAAATTGTTGTGGATAACTTGTTTTTATTTAGTTTATGGTTAATTGAATATAAAGGCACTCGTCTAAAATCATTTTTATCTTGTGGTTGTGTCTTACTTTATTAGATATATCCATCGCGGTTAACGTGGACTTGTTTACATTCATTAAGTTGTTCATCCTTAAGTCTCCTAGAACCTGTATCCCATAAGCTACCCTCATTCATTAACCCTAGGGACTACTCCCCTCGACTTGTCTAGGAGAGAGTCTAAACGGAGTGAGTAAGGATTAGAGTGACAACCTTTACTCCGAGCATTGCCGCGGTGCTTAGAAACTTTGTGCGACAATAGGTTGTATGCCCAAAAGGGTTAAATATGGGTGACATGTGTCATACATATGGCATGACACATGGTACTACTGACTTTTCCGCATGTAACTCATAATTACATGGGTTTCATCCCCAAAAGGGCCATATATGGGTGACATGTGTCATACATATGGCATAACCATTAGATAATTTTGAAGGTCTAAAAAGGGCCTCCTAAGGAATATTATAAAATAATAGTGGAAATAATAAAATAAGATTAGATTACTTTACAATGTTTTGGAGGGAAAGAAACTACTTTTTCAACTCGTATTTCAACTTATCTCCCTATGAATTTGCTCAAATTTTGAGCGGCATCAGTCGTTGGATGCAATATTTAATTTTGCATCCAATTTCCCATGTTGCATACTTTTGATGGACCCTACTACACGAAAAATGTGAAATACATGAAAAACCATGATTGCAATCATGTTTTTCATGCCTTTCACATTTTTTGTGTGGCAGGGTCCATCAAAAGCATGCAACATGGGTAGTCCTTGGGTGAAAATTTAAATTCTGCATCCAACGAGTGCGTAACAAATAAAAAATATATAAATCATGTTAAATAATATAAATGATAATAAGCATAAATAATTATTAGTTAAGTAGTAATTAGGTTGAAGAGGCATGTCTAATTGAGATATGACTCTTCATGAAGAGACACTTGCCTGATATATAAGCAAGCCTCTCATTCTCATTTGTAAATTATTCATTATCATTCTTATTCATATATTTAATATAATATTTATATCCTCAATGGATAACTTCATATTCCAAGTCTTTTGGAGTAATTAAATTGTAGAAGGAACTTTGTTCGCTTCATTTGGTATTAGAGCAGTTCGGTTCTCTAGGTTGTTTAACCAATGCACAGAGCTCGTTCTTCGATCTAGGTTCTTGGCTATCGAAATTCGTCAACTTTGTTGCCATACAATTGAAGCATTTTGCTCAGAATTTGGGAGTTTCTCCTTTTCTCCGTTTTTCTAGGCCTTTGGCCAAAAAAAAAAAATAAAAAAAAAAAAAATATAAGTAAATAAATTAAAAGAAGAAGAAGAAAAAGAAAAAAATATATATATACAAAGGCGAAATTCAAAAGTCAGGAAGTGCCACATTCAAGCCAAAAGAGGTGAGATATATAGTATATATATTGATTTAATATAAATTTTATATATACTTAAAAGGATTATTGAATCAAAAAAGAAAAAAAAGAAACAAGAGGTTATTAAAGGTGTTTAAAAAAGAAAATTCATCAAGAAAGAAAAAAAAGAATTAAAATCACCTGGTAGAAGCCCGTGGTGTTAGAAACAACCCATGGTAATTTCCCATGGTATTTTAAAAGTAAAAGAAAAAACAAAACGGATACAAAATCTCATACCAAGTGATATTTAAAACTTTTTACGTGGAGAAGCCTGTGGTTTTAGAAACAACCCATGGTAATTGCCCCTAGTATTTAAAAGTAAAAGATAAAAAACAAAGGGATATAAAATCTCTTTACGTGAAAGGTAAGTTTTACTTTTTACTTAAAAAGTTTGGTGAACATCGTGACCTTGTCACATGAAAATACGTGACCTTTATATTTATTAAGTGTGGTGACATCATAAAAGTTTATATTAAGTGTGACTTTTATATTAAGTGTGGTGACATCATAAAAATATATATATAAAAAAAGAAAAAAAGAAAAAGAAGAAGCTAAAAAAAAAGTGATTTAAAAAGTATTTAATATTCAAGAAGCAAAAATGGAGACTAGTAATGAAAGGTTTCCTGAAACTACTGGTAAATGTGTTTATACATTATTTAAAATCAAATGATCACTCACAGGAAGAGATATCATAATCTCTATCAGTCTTGCTAAAAAAAAATTATGTTAGTCATAAATGTGCTAACCAATTGGTGATTCCTGAATCAAATATAGTTGAAACGAATATTTTTGGCACATGTAACAAACAATATGATATAAGCAATTTACACCTAAATATTGCATATTATACTTTTACCTCACAATTCACTGTGAAAACCTTATGTTTTAATGATAGTGAAATTTTTTTGGGTTTACCTTGTGTTAGCACTTGAAATTTCACCTTAGGCTGAGAAAGGTAAACCTCAAGGCTACATCAAACCATTTAGCCTCGTAGCTAGCCCTACGGGGCAGGAGAAGGCTCTCTCCGGTCAATCTCGCTAGATCTTCAATGGGATGAGATGACCAAGAAGGTAACACTGATATTAGGCTAGTAAACTGATTAAAAAGGTTGATTTGGGGTTTTTTGGGTTTTTGGTGGCAAATTGAGGAATTGCAATTTTGGGTGCGGGGATTTGACACAGTTTTTGCAGGGGGTTCCTTGGGGCGAGGTAGGAGACAGTATTGATGCCTTAAATTGAGATGGATGATCAGGAATGAAAGATGAGGAGCTAAAGAGAGCAAACAATGACTTTGAATTCCCTTTAGACAGTAGAAAACATGGAAATTAAACAAATTTAAAAGCAGAGCATGGCTAGCATGAATTCCTACTGTAACACTTCATTTGTTTAATGTGCAGCAGTAAAGAAAGGAAATGAATCACATAAAAAAGCTTACAAGAACATTAAGAAACACACCATCAACACATGAGTCCACAAGAATCCCAAAGAGGACTGCAAAACCCTGGTCTTCCTTAGCCAAAAATTGCAGAGATACAAGTGAAATAATCCAATGATAGCTTCTCCCTCAAGAGTCCAACCCTGAAAATGAGCAAGAAAGTACATAATATAGATGATCTAACCTCTTTCCCTGCCTCCATGGGTCGAGCTCACTATCCTAGGAGCTGTTTCAACCACCTCTAAACTAAGCACTACAAAATAGGCAGTCAAAACAACTTGCCTCTATAAACTTGGAAACCAGTTCATACATTCAATTTTTACCCTTTACATGAATAAATCTTCTAGAAGAGTTACAAAAGGGTAAAAGTGTCTAAAAAGTGTCACAATTACATCAAAGAAGACCATCATTAACCTCAAAAAGTCAAACCAAGTCAAACTGTGCTTTTCCGAGCTGTTACAGTGAAATCTGGCAAAGTTTGCCTGACGGGTCGCGCACATCTGCCTGACGGGTCGCGCACATTTTGAGCTATGTTTGAGGCACTTGCAGGTGTCAGAATTGGGTGAAAGATAGCTCGTTGGAAAGGCCTGTGAGTCTACTTTCCAACCCAACCGGAATTTTTGAATTTGGAGGTCATTTGCCCTGTCAAAACTTAATTCTCCCAAGACTGGTTTCTGCAACTCAAAAAAGGGGCAGAAAGTCAAATTTTGCATGTATTTTGACCTTCTGGAGGCTCAAAACTCCATAAAAACTCAAGTCCATCCATAGGCATATGTAACTTTGCATAAAAAATCTAGAAATGCTGAGTTTTTGCAAAAAGGAGCTGCCATGACAAAGGGTCTCACCGGGGGTGAGACCCGTTGAGGAGCCAAAACCTGTAAATTTCCAAAAAATGCCAAAATTACCCAAAATTCTCAAATTTTTTTGGGATTTGAGCTGTGGCTAGGCTATTGAGTGCCATGATCTTTTAGTGAAGCCTCAGCCAAGATACGGAGGGGATTTGGCCTCTTTCTCCTTTTTTGTGCCTTGGCCAAACTCCTTGGATCCGGCGATTGTAATTTTGGCATTTCTCTAAAACCATGACACCTGTGCAAAAAGTGAATGAGGTGTTTCTTCCTTGGCATGTTATGGACAAAAACCTCTCTCATTTTTCGAAAATTCATCTTTTATTGCTCTGAAACATCATTTGAGTGCAACTTGTCCCGATGTGTGAAACAAGGAATTTTGTCGAAATGGAGCGAAATGAAGGGGATAGGGAGCTTCTAAATTCTTGGGGAAATTTTTAGGAGTAGGGAGGGATGTTAGGGAGCAGAGGAAAGTAGAATCTCAGAGATTGAGCAAGGGGAAGGGGTCCAAAAGGGCAAAACACAGGCCAAACCTAGAAAATTGCCAAGTTGTAGCTAGAAACTAGGGTTTGCGCAAAAATGAGGAATTTGGCGGATCTAAGGGATGGGAAGTGTTTGATAAGGTATTTTAAGGATAGGGGAAGGTGTATGAACATCAGGAAACAAGTTTTGCCGGTGATTTAACCATCCAAGAGAAATTGCCTTCAAAACCCTAGGAGAGGGAAATGAGCTTGCCTAGGCACAACTGAAGCATGAATAAGTTGTAACATGACTCATTAGACACTGACATGATAATGAAAACCATATGAATGATGATAGGCTCAGCTGAATGATGACATGGACTGACATTTGGGCAAACCCTAGACCTAATGCCTAGTGACCAAATTTTGCTTGAAGACTCACTGAAATGACAAAATTTGACCTTGACACTCTGAGACCACTTTGTAAGAGCATATTTGATCACTGTAGGAAGGCTGGAAAGACTGACACTAACATTGGCTCCAATGGGGATGGTAGCTCCTTGGAGGTGCCAAGAACCTTAGACCTCTGGGAGAGCAGACCAGTGCCTTACAATCATTGGGCAATGGAGTCATTATTTCAGCAAACTACACAAGACTTTGACTCATTTATTGAATGAAAACTTGACTGAAAACTGACTGAAACTTAACTGAAACTTGACTCAAACCGACTCGATGGCAAACTGAAATAACTTGAAAAAACTCACTCAACAGACCAAACACAAATGACTCATGACCGACTTAAAACAAAACTTTACAAAGCTTTTGGAAAAACGGCAGCAATTCATCAAGATTTGGAATCATGATGACAACCACCTGCATACTAATGAAATATGTACAATCATGTATAATGAGCTTTCCAATGTAACCAATCCAACAGATGTCTACATACCAAATTTCTGCTCTCGCTTATCTCGAGCAGGCGAAACGATGAACCTGTAGGCAACTCAAAATAACCATTGAAACCAAAGCTTATGATAATGAACCAGGCAACATTTATCTTTTCTAATGCTTGCAGAAGAATGCCAAAGGGATCTTGATAATCCTGAAGCACTACCTTGTTTGGAGATCCAGCTGCAAAAATATAAGTACTCGCTTCATTCTGATCTGAAAGAACAGTGGGTTGCTGATTGATAGGAAGGCATAGAGAAGTATAAGCTTCTGCCATATGAGTGTTGGCTGTAAATTCCTTGACCGTGAGAAATTTTGACATATTGTCTCTCTCAAGCTTATATTCCTCAATTTCATGGTCTAAGTCATTCTTAAACAGAAAAGAATCCTCAAGATCATCAAACATGACAGCCTCATCATCTTCATGAAAGAAAATATTATCTGTTTGCTGATCTATAAAACTAATTACAAGGCTGTCATCATTTTCAAAAGAGGAAGAAGTTTCACCAACACTTTCATGACCATGTGCACACTGCCGATTTGCTTTAGCTTGGGTTGTAGCATGACCTTTCAAAAGCTGATCTATCTCCTCTTCAAACAAAGGAGATAAGACTTTCTGTTTCCCTTTGCTCAAACAAGTCTTGTCTTCTTGAAATAACATTTCAAAACATGAAAAATCTGAATGACAGTCCTGATCTTCTGAAACTTGGAAACATTGTTGATCATCTTCATATGACATGGCAATCAAACTATCCAAATTATGATTGAAAGAAGAGTTTTCACTTACTTAAACAAAGATCTCATCTTGATGTTCATGAGCTGGCTGAACTACCTCCTCATGCAGGCTCTGTTCTGATGGCATAAGGACATTTGGATCAAGAACTTTGTCCATGATCTCAACAACAAAACTCTCCTTTTCAGGATTCGGCATAAGGTATTCTTGGTCACCATGATCTGAATTTTGATCTGAAATAGCTGAGTTGACTGCATTACATTCTAAAATTGAATCTTGGCTATCTTGCATGCTGTCTTCTTCTATAGGCAGATCTGAAACAAGCTCTTCTCTTTCATCAATTACAGCCATATGGCCATCTTCAACCTGCTGATCTTGACAAGTATCCTCTAAGATTTCTATGTGTTGCTGAAACGACTTTTCATACAGGCTTCCATGATCTCTTCATCCATGAAATTATCATCTTCATAAAACTTCTCAAGGCTTTCAATAAAACTATAGGCATGCTTGCAATAGTCTTGAACTAAATTCAATGATGGATAAGAGTCCTTATATTGTTCAATGAACATAGCATGAAAATCCTTTAAACAGTAAATACAAGCAGGCGGCAAACTTTCATACCATGATTGAGTTGTACCTTCCAGAGTGGCCAAGAATATCTTCATCAAGCAATCTTCAAGAAAATCGACCTTGAATTTGCGAATATGCATGTGAAATTTAACCATATGTAGAGCAGCGTCCTTCCTACCATCATCGTTAAATATAGGCAGATTCCTTGACCAATCTACCTTTGGAATTTTATTTGGAAAACCGGGGATGTGATCTCGGCTCAAGGGAGCATATCTTCTTGCGATCCGATCCATCTTGAAAATCTCAAAGCTACTGATCTCTCTGCAGTGAAGTCACCATGAAGCATTGATCTCTGGATTTTTCAGTGAAGGAGTCGCCAGTGAATGATTTCAGCCTTGTCAGTGTCTGATCGTTGTACACTATCAACAATCAGATCTGAACTTGATACATGTACTGGGGTAAAATGCAATCGAAGTGTTGTTTTCACAAGCTCACGGAGATGGACTGAAGCAACGTTTATCTACTTCCGCTAATGCAAAGCAAAAGCGTTTTGAAGGCTACCTGGCATAACTTCAGGCTCCGTCTAAGACTTATGAAACAAACACATCAATCAACAGACAAGTTTGTTCTCCCCAGTATGGTCACCAGTATGTTAGCGCTTGAAATTTCACCTCAGGCTGAGAAAGGTAAACCTCAAGGCTACATCAAACCATTTAGCCTCGTAGCTAGCCCTACGGGGCAGGAGAAGGCTCTCTCCGGTCAATCTCGGTAGATCTTCAATGGGATGAGATAACCAACGAGGTAACACTGATATTAGGCTAGTAAACTGATTAAAAAGGTTGATTTTGGGTTTTTTGGGTTTTTGGTGGCAAATTGAGGAATTGCAATTTTGGGTGCGGGGATTTGACACAGTTTTTGCAGGGGGTTCCTTGGGGCGAGGTAGGAGACAGTATTGATGCCTTAAATTGAGATGGATGATCAGGAATGAAAGATGAGGAGCTAAAGAGAGCAAACAATGACTTTGAATTCCCTTTAGACAGTAGAAAACATGGAAATTAAACAAATTTAAAAGCAGAGCATGGCTAGCATGAATTCCTACTTTAACACTTCATTTGTTTAATGTGCAGCAGTAAAGAAAGGAAATGAATCACATAACAAAGCTTACAAGAACATTAAGAAACACACCATCAACACATGAGTCCACAAGAATCCCAAAGAGGACTGCAAAACCCTAGTCTTCCTTAGCCAAAAATTGTAGAGATACAAGTGAAATAATCCAATGATAGCTTCTCCCTCAAGAGTCCAACCCTGAAAATGAGCAAGAAAGTACATAATATAGATGATCTAACCTCTTTCCCTACCTCCATGGGTCGAGCTCACTATCCTAGGAGCTGTTTCAACCACCTCTAAACTAAGCACTACAAAATAGGCAGTCAAAACAACTTGCCTCTATAAACTTGGAAACCAGTTCATACATTCAATTTTTACCCTTTACATGAATAAATCTTCTAGAAGAGTTACAAAAGGGTAAAAGTGTCTAAAAATTGTCACAATTACATCAAAGAAGACCATCATTAACCTCAAAAAGTCAAACCAAGTCAAACTGTGCTTTTCCGAGCTGTTACAGTGAAATCTGGCAAAGTTTGCCTGACGGGTCGCGCACATCTGCCTGACGTGTCGTGCACATTGGGAGCTCTGTTTGAGGCACTTGTAGGTGTCAGAAGTTGGTGTAGGATATCTCGTTGGAAAGGTATGTGAGTATAATTTCCAACCCAACCTGAATTTCTGAATTTGGAGGTCATTTGCCTTATCAAAACTTACTTCTCCCAAGACTGGTTTCTACAACTCAAAAAAGGGGCAGAAAGTCAAATTTTGCATGTATTTTGACCTTCTGGAGGCTCAAAACTCCATAAAAACTCAAGTCCATCCATAGGCATATGTAACTTTGCATAAAAAATCTAGAAATGCTGAGTTTTTGCAAAAAGGAGCTGCCATGACAAAGGGTCTCACCGGGGGTGAGACCCGTTGAGGAGCCAAAACCTGTAAATTTCCAAAAAATGCCAAAATTACCCAAAATTCTCAAAATTTTTTGGGATTTGAGCTGTGGCTAGGCTATTGAGTGCCATGATCTTTGAGTGAAGCCTCAGCCAAGATACGGAGGGGATTTGGCCTCTTTCTCCTTTTTTGTGCCTTGGCCAAACTCCTTGGATCTAGCGATTGTAATTTTGGCATTTCTCTAAAACCATGACACCTGTGCAAAAAGTGAATAAGGTTTTTCTTCTTTGGCATGTTATGGACAAAAACCTCTCTCAGTTTTCGAAAATTCATCTTTTATTGCTCTGAAACATCATTTGAGTGCAACTTGTCCCGATGTGTGAAACAAGGAATTTTGTCGAAATGGAGCGAAATGAAGGGGATAGGGGGCTTATAAATTCTTGGGGAAATTTTTGGGAGTAGGGAGGGATGTTAGGGAGCAGAGGAAAGTGGAATCTCAGAGATTGAGCAAGGGGAAGGGGTCCAAAAGGGAAAAACACAGGCCAAACCTAGAAAATTGCCAGGTTGTAGCTAGAAACTAGGGTTTGAGCAAAAATGAGGAATTTGGCAGATCTAAGGGATGGGAAGTGTTTGATAAGGTATTTTAAGGATAGGGGAAGGTGTATGAACATCAGGAAACAAGTTTTGCCGGTGATTTAACCATCCAAGAGAAATTGCCTTCAAAACCCTAGGAGAGGGAAATGAGCTTGCCTAGGCACAATTGAAGCATTAATAAGTTGTAACATGACTCATTAGACAATGACATGATAATGAAAACCCTATGAATGATGATAGGCTCAGCTGAATGATGACATGGATTTACATTTGGGCAAACCCTAGACCTAATGCCTAGTGACCAAATTTTGCTTGAAGACTCACTGAAATGACAAAATTTGACCTTGACACTCTGAGACCACTTTGTAAGAGCATATTTGATCACTGTAGGAAGGCTGGAAAGACTGACACTAACACCTTGGATGGAAACTCTACGTTCCTTTACTCTAAATACAAAGAAGAAGCTTTTAACATTTTTTTACAAAAAGAAGAAAATAACGCTCCAAGATTTTAAACTAAAACCAAATTCAATAACACCAGAAGATATCTTAGATATTTCAAAAGTAATATCTCAAGAAGGTAAAAAGGTATTACAAAATATGCAAAAAGAAATTAACAAAATCAATGTTGACAAAAATTAAGAAGTTTCTCGATTTAAAAACCATAACGAAAAATTACTGTCGCAAATTAAGAAACTTAAGAAGGATAAGAAGTCATTAGAAAACAAGGTACAACAACTTATCGAGAAAGAAGCATCAAATGTAGGAATTCAAGTTGATGAAAAAACAACGAATACTGATCGAGTGAATATGACAACTCAGGAAGAAGACAAGCAAGTTGAAGAAATGACACACTTAAATGTTGCAGTTCAGACAATGGACATCCCAAGTGAATGTTCCATAACCAATTCAACAATATCCTTGCCAGAAGAAAATATAAAAATTGCCACATGCCCAATAAGGGAAAATTAAACCAGAAAAGTTCCCTATTGGCATCCGGATCATGAGAATAGACAAATCAACCACGCTATGTATCGAGACCATTCAGAACCAAATCAACAAACTGATGTTCCAGATAATAGTGATGTAACCTTAATCCAGTCTTATGCTAACAAGTTGTTACAAAATTCTTGTGATCAAAATACTATATAGAAGATTAATCTGGGATGGTCTGATCCCTTCTCAGTGCGATAATTTTGTTTTTCACTAAGAAGATCATCTCAACTTGTATCGATGAGGATGACTATTCCGAGAGAGAAAGACATTGGAAACCGAAAAAGAGATAAAACCTTTTTCATTGACAAGCTTTGAGGACAAAGCTCTTTGAGGAAGGAGGTAATGTAACGAATAAAATATATATAAATAATGTAAAATAATATAAATGATAATAAGCATAAATAATTATTAGTTAAGTAGTAATTAGGTTGAAAATACATGTCTAATTGAGACATGACTCTTCATGAAGAGACACTTGCTTGATATATAAGCAAGCCTCTCGTTCTCATTGGTAAATTATTCATTATCATTCTTATTCATATATTTAATATAATATTTATATCCTCAATGGATAACTTCATATTCCAAGTCTTTTGGAGTAATTAAATTGTAGAAGGAACTTTGTTTGCTTCAGAGTGCTCTCACTTGAAACTAGAGTAAAATCATTAGGAATTAAGTTGAAATTACGAGTTTAAAAAATTTTTTTTTATTTTTTTACTTTTTTAGCTTTTTAGCTTTTTACTCCAAAAATGGTGAATTTGTTGGAAACCAGGACAATACATAGAGGGGGGAGAGTGAATCAGTATTGCTGGAATGTTAAAGCTTCCTTTTACTTATGTAAGAATCCTAAGACACCAAGAAATACTGCAACAATTAATTCATATAAGCATGACATGAAACAGCATAAACAACACAAATAACACTCAAATATTCTTCAAACTTTTATGCAATTGCTTCACAAGGAAAGTTACTACTTACTGTTACAAAGTTTTATGGATACACCTAGTAGGAAATTACTACTACCTGATTTTTCAACTACAACTGAAAGGATCTCCAACCCATAAGTATTTATGAGAAACAACTGGAAGGAGCTACAACCCCTGATTTACGAGCTACTAGATCCATCTAACTCCGGATCTATCATGCGCTGAGAGGGATCAGATCCCTCAAGGTGCAAACCTTCTTTTTAGAGTGTGGAATTTTAGGAAAGGTTTGTAGCTCGAGGGATTTGATCCCTCTCGGCACATGATAGATCCAAAGTTAGATGGATCTAGGCTGGTTCCAATTGAGGGCGACGATGACACATTTTTAGATTATCATTATTATGTATATGTTTGAGATAAACTTCATACTTTTAAATTTACATTATGTTATTTTGTTTGACATGACTATATAATTCTCTTCTTTAATTCTGTTTTTGTTGCTTGCCTTGAATGGTTTGTACATCTGCACTTGGATGCTTTGAGTGGTTTGTGTGTTTACGTGTTTGGATTTGGATGGTAATGTTTGTGTATGTTACAATTGGGGTGTTATATTTCTATATGTATATGTAATTGTTTGTTAGTAATTAGTTGGTGATGAAGAACGAAGACAATTTTGTCAATAGTTTGCAAGAGGATTGAGAATGCACATATATTTGATTTAATTTTAGGTATCACAACTTTTGACAATTAATAATTCTTAATAGTGTCCCTCCAGGTATTACTAAATATATTTTGAAGAGTAGTTTTAATAATTTACTGCATCAATAGTACTCTTGAAATCATTTGTTTCACTGCTAATGTTTGAAATAATTTATTTCCTTCTAAATATTTTGATGATTTTTTTTATCTATAGCTTGTTTTGCAAAATTCAAGAAATAATGTAATTTTGATTTTTTTAAATAAGTTGTCATATTTACAAAATATTTAAATTATTTTTATTTTTCCATCTTTTCATATCAATTATATGAAAAGGATAGTTGAGATTGTAAACCATTCAATTCTTTAACTCGAACTATTATAGTAAACATCATACCTTGTCTCTATTTCTCTCCAATATTAATAGGTTGAATTACTATAACACAATCAATGCAAATTGTCAATCAGTTTTTTTGCTTACACAAAAAACAATGCACATTGTTAATCCAATCACTTTAATTTAATGTACCATCATACATTGAGGTACATCAAATCAAAAATCATCATCTACACTGAAATCAATGCATCTAATGAATGCAACGAAATAAGATTAGAAAACACCTACATTGAAATCATGAATCTAATGCAAGAAATCAAATAAGATTAGAAATCAGCATCTACACTAAAATCATTGCATCTAGTGCAAGCAATCAAATAATATTACAAATCAACATCTACACTGAAATCAATGCATCTAGTGCAAGCAATCAAATATGATTAGAAATCAACATCTACACTAAAATCAATTCATCTAGTACAAGCAGTCAAATAGGATTCGAAGTCACCATCTACATTGAAATCAATGCATCTAGTGAGAACAATCAAATAGGATTAGAAATCAAAATCTACACTAAAATCAATGCATCTAGTGCAAGAAATCAAATAGAATTATAAATCACCATCTACACTGAAATCAATTTATATAGTTCAAGCAATCAAATAGAATTAGAAATCAACATCTACACTAAAATCAATGTATTTAGTGAAAGAAATCAAATAGAATTAGAAAATGTCTGCACTAAAACTAATGCATCTAGTGCAAGAAATCAACATATACACTTAAATTAATGCATCTACTTCAAGCAATAAAATTTCTTTAGAAATAAATATCTATACTGAAATTAATGCATATGGTGCAAGCAATCAAATAGGATTAGGAATCACCATCTACCATGAATTCAATACATTTAGTGAAAGAAATGTTCTTTCCTCTCTCCCCCCTCCATCTATATCTATATCTCCATTGATCTATCTTTCTTTGACTTTCTATCTCACCCCCAAACACACGCACTATCTCTCCATCTCTTCCTTTTCACTCCCCATCTCTCTCTCTCTTCTCCACTTTTCTCTCTGTATGTCAATTTTCTTCCCTCCCTTTCTCACCTTCCAAGTCCATTTCTTTGTCCCCCCTCTCTCCTCCTCTATCTCCCTCCCTCTCTCCTCCTCTCTCTCAAGTCGTCTCTCTCCTTTTCTCTCCCAGCTCCCTCTCTCTCTCTTTCTCTCTCTCTCTCTCCCCACAACCCTATCATTATCTCCCTCCCTCTCTCCTTCTCTCTCTCCCCCTCTCCTTCTCCCTCTACCCCTCTCTCCTCCCTCCATCTTTGTGTTTCCCTCTCTCTCTCATACCCTTCTTTTCCTCTCTCAATCCTCTCCTTCTCTCTCTCTTCATTCCTCGTCTATGTAACAACCCTCGTGAAAATGCATGTAGAAATATATATAAGGCCACGGTTGATGGGACACTTATTCCAAGATGAATTTTGGACAAGACATCCTAGGGGGTGTTCATGTTGGACACAGATTTTCATTGATGTCAATATGGCAATATTTGAGGAGCAGATAGAGACGAGAGGAGCAGATAGAAACGAGAGGAGCAGATAGAGACGAGAGGAGCAGAAAGAGCTGAAGAAGAGGAGCGAAGAGCAGAGGTGATGATGGGAATGAGAGATCAAGTCTACGGGAGTGTTAGCAGTCTAGTGGTGAGACCCTCAGATAGCGAAGGAGGAGGAGGGAACGATTACAAGCCTGGAGAGATCAGGTGCGAGGAGCCATGCCGTGCCAACGGTCATGGCTGTGCATACGATCGTGCTACTGCTGGTGACAGATTACCTCTGTCCTCAAGATACGACATGAAAGGATACAAAACTTTAGGTTCTGATTCACCATTGAGACATAGGAAGGTAGAACCATATGCACATGATTATGATCGCAATGGATGTGACTTTGATCGCAATGGATGGCAGATACAGCATGACGGGAAGATCCAACAGTTGCGGGCGATAAAGATGCACGTAGGTTAACGAGAGGGATGCGGGCCATCGGATCAAGGTGTGGTGGATCCAACGGTGATCAGGAGCGGAAGTCGCGCTGAGGTTAACAGCTGGGGGACAGGCGGTTTTGTGGGCGGGCGATATTCCCTACACCGCCTTTGGGCCCAAGGTGGTTTCTGTATATGGCCGCGTGATCCAGTTAATGCATCACACGTGGCTAAAGTGACGGGTGTGAAATTGCCATGATCGCTAGTTAACGCGTGAGCACTTAACAAAAGCGGGAGGCTCGATCACCGTTAGATCAAGCAGTGAATGTAATCAACAGTGGGAAAGAGAATGATGTTTAATAAGTGTGAAGAAAAAATGGAGACCGTCAGATCTCGATACAATGATCAAACGATGCAGGTTCAATCACACGGGTTTTCGGTTGATGTGACAGTATTCAACTCTTGCACTCTCTGGATTTCTCTTGTGCTCTCTTCAAGTTCTACCGCAAATGAATTAACTTGGTTGTACTGCTAGAACAGTTGAGGTGCTACTGTTAAACACTTTCTCAAAGAGTGTATTGAAGCATTGGATGATATGAATACCTTGTGACCACTATTCAACCTAATTGCTATCCATCTCAAATTTGAAGTGTTCTGCTGCGACTGTTCAGAAATTTGGGCTTATATCTTTTATTATCAGAAGTCTTTCAAAGGTAGAAAATAGAGACATGTCCGTCGTTTATTGGTGCTATAAGGCAAAGCCTCTTTCAAAATAATAATTTATAAAATCCTTACCTAATGGCTTTTAGATAGCTCGGCATTCATCGACATATTGCTAGGAAACTTCTTCACTCACCAGAGAATGCTAGTGGGTCACTTTTTGGCCCAGCTTATTTCTTTGAGTCATACTCCAGATTAGTCCCACAAGTAGCCATAAATTCCTCGGAAGGACAAATAGAAGACAAAGACAGTAATGAGAAGAATTGGTCATCAGCGATCAAGGAGGGAAGCTGAAAGATCAAGTGAGTCAGAGGAAATGACAACGACTGAGGAGGAAGCCTAAGAGATGGTGTAAGCATAAACGAATGGACAAAGGCATGGGAATGTATAAAACAATAGAAACATAGAACTATTGGTACGGTTATGGTGGTGAAGAACCCGAGAGTGAGATAGTAGAAGCAGCAAAGGCAAAAGAGGCAGAAAAAGCAGTGGAGGCTGTAAAGGCAGTAGAAGCAGCAGAGGTAGGAGAGCAGGAGTGAGACAACCTCAGCTGAATAGAGTGCAGTAGCATACCTGTTTATACCAAGGTTGGGTTGGAGCCCAAGAGGTTGGAGCCTCAGAACTGAACAGGACTAAAGTCATTGGGGTAGGTGCTCCTAAGTGTAGATCCACTGCAAAATAGAGTTGGTGCTCTAGAGGTTGGAGCCTCACTGAAGTCCAAGTTGGAGCTTGGCAACTATTCACAATCAAATTTATACTTATATTGTATTTATTTCTTTGCACTGTCTTGAGGTTTAATAAAAGTATTAAATTCAGCTGTTGATTTCTGTGTATACATATACATATGTATATAGGTTGTTGGCAATCACTAGAACAATTAAAAAATAAATAAATAGTAAGAAATAGTGATTCACCCCTCTGCTCAGTATTTCCAACAATTGGTATTAGAGCAGGTTTCTTCATACTAGCCTAACAGCTAGAAGAAGGATCCACAACCATGATGAGAAACCATGAAGCATCAGGAAGACCTCCTTTGTTCGATGGCACTAAATTTGGTTTTTGGAAGAAAAGAATGACTTACTACTTAATGTCCCTTGGACCTGAAGTCTTGCATTTTTTTCAAAATGAATACAAAACTACTTCCACTCTTCCAACAGACCAAGATGAGAGGAAAGCCTACATCGCAAATGCAAAGGCCATGAACTCCATCACTAGTGGAATCACTGATTCCAAGTTTACAAAAATCATGCACTGTACCTCGGCCAAAGAAATGTGGGAGAAGCTAGTTGGCTTGTACGATGGAGACTCAAAAGTCAAGAAGGCAAATCTTCAAACTCATAGAAGACAATTTGAAAGTTTTGAGGATGGAAGATGAAGAAGATATTGCAGCATACCTCCTCCGAGCAACTGAAGTGGTAAATTCCCTAAAAGGATTGGACGAAAAGGTTGAAGAAAGTACCATTGTTCAAAAGGTATTAAGGTCTCTTCCAGACAAGTTTGACTCCAAAATAAGCGCTATAGAAGAAGAAAAGGATCTAGATACCCTCAAAATGGATGAACTCCATGGAATTCTCATTGCCTATGAAATGAGGAAACGTGGCCCAAGCTCCAAAGATGCAGCATTCAAGGCCTCAAGGTCAAAGAAGGGGAAAGAAAGGAATGACTGTAGTGATGAGTCAGATGTGGAATCCGAATTGGCTCAATTTGTACGAAAGCTAAAGAAAGGATCTAAGCTTAAAGGCAAGTATCCTCTTATCTGTTTTAAATGTGGTAAAATAGGTCATTATGCAACAAAATGTCCTCATAAACATGACAATGATGATGAAGGAAATTCTAAAAGAATGGCACATAAAAAGAAAGGGTTCAATAAGAAAAACTTCTTCTCCAAGCAAGATGAGTCTGATGAGGATGAGTTTATGGTCATCAAAAGGAAATCAGATGAGGAAAGCGATCATGATGAAAGCCAAGAAGCATTACTCATGGCACTCGTAGATGATGATGACTCAGGGCTGGAAGGAAATGTAGATGAACTATTGATAAGTGCCATTGAAGAAAATGAGAAACTACGGAACAAAACCATTTCTCTCAAAGTGGAAAACGAGGAAATAAGAAGGAGAGAAGATCTCTTGGAAGCAAAGCTTAAAGAAAAGGAAGAGGCTTGAGAAGAACGTGAGACCAAAATAGTGTCTCGGAGAAAGGAGTTGGAGCAAATTAAAAAGGGTTGTAAAATCTCTCAAATACTTGAGACTATTCTGAAAAATCAAAAACCTCAACATGACAAGTCTGGAATAGGTTTCAAAGGAGAATCCTCAAGCACTAAGAATAATGTGAAAAGCTATGCCGACGCACTTTCCTGCAATACAAAATATGAAAAGTGCACCCTAGATCCCAAGAATGAAGAGAGAATTACTCCAAAGAAGAATGTGGAGTTGAATCATGGACACTACAGTAAATACAAACCTGTACTCCACCAAGGCCCCATCATAAATCCAAAGGATGGGGAGGAGTAATTCCCAGGAAGGAAATTGACTCAAACTGTGGTTGCTTCAACAAGTACAAAACCATCTTTCTTGGACACTGCTTTCACTGAAAAAACTTCGATCATCAAGCCAGACATTGTATGGCTCGCAGAAGTGAAAAGACAAAGCTAAAGGATAGAATAATCAACTCATATGCCCCCAAAAGGCAGGGACAAATAAAAACCTTTAATTCATTTGATCCCTTGACCAAATTTGATCTGATTTGCTCTTTCTACTACAAAAATGGACACTATGAACAAGACTGCCCACTTAAAGTGTTGGTAAGGTAAATCCCCTTTGCGGACAAAGGCGATCCCACTAGCCTATCACAGAACTAGCCACAAACAAACCACGCTGCTACGCAAGTTCCTAGTTATGCATCAAAGGTGAATCAAGAAGACTAACCTGGAGTCCAACGCTATGATTGAAGCAGAGTTGATATCCTCGCTCCCTTGCTCCAACAGATCATGACAAATACCTGCACATGCAAAGGAAGAGACAGATACCAACATAAAAACTACCAAGGCACAACTATATTTCAGTCAGAAAGGAAATAAATCAACATATCACCATGATAGATAATGAGATTGGAACTATAATAGCAGTCGCTCATCAATTAATAAACAGGAAAAGTTACAACCATTGTTCTGACGTCGACCCTTCTCCTGGCTAGGCGAGTAACTATATGTGTCTTGACATGCATCTCTTCTCCGGCAGCATAACCTCTCTAGCACTCACTAGCATTCCTCCAAGAACTCAACATCTAACACTCCATGACCAATAATCATCACTACTATCACTCAATCACCAAATCACTAGCATAACACTAACACCAACACTCTCTCCCTCCCCCAATGCATAATGACAAGCTTATATAGATGAAGAAGGGAGGAGGATGCGATGAACCGGGACACCTTTCGTGGAATTAGCAAAAGCCATAAAGATGGATAAAGCTCGACAAAAAATTGATTTTCTATCCTCAGAAAAGCTCCATGTAATGAAGGAAACAACAGTCGGACGTGCATTAAGGCAAAAAGAACGACTAAATTTGGTTGGCGCTACTGTTGCTCTAAGATAGAGCGCCAATGGTCGCGCCCTCTTTTGAGGATCTCCATCATTGGCGCGGGTAGGATACTGTGGACTTGCGCCAATGGAAAAAGAGCACTTTTTAGGGATGATCTGCAGAAGGTGTCTCCAGGGAACATGGAGTACATACTCAGGGGAACATAATGCAAGTGTTTTTAGCCCTTGTCACTTCTTATAACTCCCGGAATGAGTCCTCTAAGGCACGACAAGAGGAGTAACAGCGATGGTGACAAATTACTGTGTAACAGATGCCCCCTAAAGCATGAAGTCCGAGAGGTGGAGAGGGGTGAAATGCTTTACCAGAACGCACATAAGAGCACACAAGAGCACATATAGTTATTGCCGCCGAGGAGCTGTATTAAGAGACATGACTGATAGTTCAATTACATGATGTACGTGGCATGGTCGCAGCCATCCATAAGAGAGTACATAAATAATCTGGATCCATAGTATGGACGCAGCCATCTGGTTAGGATGAATGAACTGACTCAGGTATGGTCGCAGCCATCCAGTGAATGAGTCAAGTACCAAGAATCACGCCTGGATTACGACAGACACAATCCAGGGTCTTGCACTCCATCTCGACCCGAACAAGAGTACAAGTCCAAGCATGTGAATATATGAGCTGAAGTCGAACATGCATGAACATCGCCTGATTACCAGTCAATAATGGAAACTGTTAACAGACGCGAGAGGTACCACCAATAATGATAATGGCCCTCAAGGTACTATAGGTACAATCTACGGCGTGTGAATTAATGAGCTGAAGTCGAACACCCGTAGAATCATTCGATCGGAGGCCAATGATGAAAACCTCACGTCGAACACAAAGAACCTGCCATTGAGGCATGCAGGCTCCAAGGCACCGGAAGGGAGTCTCTAGGTCAACTTCCTGGATAATGAGCTGAAGTCGACAGGGAGTGACCTTGATCGAAGGTGGGCCATAATGTTTCCCACATCATCGACACGAGACAGAGAGATAATGTCGTGAATCAAGATTGTGCGAACTATCAGAGGGAGGTTGTTTATTTGCAGAGGTCAACTTCTCTTGAACATATCGGCGGCACATTAACGGAATTGGCAGTATTTGACATCAATGTATCAAAGGTCATTATGACGAGGCAATGAGTGAATGAGAGGTCAAATAGGGTACCCAAATCCATGGAAGCAAGTGAAAGATATGAGATGAAATATCCCCACCCTAGACACGAAAGCAAAAAGTGCCATGTTCAAGAGCGACATACTGCCATTACGGTAACAATTATGGTTCAAAAATTTTATTTTCCCCCACCATTTCTGGCGAGTACCCCAGTTATTTTTAACAAGCTTGATGGGGATAGCATATGCTTGTGTTGTGACAAAATCCGATGTCATTAAGTTTTAACGAGTCTGACAAAGAAAGAACTCGGCGTCTTTTCTTGTTTAGAGAGTTTGAAAAGACAGCAGAAAAGGAAACTCCAGGGATGTCCTTTTTCGTACAGTTGTGTCTCTCGGGCCCGAAAAAGTATAAAATAATACCCGAAAGAACCGCCCGATCATTACGATCGAGGAGTACTTTTCATGATTAGTGACTTCGACCTGAAAAAGTAAAAAAGCGGTCAAAACCAAATCGTTTCGTAACCACTAACGAGTTTGAAACGACAAAAACCCGGTAATCTTTTTATGTTTTAACGGTCGACAAAAAGAACTTAACACGACCGCCCCTTATCACCATTTAACGAGTCAAGAGGAGCGACTCGGCAATCTTTTCCTCTTTAAATGGTCAGAAAAGAGCTGAAAGCGGACCTCCATTTTTATTTTCTTTAACGAGTCAAAAAGGGAAAAATACTCGGCAATCTTTTCATATTTTACGAGTCAGAAAAGAGCGTAAAGGCGACTCGTCCTGAAGGAACGAGTGGTATAAGGGATAGCAACTGGTTCCGGTAATGGTGGAACTTTACTTGAAACACGTAAAGGTTAAGAGGCTGGCTAATAAGACCACTCATCGTTGCGGTTCCTCAGGAAAGGAGAAACAACCAAGTGAAAGCATATGATCGGCCAAAAAGATAGTAGCGATGGAATGAAACAACCAGGGCTCATCTAGCAGAATTTTAGCGGATAAAAGGCAATCACGGGATGTAAATGGGTTCATTTTTACACAAGCTTGAACCATGGAGAACTTTGCTTGTTAAAAAAAAATTTGTTGCATGCCCCCAACATGATTATACCAATCGAGGTACATGCCCCCCAAGCTTCATGGCATTCACGGAGTGGATGGAATGAAGGTTTACTTGGAAAGACTCGATTGGAGGATGCCCCCGGGCTTCAGTCACGCGCGCGGGTGAGCTGCCGTCATCAGAATGACGGGGTGGGTGCTGGGTCATTTCCTGTGGAAATAAGACCATTTAGGAATGGCAAATGGCTATATGTGAAGTGTGAACCGGGGAATGAAAGTTGGTCTACGACTTTGATCGTTCTTCCTTCATGTGGAAAACACATCACTCTGAAGAGTGAGGACACAATAGCACGTATGCGATAAATATAGTCTCGTCCAAGGAGTAAATTGTAATCTAACGGACCTTGGACTACCATGAGGCCCATTTGGATAGTCTTCCCTTCTAACGTGATAGGTACATTGGGAAGAATTCCTAAAGGTCGAGTGATTTCTCGATGGAAACCTACAAGGCTTCTCATCTCAGGCAGAAGCAGTGGGGAACCAAGTGCTTCCCAAGCTGTTGAAGAAAGGATACTAACAGGAGATCCTTCATCAATAATTGTACCAGCCATGACCATGCGATAGACTTGAACTATAATTCGAAATGGTATGGAGGCTGGTAACCGAGGATTGACTAGTTGATCCCAATTAAAGGAAATAACTAGGTTGCTCGGAGGTGGGACTGGATAGACAGCCGGATATGCCTCTAATGGACTTTCTTCCTGTTGTGAAGAAATGAAAGGGATGCTCACTTGATCATTAACGTCTATGTCAATGAATAGAATTTGGACGGTGGGTTCGTCATTCTTGGCAGTGATAACATCATCTGAGGAGGTAACTTCTGAAGGCGAAACCGGGTCACTTGTAATCCGGACTGTTTGACTGTTGTCTGGTTTGGATTCAGATGTAGGATCATCTAGGGGTGGATGTTCTGAAAGCAAAACCGGGTCACTTGTAATCCGGACCGTTTGACTATTGTCTGGTTTGGATTCAGATGTAAGAGAAGCTAAAGATGGAACTTCTGTAGGCAAAACCGGGTCACTTGTAAGCTGGACCTTTTGAAAGACCGGGTTACTTGTAAGCTGGAACTGTGGACTTTCGGTTGGTTTGGACTCAGGTGGTTCATCTTTGATGATCAAGTAGTGCATAGATGATGAATATAAATCACTTGTTCCGACCAGGGACTGGTCTGGAGCAGGCGGAGCACAGGTAGGTTCAGGATGAGAAAGCTGGACCAAAGAGGAATCATGTTTGATCACTTGGTTAGTGGAGAGACGCTCTGCAGGTGTAACAAGACGCTGATATCCAGCGGGTAGTTGGGGTAAGGAATCCGAGAGACTTGCCAAAAGACGGGAAGCTTCATCCATCAGTGGACAAAGGCGAAGGAGATGATTACCTTCACAAAGTCGACAAGGGAAACGAACCTTCCCTTTTCTGTTACCAACTAGTAAGGTATCGTCAATTTGCGACAGCAAGGGGTGAGTCGGGTCACAGGACCATATATCTAGGATCCTGGGAATGCCAGGACAATCAGAAAGAAAATGGTCCCCTTTGCATAATCGACAAGGAGACCGGAGCTTCCACGGAGGAGCAGAAGGTGGTTCCACTTCTGATAGCTTCGTGGTAGATATGACCTTTCCCTTAGGAGACTTCTTCTTTTTGGTCTTCTTCTTCTTCTTCTTAGCCACCTGGTTAGTGAAATCCAAGGTTTCACCAGGCGAAGTAGAAGATGAGGACGCAGCAATAGGCGAAGAAGGGAAGGGGTCCACCTTAGAATCAACATGGTGTTGTTCGGGTGGAGGAGGTGGTGGTGGGACAGGAGTCATCACACTTGAGACCACCGAGTTTGAAAACAACCATACGGGTAAACCAATGGTCAACCCAGGCAAAGACAATGTTGCGATATACTGAACACCAACATTTCCAACAGAAGGAAATGGGCAAGGGTACCCATCAGGAGGAACACCTTGGCCGGTGGGCACCGGAAAGGCTGCCATTGAACAAGGAATAACCCTACTCAAGCTAACGCAAACAAAATCTAATTGGGTAGATGTTATCGTGGCCAATAAATTTTAAGACATTGAACTTAACCTTTTCATTTTTTAAGAGTCGAGAAAAGGGTAAAAGATGACTCTAGTCTCCTTCGAATATTTAATGAGCACGAAGTGACAAGACGCTCATAGGCACCTTTTCGTTTAGGGAGTCCGAAAAGGATCAAAAGTGACTGCTCTGGAATTCTAGGTAGAGGGTGTGCCAAACTTTTCGCAAAACCACAGAATACTTTTTAGGGTACGGGTGGTCGATCTTCGTGAATGTTGTGTTCACTGCATTGCGAATCGTAGGGCGGCTGACATGGCTTCCTATGGATAAAGGCTTTATTCCTATAGGGGTCTCCCAATATATACTCCACGGTATGTGGGAGCACAGTCCGTATTGGCAGCTACTGTTTCACCGTGGAGGAATCACCCAACCACTCGACGATAAACTACCAGGTTTAACGACGCCGGAACACATCTCTAACCTAGACCTCTAGAGTGTTTGCGTTATGTTCCAATGTGTTGTTATGTTCATTGAGTTCATTTTAAAGTTTATCTTTGATTATGTTTCAGTTTTTTGGTCCTACCGTATGTGATATCTCGAAAACTTCTTACATGCAAACTATATGCTGAAATTAAATCATTTGATTCGATGAATTCTATCTACAGGAAGGTTGAGATCTTTTTCACAAACGAAATGATCACTTCAACAAAGAACAAAGATCCTAATGCAGCTAATAACAAGAAACGAAATTTTGTCTTTTTCTTTTCAATAGCAACAAATAACAATAAATGCTAACTACTATAATGCAAGAGATTTTTTGTTTTTCTTTCCTTTAAGATGGCATGATGCATGTAAACAAATTCTAAGAGATATGCACAATCCAAGTTCAGTCAATGAAATAGAACCAATTCTAAAACACAAAATGAACCATGCAAGCAAGGAAAAACACAAAAACTAGTGAACTTCAAAGAGGCTAGAAGTGAAGTATTCAGAGTATAGAAGATCAAGCTTTAACAAAGCACTGGATAGGTGTAGAACAATCAACAAGCTGACTGGATGATTAAGAGACCGAAACTTCCCACAGAAGGCTAGACATGCAAAGTCACTGGAAATAAGCAAACAGCTGAGGGATACAGGCTAAAACCAGTCAAGCAGAGGTTCAACACAGTTCCAGAGGCTGAAAGAGATATATAAAGAGACTGAATGAGATTTCCACCCACACACAGGCAAAATTTACAGAGCTGGCACGACTGTCAGCCTGCAACTTGCGCTACCACACAATTGGCGCGAGTTGCTTTTGAGCAACGTGCGCCAACTGGCGCGACTGTCAGAGAAATAACCGCGCCAATTAAGCTTGCCAACTAAAAAGATAAAAGATACGACCTCAGGTCGGGTTGACAGTGCTCAGATGGGTCAAACAGTAAAGAATCAACTCAAAACTGACTCAGGAAGCTCATGCACTCAAGCAAGCAGAAGAAAATTAACATGCAAGACAGAAATCAAAGAGTTACTCCCCAGTAGAGTCGCCAATTTGTTGGTAAGGTAAATCCCCTCTGCGGACAGAGGCGATCCCACTAGCCTATCACAGAATTAGCCACAAACAAACCACGCTGCTACGCAAGTTCCTAGTTATGCATCAAAGGTGAATCAAGAAGACTAACCTGGAGTCCAACGCTATGATTGAAGCAGAGTTGATATCCTTGCTCCCTTGCTCCAACAGATCATGACAAATACCTGCACATGCAAAGGAAGAGACAGATACCAACATAAAAACTACCAAGGCACAACTATATTTCAGTCAGAAAGGAAATAAATCAACATATCACCATGATAGATAATGAGATTGGAACTATAATAGCAGTCGAGCATCAATTAATAAACAGGAAAAGTTACAACCATTGTTCTGACGTCGACCCTTCTCCTGGCTGGGCGAGTAACTATATGTGTCTTGACATGCATCTCTTCTCCGGCAGCATAACCTCTCTAGCACTCACTAGCATTCGTCCAAGAACTCAACATCTAACACTCCATGACCAATAATCATCACTACTATCACTCAATCACCAAATCACTAGCATAACACTAACACCAACACTCTCTCCCTCCCCCAATGCATAATGACAAGCTTATATAGATGAAGAAGGGAGGAGGATGCGATGAACCGGGACACCTTTCTTGGAATTAGCAAAAGCCATAAAGATGGATAAAGCTCGACAAAAAACTGATTTTCTATCCTCAGAAAAGCTCCATGTAATGAAGGAAACAACAGTCGGACGTGCATTAAGGAAAAAAGCACGACTAAATTTGGTTGGTGCGACTGTTGCTCTAAGATAGAGCGCCAATGGTCGCGCCCTCTTTTGAGGATCTCCATCATTGGCGCGGGTAGGATACTGTGGACTTGCGCCAATGGAAAAAGAGCACTTTTTAGGGATGATCTGCAGAAGGTGTCTCCAGGGAACATGGAGTACATACTCAGGGGAACATAATGCAAGTGTTTTTAGCCCTTGTCACTTCTTATAACTCCCGGAATGAGTCCTCTAAGGAACGACAAGAGGAGTAACAGGGATGGTGAAAAATTACTGTGTAACACAAAGGAAGAAAGACGAGTAGCAAGGAATCCAGCATGGACAAATGCGGCCTAGCTCTATATGCTCAAAATAATGGAAACCAGTGGTTTATAGATAGTGGGTGCACCAGAAACATGACAGGAGATAGAAGGAAGTTTGTCTCACTAAGAAAAAAGGAAGGGAATGTGTCCTCTGGAAGCAGATCTGGTAGAATTGTAGGAAAAGGAACAGTTACTCTGATCAATGGAAAAGGAAAAGCTCAAGATGCTCTACTGGTTGATGGACTCAAACACAACCTCTTGAGTGTCAGCCAAATCTATGATCAAGGACATAAGGTTGTTTTCAACACCAAAGACTGTGAAATAAGGAACTCTACCTCAGGGAAACTTGTGGAAAAAGGGGTGAGCAGACCAGACAACATGAATAAGATTCAAGAAAATAAATGCTACCTGAGTCAGACAGATGAGAGTTGGCTGTGGCACAAGCAACTTGGACATACAAGCTTCGAAAATCTGATCAATATCAGCAAGATCAAAGCTGTACGAGACATCCCAAGGCTATTCAAACCAAATCCAGAAGTATGTGGTCCATGTCAACATGGAAAGTAGACCAGAATCAGCCACAAGACAAAGGAACACTCTACATCAAAGCCCTTAGTGATCATCCATGCTGATGTATGTGGGCCAACTAGAAATCAAGCACTGCAAGGAGAAAGGTACTTTGTGTTATTTTTTGATGATTATACTAGAATGATGTGGATATATTTCATAAAGTATAAATCTAAAACTTTTGAGTGTTTCAAGAATCTAAAAGCCCTTGTAGAAAATGAAAAATATTAAAAAATTAAGTGCCTCAGAACAGACAAAGGAGGAGAATTCACATCAAACGAGTTTAGTGAGTTCTGTAATATTCATGGAATTAAAAGGGAATTCTCGACTACTAGAACACCTCAGCAAAATGGGGTAGTTGAAAGAAGAAACTGAACAGTCCAAGAAATGGAAAGAACTATGCTACTAGCAGCAGACTTACAACTTAGATTCTGGAGAGAAGTAGTAGGGACAGCTGTCTACACACTGAATCGAACTCAATTAAGACCAAATTGTGATAAAACTCCTTATGAGCTATGGAAAGGAAGACTTTCTTCGGTGAAGTACTTCAAGATCTTTGGAAGGAAGTGCTTCATAAAAATAAATGATGGTTCACCAGGAAAGTTTGATTCTTGGGTTGATGAAGGGATATTTCTTGGATACTATACACGGAGAAAGGCTTACAAGTGCTACAATTATCGACTGAAGAAAATAGTGGAAAGCATCGATGTAAAGGTTGATGAATATCTTCCAGTAAAGGAATTTGAAGAACATGAAGATGGCTCTCTCATTGAAGAAGAAGAACCTAAAGAAGAAGAAATAGATGAGGAAGAAGAAGAAGAAGAAGAAGAGGAAAGAGAACTACCTAATACCCCTTCTAAGACGAAGTATGTCCAAAGACACCATCCAGAAGAGCAGATCATTGGCGATAAAGATGAAGGTGTGCAGACCCGAAGAAGGATAACAATTACACCCAAAAGAAAAGTCATTGCCCTCCTATCTATGATAGAACCATAAACATTTTCAGAAGCAAGGATCCTCATTGGCTAAAAGCCATGGAAGAAGAAATGACCCAAATTGAGAAGAACAAGACATGGGAGCTGGTACCTTATCCAAAGGACAAAAACATAATAGGAACCAAATGGGTGTTCAAAAATAAAATGAATGATGAAGGACAGGTTATCGAAAACAAGGAAAGACTTGTCTGCAAAAGCTATTCACAAATTGAAGGAATTGACTTTGAAGAGACATTTGCACCAGTGGCCCGTATGGAAGCTATCAGGATGTTCTTGGCATTTGCTTGCCAAAAAGAATTCAAAATCTATCAAATGGACGTGAAATCAGCATTTCTAAATGGGGAACTCAAGGAGGAAGTCTACATGGAGCAGGCAGAAGGTTTTGATCTAACAACAAGAAAGGACTTGGTTTGTAAGTTGAAAAAGGCTTTATATGGGTTGAAACAAGCTCCTAGAACTTGGTATGCAAGACTGGATCACTATTTACAACAACAAGGCTTCAAAAAGGGAGTGGCTGGAAGCAATCTATACATAAAGGCAGATCAAGGTAAGTTACTAGTTGCTCTTGTTTATGTCGATGATCTGATTTTTGTTGGTAATAACGATGAAATGAGCCATGAATTTTCTCAAAACATGTCAAAAGAGTTTGAGATGTCAATGATAGGAGAGTTGTCCCACTTTCTTGGACTTCAAATATCTCAAACTAGAGCAGGATTGTGTATATCTCAAACCAAATATCTAAAAGACATGCTCAAAAAATATGGAATGGAGGATTGTGCACCCATGAGCACACCTATGACCACAAACTGCAAACTGAGCAAAGATGATGACTCCCCTCTAATAGATGCAACTCATTACAGGTCAATGATTGGAGCCCTTCTATACTTAACAGCTACATGACCAGACATAATGCAAGCAGTAGGAATGGTGGGAAGATTTCAATCTGCTCCCAAACAATCCCATTTATTAGTAGTAAAAAGAATTCTCAGATATCTGAAGGGAATTTTTTATTTTGGTCTTTGGTACCCAAAGGACTGAACACTGATTGTAATTGCATACACCGATGCGGATTGGGCTGGAAGTATAGATGATCGAAAAAGCACTAGTGGAAATGCATTCTTCATAGGACACTGTTTGGTATCTTGGCTCAGCAAAAAATAGTCATCCATATCATTATCCTCAGCCGAAGCTGAGTATATTGCTGCAGCAGACTGTTGTTCTCAGATACTATGGATGAAGGAAGCTCTAAAAGATCTCAACATATGTATAGATCAACCAATTTCCATCTATTGTGACAACACAAGTGCTATCAGTCTCAGTGAAAATCCTGTGATGCACTCAAGAACCAAACACATACCAATCAAGTATCATTTCCTCCGTGAACAAGTAGCTGAAAAAAACATCGTCTTGGAATATATCAGTACTAAGGAGCAGATAACTGATATTTTCACAAAACCTTTTCCTCAAGAAGCATTCGAACATCTGCGTCAAAAGATGGGGGTTATTTCTTTATCATCACTCAAGTTCATTCATAAAGATGTAGTACGACAGGGGGAGCAGTTTGACAGTAGGAGTCCATATGCATCCCTTTGCCATTGATGTCAAAGGGGGAGAAAGCATAAGAATATTGCCATCAATAACAAAGGGTGAGATTGTTGGACACAGATTGTCATTGGTGTCAATATGGCAATATTCGAGGAGTAGATAGAGACGAGAGGAGCAGACAGAGCCGAAGAAGAGGAGAGAAGAGTAGAGGTGACGATGGGAACGAGAGATCAAGTCTATGGGAGTGTTAGAGGTCTGGTGGTGAGACCCTCAGACAGCGAAGGAGGAGGAGGGAATGATTACGAGCCTAGAAAGATCAGGTGCGAGGAGCCACGCCACGCCAACGATCATGGCTGTGCATACAATCGTGCTACTGCTGGTGACAGATTACCTCCGTCCTCAGGATACGACATGAAAGGATACAAAACTTTAGGTTCTGATTCACCATTGAGACATAGGAAGGTAGAACCATAAGCACATGATTATGATCGCAATGGATGTGACTTTGATCGCAATGGATGGAAAATATAGCACGACGGGTAGATCCAATGGTCGCGGGCGATAAAGATGCATGTAGGTTAATGAGAGGGATGCAGGTCGTCGGATCAGGGCGTAGTGGATCCAATGGTGATCGGGAGCAAAAGTCGCACGGAGGTTAACAGCCGGGGGACAGGCGGTTTTGTGGGCGGGCGGTATTCCCCGCACCGCCTTGGGCCCAAGGCAGTTTCCGTATATGGCCGTGCGATCTAGTTAATGCGTGACACATGGCTGAAGTGATGGGTATGAAACCACCGCAATCGCGCGTTAACACGTGAGCACTTAACAAAAGCAGGAGGCGCGATCACTGTTAGATCAAGTAATGAATGTAATCAACGGTGGGAAAGAGAACGATGTTTAATACGTGTGAAGAAAAAATGGAGACCATCAGATCTCGATACGATGATTGAACAATGTGGGTTCAATCACACGGGTTTCCAGTTGATGTGACAATATTCAACTCTTGCACTCTCTGGATTTCTCTTGTGCTCTCTTCAAGTTCTGCTGCAAATGAATTAACTTGGTTGTACTGCTAGAACAGTTGAGGCGCTATTGTTAAACACTTTCTCAAAGAGTGTATTGAAGCATTGGATGATATGAATACCTTGTGACCACTATTCAACCTAATTTCTATCCATCTCGAATACAAAATGCTTTGCTGCAACCGTTCAGAAATTTGGGCTTATATCTTTTATGATCAGAAGTCTTTCAAAGGTAGAAAATAAAGACATGTCTGTCGTTTATTGGTGCTATCGGCCAAAGCCTCTTTCAAAATAATAATTTATAAAATCCTTACCTAATGGCTTTTAGACAGCTCGGCATTCATCGGCATATTTCCAGGAAACTTCTTCACTTACCAGAGAATGCTAGTGGGTCACTTTTTGGCCCAGCTTATTTCTTTGAGTCATACTCCAGATTGGTCCCACAAGTACCCATAAATTCCTCGGAAGGACAAATAGAAGACAAAGACAGTAATGAGAAGAATTGGTCATCAGCGATCAAGGAGGGAAGCTGAAAGATCAAGCGAGTCAGAGGAAACGACAGCGACTAAGGAGGAAGCCTAAGAGACAGTGTAAGCGGAAATGAATGGACAAAGGCATGGGAATGTATAAAACAGTAGAAACAGAGAACTGTTGGTGCAGTTATGGTGGTGAAGAACTCGAGGGTGAGATAGTAGAAGTAGCAGAGGCAAAAGATGCAAAAAAAAGTAGTGGAGGCTGTAGAGGCAGCAGAAGCAGCAGAGGCAGGAGAGCAGGAGTGAGACAACCTTAGCTAAATAGAGTGCAGTAGCAGACCTTTTTATACCAAGGTTGGGTTTGAGCCCAAGAGTTTGGAGCCTCAGAACTGAACAGGACTGAAGTCATTGGGGTAGGTGCTCCTAAGTGTAGAACCACTACAAAATAGAGTTGGTGCTCTGGAGGTTGGAGCCTCACTGAAGTCCAAGTTGGAGCTTGGCAACTATTCACAATCAGATTTATACTTATCTTGTATTTATTTCTTTGCATTGTCTTGAGGTTTAATAAAAGCATTAAATTCAGCTGTTGATTTATGTGTTCTTTGTATACATATACATATCTATATAGGTTGTTGGCAATCACTAGAACAGTTAAAAAATAGATAAATAGTAAGAAATACTGATTCAACCCCCCCCCTCCCCAAGTATTTCCAACAGTTCACTTAATTGTTTTTGAGTAAGGAAATTAGCAAAGTCAATGGATAAGGATTTGGAAAGGAAAAATGGAATTTTTGGCACATTTGTTTACGAAAATAATGGAAATTACGAGAAAAGGGAGGTGAAAGGTCACAGGTTTCACGTGAGGAGGAAATTGAAGGAAAATAATTGAAAATGAAGAAAATAGAGGCCTCATTCATAACAAGGCTTATGAGGATCAGTTGGTAACTCTTTGTCAGTTTAGTCTTGGATCTCTCTTATTATTCTCTCTCTCTCACATACTCTTAGACACTTAGAGTTTTCTTGGAGCACTTTAGAATTAGAGCAAGAAAGGAAAAGAAGGCAAGAGGAAGCAAAGATCAAGTAGGGAAAGGCAAGATCAAGCAGCTAGAAAAGGCTTCATCGTAAGTATCGACTTGCATGTGCATTTTCCTTGCTATATTTGGCATGCATGGTATTTCATGTAGTTATTTTCTAATATGCCATGGGATTTTCCAGGTGTAACAATGTTTTTAGCGTAGCCTTTCCATTTCCGGATACCCACGATGTGATGGGGGCTCTCATGTTTTGATTGAGTTGGATTGTTGGATGGATTTGAAGCTAAGTGAGGTGGATCAATGACATGATAGAACACATGGCCTAGTAACCCCTGAGCTAGACTCTAGGTTGTGCTAAAGCCAGATTTTGTGTTGCCTCGGATGGCATAGGAATCCTTGTCAATGAATGGCAAGATATATGGTAAACCCAAGAGGTTGTTTGCTCTCCATTGGGCCTAGTAATCCTAGGTTTGGGATATGAAGTAAACCCTAGAGAGTGGGTCTCAATTTAGGGCCTAGTGATCTAGGTTTGGATTGTGGTAAAGCCTAAGAGACTAGGAGATATGAAAATTCCTCGCAGTGTAGGTGGAAAAATCCAGCAGCATCCATGCTTGTTGGGCTTAGTGATTGGGTGGAGATCACGATAAATATTATTATGATGTGTGTTTAGTCAATTTAGTGTTGTCTAAATTGCTAGTATTAATTGTCAACCCGGGGCTCGTAAGCTGATGAAGTGAAGGTGTACTATATGTACTTAAGTAACCTCTTAGAGTTTTCTTATCGTTGGGGGTGTTGTTGTGGTTAATTATGTTCCTAAGATGGAATGATGATTTATAAACAAGTGAGTGATGGTGTGTGTGTAGTGTGAATCCTAAATGGGTGAGAGTGTGTGATTAGTGATTTTTAACTACTTGCTTGGAAGGAAATGCTTGAAAGAAATAAATGACTTGAAAGATCTTGAAATAACTTTGAAAGAAAATAACCACTTCCAATAGCACTAGACACCATTCATGCAGCCGCAAATAAAAGAAAAGAAAGTCACTTTTAAAACCAAAGATAAAGATTATCTCTCTCTAACTCGCTGCTTCAAACACATGTACTGTGTAAAGCACGGAAAGAAAGTAGCTTAAGTTGAATTAGAAAAGTGATTAAAAATGAGAAAATCTGCTTTAAAGACTAGTGATAACGTTTTGCTCTTTCTAACTCTCTACTTCAGCCATATGTACTATGCAAAGTATGATTAGAAAGTAGTGAAAGAATAGTCTAAAAAGCACTTAAAACCAAAAATCTACTTTAAAGACTAGTGATAACGTTTTGCTCTTTCTAACTCTCTACTTCAGCCATATGTACTATGCAAAGTATGATTAGAAAGTAGTGAAAGAATAGTCTAAAAAGCACTCAAAGCCAGCTGCAAGTTAGTGGTATTTTGATCTTAAAAGATAACAATTTATGATAGAAGATCATTCATGTGTTAGCAGCTCTTTGAGAAATAAGATTAAAAATCAGCTATAAAAACAAAGGCAGCAACTTGAATCTGTCAACTTCAATTACCATTAGTTTGTAAAGCAAACACACACACATAAAAACAAATCCCGGGCTAAAAGAAACTTGCAAAGAAGTAATACTGATCAGCTTGAAAGAAAAGAAATCAAATAAATGAAACTATACATGCTTAAAGGAATGCTGAATGAGAAAATAAGTAAATACTGAACATAAAATACTTTACAGAGGCTAAGATGAACAGGGGCCCTCTATTCATTCAGCCACAAGAAAACTCAGAGATCTGGAAGCTTCAAAACAGCACTATGTCTATTCCTTCATTTGCAAAAGTGTACAAAACAGAGTGCTAGAATAGCACTAAAAAAACAGAGTTCACAACGCTCTTAAAATTAACACAAGTTCAGAAATTACAACTGATAAAAGTCCCTTGAGCGTACGCAGACGCAGCTATTTATAGGCATTTCTAGGATAGCCTAACACGTACAGCTACTAACTGAAAAACAACTAACTGTAATGCGTAATTATGGTTCCTGGACACATCATACGGCTGCGTGGATGAACTGGTGCTTCTGTCGTCATGGGCAATGAATCCCATGTTGGATCATGTCCCCTACCATCTGCAAAACGTGGACAAGTCACCGTTTAAGCTGACGTGACGTAGCAGCTCACAATCACCGTTAAATAGCCTTTAGTTGACCGTAACTTGACCAGCTTTGACCAGGGGTAAAGATGACGTGGATGGTTGGAAAAATGGGACAGGAACCTCGAGCACGTTGATACCTAAGTGCCCATGTGGCTCATCTGGCAAACTGACACGTGGAACCTTGCGTTTAACAAAAAGGCTGCAGGATCATCAGATAGCTGCGGGATTCCTGCAAGTATGTCAAAATCTAAACAAACAGTCACCCATTAGCAAAACTTACTTGATCATGCCTAATGACACCTAATGTAATGATCTGGGTGGTTTTACAGTGAAAATGAGGCAAAAGTGAAGAAAAGCTGAGGAAAAGCTGAGGGAAATGATAGTCAAGTAGGTGTAAAGTAGAGACTCTACATACCCCCACTACGAGGGTATTGCATGTCCTCATGCAATGAAAACACAGCTCAATCCATCTGCTGGGATGCCTCTGCTAGGACATCCAACCTCCTCTTCTTCCTCTGTGTAGAGATATTGACTTTTGGTCTTTTGAACAAGCATCTGAATTTCAAATTGATTAGTGCTCTGTTTAGCCTTCTACATTTCTTCTTCAGTTCACTGCTTTTCTTTTTGCAGACGGCTAGGTGCAGCATGGTGTTATTATGAAGCATTTTGTCAATGTTTGCTTGTTCCTTCAATTTCTCATTTTCCTGCCTAATGTGGCGATTTAGCACTTCAAGTTCAAAGATCTCTTGTTTGAGTACATCTATTTGCTGCTCATGAGGTAGGATATTACTTGGACCAGCAGTGGTCTGCTCCAATGTTTCAAAATAATTGTATGCTTCTTGCTGCGCTGGATCAATCATTGGTGATTTTCTTGGACTGTGTGCATGCTCAATTTCTGTTTCAAACTCCTGCTGAAATGGACTGTCCTCCCTTGGAGGGGTAGCTTCATCATGTTGTGGACTACCTTCAAAATCTGATTTTATAGCACCCTTCTCAGGTGTGCTTAGATCAATGAAAAGTGTCCTTGTGGTTTTATCTTTATTCTGCAATCTGCTACTCCTTCTTACAGTGGCAACACTCTGTGTTTCTCTTTGTGCCTCTTTCCTTGGTTTTTGTACTTTTACTTTCTTGGAGAGGGCAATTTTCTCATGGAGTTTAGCTAACCTTTGTGCTAAGGGCTGGCTATCTCTCTCTTCATCACTAGAATGCTCTGGAGTCTGATAAGTTTCTTGAACTATGGATTTTCCCTTGTCTTGCTTTTGTTTCTTTTTATCTTCTCTTCTCTTTTTGGCAGCCTCTTTGGCAAGTTCAGAGAGGGTTTCTGAGATAATCTCTTGAGCACTATCCACAGTAGGTTCAGGCTCAATCTCATGTTCAGGATGATGTACTTCTATTTCCTCTACAGTCTGTCCTTGGATAGTTCCCTCTAAGATATCAGTTTCAGGGGTATCCTCTTTTCTTTTTCTTCTACTTTTTCTAGGCACAGAGGTTTCTCCAGCTTCTTCAAAATGATTTCTCACAAGGAATCTCTCCCAGGTGTCTCGTTTGGCTTTTAATTGTTCCTCCACTAACAACTTGACAAGACTATGATGACCAAGATATGCTTCAATGTTTCGTGGATTCTTTTGAGCCATGGAACACATTTTTCTAAGGCTTTGGAATAGAAAGTAGGGAAGATTTATATCATGTTCTCCTTGAAATTGCAGCATAATTTTACCATGATAAACGTATAAAACCCCAAATCTCCCTTCACATGTGAAAAACTTTTGCACTAACAACAGTAAAATTTTCCATTCTTCTTTAACATGAGAGACAGGGATTCCTTTGGTGAAGATACTTGTGTCCATACCTGGGTTTTTAAAAATCTGCTTCCATTGTTGATCCTGGACTGCCCGGTTTTTGAACCACCGTTCTCCGGTTTGTGGAAGAGATGTAGCTTTTGCTATGCTCCCCTCACTGACTGCAAATGTTAAATCACCCACCTCCACTTGACTGTCTTTATCTTTGAATGACCTTGCAAAGGCTTTTGTTACTTCCTTATGGTAGCCTTTAAACTTCTTGATTCACTGTAGCCAATTGGCTTTTTGCAATGCCTCCTCAACTTGAGGATATGCCTCCAAGAATTTCAAACCTTCTGGTTCAGCCCTTAAAAGTTTTCCCATTGACCCTACGGCTCTGTCTTAAAACACGATTTTGATGGTGGCTTTACACAGAAAATCCTCGGCTCTTGTTCAGAATTTTATGGAACAGAGGATGTATGGGTTCAGCAACAGCCTTAGACTCAGAGAATTTACGGCTTGAACAGAGTTAAATGGTGGACAAACAGTGTGAACACAGTGAAACGGTGGCTTTACTGGCTATACGTATTCACTGTTTCTCAGAATGAGCAGAGAGGAAAAACAGAGTATGGTTTATGGAGGCAATCGTAGTGAGTGAAACGGAATGAGGGAGATGAGAGAATGGAACAGCGTGAAATGGAGTGTTATGAGCGTAGAGGGTTTCAAAATAATGAGTGAAACGGCTAGATTCTCAGATTTCGGTTGTAGGTTAACACATGGCTGTGGGATGAGGACTGAGAGAGTCGTAATATGGTAGGTTACGTCACTAGGGTACGAAAGCCTTAATGACAGAAGCAGCCAACGGTGATTTTCGAAATCGTGGTTATCATGAACTGATAGACGTGGAGGATTCGTGGATATGTGGTCGCATGGTAGAGAAAATGGGTAATCATTACAATTAGTGGCCAAAAAGACATAACCCAGAAAATTCTGCGTAATGAAATAACTATAGGTTTAAGATTTAAAACGTACCTCAGATCCGCGTTTGATTTGCTTTCTGATAATTTGCCACTAACCCTTTGTCAACTTTATTGCTATTACATGATTCTTTCCTACTTGTCATTGATGATTTTTGAACTGTAAATATTTCTCAGACAGACTGTGTTTCTCTGTGCAGGTGCAGAGGGCTGCAGAAAGGCTAAATGGCTGCAGAATTGCCAAATAGCTGCGGGAACTGCAATGGTGTCCTTCAGCTGCACAAAATAACTTTAGTTCCTGAAAAAAAACTTTATTAATGAAATGAAATGGAATGAATGAATGGATGAATGGGTGGAAAACAGTGAGGTGAAGTGAGGATGGTGAGATGGTGAGATGGAATGGATGAAATGGCGAAATGAGATGAGAGAGAGAGATCTTTTTTTTTTTTGGAAAACATGAGGTGTCAGGTGACCCTGATTTTCACCTTATGTTTTCTGCATGAGACTGCCAATCAGAGATTGGTTTTCAGGCTCATACATTTATTCTTTTTTTTTTTTTTTTTTCAATTGAAATTGAAAGAAACAGAGATTAGGCTGATGGACGAGAAGAATTCTTCTCCACCAGCCTCATTTCAGAATCGCCTTGGAACAACTTAACAAACTCCTCTTTTGAGAGTGGCTTGTGGTAAATTTTCAACCGGTGGCCATTCACAATAAAGGGAGTTTGAAGTTCATCAATAGTCTTCACTCTAACTGCTCCATTATTAAAGACTTCATCAATCTCATATGGCCCAAGCCAATGAGTTTGAAATTTTCCTTTGAAGTCCTTAAATTTTGAATCAAACAAGAGTGCCCAATCACCCTTTTGAAACTTCTTTTCTTTGATATGTCGATCATGCCATTTGCTTCTTTGGTGCTGAACTAGATCGGTCCTTAGAATTGCATCTTGTCTCATTTCATCTAGTTCATTTAACTGGTCCATTCTGTGCTTCTGGGCTTCTGATAAGCTCATCCCCAATTGAACTGCTGTCTTGAAGGTCTTGATTTGGAACTCAATGGGAAACAGGACTTCCTTCCCATAAACAAGTTCATAGGGAGAATGTCCTGTGGTGTTCCTCCATGTAGTTCTATAGGCCCATAAGGCTTCAGGAAGCCTTTCCACCCAATCTCTTCTATGAAGATGAACAGTCTTTGTGATGATGCTTTCAAGAACTTTATTTGTAGATTCTACTTGACCATTCGCTTGCGGATGGTATGGAGTAGATGTTCTATGCTTGATCTTATACTCCTCCATCAGCTTCTCCATCATTCTTGATGTAAATTGGCTCCCCTGATCTGTTACAATTTCTCTTGGGACACCAAAACGAGTGAAAATATCCTTAAAAAGAAATTGAACAACTGAATTTTCAGTAGCAGAAGTCAATGCTATAGCTTCTACCCACTTAGTAACATAATCAGTACAAACCAATATATATCTGTTTTGCTTGGATGGCGGATTAATTGGTCCAACAAAATCTAGAGCCCATTTCTCGAAGGGTTCGATGCATACCTGTGGCTGTAGTGGCATTTCATTTGAAAGAGTTGGTCTCCCAACTCTCTGACAACTGTCACACCTTTTAACATATTGCTTTGCATCCTTAAAGAGAGAAGGCCAATAATATCCTAATGAAAGGATTTTATAAGCAGTCCTCTTATCAGCAAAGTGTCCGCCACAAGGTTCGTCATGACTTGCCTTAAGGATGTCAGGCATTTCATCCTCCCGTACACATCTTCTGATCATCAAATCTGGCCCTGTTCTGAACAATTCATTAGAAATCCAAGAATAATGTGAACTATCCTGAATGATTTTCCTTTTCTCATTAGGAAATAAATGTAAAGGTAACTTTCCAGTAACTAAATAATTAGCAATATCAGCATACCAAGGGGTTTTGGTAGTTACTGCAAACAAATACTCATCTGGAAATTTATCCTCTACAGGAGAGTCCTCATTAGTGTTTTGGATTCTAGACAAGAAATCAGCTACTGTGTTCTGTTTACCTGGTCGATCTAACACAGTTATGTTGAATTCTTGTAAAAGCAAAAGCCATCTTGTAACTCTACCATTAGTGACTGGTTTGTTCATGAGGTATCTAATGGAAGAGTGATCAGTGTGGACAAAGGTTTCATAGCCGGTTATATAGTGTCTAAACTTGTTTATCGCATGAACAACGGCTAGAAATTCCTTTTCAGTAACAGTGTAATTTAACTTAGTGGGAGTCAAATTCTTACTTGTGTAATACATGGCATAAGGGATCAAATCCTTTTGTCCCAAAACAGCTCCTAAAGCTGTATCTGAAGCATCAGTAGAAATGTGAAAAGGGAGTTTCCAATTCGGACCCCTTAGAATGGGTGCTTCAGATATTCTAGTCTTTAAGGCTTCAAAGGCAGATTGACATTCAGGATCCCACTTAAATTCACAATCTTTAGTAAGGAGTTTGAAAAGAGGGGATGCTATCTTAGTGAAGTTTTCAATAAATCTTCTATAATAACCAGTAAATCCAAGAAAACTTCTAACATCCCTTTGGCAATTAGGAATAGGTAACTTAGAGATGACTTCGACTTTAGATCTATCAACTTTGATTCCATCTCCTGAAATATGATGTCCTAAAACAATCCCTTCAGTAAACATCATAAAACACTTTTCATGACTTAAAGAAAGATTTGTTTCCTTGCATCTTACCAGTACTTTTTCCAAATTTGCCAAAGCTTCTTCAAATGTATTACCATAAACTGTGAAATCGTCCATGTATACCTCTACACAATCATGAATCAGATCTGAAAAGATTCCTAGTACAGCCCTTTGAAATGTAGCGGGTGCATTGCACAATCCAAAAGGGAGTACTCGGTAGGCAAAAGTTCCCCAAGGACAAGTAAATGTGGTTTTGTCTTGATCTTCAGCTGCTACCTGAATTTGATTGTAACCACTAAAACCATCCAAGAATGAGAAATACTTTTTACCTGCTAAAGTGTCTAGTACCTGATCAATAAAAGGTAAAGGGAAATGATCCTTTAAGGTTGCTTTGTTCAATTCTCGATAATCAATGCAAACTCTCCATTTACCATTCTTTTTGGGCACTATAACCAAGGGAGAAACCCATTGGCTATCTGAAATGGGGTAAATGAAGTTTACCTTGAGCAATTTCTGAAGTTCTTCTTTCACAATTTCCCTAAGATTTGGATTCATCCGTCTTTGTGGCTGCCTAATAGGTCTGCTGTTTTCTTCAATATAAATGTGATGAATACAAGTCTTAGGGTCGATTCCTTTCATGTCAGTGTATTCCCATGCAAAGGCAGTGGAATGTTTTTGCAACAGTTTAGTTAATTCTTCTTGTTGTAGTCTTTCCAAGTTCTTGTTAATGTTTAATGTTTTTCCTGGAAAGATTTCAACTGTAGAACTACCAAACTCTTCCATTGAGAAGAGAGACATCTGTCTAGAGGAGAGATATTCAATGTCTGCATCTAACTGAAACTGTGAAGAGTCATATTCTAAAGGTATCTCAAAATTTTCTAATGTATTTAGAATTTGACTGTCCTCACTAATCTCAGAGATGGTTAGAACAGGTTGAAGGGTATCCTCATCATCAATCCACTCATCTTCTCCTATTTCTGTTATTGCCTTTGCGGGAGGATACAAGTTGAATTTCTTGGTAGAATTACCATCTGATATGTACATGTCCCCAGACCTACAACTTATGAAAGCATCAGCTGTGGCCATCCAAGGTCTTCCTAAAATAAGAGGATGTCCTCCTAGATTGTTCTTGGGAGTTAAAATCATAAAATCAACTGGATATTCCCAAGAATCTAGAGAGACAGGAATGTCTTCTAATACACCATCAGGTTTAATGATTGATCTATCTGCAAGTTGCAGCAAAGTAGGTGTAAAGAGAAGGTTAGGAAGCTTTAACTGATCCATGGTCTGTCTACTCATGATGTTGATAGCGGCTCCTAAGTCAATCAAGGTATTTGGGATTTCAACCCCATTAATATGAGTTTTGACAATAGGACTACCGGGATCCACATACTTTTGCATGGTAATCTTACCCATCATAATGTCTGCAATTTTTCCAACTAGATGTATCCTTTTGGTATCTCTGGTTCTTTTTATTGTTTTTTTCAAACTCAACTCCTTTATCGTCTTTGCTAGAATGGGAATCTCCTTAATGGCTGTTAACAAGGGAATCTTGATACAGACATTTTTCAATTCATCTAGAAAGCTATAGTCAGGTAACCAAATCTGCTTCTCCACTCCTTTGTCAATTTGCAATCTTTCAGGAAAAGGAGGAGTAGCTGAAGATGTGGGTTGCTCAACTAAGGGAGTTGATTCTTTTTCTTTTTGGGTTTGAAGTGATACTTCAGAACCTTTATTGACTTTGAGAGATTCTTCCTCAGAAATGCTTGGTTCTTGAACACTTGTGGAAGGTTGATCTAAGATTCTACCTGATCTGAGTTGTACTTCATTGAGAGGAACAACCATATAGGTAGGGAATGGTTGACCTTCCATCACATAAGCATTTTGAGGGTTCCTATTATTTGGGTTTGGTAATGGCTGAGAGGGAAGTTGATTTGACTTCTGCTGGGTGAGTTGAGAATTTTGATTTTGTGGAGGAGTTTGTTGTTGTTGAGGGTATGGCAATGATAATTGTTGACCTTGATTTGGAAGTTGGGGAGCTTGCTGATTCTGAAATGATGGAGGATATTGATAGAATTGAGCAAGTCTCGCATAAGGATTTTGCATGCTTTGCAACCATGCTTGAAAAGCATTTTGTGGTTGAGGCCAAGGTTGTTGCCAAGGATTCCAATTTGGTTGGGATTGAGAATTCATAGAGTTGTTAAACCCTTGATTCTGTTGTCCTTGCCAAGGTCTCCTTGCAACAAAACAGAGAGATTCAAGTGTGTTTGGATCCTCTTGAAAGACTGCTTTGAGGCCAGGGATTGAAGGAAAATCCTTGGTCTCATGAGTTTCTGAGCAAATGACACATGTTTCTACAACATTTGCTTCCAAGGGACATTCCCTTAAAGCATGCTTCTTTCTACACTTCGGGCAAAAAATGGTCATAGCCTCAGCTTCTGCTTTTTGTTTGTTTTGGATCTTAAGGGTATCAATTTGTTCACTAAGACTCCCTAAGATGTCAGTTTTAAATTCATCAAGCATACTGCCGATTTCAGCCCTACTCACGGATCCTGTTGCAGATTTATTTGCCCTAAGGAGAGAAGGATCTCTAGGCCCTTTTTGAGTTTTTGATTTGCCCCTTGAGAGATGGATACAAAGTTCTGCTATATCATTGAGAGAAAGTTGAGAGATATCCCCTTTCCCCATCATGTTTAAGATATCTATCCATTCATCCCTAATGGCTTTTAATAAGAGGGCTTTTAAGGTCTCTTCATCCAGGCTACTCATCTTTGCTCTTTTTAAGTTATATTGAAACCTTTCAAGCAAATCTTCTAAGCTCTCATCTTCTTTTTGAATCATTTTAAATACCTCGTCCTTGTGATTAGTAGGCATACAATAGTCCAAATACCTATCCAAAAAGGTTTGTTTCATTTCATCCCAAGTCCTAATGGATTGAGTAAGTAACCCCATGAACCATTTCAAAGCTTGATCTTTTAATGTTGAGGGGAACAGCTTGAGTTTCTGAGTATCATCCAGATAGTCATAGGTTCGACACACAACTTCAAATTCAAACAAGAATGTTTCAGGGTCCTCAGTTCTTAACCCATGGAAATTTGGGAGGACGGATGGTGATATGTTTTTCATAGTGGCTCGGGAATCCTCATTAACAATGGGAAACCCAAATGAATTATCCCCATCTCTATTTCCTCCTCCAATGGGACCTCTACCTCCTCCATTATTATTATTATTTCCTCCTCCTCCTCTACCTCTACCTCTACCACCTCCTTCTTCCTCTGCCATGATGATTCTCCTAGGGATTTCAAAATCTTTTGGTTCCTCTACAAAGGGTGAATGAGAAGAGATTTCTCCTTCTTCTTCAGGTGAGTCTATTTCCTCAATTACAATTGGTTTTCCTGTAGGAGAAAGAGAAGAGTCTCTTCCTGGTTCAAACTCAATAGAAGGTGTAGGAGAATCAACTCTAGGCTCTTGAATTCCAAGAATTCTAGGACTAGGAGTTTCGGTTGGAGATAAGGGAGGTGTCTCTTGTCTCTCTCTTGAAGCAGATGGACTTGAAAAGATTGAACTTCGAGCTCTAGCTAAAAACCTTCCTCTAGAATCTCTAGCTCTATGCATGTCATTTTTTTTATTTTTCTTCAAGTCAAGTTAATAGTTCTTTTTCTGATCTTCCAGGTCACTCTAGGTGCAAGAAGAGAGCATACTCAAGAAACTACTAAATCAATAACTTTCTCCTTTCTGATCCTCCAGATCACTTTGAAGTGCAAGAGGAGAGCATACTTAGATAGGCTATTAACTTCTTTCCTTGAAATTTTTTTTTATGTTTTTTTTTCTAAGAATATGGCTACTTAATTTCACTTCCCCGGCAACGGCGCCAAAATGTTTAGTCAATTTAGTGTTGTCTAAATTGCTAGTATTAATTGTCAACCCGGGGCTCGTAAGCTGATGAAGTGAAGGTGTACTATATGTACTTAAGTAACCTCTTAGATTTTTCTTATCGTTGGGGGTGTTGTTGTGGTTAATTATGTTCCTAAGATGGAATGATGATTTATAAACAAGTGAGTGATGGTGTGTGTGTAGTGTGAATCCTAAATGGGTGAGAGTGTGTGATTAGTGATTTTTAACTACTTGCTTGGAAGGAAATGCTTGAAAGAAATAAATGACTTGAAAGATCTTGAAATAACTTTGAAAGCAAATAACCACTTCCAATGGCACTAGACACCATTCATGCAGCTGCAAATAAAAGAAAAGAAAGTCACTTTTAAAACCAAAGATAAAGATTATCTCTCTCTAACTCGCTGCTTCAAACACATGTACTGTGTAAAGCATGGAAAGAAAGTAGCTTAAGTTGAATTAGAAAAGTGATTAAAAATGAGAAAATCTGCTTTAAAGACTAGTGATAACGTTTTGCTCTTTCTAACTCTCTACTTCAGCCATATGTACTATGCAAAGTATGATTAGAAAGTAGTGAAAGAATAGTCTAAAAAGCACTTAAAACCAAAAATCTACTTTAAAGACTAGTGATAACGTTTTGCTCTTTCTAACTCTCTACTTCAGCCATATGTACTATGCAAAGTATGATTAGAAAGTAGTGAAAGAATAGTCTAAAAAGCACTCAAAGCCAGCTGCAAGTTAGTGGTATTTTGATCTTAAAAGATAACAATTTATGATAGAAGATCATTCATGTGTTAGCAACTCTTTGAGAAATAAGATTAAAAATCAGCTATAAAAACAAAGGCAGCAACTTGAATCTGTCAACTTCAATTACCATTAGTTTGTAAAGCAAACACACACACATAAAAACAAATCCCGGGCTAAAAGAAACCTGCAAAGAAGTAATACTGATCAGCTTGAAAGAAAAGAAATCAAATAAATGAAACTATACATGCTTAAAGGAATGCTGAATGAGAAAATAAGTAAATACTGAACATAAAATACTTTACAGAGGCTAAGATGAATAGGGGCCCTCTATTCATTCAGCCACAAGAAAACTCAGAGATCTGGAAGCTTCAAAACAACACTATGTCTATTCCTTCATTTGCAAAAGTGTACAAAACAAAGTGCTAGAATAGCACTAAAAAAACAGAGTTCACAACGCTCTTAAAATTAACACAAGTTCAGAAATTACAACTGATAAAAGTCCCTTGAGCGTACGCAGACGCAGCTATTTATAGGCATTTCTAGGATAGCCTAACACGTACAGCTACTAACTGAAAAACAACTAACTGTAATGCGTAATTATGGTTCCTGGACACATCATATGGCTGCGTGGATGAGCTGGTGCTTCTGTCGTCATGGGCAATGAATCCCATGTTGGATCATGTCCCCTACCATCTGCAAAACGTGGACAAGTCACCGTTTAAGCTGACGTGACCTAGCAGCTCACAATCACCGTTAAACAGCCTTTAGTTGACCGTAACTTGACCAGCTTTGACCAGGGGTAAAGATGACGTGGATGGCTGGAAAAATGGGACAGGAACCTCGAGCACATTGATACCTAAGTGCCCATGTGGCTCATCTGGCAAACTGACACGTGGAACCTTGCGTTTAAAAAAAAGGCTGCAGGATCATCAGATAGCTGCGGGATCATCAGATAGCTGCGGGATTCCTGCAAGTATGTCAAAATCTAAACAAACAGTCACCCATTAGCAAAACTTACTTGATCATGCCTAATGACACCTAATGTAATGATCTGGGTGGTTTTACAGTGAAAATGAGGCAAAAGTGAAGAAAAGCTGAGGAAAAACTGAGGGAAATGATAGTCAAGTAGGTGTAAAGTAGAGACTCTACAATGTGTTCATTGTGTTGGCCTAGTGATCCGAGATGGATTATGGTAAAGCCTAGTTTCTATTGATGAGGGTGAAGTGGTTTAGCCTTGGTATGCCCTGGTTGGTTCTTTTGGTTTGAGTCGCACATTCATGCTTGGAATATGGCACAAGGGTGAATGGCTGAAGAGAGATTTGGCTCAACCATTCTATGGTCGGGTGGAATGTGGTAGTCCCATCTTCGGTTGGTTTATTGCATTCATTAATGAGAAATTCATTCCCTTGATTTTCATGTGTAAATGTATTGATGTGTATGTGGATTTTGGTGGCTGATATGCTTATGATATTTCTATTCCTATTATGTTGGTTATATGTATATTTTATGACAACATCTATGTATGGCTCTCAACATTTTTTTACTTGTACATGAAAGGATGATGTGTCTATGACATAATAGATGATAATGCAACAATTTACATGAGAGAACAATGGCTCATAGCAATTCTTAGATAAGTATGAGATCCCTAGACTTAATTATGTTGTTTACACATGTATGTTACTTGTTGATGATATGTTTGACGAAATACCTGTCATGGCTAGTAGGGGTTTCGTTATGGTCCTATCTAGCTTATTGCTTTTGCATCATTATTTCCCTATATTTTTACTGATTCGGAGCTATCACTCCATTCTGGGTAGTGACCTAGGCTATGGGCCTAAAAAGGTGGCTTAAATCTAGGGGTCACTCACATAGAACTGGAAACTTTGGTCTCTGGTTGTTGGAAAGAAAGCCTATGAGAGAGACTTTGGGTTTTTGGCTGCTCCCTTGCCCATAGAATGAGAGCGACTATGGCCTAAGAGATCCAAAACAATAGTGGGACCCAAGGACATGTTGTCTGAGTGGCTGACATGTCTCCTAAGGGTTCTGAAGTTGATGTTGGATGACTGTGCGTGATGTTTCCATCGATTCACATTCCTTAAGGTGACATAGGAGGTCGAATTTGATCGTAGTAGCCTCTCATCTCATGTTTACCCCGGTTAACATGGTTACTTGGGTAGATGTGGGAGGACGGTGTTATAGAGTGGTATCAAAGCATGGTTCACCTCTAGGACTAGATGAGCAGTGTGCGTTGATGATGCATGCATGTCATTTGTATGTGTGTCTCTTATACTTTCATTCCATGTGTTTGTTGCATTGCATAATGTTGATCATGGCTGTAGTAAGGTTGTCATGAGGAATTTGATATTGATTTTGTGGAATGCATCGTCATGAGTATATGACTAGTTACATATTGTTATATGTCACTTGATTACATACTTTTATGTTAGGTTGCATTTTTGTATGTTTGATTAAATGTATCAGCCTTGTAGGTTGATTACAAGAATTGATCTCTTATGCTCAACTACATGAGTTTATGCGTATGTGTAGTTGATTATGCATTTCTTATTCATGTTGATGGTTGCATGTTGAAATGCATACAATGGAGTAATGGTTGTTGTCATGCATGAGGTCATGGTTTGTGAAGTTGATATGGTCATTCATTGATGACTGGACTCTAACTAGAATCATGTGTATATGGTTTGGCACTCATGTGCTATATTTCCATATGCAGTTTTTATGCATGTATGGTCTTGGTTATAGTATGCATGAATAGTAGGTAAAACATGGCTTGTGAAGTCATGGTATGCAAGCTAGGTCATCATGGTGCTATTGGTTATTATGAAGCTAATATGTTTTCTGAGATAGAGTAGGAGATGCAGATCATCATAATGAGGTTGCAACATTGGACTTTGGGGTAAGAGCAGATCGTCATACAGGTATTGTATGTTTGGCATGCAAGTATGTAAGTCAAGGATTGTTATATGCATTAGGTTTATATACATTAGGTTTATGTACATGTCTTTTGATGTTATGGTTACATTCATGATATATTTTAGTTGATTAGTGTAGTTATATGCACATGTGTCGAATAGTCAAGAATGATAGTAACCTATAGTTGTATGCAATGCTATTGTTGTTTTCTATTAGATAACCTGATGATTACATTATATGTTGTTGATCAAGTCTCTTATAGGTTAAATTGTTATTGTTAACTGATAGTTAGCTTGATGATTAGGGTTATAAAATTTATATCTTGATGTTATATGTATCACACTAAGTTGGATTGGCCTATGAAGATGGTTATGGTTACGATATTTAGGTATAAGTCGACATATTTGTGATATGGTGTTGTATTAATTTGGATTGACTTTTCATATGTGATTGATATGTATGAACGACCAATGTTTATGATTTGGGATGTGAACATGTTAGTTAGTGATTGTTATCGATAGCATGATCTTATTTATGTTTAAGCTGATGTGTTGAGAAGTTATATCGTTCTAACTAGCTTGATTGTGCAGACAACATAGCCTCCCCCGAGATACATTAAGGTATGAGTCTTCTTATGTCATCTATTTCGTGTTTGAGTGTTTGATTACATCATCGAGTTGATTTAGTTAACATGGTATGTTTGCAAGTTGTTTGAATGTTTGATGAATTGCATAATATGAGTATCTGTTCCCATGATCTTGTTTTAAGATGATTGTACTAACGTATGTGTTGAGAAAATTGATATGTACTTGAGTATAATAGGTGATAGTTGTATCATTATGTCTAATGACTATGAGTTGACTATGGATTATGACATGAATGTTTCTAAAGGTTGATTTCAAATTGATATATCAGATTGTATTAGTATTTGGAACATGTGGTTAACACATGTGAGTAGTTGCAGGGTAACATGCTAGGTACTAGCATGATAAGGTAATAGTTGATATGTTTATATAACTAACAATTGGGTGATGTGATAGTGCATAGTAAGCCTCGATTGCAACAAAGTAATAAGGGTAAAAGAAAGGAATTGGGCAAGAATTATTTTGGCTATGTTTGGAAACCCTAATTCCAAATGAAGGAGTGCTTTGCATATAGGAAGCCTTCTTAACCCTAGTTTGTATGAAATTATGTGGATATGTGCTAGATTCATGAATATGTAGTTGACAGGTATATTAGCTAGTTTATAGTTGTTGGTGGATTTGTCAAGGGAATTGGAGTCCCTTGAGAGATCGCGTGGATGTGTTCAGTTGCAAGAAATGTGCTTGGCACAACAAGGTAAGGTAACTGGTGTATTGTTATATTTAATTATACACAGAGAATTATGTGTTTTTGGCAGTATATTGTAGGGGATTGCATGGCAAGAGACTTCCATGAAATATTGAAGAAGGATCAGGTTGAGATTTCCCTGGGAACCATGGGGATTGAGTCATGGTGTCTCCTATTAGTCTTGTGCTTTTGGTCTTTGTGATTTTCTTGCAGTTGATTTCCAGTTTTGTTATTTCTAGTGCATGATCATGCTACTTTTTTTTGGTGTCATATTTCTTTTGGTTTCATGGTTTTCTTCTTGCTTATTTCTTATTCTTTCATTTTAAATTTTGAGTCTTCGGAATTGGTTAGGAAAGAGGAAAGTTGATGGAGCTCAGGGAGAACTGTGTGGTACCCAATAGGTAATGTGAGATTCATATGAAGCATTGTGCATGAGTAAGCATAGTGAAAGGTAAGACTATGACAATCGATTAGATTTGTTCAATCCATTGGTGGAAATGGACAGTGGAAGTATAGTCATGAGAAAGGTAATAGGAAGGTAAAGTGAATGGATCTGAGACATCATATGCCTTGGCTATGTTGGGAATGATTGTTCTCAATGTTGTGCATGATGTGCATGGATAAAGGGAGTTCTCTTAACCTTGACCTTGATATCTAGTAATTATGTTATGATTATGATTATGCTCATGTTTATATATGTATACATGTAGGTGTGTATGTATGCCATGTTTGACAGGGTTGTCATGGATCATGATTATTAACACTAACATTTATGTATGTGTGTGTGTGTGTGTATATATATGTGTGTGTGTGTGTGTGTGTGTGTGTGTATGTATGCATATCATTGTACGACATGATCATGATTTTTTATTCTAATTTTTATGTATATGTATGTATGTATCCGTGTATTTTTGTCACCGTTCGACAGATCATCAAGAATCCTTCTTGTGGCGGAATGATTTATTATGCATACGAATGGCATGACGAAGTTCCTAGCTATGAGGAATCAAGTAGGAAGAGTAGCCATGACAAATATATGAGGTCAATATCATCTGAATAATAATTTATATTGTATGCTTTCATTGTGACTATATTTATGTTATGACAGGTAGCATTGAAGGATACATCAACAAAGTGAAAGGAGTGTGGTCTGTGACATGCTAGGAAGCATGGATAAGACACTAGAAGCAAGGTTTCTTAGTAAGGATAGTGTGGTTATGGATATGTTGTCCTACTGTTGTGCATATGTTTTATGTGTTTTACATGTTGCACCTATGATGTGTGCACATGCGACATTGTGTGCATTGATGAGCCTCATCATTGGGTAATTATATGGACCTTAATTCACCTCCTAGCTATGTCAAATCAGCTTTTCTCACAATTTATTATATTTTTTTATTAGATTTTGTTTAATGAGATGAGTGAAAGTGAGATATTATGCCTAGTGGACTAATGTGCATTGAATGCAGGTTTGTGAGAGAAAATCAGGGAATTTTGGCAAGATTAAAGGCTAAAACTCGAATGGGACAAGTAAGAGAGATTATAGGAGGTAAATCCTCCTCATTTACTCCTCCCTCATTTGAATATTCCTGCATCAATCACACTAGCTCATAGTACAAGCAACCAAGTCATGAATATCAAAAGGCAGCTAAGCAAGTGACAGTCAAAGAGTTTGTTTATCTTGAGTTTGGGAGTCGAGCCTTGCTAGATTTAAGGAATTCATTGGAGACTTCAGTTGTATAAATAAAGAGGCCTAGAGCCTCATTAGGATTCAAATTTTGGCTGTAAAAACACTAGTTATTTTGAGCTCCAGACTTGTGGAAGATATTGTTATGTAATTTTCTATTTTGATAATGAGAATGAGATTTTTCTTGATCCAGTACTGAGTTAACTTAGAGGGCTGAAGCTCTTTGGTTAGGGCCCAACCCTAGTAGCAAAGGCCCCTCTTCTTGTATATGTATGCTTAGATTGATTTCATAGGTTCATGGTTAAATTGTCCTTAGAAGAATTTCATTGTAAGTAGTGTATATTTGATTAGTTTGTTTATTAGTTTGCTTCCATTTGCGTTTTACTTCAGCAGTAGTTTAGAAGGGATAAAGAACCATCAAAAATATGTCAATAGGTGTTTTGGCCTCACTTTTCCCTTCAAGGATCATGATTTGAGGAAAGGACTCCTATGCAGCCCCAAAAAGACATAATTCTACTTTCTCATAGAATTTAGAGATTTCTATACTTAAGCCAGCATTTGATCAAGTTGCAAGAGTAGGAACTAGTCATCATTTCTTCCATCTTCAGCCTTACAGTATATCTCATCAATGATTCCATCTTATTCTGCAAGTTTTCCTCATGCATGAAGTAGACATCTAGCTCATTAAACTTTGTTTTCCTAGCTTATTGAAATTCTCCTTGTTTACATGATTTTTGGGCAAATATCAATGTTTGATGCAGTGAAGGTGTTTCAGAAGTAAAGAGAGATATCATATCCAGAAACCTCCTTCAAACTTCATCCATCCATGATCATTCCTTGCTTTCACTAAGACCCTCACCAATTTCATCATTTTACAAGGAAACTTCTCCAAGCATGTTGAGCAAATCCAACCATCTCCCAACCTTGGTTTTGAGTTCTGAGTGATCCTAGGAATTTTCTTGCTTAATTCGATCCACCAACTACCTTCCCTAAGCCTTCCATCACATTCAACACCCATCATTTTCTCTCGGATGTATCTTGTAGAAATATAGGTATTCCTGTAGGTTTGTAGTGGCCTGTTTCGAGGCCGAATTGAGGGAAAATCCTCTAGGAAGTCAGACAAATTCACCTAAGGATCTCCCAAACCTTCCAACCATCCTCCAGGATTCCTAAGCCACCTGCCACATCACCAAAAGAGATTAGATTTCAAACTCTTCCATATAAAAAAAGGATAAAAAGAAAAACATATTTATTCTAGTCATTTACATGCACAATAGTAATGTTTGATGTTTTGAACTTACATGCTTAGGAAAGTAGAATTTCATACATGTTAACTTAGCATTCTTTTTGAAGCATAGTCTCTTAGAAGTTAGTTAGAAAATGGTGTGATTTTAACATTGGATTTCAGTCTTTTTCCTTCTTGCAGTAGACAAGCTTTCTCTTAGAGTAGATTTCTCTTTCCCTCATTAGTAATCAAGCTTCTTCTGAATCCATAGAAATCTGGATTGAAAAACTCTAGTGGTCTCTCGCCAGTTGAACAGTGACAGTAGGGTAGAACCATCACTTTTACTTGTATATACAACACAGTCACCTCCAAGTTTGTACGAACTCTGGGTTGATAAAGTAAAGCTAGTAGCCACAAGAGTTATAGCATTCTTGCTGCAATATTGGTGCTCATCACTTTTTGGCGACATTGTCAGGGAGGTGTCTAAGTAATATGTGATTACTGCTCTCTTTCTTCCATTTCTTGTTGATGATATTCTACTATTAGTTTCATTTCTACAAGAGTAATTTAGTTTCTTTCTTTTCCATTTTGCATTATTTCCTTTCCTTTCCTTTCTACAAGTAAGATTTCATTCAAGTAGTTAGTTTTCATTCAGTCTACAATTTCAATTATGCAATTACTTTCGAAGTTTGAAAGAACTCAAAACAAAACAAAAGCATTCTTTTTTCATGCCTCATAGGAATAGGGATAACTTACAGAAATTTTTGCCAAATACCCCCACTGCTTCAAACAACCAACCTTCCCTCTTCTTCTGTGGCTATGAATTGGAGGAACCATTAGGTGAGAAACTTGACATATTTGAAGAACCTACTGGGAATAAGAAGAAGAACCCATTCCTACTAATCCAATGGCTAAAAATAGAAATGACAGAGGAAATAGAGAAAGACTTGAGGGTGCCTTCCCTATCAGGGAAACCAATGGGGATACTAAGATGAAGAATATAAGCCCCTGTGCCCTTCCTCATTTCCATGGCCTGACCTCAAAATATCCAGACACTTCTTATTTGATTTTTTTGTCATATGTCGAACCTGTGACTACACCAATGATGAGCAAAAGTTTAAACTATTCCCATCCACCCTCAAGGATGTAGCTTTTCACTGGTTCATGGGTTTACCAGGGGATAGCATTACAACTTGGGCTTAGATGTAGCAAGCCTTCAACAACAAGTATCGGGACTAGTGTAGGTCCAAATACACTAAAGAGGAAATTTTTAGATTACCTTAGGGAATGATGAATCCATAGAAGATTATGAAGAAAGATTTCAGCTTAGCTACAAAAGGGCTAGGTGCACACTTGATCCTGAGTCACTGAAGCTAGTCCTGCTTAGAGGAGTAAGGAAAGATCTTTTGGATACCCTAAACTTGTTAGCAGGAGGGGACATCTACCGAATACCCTATGAGGATATCAAGACTGTCTTTAGAAACCATTCTAGGGCAGCTAGGAAAAAGGGTAGGGATAGTCAACCTATGGTCGGTCCATCCTCTTCCAATGCATCCATCAAGGGTGAAATTGGAAACATGTTGGAGGATTTCAAGAGTGAGATACTACAAACTCTTTCCCTACAGATGGGCACTATTGTTATCGGGAAAACTAATGTCCATTCAGAGCTGCCAGTCCCACTAAGATGGGTAGCTATCCTAGAAACAAACAATTTAAAGTTACTTGTGTTTTCCTTTATGAGAGATAGATGAGAGAGAAGTAGAGAGTACAAACCTCAGTCTTTCGCTTGGCTCCTTACTTGTTTCCTCTCTCCTTTGACAGAGCTTTCACCACTATTTTCTCACTTGTCTTGCTTCAAAGAACACCTGTAGATTCAAAGCAGCAAAATACCATCAAAGCATAGAGATCTATAACCATAAACACTATAGGATCAGATGTATATTAACCATACAAATGCATACACAAATACAAGATTCAGAGATATACAAGTATATGGAGGAAAAATCAAATAGCTTTATTGAGAGAAGTAGTAGAAGAGAGGATTATAACCAAGCTGTCTGATCCAGTGCCATCCTCCTAGCACTAAAGCCCTCTTCACCTCATGAAAAGCTAGATCACCCAACAATACAATGTTTCACAGAGAAACCAACAACACTTCCTTACAAAATACAAAATTCCAGCCTTTGGATCTCTGGGATGAGGGATCCATATATAGATATTTGTAGGTGGGTGAGTCAGCTTCTGCAATTTTGATTAGTGTCATTTCACTGATAGTTCTTGGTTCCACTTGGAGATTTCATGATCTCTTACTCATCCCTAAGCAAATTCAGAGAGGCAAGTGTCAAATGGGTAGTTTCTAAAAGATTCTCTGGGTTTCCACCTAGCCAACTGCCTCTGCCATTTGTTTGCTCTCACTCATCGCACCCTACAGAATGTATTTTCATTATGCATCGCACTTTGTGCATATAGCAAGTGAGATGCATCGCATCCTTAGCACTGAGCAGTCTGTATGGTCCAGTTTTGACCAGTTCTGAGTAGTTTTTCAGGGAGAACTTATGGGAGATGATGTAACCAGCTGACCTTATTCCTTTAGGGTATGAAACAACACTTTTAGGGGCTTAGAAGCCCTTGTTTTATGGACATATGAGATCGGGGTTGCAGTGCCCAAATATGTCTATAACAGTTGCCCCCTAAAGAATGAGGTTGTAAATCTTCTGATGTTGGGTGAAATGCTTTATCATGAGGATCCGAGGTTTTTCGAACTGAAAGGTGACCTGTAATGAGATACAATACAATACATTATCCTCATAATATTTTCATGATCTAGCTGAGGCAGGCATTCCCATGCTCAGCTTTATAAATTCATTTTCATGTACATATGACAGATAAGCGTCTGTGTGACAGACTGATGATTCTAGTAGAGCCATCATCCTTTGGCTTGGATGATTACCTGTGCAGCTATGATGTACATTTGATGTCTTTATTTTCTTGAATATATCGTAGCCCAGATGGATGAAACTAAATCCAGGGTCTTCAAACTCATTCAATCTTCGTCCGATGTACAAGTCGATCCATGTGAAAAGATGTTCTGATGTCGAACATGGAAAGACATCGCCTGATTACCAGCCAATGATGTAAGCTATTAACAGGTGTGAGAGGAATCACTGATAATGATAATGACCCTAAAGGTACTGTAGTACAATTCATGTGGGGTGAATACATGAGTTGATGTCAAACAACACGCAAAATCTTTCGGTCGAAGGGCATTGATGTAAACTTGTCGCTGGAAGTGAGAAACTTGCCATTGAGGCATGCAAGCTTCAAAGTACTGAAAGGGTTGTTACTAAGTCAACTTCTTGGATAATGAGCTGATTTTGACTAGAAGTGACCCATCGTAGGAGGGCCTTAATGAATCCCACATCTACAACACAAAACAGAGAAAATGATTTTGTGGAGGTGAAAACGATTTGATGATACAAGGTTCAGGGTGGCGGTCATGAAAGAATGAAGAGTGAAGGTATTGTAGCGGATGAGATGTTAGCTGGGTTGGTGAATTCTCTGAGCGACTTCTCTTGAACATATCAGTGACACTGAAATGAATTGGTAGCGTAAACCCCAACAATGGATGGTACGGAGGACCAATGGTGATGTGACTGGTGAACGGAATAACCCAACTTGACTTAATCATGGTGATGGAGTGAAAGTGTCATGTTCAAGAGTGACCTGCTACCAATGTAGTTCTTCAAGTTTTCTTCCGAATTTTTCCCCATTCATTGCTGACCAATACCTCTTTATTTTTGTCAAGCTTGAGGAGGATAACATATGCTTGTTCTATAATTTGCCCATCGAGCAAACCTGTTGCTATGTTTTAGCGAACCTAGCGACAGTGAAACTCGCTCTTGTCTGTAATGGACAAGTTTTTTACTATCATTATAATGAGTTTAACAACAAAGATAACTCAGTCCTTTTCAATTTTAGAGAGTCTGAAAAGAGATGGAAAGGAAACTCCAGTAATCTTTTTTTGTAGTATAATCCCTTAAGTCCCAAAAAGTATAAAATAATACGAAAAGGGATGACTTTTCCGATCACTTTAACGAGCCGAAAAAGACAAGCACTTGATATTTTCGTGTACTGATCCCTTGGGTCCAAAAAGATTAAAATATAGAGGAGGGATGGCACTTCCAATCACTTTAACGAGCTGGAGAGGCCAATTTCTTAGCAATTTTTTTATATTTTACGAGTCTAAAAAGAGCTTAAAAGAGACCTGTCTTTGAGGAACGAGTGATATTTTCGGGTAGCAGCTGGTTCCAGGCAAGGTTTGGAACTTTTCAATCATGGAAGTGTAAATAATATGGCTACGAAGATCACTCGTCACAGCTATTCCTCAAAAGGCGTAAACAATCAAGTGGAGGCGTATGATCAGCTAAAAAGTGGAGGTGATGGTAAGAACATGACCAAGTCTCAAAAGCTGATAGTAATGCGATCACAAAGGTTATTTACTGAAAGTGGGTTCATCTTATAATGAGCTTGAACTTTGGGGGAACATATGCTCATAACTAGGTTTATTTTTTAACGAGCTTGAACTTTGCGGAAACATTGCTCGTGCCAGTCGTATAATAAGGATGTCTCTCATTAGTAGGTCTCCTTTGCAAATGACACATGGAGATTTAGGTTTGGATGGTGCAGTGTGTGGATTTTTGCTAGACGATGTATGGTTGCCCCCTTTCGCCGTTGGATTCTTCTTCTTCTTCTCCTTCCCTTTCTTTTTCTTCTTAGTTACTTGATTCTTAGTTTTATTAGCTTCACCAAGTGAAAAGGAAGAAGGAGAGGGAGAAACAAACGAAGTAGAAGGTTGGGTGGGAACTCTAGTATCTTTTGGTTGCTGATTTGATTGCTCAGGAATCACAGTGTTTTGAATAACAAAGGTTGAGAAAAGCCATAATGGCAGGCCGATTGTAAGTCCTGGAAGGGACAAAGTAGCCATATGAGGTGCACCAACATCTCCCCAAGAGGAGAAGGGACTAGGATTCCCCCCAAGGGGAAATCCTTGGTTGGTGGACTCCATTTTCTCAAACTAAGACCAATGAGGGAACAGTGATGTTATTTCGATTAAAATAAATTTTATGACGCTTTGACACAACTTGATTTTTCAATTTTAAAGAATCAAGAAAAAGCTAAAGATGACTCTATTCGCCTTCGATTTTTAATGAGCCTGAAGAAACAAGTGCTCAGATGGACCTTTTATTTTAAGGAGTCTGAAAAGGAATGAAAGTGACTACTCTAGAAATCTAGACAGAGGGATTACCAAACCAATCAAAAAACTGCAGAATACTTTTTACATATAGCAGTCAATCTTCCCGAATGTTGTGTTCAGTGCATTACGATTGATATGGTGGTAGACATGGCTTCCTAAGGATAAAGGATATAGCCTATTGTGGTCTCCCAATATATACTCGATAGTACATGGGAGCACAAGTCTGTACTGGCACTTGTCGTATCGAAGAGGAGGAATCACCCAACCTACGATGAAAATGATAGTTACCAGGCTTTACGACGCCAGGATACGTCTCTAGCCTAGACTTCTAGATGTTGTGCATTAGGTTCCAAAGCATTTTTATGTTCATTGAGGTTTATTTTATAGTTGATCTTCCTTAGAAGTTTGCCTTTAAGGTTCACCGTGTGATGTAGATATACAATTCCTAAATATGCAATCTAAGATGATAAATAGTCGTTTACTTTCTTTTTGAAATGAAAATCCTAGCTACTAAGGAAAGAGAAGTAAAATTCTTTCAACATAGAGCAGAGAGCACACACTAACATGCACTATCCTAAATCAATTTCTGCATGCAGACTAAATGCAAATGCACATGCATGTATTTGTTTTTCAGTTTCCTTAATGTGTGAATGAAAAAAAAGAAAACTAAGTACAGATTTGAATTATCTTTCCTCAAAGCGACACTTTAACAATTTCTTTTCAAAAACGAAAGGGAGATTAAGACGACACTTTCAATTTAGACTTGAAAATTGCTTTCGACACTTCAAAGAATTGGTGATTCAAATCAAATACAATGGCAAAAGTGTAATCGATTATCTAAAAGAGGAAGACTTTACGACACTCTTTTCTTTGACTGAAAAAAACACTTGCGACCCTTTCAAATCAAAAGATGACAATTCAATTAAGCTACTTTTTGAAAAGGAAAACTGTAAATGATGAAAAATACATTAAAAAACATTCACAATTGTTTATTAATGGAGGCTGAATAATGCAAAGGAAGGGATTTTCAACAGTGATATACTAATCATAGACAACAAAACTACTGAATAAAGCTGAAAACAATGAAGGAAAAACCAAAATCTTGAGGCAGAAACAATCTCATTCAATCATCACACCTGTAACATAGGGAAACAGGGATGCATCTCACCTACAACACACAGGAGTTACGATGCATCCAGGTTGCCAATGAGAGACAGTGCGATGGTCCAGGGATGAGATTGAGCTTGGTTTTTGCTCACAGTTTGCAGCTAAGTTCAGGGGTTTAGGCTGAGCTAATGATAGGCAGTAAACAAAAAGTATAGGGGTTGATCTAATGAGGTTATTTGTGCTACCACAAGGGCACTCAAGATGTTTGTAAGTTAGTTTTTTAGTTCATAAACATGCTCAAAGATTGACTGAAGCAGTGTTGATCTACTTTGCACTTGCGTAGCAAATGTAGTTTGAAGGCTAGCTGGATTAACTTCAGGCTCATTCTATAGTTTATAAAGCAAAAAAATAAAAACAAGCAAACAAACTATTCATTCCCTAGTGGAGTTGCCATTTTGTTATCGGGAAAACTAGTGTCCATTCAGAGTTGCTAGTCCCACTAAGACAGGTAGCTATCTTAGAAACAAACAATTTAAAGTTACTTGTATTTTCGTTTATGAGAGATAGATGAGAGAGAAATAGAGAGTACCAACCTCAGTCTTTCGCTTGGATCCTTACTTCTTTCCTCTCTCCTTTGATAGAGCTTTCGCCACTCTTTTCTCACTTGTCCCACTTCAAAGAACACCTATAGAGTCAAAGCAAAAAAATACCATCAAAGCATAGAGATCTATAACCATAAACAATATAGGATCAGATGTATATTAACCATACAAATGCATACACAAATACAAGATTCAGAGATATACAAGTATATGGAGGAAAACTCAAATAACTTTATTGATCCAGCGCCATCCTCCTAGCATGAAAGCCCTCTTCACCTCATGAAAAGCTATATCACCCAACAATACAATGTTTCACAGAGAAACCAACAACACTTCCTTACAAAATACAAAATTCTAGCCTTTGGATCTCCGGGATGAGGGATCCATATATAGATATTTGTAGGTGGGTGAGTCAGCTTCTGGGATTTTGATTAGTGTCATTTCACTAATATTTCTTGGTTCCACTTGTAGATTTCATGATCTCTTACTCATCCCTGGGCGAATTCAGAGAGGCAAGTGTCAAATGGGTAGTTTCTAGAAGATTCTCTGGGTTTCCACCTAGCCAACTGCCTCTGTCATTTGTCTGCTCTCGCTCATCGCACCCTACAGAAGGGCTTTTCAGTATTCATCACACTTTTTACATGTAGAAAGTAAGATGCATCGCACCCTTAGCACTAAGCAGTCTGTATGGTCCAGTTTTGACCAGTTCTGAGTAGTTTTTCAGGGAGAACTTCTGGGAGATGATGTAATCAACTGACCTTATTCCTTTAGGGTATGAAACAGCACTTTTAGGGGCTTAGAAGCCCTTGGTTTATGGACATATGATATCAAGGTTGTAGTGCCCAAATATGTATATAACAACTATGCACATTAAGAGAAAACAAGAGGAAGCAGAGCAGGGAAAATTTTAAGAACCCCCCCTAAATTTATAAATATAATAAATGGGCGAATCTCCACGGTATATAGGAAAAATGGAAGGCGATTTTATCAATAATATAATATGTATATATAATTTTTTGGCGAATCTCTCACCAGGCATTGCGAATATTTACCTCAAATATAAAATCTTGTAAGATCTTGGCGAGTCTTTCACTAAATAATAAAACTTTGTAAAGTCCTAGTGAATCTTAGCATAGGCTACATGTTGGTTTAATTCCCCCCTTTAAATAGGCTACATTCCAAGTGAATACCATGGGTCAATACCATGTGCCATTTTGGTGAATACCATGGGTCAATACCATGTGCCATTTTTATTTTTATTAATTCTAATATTAGGGTTAGTAATGGTTTTCTGCATGGTATTAATAACAATCTAGTCCATGGTATTTGTCCCATAGTATTTTGGCCATAGGTTTCACCTAAATATAACCCATTTTTTGAGTGTTCGTAAATATAAGGTGACTTATGGAGTAAATATAAAAAAATGTTTTATTTGTTTACCATACCTCTCGTTTATTTATATTTTTATTAATTTACCATACCTCTTTTACAAATATGGTATTTGGCCCATAGGATTCACTTAAATAAAACCTCTTTCTTGAGCCTTCATAAATAGAACGAGGGTTATGGACTAAATATAAAAAGAGGTTTTATTTATTTACTATACCTCTAGTTTATTTATAATTTTATTTATTTACCATACCTTTTGAGTAAGTATAAAAAGGTGTTTTATTTATTTACCATACCTCCACTTTACTTATATTTTTATTTGTTTACACCCTTACATGTATATAAGGCGACTTATGGAGTAAACATAAAAAATGTTTTATTTATTTACCATACCTCTCATTTATTTATATTTTTATTAATTTACCATACCTCTTTTATAAATATGGTATTTGGCCCATATGATTCACTTAAATAAAACCTATTCTTAAAAATGGGCGAATGGAAGGTTGTAAGTCATAATTTCAAGGGCTAAATTTACCTTTTTTACCCTCTCCCTTAAAATAAGGTGGGCTATTTGAGGTGATTTGTAAAAATGTACTATGATACAAAATATTCGCCCACTAAAAATTTAAAACCCCTTAATTTCGCCAAAGGGCGAACATTCGCCCCTAAAATTATCCTTGAAGCAGAGAGAGCCTTAGCCATTTTCTACCCTAGATGCACTAGGAGGCATCCTAGGAATGAATGTCCATTGAATTCGATTGAAATCTGCTTATTCGATGAAGAAAACCACCCCACAGGCAAGTGCCCTTATCTACCTAGACTAAAAGTTGTATATCGAGGAGTTGAAGGGGTAACTGAATAACTCTGCTACATAAACCAAAGGAGACCTCGTAGGCCTAGGACATACCAACAAGGCATGCAAGGGCCATCCCATGCATATTACAACCCCAACCAGACCACATCCATTCCCTCTTGGGGACCACCTACTCATCCTTCCTGGTCTACACCTCCTCCTTGGTCCTTTTTACCTCAGTACCATTCCAAGCCAACCAACCAGTCATTTCAACCATATGCTCTACCACAACCTCAGTGGAATGCACTACCCTAGGGGTGGAGGCCCCCATACAACAATGTTCCATCTTTATTACTTTCACCACTTGCTCAAACACAAATTTTACACTCTGCTCCACCTAAACAAACCCAGATGCCTGCCCAGCCAAATCCAAACCTGAACAACAGACAGTCACAACTAGTATATAGTGGAGAGACATCCTATCTTACTTATGTTGTGGAAATTTAGGAAATCAACCTGAGATCTCAGAGAGTGCTCCCGGACAACCAACCTCTACCTCCACCTAGGGAGATTGAGGAAGAAAGAGAGGAAATCATACCTAAATTAAATCCACCACCCTTTCCTGAGAGATTAACCCAACCACCCCATACTACCCCAGAAGAGATTGAACTTCTAGGAGAATTGAAAAATCTATTTTTCAAAATTCCAATTCTCCACGCTACAAAATATGTGCCTATTTACAACGAGTTGATCAAGGAGAAGTGCTTCAAGCATCCAGGGAGGTGAAGAAGATATGCCCCTACCATTAATGTCATTAGACAACTGTTCGACTTAATGCTGGGGCAAGTAGTCTGTCCAAAGTATTTGGAGCCCTGTAGTAAATGTGCACATAAATGGCACCATTGTCCCACACACTTTGATTGATCTTGTGGCTACCATTAATGTGATGACCAAGGACACCATGCTCAACCTCCACCTCCAAGTTTCATTGATAAAGGGCACAATAGTCCTGCAACTTGCAAATTGTTCCACAATGACCCCTGAGGGGATTGTGGAGAATGTGATGGTCTCCATTGACTCTTTGGAATACCCTATAGATTTCCTAGTTCTCCAGCCTAAGGCCAAGCTTATTGGCTACCCTCTGATCCTTGGGAGGCTCTAGCTAGCCAATGTTGATGCTTACGTTAGGTGCCGGGCTAGAAATATGGCTATCAAGAATGGGCATATGTCCAAGCAGTTTAGTCCTATATCTTCATGCCCAACCATCTCTAGAACATGATTTACCTTTACGGCTGGAAGAGAAAGAAGATGAATTTTATTCCACCCAACTCTATACCTTGGAAACAACCATGGGATGGGGACAACCAGATGAAGATGATTTGATTGAACACATACTGCAAAGTCCAACTCCCAGTACATTGTCCTTAGAAGTAGTAGTAAAGGAAACCCATAATAACCATAAGATTGAACTATGCTTAGCTGATTCCAACCCTATCCATGTAAAAACCATAGAATTTGGCCCTGAGAGAACTTTGAAAATCAAACCATCTCTTTCTGTTCACCAAGAAGAAAAGTTGTGCAACATGCTACAGGAACACCTGGATGCCTTTTCTTGGAGTTACAAAGAAATGAAGGGAGTGCACCCCTCGGTGTGTACTCACCATATATATATCAAATAAGGTTGTAAACCAGTCTGGCAACCCCAAAGGAGGATGAATCCAACTCTCAAAGATATAGTCAAAGAATAATTGCAAAAGCTACTAGATGCAAGATTCATTTACCCTATCTCCGACAATGAGGGGGTCTCTCCTTTGGTGTTGGTTCCAAAGAAAAATGGTAAGTGGAGGATTTTTTTTGATTACAGAGAGTTAAACAAAGCCACAAAGAAGGACCATTTCCCTCTACCTTTCATTGACCAAGTGCTAGATGGCCTGGTAGGGAAAACGTTTTTCTCTTTCCTAGATGGATTCAGTGGGTACAATCAAATCCAGATCAGCCCAGAAGACCAGGATAAAACCACCTTCACTTTTCCTTGGGTACTTTCGCCTATAGGGTCCATCCTTTTGGCCCATGCAATGCTCCTACCACTTTCCAAAAAGCAATCCTACTTGTATCTTTGTTGAGTTAGTCCATGATGCAGTAGAGATTTATATGGATGATTTTACACCTTATGGATGTGATTTCTAGGAGGCTCTACCCAACTTAGGAAAGGTGCTAAACAAATGCACTGAAATGAACCTATCTCTTAGTCCCAAAAAATATGAGTTCTTGATGAATACAGGGACTATGCTAGGTCATTCAATATCCCAGAAAAGACTGTAGGTGGACCCAAACAAAATAGCTATCATCCAAAGGGTCCCACCTTCGCAAAAGTAGAGAGATGTCAGAAGTTTCCTAGGGTTAGCTGGATACTATCGAAGGTTTATAAAAGACTTCAACATGTTAGCTTCTCCTTTATTTAAGTTGTTGGCCAAAGACTCTGATTTTGTATGGTCAAAAAGCTATCAAGAGGCCTTGGACACCCTGAAGGACAAGTTAACCACTACACCATTTCTGTGAGGCCCAAATTGGGCCCTTCCTTTTCATATACATGTTGATGCCTCATAGAAAGCCATAGGAGCATATCTAGGCTAGATAAATGAAAAATTGCCTTATGCCATTTACTTTTTCAGTAAGAATTTGTCAAAGGCCAAACTGAACTACACAGTGACCGAAAAGGAGCTCCTGGCTATTGTGCATTCATTGAACAAATTTAGGCATTACATTATAGGTTATCAAACATTTGTACATACTGACCATGCTACAACCAAATATCTAATGAATAAACTTGATGTGAATGCCCAATTATTAGATGGCTACTTTTATTACAGCAGTTTGATCTAACCATTGTTGATAAGCCTGGCAAGGAAAATGTTGTTGCATATTTTTTGTCTAGATTAACTTTGCCTGTAGGTGAGGAAGAAATGGTTGATGATAAGTTACCGGATGAACACTTATTCACCATTTCAGTTCTCTCTCCATTGTTTGCTGATATAGAAAACTATTTGGTATCTACACAGTTCCCACCGAATTTTTCCTCCAAAGATAAAAGCAAGATTGTGAGGAAGAGCGCCCCATTCACTTGGATTGGGGGCAACCTCTTCAAACTAGGCCCAAATCAAATTCTGAGAACATGTGTCAGGGAGGAGGAAGTCTTTCACATTCTTCTAACCTGTCATGATGGGCCTTGTGGAGGTCACTTTATAGCAAAGAGGACATCATTCAAGGTGTTACAAGCTGGTTATTATCGGCCCACTCTTCATCAGGATGTGAAAAGGTATACTAGTTAGTGTGATTGGTGCCAAAGGATGGGAAGGCCTACTCCAAAGGATGAAATGCCTCTACAACCTCAAGTGACTTTTGATCCATTTGACAAGTGGGGCATGGATTTCATTGGACCTATTGACCCTCCTTCCAAGCAAAAGAAGTACATCATTATGTGCACTGACTATCTGACTAAGTGGGTTGAAACCAAGGCAATCAGGGCAACAACAAAGGAGAAGGTGGTTGTGTTCTTAAGGGAAAATGTCTTTTACAAATTTGGGTACCCTATAGAACTAGTCATTGATTAAGGTACCTAGTTTACATCCAACATGATTGAAGACTTGTTAAGCCAGCACAGGATCAGGCATAGGACCTCCACTCCCTATCACTCACAAGATAATGGGCAAGTGGAGGTGACCAACAGAGCACTGGAGAGCATTCTGATCAAAGTGGTTAGCAACAGTAGAAAAGATTGGATAGATAGACTAGTTATGGCCACTTGGGCCTATAATACAACCTAAAAGACCACTACTGGATTCACACCCTATGAGTTGGTTTGTAGGAAAAAGGCCCCGTTGTCCATTGAATTTGAGTACAATACATTGAGGATGGTAGCTCAACTAGATCTAGATCTCAGTATTGCACAAAAAGAGAGATTGCTCTAGTTGAATGGGTTAGAGGAGTTCAGAATGCAGGCCCTCCTACACACAAAGGTAACTCAAATTCAGAGGAAGATCTGGCATGACAAGAACATCAAGGACAAGCAATTTCAAGAAGGTGATTGGACTTTGTTATATGATTCCAGATATAAAGACTTTAAGGGCAAGCTAAGGAATCGATGCTTAGGGCCTTATGTCATAGAGAAATGTCATGATAATGGTTTAGTGGAGATCAAAACCATAGATGCAGAGGCCATTCCTTTACTTTTTAATGGGCACATATTGAAAGTTTACAAGATGCCATTATAAAAGCAAGAGTTCATTGATGGTATCAACAAAATAGTGATGGTGGTGGAGAAAATCTCAGCTTCGACCTCATCAAGTCACTACGAAAAATAAAAAGAAAAAGAAAAATAAGGGACTCGGGTGAAAACCTCCATGAGGTGACCCAATGGTGTCAAAAAAAAAAGAAAATAGAGAAATAAAAAGATCCTTGGGTGAAAACCTCTCTTGAGGCGCCCAGGGGAAGCAACTAGGATGAAAACCTCTTGGAGGCAGACTAGTTGTTTTTCAAAAAAATATATAAATAAGAAAAGAAAAAGAGAAAAGAGAAATTATGAAAATATTGTTTGCAGGCCAGCAGGAGGACGATCAAAGCAACAATGGGGAATCAAAAGGGACCTATTTAGTTCATATTTTTATTTCTCCATTCATTATCCTTCATCATTCCACCATTCCTTTCATTTTTTCACTCATTTGCCTTAGTTTGTGAGGGTGTTGTGTTTTCTACAGGATTCCCTGTAAACCTATAGGATCCCCTGAAAACCTACAGGATCATTACAGTGGCTTGGGGATCCTAAAGGAAGTAATCCTAGAGAAAGGAAATGACTTTCCCATGTCAAAGAAATAAATTCCTACATCACCATCTCATTACCATACCTCTCTCCACCTTGATCACCCCTGCATTCATAAAATAAAAAATAAAAAAATTTCAAAATATTTTACAGTTGTCAAGACAAAAACACAAAGAAATAGATGAAGACAGAGAGAAAGGGGACAACACCTAAAGGTTAATTTTTACCATTCCCAAAACCCTATACCTCCTCTCTACCCATTCTAATCATCCTCAGGTCCTAGCAGTAGAATATGATTAAATATGTTAAGGGAGAAGTAACTACAACAGATTATGTAGGAAATCCTATCACAATGCTATGAAACCAGCTCACAAAAAAGATAGAAAAGAGAGATCAACGCCTTAGAATTCAGCCTCATCGAGGGGAAACCTCCTTTACATTACACGAATGAGAAATTATTGGATGATACAAATGAAAAGACCTCCTTTCTATATATAGGAGTCTAAGGGGTCATAATATAATCAGAGCCGACATAACAATAATAATGTAAGGGCACAATAATAACAATAGTGGGCTTCTATGGGGCACAATAGTAATAATATGGGCACTACATGGGTACATCAATATAATAAGGGGGTTGTACTAATAACAATAAGGGGTTACACTAGTAGTACAGGGGCCTAACATGCCCCTCTCCTTCAAAAAGTGTTGTCCTCAACGCTTGAGTAGTTCTTGATGCTTCTGTATAAAATTCTTGTCCTCCCATGTGGAATCTTCAGTGGGTAAGTTCTTCCACTTGATGAGATACTCTAAAATTGATCGATTTCGTAGCTGTTAGGTTCTTGTTTCTGTGACTGCTCCAGGTTCCAATATGATTCTTCCTTCCTCTTCAATTTATAGCAATATTGTTTGAATTGGGATCTTTTGCAACTTTTGAATAAGTGGCCATACTTCTTCGTCCTTCTTCCATTCATCCCTTGCTTCGTTTATCCAATCTAGTTGGATAATAGAAATAGCACAAAACAATGCTTCCACATCCTCATCCTTGAAGAGTCTTCCCATTCTGTAAGTTCGCCATTTTTTAAGTGCATGTAGTATTGACAAAATTTCCTTCTCATAAATAGCTTGCTTGAGATGTAGAAGTAAAAATACCCAATCACCTACATCAAAACATTTTTCACTACGATGTTGATCCACCTGTTGTTTTGTTTGATTTTGCACCGAAGTGGCGTTATCCTTTAAAATTTGGAGAACTTGTTGTTGATGTTCAATGTGATATTTCACTTCTTGAACCTTTTTCTTCTTGATATGTCCTTCTATCTCTAGATTTTGAGGAGTGGTAATTTCTTCCAATCCTTTACAAGATATGGTCAGATTCATTTCTTGATGCTCGATGTGATCTTTCACTTCTTGAACATGTTTTCTATCTTGATAGTTTGAGGAGTGGTAATTTCAACCAATGAATTACAAGATATGGTTGGATTCATTTCTTCTTTCTCGATGTGATCTTTCACTTCTTGCACCTTTTCCTTCTTAATATGTCCTTCTATCTTGAGAGTTTGAGGAGTGGTAACTCTTGCCAATGCTTTACAAGATATGGTCTGATTCATTTCTTCTTTCTCTCGGGTGGGGTCCTAGCGTATATCTTCTTCTTTTGATGTTTCTTGATCCTTTTCTTCCTCCTCTTCATATTCTATGTAAAATAATTTCTTCTCAGCACACTTATGACCTTTAGTGCATTTGCTATCACAATTGTAACAAAGCCCTTTTTCTCTTTTTTCTTCCAATTGTTGTGGTGTAACCCTTGTAGGTTGTGGAAGGCTAGGAGAAAAAACACTTCCATCTTTATAGTTGTGAGGGCTATGCTTCCTGGTTTCCATAATTTTTCTTTCCACTCTGTCACAAATGCCTTTTACTCTTTCCAATTGTTGTGGTGTTGCTGTAAAGAAGGTGTTGCTCTTTGTATCCTCATAATGTGCTATCATTTCCTTCGTGAAAATTGACCATGTAACAAGTTGTTTATGAGAACAAAGCACTTCATACCATAAAAATTGATCCAGTTCTAAATATGAAGATGTAATACATACCTTTTGTAACAGTGGTACACCATGTACATCAAAATATTGCTCCATCTGAAGTATCCAATTTACCGGATCCATGCCATCAAACTTCCTCATCTTGCTTTTTCTTGATTTTAGGAGCTCGATCTTGAAATGACTGTAACTCTGTACTTTTGGATCTTTAAGTTTTGAAATTGCTACCTGTAGTAGCCCTCTATGTCCTCTTTCCAATGCCACCAGTCTGATCCAAATTGGATTCTTCAAGAAAGCGTTATGCATAATCTCCCAAGATGACTTGATTATAGACCTTTCTAGAAGAGAAAAATTGTATGAAGTGCCACGTGTCATTGTTTTGACCTTTGGCTCTGAAAAATATCTACAAGAAACTATAGTCCGTCCTCTTTCTATACCTTCTTACGAAATTTCAATCCGATGCTCAGAGAGAAAGTTATGATGATTTTCCCCAGGTCACCTGTTTGGAATGTAATTCAGGAGTCTGCAAAAAGACCAACTTCCTCAGATCATATCTCCACAAATATAGTGTGAAAATCTCTGGCATTCAGACCCGAGGTTCAGTATGATTTCTTCTCAAATGGATTTTTTTCTAGCTTCTGAAACGTCGCAGAAAAAAAAGTTATAGCAAAAATGCCACGATGACCTATTTGGAGCAGCGAAACCCTAAAATCCAAAGCTCTGATACCAAATGTTATGAAACCAGCTCACAAAAACATAGAAAATAGAGATCAACGCCTTAGAATTCAGCCTCTTTGAGGGGGAAACCTCCTTTACATTACACAAATGAAAAATTCTTCGATCAGAGCAAAAATGGGGAATCAAAAGGGACCTATTTAGCTCATATTTTTATTTCTCCATTCATTATCCTTCATCACGCCACCATTCCTTTCATTTTTTCACTCATTTGCCTCAGTTTGCAAGGGTGTTGTGTTTTCTACAGGATTCCCTGTAAACCTACAGGATCCCCTGAAAACCTACAGGATGATCCTATAGGAATTATAGTGGCTTGGGGATCCTAAAGGAAGTAATCCTAGAGAAAGGAAATGACTTTCACATGTCAAAGAAATAAATTCCTACATCACCATCTCATTACGATACCTCTCTCCACCTTGATCACCCTTGCATTCATATATAAAAAATAAAAAATAGTTTCAAAATATTTTACAGTTGTCGAGACAAAAACACAAAGAAACAGATGAAGACAGAGAGAAAGGGGACAACACCTAAAGGTTACTTTTTACCATTCACAAAACCCTAGACCTCCTCTCTGCCCATTCTAATCATCCTTAGCTCCCAGCAATAGAATATGATTAAATATGTTGAGGGAAAGTAGCTACAACACATTCTGTAGGAAATCCTATCACAACCTATCCCACAAAATAGAAATCATTGGTTGCAGCAAGTTTCAAGCATGGAAATCCAAAGGTAGAAGAAGCTCCTCCAGAGCCTAGCAGCAGTAGCATCATCATCATCATCAACACCAGGTACCTATACATCAAAGAAAATCATTAAAGGACAATAAAAAAAGAGGATAAATCGCTTGCAACCAACACACATCAAATACCTCATTTCTTTAACAACTACAACAAGGTATTGTTACCATAAGTAAGTATCTTGCTTCCACTCTCTCATTTGCATAATGTGATAAAAAGATGTAAAAATTGTGAACGAGTTGGTTTATAAGCGAAAGGTGGCCAGTTAACTTGGCCACCTTCATTCCGTCAATGAGGATAAAACAATTAGTCCTCACACACATGGCAACAGTCAAGTCAAAGGACAGGAGGATGAGGTCGAAAGAAGTTAAGACTACGGATTCCCGAAGTGGGAGTTGATTATGAGGTGAGGAGAATGATGATATGGTAGTGGGACCAATGATCCAAAAATAGATATTCGTACCTTGGCTGCCAACACACCACCTCACTCGAATAAACCATAAGAGGAAATAAATGTTGATCCCCATGCATAGATGCATTCAAATTCTCAAGGCCCACACTAGCAAGTTGCTCTAGGCCTCCAACAATCTACAAGAGAGGTAAATTTCATTTTTTTCCTGCGTAGGACCACCTATAGAATCATATAGGGAATCCTACAGGATCCCACAGGAATCCTTCAGGATACAGTTAGGCAATCTATAGGATTGGCAGTGAGAAATTTTAGAGGGAGAAAAATAGGGGTTGGCTACATCAAGCATTGTAAGGAGGTAGGCTCTACATTTCTTCCTAGTTTTCCAAGTGAAAGGAACAAAAAGATCCTATAGTTTGTTGAAATTGATTGTAGTAAAAGGGAATTGTATCCACAAAAATTTCAGTTCAATTTCCTCCTTCGTTAAAATTATGTATCATACATATATGATCCTCCATCCATCAGACAAAATGATAGGGGGGTTTAATAGAAGGGAGCCCATCAACACTGTGAGGATTCACCAACACCCTCCTATGCTAGAAATATTCACAAGGCATAATTGGATGGGTTTCTTTGAGAAATTAAGGGGGTATGATGATGAAGTAGCCAGAGATTTTGCTCTCTCCCTCATTACACTAACTAGGACCCATGCCACTGTTGTGGTGAGAGGCATCTCCATAGAGTTCACCCCTGAACTCATAAGCAGAATTACCACACTCCCCTTAGGAGTGCCTTGGAGAAAGGAAGACAAAGGAAATAGCCAAATTGCAAAGAAGAAATTCTTTTTAGAGGGAGAGGAGGCCATGGAAGACAAAAATGGAGTAAGAAGAGCAAGTCTACCATACCCCTACAATGAAATAAGCTACCACCTTATAAAATATATATCATGTGAAGGTAGGTATATTGTGGTATATGTATACCACTTTACACTTCTTGAAGAATTGAGGTTTGGAGCAGATACACCTCCTCACCACAGACTCAGCATACCCTACTTCCTTCCTTCAATCATTGATAGATATGAGCATGAAGGTGAAGGAAGGAAACTACCAACAGTTGGCCTATCATGGGTTAATTTGACTCATCATAGAAGATGCCCTCCACAACCTTAGAATTCCTATCACATGCGCAATTTTCAGAGACATGCAGATGAAAGATGATATAAAATCCCTCGAATATGACAAGAGCCCTATTGCCAGTGAAAGACATGAAGAAGAGACTAAAACAGATGAAGAAGATGCAGAGAGGGATGAAGAGGAAATAGATGAGAAAGAGAAGAGGAAGGAAATTGGTGAAGGAACAGAAGAAGATGCCAAGGAGGAAACTGATGAACAAGGTGAGGAACTAGAGAGAGAATAAGAGGAGAAAGACAAAGTTGAAAAGGGAAATGGAAAAGAGGAGGCAAAAGACAAGGAGGAGACACCCAGGGTGTCTCCAAAACCCACTAAGAAAGAGGAAGCAATTGCCCTCACTACCCTTAGCACCCCTATTAAACAAAAAGGCAAAAGACAGAGACAAACTCCTTTGTACTTTAGAACAAGAATAAGGCAGGGAAAACCTCAAACTCCCACCAAGGTCCCTATTGTTATTGAAGAATCACCTAAACAGCAAGAGAAGATGGCCCCTCTTATAAAAATTCAAGGAGAAGGATCCTCAGGACAAACCACCCTTAAGTCTCCTATCACTTATGTGAGGACGCCTGTGACTAGATCTACCTCATCCAAGGGAAAAGACATCCTACAGGATACACGACAAGACCTATAGGAAGTAGAGGAAATCCTATAGGAAACTCTGCTAAACCTATAGGAAACTCAAAAATTGGATAAGGAAGGGAGTATGCAGCAAGAAGCAAAGAAGGAGGATCCAGATTTAAGGGAACCTAGTCCTCAACCTAACCTTGACTCCTACTATAGATTTATTGAAGGGGGTAGGGTCATTCCACAAAAATTTTCCATCCCATTATTATTTGATCTTCATAAAGAAAAAGCAAGAACACCTAGATGGATGTAGATTGCCAAGTCCAAGGGAGTGGAGGACATAGGTCTGTTATAGCACCATTTACCACTCTTGGTAGATTTGATGCTCTAATTATGGCTAGGGCAACCCTTCCTTCCAGACTTGGTCCAAAATATACAAAACAATGTTTTGTTCCCTCTACGCTACTTTTCCCCATGATAAAAGCGTGTACACGCAGGTCAGCATATATCAAACCTGCGTACATATGTTAAAATGCTTAAAAAAATTAAATTTCCTTAATTTCGGGTGGAGTTCACGGGTTTTACCTGTTACTCACCTCCTATTGCCCGTGGCCCAACTATTTTTGAACTGAAAAAACTAATTTGGAGAAGTATAAATAAACCACCATGGGAATGCCTTAAGGGAGAAGAGAGGAGATATTGATACTATAGTGAGATTATCCCTGATCGAGTCTGAAGAATCCATGTGCCTCTTGCACTCCCCAAAGCTTCAGGAAACCCTTATTTCCTTGATTATAGATATCCCCTATCTTGCTTGAGATATCCTTGTATTGGTGATGGAGCAAGATTGCTGAAGGCTGGGAAAGGATGGATCTGGAGGAGGGTTCTGCTTGGAGCCGGAGAAGGACTCAGGTTGTATTTCTCCACTTTACTTTTAGCTTACTTCAATAAAAGGAATGATGTTCTATTTCTGATATTAAATGTGTTTATGCATCAAATTATGTTGTAATTCATTTTATCTTATATTAATGTATAATTAGTCGTTCATTTATATGATTTAAAGTTAATATCATGAACATGCTTTATGTTTCTACTGTCGTGTATGTTCCATTTGAATAATTTTCAGGTTTCAAGAACATCAGGAGAAGCTAAGGGTTTTCACCCTGCGGGATGCACCCAAACAAAGGACATCTGGGTAAGGACACTCCTACACGATTTAGTAGAATAAGCATTTTTGTTGATTTCCTGAGCATTTCTTGTTGTGGTTTTCCCTTTGCTCTGTTGGGGTTCTCAACCCAAAGCCCTAGGGTGGTTTCACCCGCAATAGAATTGGTGACTCCACTGGGGATAACAATCTTGTTATTCTTGGTTTGGGTTGTTTGTTCTCAATCAAGGTTCAGTTTCTTGATTGCTTGCTTTTACAATATTGTTTTGTCCATTAGTATCCCAGGCATTAAGTTTGATCTTCTTGATCAGACCTTGATTTTTTTTTTTCCAAATAAAGCTTTTTATACACTGTTTTCTTTGACTACAGTAGCGTATACAAACAGGTTTCTTTAAAGTAGACTCACATATATGCGAGTTTCCTGTTATAGAAACACATGTCCATGCTTCTATGTCTTTACACAATCGCATATACAATTTTTTGGATTGATTTTTCGAATCTTTCTTCCCAGTTATGTCTTCTACCTGGTGGTTTATGCTGTTGTATGGTCATCTGTTGTCTGGAGAACTCATTTTTCCTGCAAGCTTTCTTTTTCAAAATATCCTTCTCACTGAAAAGATTTTGCCTAGGATTACTTCTTAAGCAAGTTTGTAGTTTGTATCTTGGGTTCAAGGCTTCGTTCTGAAGTTCTTGGTTGTTCTAGTCTTCCAGAATAGAAAATTATTTTCAATTTCGTTTCCAACCTGGATTTCAAGTCCCTTGCTTTGCTTCCCCTTGTTTGGTGGCCTTGTTTCTTTTATTTCTTTTTGAGAGTCTTTTTGACAAGTTTGAAAGTATTTCTTTCTTGACCTTTTTGTCAGTTTGTCGAAATATTTTGCTGCTACTTGGGTCAGTTTGTACAAGTTCATAGTATTTCTTATTCAAGTTTTATTCATTTTTTGGTTTACAGCTTGCAATATTGAAAGACTCCTTGTGCCTATTTATTGATCTTTCGAGTTTTAGTAGTACTTTTGTGACCTCAAAAAGTTGTTTTGTTCCCTTTAAAAGAAAAATCTCAAAAAACTTTGCTTTTGTTTTTCTTTTTCCAAGTTTTTGGTTTTTGGTTTCTTTTGTTTTAGTGTTGAAAAGCGAATTGAGATCTTTTGCGATTTGTTCTGCTTGCTTTGAAGAGAGATTTGTGTTCAAATTTTTTCCCTCTTCATTTTAAGTTGGCTTATTGTCTCTATAAAGAGTTGCATTTGCTTATGAGTGTTGTTTAGGATCTTGCATCATCATTGTAATTTGCATTAGGTTAGTTTGCATTTTAAGGCATTCTTAGTCTTTTTAGTTTTTGGGTGTGTGTGGATTGTTTCAGAAAAGAAAAGAAAAATATTTTTCTTATATATAAGTTTTCGTAGAACCCAAGTAGAGATCACTCTTCATCGAAGAAAATGACTGCATTCATATAGTTAGTTTTCTATTGATTTCTTTTGCATCATAAAAACATCATCAGTTTCACTCTCGTAATTCCCCCTGACTTAAAGAACAGCTATATAAAATCAAGCGATTAATAAAATGAACTAGAACTTTTATTGTTGTCATTAAACAAACACCAACAAGTTTAGGTTCATTAGGGCCTTGGATTAGGTGAGTGGAGAGTTAACTCTCCAAGGCTGCTCAAATTACAAAATGTAGAAGTTGAATAAAGAGCAAAACCCAATATCATTAGAAAGGCCGGGAAAGCTCCATGAATGGGAGTTAATCACGAGGGAGAGTGAAGACAAGTAAGAGAGATACCCCCTCTCCAATTTGTTGGATCTCACCTCACAACTATTTCAGTTAGATTTTGATACGAGTTGGTATCCATAGTTGCCTTTCCTTGGGATCATATAGGTGGTTGCAGAGGGGAATCCCATGGCACCTGAGACTAACATTGCATCATGTTCAACAATACTTATGGAGGGTACTCCTGCAAAGCTTGGATGCTTGCACCAGAAAAGGCTATTGTCTGGAGGTCAGCGAAACTGCATCTGATACCTTCACTAGTAGGCCTGGGGCATAATTACCCCAGTCTATTTTTGGCAGGCCCTTGATTTTGGCTTTCTTGTATTTTGGTGTCCGGTACTAATCACCCGGAATGGAAATACTTGAAAGTTGTTTGATTACATGTATATTTAGGGACTTTTATAGAGTGCTCTTTGCTCCTAGTTGCCCTAGATTTACAACTTTTTCGAGTCTTTAAGTAGATTTCTTAAAAATAATTCAAAGTGGCTAATCAACCAACTCATTGGTCTAGGAGACTTTGTGGGCTATCACCTATGAGTCCTGAGCCTTCTCCTAGAAGGTGTAGGAGCAATATTTCCATTGTTTTTCAACCAGTGGCATCAGGCACATCAGAGATTGATCCTCCGGTTGGAGTCATTAATTCACAAGATAGACCTGGTACAAGTAAAGAGTTAGATAGGAACACTCCAGTTCTTTCTTGAGTCCTCTTCCAGTCGAAAGATAATATCGAGGTCGAAGATATTTTAGAGTCTATTGTAGCTCCTAATTCTCCTCTTCCTCCTGATCATCCAGACATTTTATTATACGTTGGAACTCCGACCAATAGGCCTTCGAGCCCAGGTTTACATCAATCTATTCCTTCGATGACCACTGCTGGAAGCATGGCATCCATGACAAGTGCTACGAGTATGCAGACTCCTGTATCTGTACAAGGAGGAGGAACAATTTATATACCTTATGTTACTCCTAGCACTGTTATATTTGGTTCTACTTCCATTCCATCATCGAGTAGAAGTTCTCAATATGTTACCCCTAGCATCGGCTTTTTCCCTTTTGGAATCCCGACCAATGTGATTCCTTCGATTCCATTGAGTATTCCATCAGCTGCCTCCACATCCATGGCAAGTGGATCAGCTTCTTTTTAGGGTTTCCCGTTTAGGGGTGGTCATATACCACATTCCAACCCAACTGTGGGATCCATGCCTTTTTCCTTTTCAGGTCAAGGTTATAATCCATTTCAAAGTTGGACAAACCCTGCAGTTAGTGGGTTAGGAGCTGGGAATCAATATTATTTTGGCCAACAGGGGAATATGTCGTATTCTTCTATCAATTCTTTTCAAAACTTTTCTCCCTATGCTAATGCATGGAATCCTTATCAGGGGCTTTCTGCTCCTTTTAACACTTCTTTAGGGGGTAACTTTACTAGTTACGGAGGATTTTCAGCAGGAGTTGGTAAAAATTCAAATTTTGCTGGACCACAAGGGGCTCCTTATGGTTCAGTTGGGTCTACGAATTACTTCAGGCAACCTGGTGCCTTCACAAATCCAGGTCATTCTTTTTAGAACATTGGGAGTTCCACCCACACCGGGTGGAATCCTCAGGGTCCGCCATGACTCCCTTTTCTGGCAACATTAAAATTTCCAGATCTCACTAAATTGACTAATGATCCGATTCGGTATAACCCAGTTTTGCCTCCGGTGCCAACCAAACTTCCCTCTGATATCCCAAAATTCGAGGGGAGGACTGGTGAAGATCCAGGTGACCATGTAACCACCTTCCACTTATGGTGTTCATCCAACTCCTTTATAGAAGATTCAATTAGGTTGAGATCATTTCAACGTACCCTAACTGGAAATGCAACTAAGTGCAACATAGAGCTGCCAGGGGGAACCTTCACTTGTTTCAGTGATTTGGCTACTATCTTTTTGAACCATTTTCAATTGTCTGTCCGATATGATGCCAGAACTGAGATTTTGGCTAATTTCTAACAAGATAAGGAAACTCACATTTCAGATCATATCTAGGAATGTAGGAGAAGGAAGAGGCTCATCAAAGTCGATATCCCACAAGAATTCCTTCTCGAATGGTTTCTTAAATCATTACAACCTGAGATCTCTAAGGACGTGTCCCTCTCCGGTGTTTTCACTGAAGAGCAAGCTATTTTCAAGGCCCAGTAGCTAGAACTAATCTATTCTTAATATGGGGTTCTTAAAAAAATTCTACCTAATGCTCCTAGATCCAAGGTGGATATAGTCAAACCGAAGCCAGGTCCCCATGCCGATGGGCTAGTCGGAACAATTGATGTAAACACAATTAACCTGCCAAATCAATTGCAGCAGTTGTCTTTACAAATTGCTTCCTCTATGCAGCCATCACCATCCACATCTACACCTTCTCAACCTACATCTATAAATGTCGTCCAAAATTCTAACACCAAAGGAAATCAACAATCCGATGGAAAGAAGAAAGGATGAGGCAGGAAGAAGAAACATGATAGGAAGATCAATGCAAACAAACCCGATGATGATGATGGAAAGGGTAAGAAAGAGTCGAAGAAAAAGGTAAAATTTCCATGCAAATTATGCAATGGGGATCATTTGACTCATCTCTGCCCTAAGATCGAAGACGCTCATTGCTTATTAGTGCAATAGGGGTCTTCTAGCTCCCAGGTTGTTCTCACTAACCCTTTTCTCCAAGGGCAACAATTACTTGCTAGCATAAATTCTAATGTTGGGACCCCTGCAGGGGGCAACCAAGAAGGGGACAATTCATCAAATGTCTATATGATTAGCTCACATATCGACGTCTCTACGCGATCGCACTATTACGGTGGATCAGAATCATCTAAAGCTAATTTTGCTTTCGATGCCTCAGAGCCGCTCCATATTGAGAGGCCCTCTATTGAGTCTATACCTCAGATGCCGAAAGGCTCTGCAAAGTGCTCGACCATTAACCCTAATGCTAGGGTAGCTACTCGATTGTAGAAGATCTGGCTCAGAGTCCTTGTGCTATGTCAGCATTAGAGGTACTCCAATCGTGCCCTGCTCAGAGGAGTGCTTTGCTCTCAGCAATCAGAGCAGTAGATCCAAAAAATTATCTTGTGCTCATTTTTGATATGTCAAACATCAAAAAGAGACTTCCCCATTATATGGATTTCTAGATAAAGTCCACATATCAAAAGACTAACATCTTTCGAACAATTATAGATGAGGGAGATTCCACATGTGTGATGTCCATGTCATGTTGGAAGGCCATTAGATCACCTCAAGTTGTTGATTCACCGAATCTATTGACGACATTTGATGGGCATTCTCGTAGGCCGAACGAGATTATTCTAGACTTTCCCATTTGTGCTGAGGGAAAGGTGGTAAATATTGAGGTATAAATTATCAATGCGAACTTGAATTACAACCTCCTATTAGGGAGAAATTGGATTTAAGAGATGGATGCCATAGTTTCATCATTATTTTGCATCCTTTATTTTCCTCATGAGGGAAGGATTGTAAGAGTTGATCCGATGGATTATCTCCGAGTGATTCTCATGCATCCTCTAACTCTACTGTTCCGTCAGTGGAAAATCCCAGACAACCTATTGAGAATTTAGGAGTTGGGATGTACTCTTCTTTAATGGGTAGTTTTGATCTCCTTGCTCCTTTAGCTAGAATCAACGCTATTTCATCCTCTATGGGACCTTCTCGAAGAGAGTTATTTCAAACTCATTATTTTTTGGACTCTTGGCCTTTACCCTCATTTACCACCACATTAGATGGAGGGCAGGTAGGTGGAATGGCATGTCCTATGTCTATAGTGGAAATTTCTTATTAGTCTATTGTTAACTCTGGAGACTCCCATCCTACTCCTTTCTCACCAGAGGAGTTAGATGGAGATGTGCCTCCAGCCTGGACCCTTGATTCAACTTCAGCTCAAGATTGCTTAGATACGGTCTTAGCATCTGAGGAAGAAATTCTAGAAGCAATGATTTTTGTTAATAGACCATGGGATAATTTACATCATCGTTCATATTTCCTCCCTCATTTGCTAGAAATTGGGTCAAGTTTGTCGAGTCTGTCTACTAGTGATGTTCATAAAATTTTAAACCCTTTGGCCCCAAGACAGTTTTTTGCCAAAGGTAACATGTCTATTATCTCACGAATTGTACCTGTGAACATCTCTAGGAATCCTAACATAATCGAAAATGTCTTCATCAGAGCTAACTGTTCCCCTAATTAAATTCAAATTTACACCAATCTCTCAAACAGTTTCATGATGTGTTCGCTTGGTCTTATGAGGAAATTCTTGGAATAGATCCATCTATAGTCTAGCATGATATCAAGACATACGAAAATGTTAAAGCTATTCGTCAAAAACTTCGACTGGCTAATGCTAGAAAAACAACAGCTATTAAAGCTGAAGTTGAAAAGATGTTTAAGGTGGAATTTATATACCCCGTTACTCTCACTGAGTGGGTCTCTAATCCAATCCCCATAGATAAAAAGAAACAAATGATCTGAGCATGTATTGAATTTAGGAACCTAAATAAGGCCTTTCCGAAAGACAATTACCCCATGCCCTTTATTGATCAAATTATTGATGAATGAGCAAGTAATGAAATTTTTTCGTTCATGGATGGATTCTCTAGTTACAGTCAAATTACTATTCATCTAGAAGATCAGCACAAGACAACCTTTATTTGTCCTTAAGGTATGTCTGCATACAAAAAGATGCCTTTTGGACTTAAAAATGTTGAAGCCACTTTTCAGCAGGCCATGTCTTATGCTTTTCATGACATCAAACAAGTTATCGAAGCATATCTGGATGATTTAGCTGCTCGTTCTTGAAAGAGAATTGATCATCTTAAATACATTCGGTTGATATTTGAACAGTGTCATTTTTATAAAATCTGGTTGAATCCAAATAAGTGTGTTTTCATCATCACATCTGGTTGGTTGTTAGGATTCATCGTATCAACATAGGTGATTCGTGTTGATCCCTTCAAGGTTGAGGAAATACTTCAATTTCCTCTCCCGTCTTCCATTTGTCAACTTCAAAGTCTCTAAGGAAAGGAAAATTTCTTGAGGAGATTCATTGCAAATTATGCTGAGATTACAAAAGGATTTATGCATTTGCTTAAGAAAGGAGTCCCATTTTTATGGGATGATTTCACACAATCATCTTTTGATGCTTTGGAAAAAACATTAAATTTTGCCCCATTATTGAGTCCACCCGATTATAGGAGAGACTTCCTTTTGTATCTCATTGCAACATAATCAACCATTGGTATGGTTCTGGTTCAGAAAGATGATGCTTTCTATGAGCATGTAATCTACTACCTAAGTCGAGGCTTGGTAGGTCCTGAACTACGCTATTCTCCCATCGATAAATTGGCTTTGGTAGCTATCCATGCTATCCAGCGGCTTTGGCATTACATTTTTCTTCGAAAAACGTTCGTCTTAGCATTCGTCAATCCATTTCAGTTTTTCCTCAGTAAGCAAGTGATTGGGGTAAATATAATAGATGGATTGTCATTTTGCAAGAATTCGATCTTGAATTCATGTCAGCTAAATCTAAGAAATCTTTAGTATTTGCAAAGTTGATATTAGAGCTGCCTTGTCAGGAAGAAATTATTCACAAGGAAATTTTTCCTGACAAACATTTATCTCTCGTTTCTTCACAATATCCTTGGTATGGGGATATCATTATATATCTCCACACTTCAAAATTTTCACCCGCTTTCTCCAAAGATGAGGGTAGAAAGTTCCGTCACCTCGCTCAGAATTATGCTATTATAGATGACACGTTATATCATCGGGGGATTGATTCAATCCTTAGGCGTTGTTTGACTTTGGAAGAAACTAAGTTAGTTCTTAATGATTGCCACAATGGAGCTTATGGCAGTCATCTATCAGGGCTTGCAACAACCCAAAAAATTTTGCGAGTAGGCTACTTTTGGCCTTTGATTTTCAAAGATTGTATTGAAGCGGTCAAAATATACCATCCTTGTCAAGTCCATACTCGGAAAATGCATGCGCATCTAGCTCTGCTTTTCCCTGTTATCACTGCCGGTCCTTTCACGAAGTGGGGCATTGATTTTACTACTTGTAATCCGCCTTCAACATGGAATCACAAGTACATAATTATAGTCGTAGACTACTTTACAAAGTTGGCTAAGGCCATGCCTACTTTAAAAAATGACAGTGAAACAACAACCTTTTTTCTCTTCAATTAGGTTATTTCACAATTTGGTATCCCTAAAGAGATTGTCACTGACCATGGCAATCATTTCCAAAAACAACCGATGTCCGAATTGGCTCTTAATTTGGGTTTCTAGTAGGAGCATTCATCTCCATATTATTCTCAGGCCAATGGGCAGGTTGAAGCTATGAACAAGTCCCTTAAAATCATCCTGCAAAGGACGATTGACAAATCTTGATCCAATTGGCACATCATGTTGTATTCGACACTTTGGGCATACCGAACGTCAGTTAAGACTGCCACTGGTTTTACTCCTTTTCAACTAGTTTACGGGTTGGAATCTATCTTTCCTATTGAATGTGAAATTCCTTCTCTTAAGCTAGATGTTGAACTTCTTCCAAAGACTTTTAGTCTCGAGGAACACCTTGTTCATTTGTAGCATCTTGATGAGCAGCATCGAGATGCCTCCATAATAAATGAAGCCCACAAAAAGAGGGTAAAAACTCAATACGATAAAGTTGTCCGCCCTCGAAATTTTTTTGAAAGTGACCTTGTTGTGGTCTAAGATCAAGACAAAGATGCCTTGGGGGTAGGCACGTTTAAATCTATGTGGTACAATCCCTTTATAGTCCAGCGTGTTTTGAAAATGGGGGCTTATGAATTAATTGACTTTGAAAGAAACAAGTTGGCAGAGCCTAGAAATGGGCTCTACCTTAAGAAGTACTTTTCTTAGGCTTCGGTCGAGCACTTACTTGTTTGTATACATTGTATGTTTGTACATATCTATCTAGCGGTTTTAGTGATGTTGATATTTTTTATCTTCTTTGGCAGGTATTGATGGACGATTCAGTATATCTAGGATTCACCAATGGTGCAAGTAGGCATACCTGGAACCTTGCTTTTGTGGCTTGGGTGATTTATTATCCATTTGGCCAGTTGATGGTTTCGAGAGGAGTATGTATCGGTCCTACTTCGAATAATATTTCCGAATATACTGTTGTTATTAATTTTCTATCGGAAGCAATATCTCTTTGTATTGATTCGTTAATGGTTTTTTTAGACTCAGAACTGGAGGTATCTTAGCTAAATAACACTTATCAGGTATGAGATCCCTATTTGTATCAACAATTTTTTAGAGTGAGATTGTTGCAACGATCATTTGTTTATATCACATATGTCCACATTCCACGATCAGAAAATTCATTAGCAAATTCTATTGCTAATCAAGCATTAGATTGGAATATAAATCATTCATCAAACTAAAAAACATCAAAAATAATCAGAACGTCATTTGAATATCTCATAAAATTGCCTATATATAGATAGAGTGTTTGTGTCCAAAATAATATACAAAAAATTGGGACAAAATGCCCAACAAAATTTGGGCTTATGCCCATCATCATGTCCAATCATAAAAATATCTAATCATCTATCTAGCTGGCTCAGGATGAGTAGCCAGAAAATAAACAACGACATTGGCTACATGCCAGAATAGCCGCACCCAGTCCCGTGGTAATCCTACCACGTGACGCTGCATCTCCTCGGGTAGATCCTCTATGGCTATCATGGGTACTTGGTGAGTCAGCCTCACCAAGTTCCTCTAAAATGCATGGAGAACTCTCTCTGTCTCAGCTGTAACCCCTTTGACATCTCTTCTGCGATGCCTATGTCTGGGAAATCTGTAAGGTCTCACTGGTCCCACATCTGAAACATCATCAACATATTTTGTAAATGTCTTGTCTCATCAAAAATATTTTTAAGTTCATTAAAAAATCAAAAAAATTAAAAAATTAAAAAATTGTTACCTATGGCACCCTATGTTGCATTCAGTGGTAACACTAAATATGGATCTCCTTGGAAATTCATCCCAACATAGGGGTAGTTATTGACTTCGATGACCTATTCATCCCACCATGTGAAAAACTCATCATCAAAAGTCATCCTGGGCACATCACCACCCCCAAGGCATTTCATCAGGTCGGCCCATACCCATTTGTGGATCTTTATGGCTGCTAATAGTCGATAATACCCTGGGTCAAAGCCGAGGTACTTTCTCAAAGAAGAATGAGCATAAGATTGTGCCATATCCAAAATTTTGTGTCTGACCCTTATGAATGGAGGTCAATTGGTTCTTCATATTTTTCAATAGAGGTGTGCACCAATCAAATGTTGTGTTGAGACGCTCCACTGCTAGGCTTATAGATACTCACGAGGTCTAATGTAAAGCGACAGAGCCATTTACCATGGCAATGGTAAATAGTAAAATCTTCAAGGACAGGCTCTCTACATGTTTGATTGGAATCTGAATTCCAATTTTTTCAGGATGAACAGGACAGTATATGTGAACATAGTCTTCTACAGTAAGATTACCCCTCGTCCTGCCAGTCAAATGCACCACCTCTCCCCTTCTAGAAAGACAGGTAATAAAGTATATATCTTCGATCTCGATCCTTAGGGGCATCTAATCGATCATGAATGCATCATCCTCTACACTCCAGTAATGAATCAAAATCTCAAGAAATCGTGTGTTAGCTTTCATATTTGGCATCTTAAATTTTTTTAGCAAACCACAACCTCTTAAAGCATCCAAAGCATTTTGGTCCTCCATTACTTGATTATCTATAGCACTACGTTCCCTTTCTCACCAGGTGACGATCATCCTGCCCAAAAAAAATGTTTCAAACCATTAGATTTATGTTTTAAAGTTTTTACTCACACACACATGGGTTTCCTTTTGACACAGTCGCGTGTAGGGCCCTCATATACACGGGTTACCTATATTCAACCCACGTGTACGGAGAGTTGAAATTTTTGACATATTTTCCTACAGTCAAAACTTGAAAAAAGCATTTAAAAAGTATCAAAAATAATTACAAGTAGGATATAATGGTTACCTAGAAGTTTTGGAGTGATTTGAATGGTTCAATTGGCTGGAGGAAGCTTGTTTGGGTTTATCTCCAGAGCTTCTTGCTCAAAACACAAATGACAAAACTGTGAGTCCAAACGTCCTTATATAAGTTGAAAAATAAAATTTATTTTTTCAAAGATTGATTTTTGTCTTATGGATTTTTTGACCTTGTGGCTTGCAATGTCAAGAATGGGTTGTCTTCTCATGAAATTTTGGGTACTTCTTTGGGACATCATTTTGGTCCCATGACCGCAGACCCATCATGGTAGGTATCGTTTTCTTACTGGCATATAGGTTAGAGAATACCACTTTCTGCTGCATTTTACGTACTAGCCTCCACACTGTGATACATTAGCCATAGGGTCAACCCCATTGTATCTTGGTTTGTAAACCATTTTAACTCGCAGACTTTAAAAAATATGATGCGATGGTAGAGCCAACCTTTACATGGGCATCTTAGTTAGATCCTAGCTGACATTGGCTGCCCATGCCGCTATATTGAGTAGGCTCGAGAGTCCTCTTTATTCCCTCCATGTCTTATGCGTTGAAGACTCATTATCATTCTTCTGCACTACTTTATGGCCTTATACCCTAGAGACTCCTTTGTGTTGAGTTGTACTGATGCATTGCATATTGACTACTTGCACCTTTTGGCCTTGAGCTGGCTTCACTTGGACTCGTGTTTAAGCCACTTATCGACCATGTATTATGCAAAATCAACCTTGCAATCACTTAGCCTCTACAACTTGACACACCCTTATACCCGTGGAAAGAACATCCCTTTGAGTGTCCTTGACTAGTTTCACCACCTTGCATTGAGCATAGGAATGTTCCCCTCCCAGGAACTAGAGCATCTAATTTTTTGACACTCGTTCTTTCCACTGTACTATAGCATTCTTTTATTCTTTTTCAAGCTTCATATAAAATAAAAAGACAAAAAAATTATATATTCCAAAAAAGAGTGGGAACAGGACATTATTTCCATATTTTGATGGTAGCTAGAGTTAGTTATGTCACCCTTGAACAAAGCTCTCAAAAGAAAGCCTTTCCTCCATTGGGGTGGGCTTTAGTTTGACTTAGGAGAGCCTTAACCTTGTTATCAAGTTAGTCCTCCTCCGATTGGTTACCTCTTCCAATCGTGTGGAGAGTTTTCTTATGCCTCCTGCATGAGAAATTTATACAAAGTTATCATATGCTGCCATGTAGTCACAGTTCAGTCGTGCTTTTCTTCAAGGGAAGTAAACCTGAGTCAGCCTCTCTGTGGTGTCCCTTGACCTATTTTTCAGTTGGCCATCCCTGGTTGTGAGTGTCATGTTCATTATCACATCAATTTTATTGGTCCTTTGCTCATGCCAGTTTGAGAAGGCCTCCATTGACTTCTTGTTGGAGGGTCTTATCCTTATCAACTATGAAAAATTGCTCTAAGGGTAGATCTAGAGCCACACCCTAGCCCTATTTTCATTATTAATAGGTCACATTGTGCTCAACATTGATCAATATCATGGGTCTTTGATTGGGTGGTTTCCCTTGTCTTCGACATCAACTTTTATTATCACACATTGGGATTCGTGTAGTGCCTTGGTTTCCATTTGACCCTATTGGTGGATTCCTTACCTCTGTGTCAGCTTTCATTATTGGTTGGTTCAAAGGGTTCCTATCGTGCACTAGCCACATTTTTTGTATGCCGGAAACGTGCTTTGGTTGAGTTACTACATCTTTGTTCATTCGATTCCTTCCACATTATTGGCCTATGGGTTACACTCGCACTAGATTGATGAAGGATTCCTTAATGCCTTCCTTCTCGCGGATCTTTTCCCATTCACTTCAGCTCATTGCTGTAGGAAGGGGATCTAGAGTCCATTTGGTAGTACCTTAGGGTTTGCAATCATCAATGGCAGATTCCTTCACTATCAACAGTGGGAAAACATCATTGCCTCCAGATTGATATATTCTTTCAAGTGTTCGACTATAACTCATTTATTCACCCTTGTTAGATTGTATTGGGTACCTTGACTCTTATCATCATTATCGGTGAGTAGTCTCGCGTTTGTTAACAGTATACATCAATCACTGGTAATCAAATGATTTCTCACATGGTCGACTTTAGATCATTCATTCCCATTGTGTAGAAATGTACCACGATGGTCGGTGAATACCTCAGGTTTTCATTAGCATGTCCTAGTTCACTTGTTAGTTGCTCCTGTTTCTGCTAGTTGATACCATCCACATTATATGTTGCAATTCCTTACAACGACATCTTATATGCTGGCACCTGAGTTGCAGTGTAGTACCATTTATTCCATCATGTTCACTTGGTACTATTTGGATCAGTTTCTTGACTTCAATGATCAGCTTCATACTTCAACATCATTTATCAGCTCTTTATATGTGATATTTAGACATGTACTTTCTTGATTATGATCAGATGATCCATTATGTATTTTCAGTTCCTTTATACTTATATGCATATTGGATCCACTTTTGTACTTGACATGCAGACATGATTTACTATTTCTGAGCATGGGTATGCCCACCTCAAACAACAGTTTCTTTTTGATCTCTTTTGCTGGCTTGGCAAGTTGAATTCTGGTGAACTCCTCCTCGGTCTCGGCATGATTCCTTCCATACACTTAATACATTTCGGCCATCATGTACCCCTTCTGACCTCATATATTAGGGGGCATCTGTTATAGCACCATTTACCACTCTTGGTAGATCTGATGCTCTGATTATGGCCTAGGGCAACCCTTCCTTCCAGCCTTGGTCCAAAATCTAAAAAATAGTGTCTTATTCCCTATATGCTACTTTAGCTTGTGAGAAAAGCATGTACACGTGGGTCAACATATATCCAACTCATGTACATATGTTAAAACACTTTAAAAAAATAATTTTCCTTAATTTCGCGTGGAGTTCACGAGTTTTACCTCTTACTCACCTCCTATTTCCCATGGCCCAACTATTTCCGAACTGAAAAAAAACTAATTTGGAGAAGTATAAATAAACCTCCATGGGAAGGCCTTAAGGGAGAAGAGAGGAGATATTGATACTATAGCGAGATTATCCCTCATCAATTCTGAAGAATCCATGTGCCTCCTGCACTCCCTAAAGCTTCAGGAAACCCTTGTTTCCTTCATTATAGATATCCCGCATCTTGCTTGAGATATCCTTGTATTGGTGATGGAGGAAGATTGCTGAAGGCCGGGAAAGGATGGATCCAGAGGACAGTTACGCTTGGAGCAGGAGAAGGACTCATGTTGTATTTCTCCACTTTACATGTAGCTTACTTCAATAAAAGGAATGATGTTCTATTTCAAACATTAAATGCATTTATCCATCAAATTATGTTGTAATTCATTTATGAATCTTATATTGATGTATAATTAGTCATTTGTTTATATGATTTAAAGTTAATATCATGAACATGATTTATGTTTCTGCTATCATGTATGTTTCATTTGAATAAATTTTAGGTTTCAAGAACATCGGAAGAAGCTGAGGGTTTGCACCTTGCGGGATCTACCCAAACGAAGGACATTCGGGTAAGGACAGTCCTACACAATTTACTAGAATAATAATTTTTGTTGATTTCCTAAGCATTTCTTGTTGTGGTTTTCCCTATGCTCTGTTGGGGTTATCAACCCAAATCCCTAGGGTGGTTTCACTCACAACAAGGTCACATGGAGGAAAAGCTCAAAGAGCTGGGAAGAGAACTAAGTAGCCTGAGGGATAGAGAGGCCATAATGAAAACTCAGTTGGAGGCAGAAAATGCATGGTTGAAAGGACAGCTAAAAGAAAAAGAGAATCGATTGGCATCCACGGCCAATCTATCTTTAGAGGCAATCCAGTGCAGGATGCCAACTAAGTCTTATCCATTATACCTTAAGGAATAGTGGCTGCAGTTCCAAATCAAGACCCTAACACAAAGAGGCACTATGCCATTCCAAGATTATAGATAGTTCATTGATCTTTGTGATCAAATTACATTGGAGGATAGGGCTAAGATGTCTGAGGTCTACTTGCATAACATGGGCTTGACAGATCTGAATGTATGGGACCCTAATGCAAAACTAGGGGATTTACAATTGATGGCTTTGTCATCATGGATGAACCATGAGGAAGAAAGGGCTACAGAAATGAAGAAGATATTGGAAAGGGAACAAACAGAGCCTCTCATGATAAGAGATGAGAAGTCAAATCCAATGGTTGTTATCAGCACACATAATTTGATTGCAAATGATCCTCAAATTGCACCCAGGTATCTTGCTACCCAAGAGCAAGAAATTGCACATTTTGAGGATCCGTTCAGGCTGTTAGGGGATGACAACATGGTAGCTTTCCAAAGGAGATGGAATACTTTGCCATACAGTTTGAAAATCAGAGAGTACCATTCTCCTCAAAGAATGAGAGAAGCACTGAACATGACACCCATGTACAAGCAAACCATCCAAAGGCTCAAAGTCAATTGGATTGGCTTGAGACTCAGTCCACCACTGCTCTTGGGGATGTTAGAAGGTAGGAAGGAAGAGGAATAAACAAAGTAGTGGGAGGAGATAGAAAGGAAGGCGGGATTCTATGCACAAGAAGAGGAAACCACAACAGAAGTATGGGATGTCAGAGAGGCCACTAGGGCTATGAAAGATATGGATATTGATTGAGTTTCTCAGAGGATGAGCAACACTTTCTCTAGGGGTTGATGATGAGCCTCATAATTGGGTAGCTATATGGACCTTAATTCAACTCCTAGCTTAGTCAAACGAACACTTCTCACAATTTATTACATGTTTTGATTATATTTTGTTTAATGAGATGAGTTAAAGTGAGATATTATGCCTAGTGGACTAATGTGCATTGAATGCAGGTTGTGAGAGAAAATCAGGGAATTTTGGGAAGATTAAAGGTTAAAACTCGAATGGGAAAAGGAAGAGAGATTGTAGGAGGTGAATCCTCCTCATTTACTCCTCCCTCATTTGAATATTCCTCCATCAATCACACTAGCTCAGAGTACAAGCAACCAAGTCATGAAGATCAAAAGGCAGCCAAGCAAGTGACAGTCAAAGAGTTAGTTTATCTCGAGTTTGGGAGTCGAGCCTCCTTAGATTTAAGGAAGTCATTGGAGACTTTAGCTATATAAATAAAGAGGCCTAGAGCCTCATTAGGATTCAAATTTTGGTTGTAAAAACACTAGTTATTTTTGAGCTGCAGACTTGTGGAAGACATTGCTATGTAATTTTCTATTTTGATAATGAGAATGAGCTTTTTCTTGATCCGGTACTAAGTTAACTTAGAGGGCTGAATATCTTGGGTTAGGGCCCAACCCTAGCAGAAAAGGCTCCTCTTCTTGTATCTGTATGCTTAGATTGATTTCATAGATTCATGGTTAAATTGTTCTTAGAAGAATTTCATTGCAAGTAGTGTAGATTTGATTAGTTTTTTTTATTAGTTTGGTTCCATTTTTGCTTTAATTCAAAAATAGTTTAGAAGGGATAAATAAACATAAAAAAGCTGTCAATAGGTGTTTTGGCATCACTTCTCCCTTCAAGGATCATTATTTGAGGAAATGACTCCTATGCAACCCCAAAAAGACAAAATTCTAATTTCTCATAGAATTTAGAGTTTTCTGTACTTAAGCCAAAATTTGATCAAGTTGCAAGAGTAGGACCTAGTCATCATTTCTTCCATCTTCAGCCTTACAATATATCTCATCAATGATTCCATTTTATTCTGCAATTTTTCTTCATGCATGAAGTAGACAGATAGCTCATTAAACTATGTTTTCCTAGCTTATTGAAATTCTCCTTGTTTACATGATTTTTGGGCAAATATCAATGTTTGATGTAGTGTAGGTGTTTCAGAATTAAAGAGAGATCTCATAGCCAACAACCTCCTTCAAACTTCATCCATCCATGATCATTCCTTGCTTTCACTAAGACCCTCACCAATTTCATCATTTTACAAGGAAACTTCTCCAAGCATATTGAGAAAATCCAACCATCTCCCAACCTTGGTTTTGAGTTCTGAGTGATCCTAGGCATTTTATTGCTTCATTCCATCCACTAACCACCTTCCCTAAGCCTTCCATCACCTTCAGAATGCATCATTTTTCTCTCGGTTGTATCCTCTAGAAATACAAGGAATCCTGTAGGTTTTTCGGACATCCTATAGGTTTTCCTGTAGTGGCCTATCTTGAGGCCGAATTGAGGGAAAATCCTCTAGGAAGCCAGACAAGTTCACCTAAGGGTCTCCCAAACCTTCCAACCATCCTCCAACATTCCTAAGCCACCTGCCACATCGCCAAAAGAGGTTAGCTTTCAAACACTTCCATATAAAAAAGGATAAAAAGAAAAACAGATTTATTCTAGTCATTTACATGCACAATAGTAATGTTTGATGTTTTGAACTTACATGCTTAGGAAAGTAGAATTTCATACATGTTAACTTAGCATTCTTTCTGAAGCATAGTCTCATAGAAGTTAGTTAGAAAATGGTGTGATTTTAGCATTAGATTTCAATCTTTTTCCTTATTGTAGTAGACAAGCTTTCTCTTAGAGTAGATTTCTCTTTCCCTCATCAATAATCAAGCTTCTTCTGAATCCATAGAAGTCTAGCTTGAAAAACCCTAGGGTATCTTGCCAGCTGAATAGTGACAACAGGGCAGAACCATCACTTTTCCTTGTGTATACAACACTGTCACCTCCAAGTTTGTACGCACCCCGGGTTGATAAAGTAATGTTGGTAGCCCCAGGAGTTGCAGCATTCTAGCTGCAATACTGGTGCTCATCATTCATATGGTGCTATGCACATGTTGGATATGTAGTGTTGTGTATATATGATGCTATGTATATGTTGGATATGCAATGCTATGTACATATGGTGTTCTATGCATGTTGTACACATGGTGCTATGTACATATGGTGTTCTGTGAATGATTGTACAACTGGTGCTATGAGAAATTGTGGTGCCATGTACATGATGTACATGTGTTGTTGTGTGTATGTGGTGCTATGTACATGTCGTGCATGTGATTCTATGTACATGTGGTGTCATGCACATGTCGTGCATGTGATGTTATGTACAAGTGGTATTGTTTACACGTTGTACATGTGGTGTTGTATACATGTTGTGCAGGTGGTGTTGTGTACATGTGATGTTCTGCACACGTTGCATAGGTGTTGTGGTGTACAGGTGGCAACAACAATGAAAAGAAATTGGAACATGCAACAAAATGCTGGTAAAGCACTTCCGCAGCTGGGCCATTGTGGGACACTGGTACCGAATAGTGTCCATTGATTTCCATGAGCATACTATAGCTGGTATGATGGTTTTGAGGTAGGTATATGCCTTGGTTGTTTGATCTTCCGATGTGAGGAAGCCTTTCCAAGGGATGGATTGCCCAAGATAGGTGATGTCGAGGATCTTGGAAGGTGAGTGACTGCATGGAAGGGGGTGACCAGATTTCCCGAGGGACTTTGTAACAGAGAAGGGAAGGTCATGTACATATTTGTTTTGGTCATGATCATTTCTATATGGAATTATATGCACCTTGGGAGTGCGTCTTGAAACAATGAGCTAGTAATTGTTCACTAAGGAGACATGTAGTGTGAGATTATAGCACTGGACATTGGATGCAGCTTTGACTGTGGCAGTGGATTCTAGACTTCCTGGGAAGGAGGTGAATCCTAGTATTACTTTGAGGGTGGAAGTGTGATCCTCTAGAACCCCTTGTTGATTGAAACAGGCATCATGTTCTCTTATTTCCTGGTTTAGTAGATGTGCATATGTGTATATGTGGTTATTATAAATATCGTAACAAGTTGTGTTATAAAGATCCAGTATGCAGTATGGTTGTTGTCTGGTCATGTTGTTATGTTTTAGATGATAGTCATTATAAATACTGCAATGAGCTATGTTATAAATTTCCATGGGAAATATGTTTTTCTTTCAGCGGTCATGTTGGTTATAAGTGTCATTGAACACTGAGGATTGTGTTCCCCAAAGGGTGAGGGTTCTGTAACAACCCTGGTGAAAATAAATGTAAAAATATATATAAGGCTACAATTGATGGGACACTTATTCCAAGTTGAATTTTGGGCAAGATATCCTAAGGGTTGTTCACTTGATTGTTTATGGCTAAGGAAATTGGCAAAGGCAATGGCTAAGCCTTTGGAAAGGCAACATGGCATTTTTGGCACATTTATTTATGAAAATAATGGAAATTAGGAGAAAAGGGAGGTGAAAGGTCACAGGTTGCATGTGAGGAGGAAATTAAAGGAAAATAATGGAAAATGAAGAAAATAGAGGCCTCATTCATAAAAAGGCTTCTGAGAATCAACTGGTAACTTTTTGTCAGTTCAGGTTTAGAGCTCTCTCATTATTCTATCTCTCTCATACTCTTGGACACTTAGAGTTTTCTTGGAGCACTTTAGCATTGGAGAAAGAAAGGAAAAAAACGAAAGAGGAAGCAAAGATCAACCTGGGAAAGGTAGGATCAAGCAGCTATAACAGGCTTCATTGCGGGTATCGACTTGCATGTCTATTTTCCTTTGTAGATTTTGCATGCATGGTATTGCATGTGGTTATTTTATATCATGGCATGGGTTTTTCCACTAGCAACAATGTTTTCATCCTAGCCTTTCCATTTTTGGATAGCGATGGTGTGATGGGGTTCTCATGTTTTAGTTGAGCTGGATTGTTAGATGGATTCAAAGCTGAGTGAGATGGATCTCTGAAATGATAACCCATGAGATGGACTATGGGTTATGGTAAAGATGGATTTCTTTTTTCCTCGGATGGCCTAGGAATCCCTTCGAGTGAATGGCAGGATATATAGTAAATCCAAGAGGTGGTTTTCTCTTCTTTGGGCCTAGTAATCCTAGGTTTGGGATATGGGGTAAATCATAGAGAGTGGGTCTCAGTTTAGGGCCTAGTGATCCAAGTTTTTATTGCGGTAAAGCCTAAGAGACTAGGAGACATGAAAATTCATCACGGTGTAGGTGGAGAAATCCAATGGCATCCATGCTTGTTGGGCCTAGTGATCGAGTGGAGATCATGGTAAAGCTTGTTATGATGTGTTCATTGTGTTGGCCTGGTGATTTAGGATGAATTATGATAAAGCCTAGTTTCTATCAATGAGGGTGAGGCGGTTTAGCCTCAGTATGCCCTGGTTGGTTCTTTTGGTTTGATTCCCACATTCATGCTTGGAATATGGCACAGGGGTGAATGGCTGAAGAGATATTTGGCTCAATCATTCTATGGTTGGGTGGAACGTGGTAGTACCATCTCTCGTTGGTTTATTACATTCATTAATGATAAATTCATTCCCTTGATTTTCATGTGTAAATGTATTGATGCATATGTGGATTTTGATGGCTGATATGCTTATGATATTTCTGTTCCTATTATGCTAGTTATATGTATATATTATGACAACAACTATGTATGGATCTCAACATGTTTTTACTTGTACATGAATGGATAATGTGTCTATGTCCTAATAGATGATAATGTAACAATTGACATGAGGGAACAATGGTTCATAGCGATTCTCAGATAAGTATGAGATTCATACACTTAATTATGTTGTTTACACCTGTAGGTTACATGTTGATGACATGTTTGACGAAATGCCTATCATGGCTACTAGGGGTTTGGTTATGGTCTTGTTCATCTTATTGCTTTTGTATCATTTTTTCCCTGTATTTTTACTGATTCTAAGCTATCACTCCATTCTAGGCAGTGACCTGGGCTCTAGGCCTGAAAAAGTGGCTTAAATCCTGGGGCTGGTGGCACAAAACTTGAAACTTTGCTCTTTGGTCACTAGTAGGCAAGCCTGTGAGAGAAACTTTCGGTTTATAGCTGCTCCCTTGCCCAGAGCATGAGAGAGACTATGGCCTAAGAGATCTAGAGCATCAGTGGGACCCAGGGACAGGGTATCTGAGTGGCTGACATGTCTCCTGAGGCTTCTGAAGATGATGTTGGATGACTCTGTGTGATGCTTCTATCGATTCCACTTAATGTCACATAGGAGGTTAAATATGATCACAGTAGCCTCTCGTCTCATGTTTACCCTAGTTGACATGGTTACTTAGGTAGATGTGGGAGGAGGGTGTTACACTCTCCCATATCCTTCAATTTATATCCTTTAATGAAAACAATCAAATAGGATTAGAAATCATGATCTACACTAAAATCAATGCATGTAGTGCAAGAATTATTCTTCCCTCTCTTCCCCCTCCATCTATATATATATCTCCCTCCATATCTCCTTCTTTGTTTCTCTAACTCACCCCCCCCAACACACATGACTTCTCTCTCTCTCTCTCTCTCTCTCTCTCTCTCTATATATATATATATATATATATATATATAGATATATATATATATATATATATATATATATATATATATATATATATATATATATATATATATGTGCCTCTCTTTTATCTCTCTATGTCACCCCAAAAACATACACACTCTTTCTCCATATTTATGTATCTCTCCCTCTCTTCCCCCTTCTATCTCTCTTCCCTCTTTCTCTCCTCTGTTCCTCTCTCTGCATCTCCCATATCACTCCCTCTCTCTTTCTCCACCTTTATCTCTCTATATCTTTCTTCTTGCCTCCCTCTTTCTCTCCCTTCCTCTCTCCTTCCCTCTCTCACATCCAAGCTCTCTTCCTTCCTCTCTCTTCTTTTCTATCCTACCTCCCTCTATCTTTCCCCCATTATCTCTTTGTATTTGTATCTCTGTCTCTCTCCACCCTCCACCTATGTCACTATCTCTCCTTATCTCCTCCTCTTCTCTTTATCTCTCCTTATTTATCTCTCTATTTGACCCCAAACATATACACTCTCTCTCTATCTCTCCCTTGTCACTCCCTCTCTCCTCATGTCTCTCAAGTCCTCTCTCATCCTTCCTCTCTCTCCCTTCCTCTCACTTCCTCTATCTCTCCACCTCTATCACTCTGTCTTTGTTCTTCCCTCCCATATATATCTAGAGTTAATATATATCATGATATATTAATATATATTATAATATAACAAATTTAATATTATATTAAATTTAATATTGTATTAATCCTAAGTTATTAAATTTATAATATTAATATTATAATATATTAATATTAATATTATAATATATTAATATTAATATAAGATTTAATGATATTTTTTAAATAACATGATAACAAAGTTTTCAAATATTACAACTTTGACGTGGAAATATTTATGTCTTTAGATATTTTAATATATCCATAGCATATGGTTTTCTTGATTCATTTTACAAATATTTAATTAAAATAAATATTAAAATATTTTGGAGCAAGATTTTCGATTCTTTGTGTTGAAATAACCTTTTTACTTTATTTTACGAAATAGTATTGACTTTAGTAAAAAGTAAAGATGTTTAAAATTTTAACTGATATGGAATTTTAATGTGGTAACATTTTTGTTGAAGGTAAATATATGATCCATTCAAATTCAATGTATATGATAAAATAAATATTAAATGCATAAGATAATTGTATTGTAATATACATTGAATTTGAATAACTATATAAAACATTTCGATTAATTATTTTTATTTTTAGATTTTTCAAAAATTTTATTTTAGCCAACATGAGCGATGTTGACCACTACGTGTCAACTTCCCATAGCAGTACACCCCCTTTTTTCGCAAAAGGGATAGCGCTTAATCGACATGTCCGTGCCATTTGACAGTCATCATCGACTTGATCAATTTATGTTGTAAACCCAGTCCGCATGTGTGAATTGTAAATAATCTTAGCAGAGTTGAGTCATGTATGTAAATTGCCTAGGTGGACCTAATTTTCTAGTGATAATCTACGTTCTGGAAGGTTTTTTGTCTCACCGATCCATGATCGGCAGAGTTTTCCTTCAGCCTAACCCCAAAGCAGGAATGAATTTTGTCATTAGAATTTTAGAGGAATCCTAGTGTGTTGATCTGCTAGATTATAGTTGGTCGCAGAACTGGGTGGTCTATGAGGATCTATGTCAAATGGGTTTTCCCCTTTCAGATGTAAAATTGTTAAAGTCATGATGTAAAGTGTCTTGAGGGTTAGGAAATTTTTTAATCCCCTCATAAGTCCTAAGTCCTAGGTCCTAGGGAATCTTTTCCAAAGGCTAAGTTCGAGGATCCATTTAAAAATAAATTAAAAATTAAAAAATTAAAAAAAAATTTGAAAAGATAAAAACAATAAATAAATAATAATAAAAATAAAATGAAATAAAAAAAATAATAAAAAAAATAATAAAAACTAAAAACTTAAAAAGAATAAAATAATAATATTTTGAGTAAATAAATGCAGAATTTCAATTTTTTAATGCATTAAAAATTCGACGGATAAGATTAAGAGATATCTTGATCCTCATCGACGGTCGAGATAAGTTTGACATGGATCACTCGAACTAGATGTTGGGGATTTTTCCTTTAAATAGGGTGCTAGGGGTCATTTGAGATCGGATTCGATCTGTGAGTCTTGCGCTGAAGAAGCTCTCTTGTAAAAAAAAATTTGGTGCTAATAAAGAAAGACTTTGGGGTTGAAATCTTGCTGGTGTTACTTTCTAAAAGTGCTGTGAGCTATTTTATTTCCTGCATATTTTTATTTTTCAGCCATTAGTAACAGCTTATTGTAGAGTATTTCTGAACACAGGTATCTTGTTCACTTACTAGGGTTTTAATGGTATTAGAATTTTTGAAATAATGATAGGTATCTCCATTGCATCTGAGATCTAGTACTATTTTTTCTCTCTTTATTGATGGTTGAAGTGAGCTGTGCAGGAAACCTTTATTGAAGAAGATCAATGGGCATTTGGGGAAGTTCTCGGCTAAACCAGCCAACTCCCGCAAACATTTTCTTGCAGAGCCCAGCCAGTGTTGATCCTGGGTTTATTATTTAAGTTTGTTTTCTGATTTGCATGAGAGATTTCTAAAGTATTTCATAGTAAATCTGAAGTTCTGAAAATATTATTGATGATAACTGACAAATCTGGCTGTTGCAGAGCTATAATTTTGTTATTTTGGACTGGTTTGTAAGGTTTCATTTTTAATCCTTGCATATATTTTCTGGGTTTTTGTTTTCCATTTGCAGGTTGCAAGTCTGAGATAAGATCTTGTGGGAAAATTAGTTTTTCTAGGGTCTCTGTTTTGGCTGTTCAAGGGTTTTAAACTCTGTTGCTTTCAGATCTGGAAATCTTCTTGAGAGGGTTTCTTTATTTGCAGGAAGGCTCCCCATCAATTTCTAACATATCCTGTACGCTGCAAGGGAATCACTGCACCTCTTCATTTTTTTTGTGCGTCCTCCCTCCGGCTGCATTTTCTCTATTCTCACAGACTTCAAAATTTACTTTTTTTTTAACTGCTATATCTGCCATTTCCCTTTTGCCGCAGCTCCATCCATCTCCTCACTCACTCAAGCCCGCTGCTGCAAATATATATATATATATATATATATACAAAGCCTACAAAAACAAAATCTAAAACCCTCATTGGCTGCTGTGTACATATTCCTGCACTGCATAAACCTTCTAGCTCCAAACCTACAATCTTCACCACCTGGAAACAGATCTGCCAAAGGAAAACGCCTTGAGTTTCCATCGATTTGCTCATTTTTCTCCAGCCGTCAAACTGCCCACAGTCATCTCTACAATTTCCCATCGATTTCTCACGCACTACCCATGCTATCTATCCCACGTTTCCACAATTTCCTGCGTTCAGTCTTCAATCCTCTCACTGCAAATCCCCTGCGTATACATTTCCAGCCTGCGGCAACCCCATTTACCTGTGCGATTTCCTCAGCTGTGCATCCATCAAACAATTAACAGAACTGGCTCACCTGCGCGCTGCGTGGATCGAGTCTTCATCCTACCTGCAAACCTCTCCGCCGTCGAAAATCCTTCCGCTGTTTTGTATCTTTGTGTATATAGTCCAGTATTAATTCATATGCTGTGTTGAATGGTGATTAACGTAGGTTTAGATTGATTATTTTTATTCAGTTTTACATTTTTCCATTTAGATTTAATTTATTTTTTTTAAATTGATTTTATATTTTTTATGGTTTTGTTTTATTTGATGTAGAATTTCGTTAGAGCTTTGATTTAGCATTATTTTTAAATAGATTTAAAGCTTTTATGTAGATTTAATTTTTATAGTTTAGTCTTAAGATTAGATTAAATATTTTATTTTTATTTTTCTTCCGTTTTTAGTTTTTTAAGTTTAAAGTTTTAAAAAACATAAAGAACTTAAAATTTTAAAATCATAAAAAATATAAAATATAAAAAGACATAAAAAAAACTCCTTTTATTAGACTTTAGATTTAGATTAGATTTTAATTTCAAGTTTTGTTTTAGTTTTAGTTTAGATTTTATTTTTATTTTTTTTTTGTTTTAAAAAATATAACAACAAAAAAATTCATAAAAATTATAAATCTTTAAAAAAATAGCATAAGGAAATTGTTTTCTTATAGTTTAGATTTTGATTTTTTTTCGATTTAAAAGTTTCATTTAGTTTTAAAATTTTGATTTATCTAAAAGACATAAATATATTTTGGAAATATTTTGCCAGATTCAGTCTTGGCTTGGGGATTTATCACATTTTATTTTTTCCTGCTGAGATTAAAATTTTGATGTGGAATTAATGTTTATCATTTTTATGTGATTTAGTATGCTTGAATGATCATGAATGTGATATCTGGTTAGCATTTAAAATTACATGGTTGTGTATCGATCTTTATCTTTCGAAGTTTTAAATTGTTGGAATATCATTTAAGCATTTTCTCGCCTCTGATTTAATCTTTGTTTGAGTTATTTAATGATAAATGATTGCTCTACATGGTTTACATTTCTGTAACATTTAGTAAGTAATCATTTAAACATTAACTTGATAAGGTACTGGTCTATTAATATAATAAAATCAATTTAGTGCTTGTTCCTTCGTGTCTCCCAACCCAACTGATTCACGGTTGGACATCCATTCCCCTACAAGGTCTACCCCCCTTAGCAGTGGGAGACAGGCTTAAACGGAGAGATCGGGGATCAGAGTGACAGCCCCCGGTTTGAGCATTGTCGTGAAAATCTGTGCGACAACATTTTTAGCACCGTTGCTGGGGATACTTTATTCTCTGTGTTTCAACGACTTTTCATCATTCATCGTTCATCTTTCTATCATTCGTTTGAGCCGGCAACGCCAACATTTTTTCGCGCCGTTGCCGGGGGGGGGAGAGTTTTTCTGTCCCTGGCATTTCAGCGACATTCATATTCTCATTTCTCATCATTCTTTCTTATCTCGCGTTTGAGCTGGCAGATTCAACATTTTTTGGCATCATTTGGATCTCTTTCATCACTTTATCTTTCTTCATATCAACAACTTCTCTTTAGTTCATTTCTTGTTTGGGTGGAAACTCCATTTCTTTTCACCTTCCTAGACAAGAAGCCTCTCTCATATCAGCTTGTTGGTTACTTTTTGGATCCTAGAATTTGACTCATTGTTCAAGTGGTGACTCCACTTCTTTCATTTATTAATTTTCTTGAGCAAAGATCTCTTTCTATCATCCATTTGATCCCTTATTATTCATCATGGATTATTCGTTTAAACCATGTCATTTTATTGGTGGTGGCCATGATATTCCGGAGGTGGCCATTTCTAAATTACCTGTGTTCTCGGGTGGTGATTCAATCGTTGTTAAAAATCATCTAGGCTGGTTTACTCGTATAATGATCATGTATTGTAGATCTCCTCAGTATAATCATGAAGATGTCAAAATGCGTCTATTTGTCCTTTCTTTAGAAGATAATCCTTTGAATTGGTTTAATAGTTGTCCTGAAGATTCCTTCACTTCTTTACAAGACATTGTCGATGCGTTTAAAGATAGATATGGTGATCCAGATAGCTCGCCTTGTGCCCCTAAAATTGTGCAACCGAATGAAAGTAATCTTATAAAAGGTTCAGCTGTCGATGAAAGATTTCAAGACAATGCTTCATATCAGAATTTTCCATCCACTTGTACCATTGCAAATCATAGTGGAAAAGTAGAAACAAATTGTAAAAATAGTGTTGACAATGAAAAGGAAGATCATAAGCAAATTATACAAGAACTAATGCTGCTGGTAAAAAATATGGAGATCAATCAAACTAATTACGCCAATGATGTGAGAATTTTATGCACCCACCTGGAAAAGCGTAATAGGGAGATAGAGATCATGCAAAATCAGCATACTAAGGAAATTGAGGCCATGAAGACTAATCATGACACAGAAATTAGTTTTATGCAAAGCAAGTTATCAGGCTTAGAGGAAAAAATGACGACCATGCAAGCAAATCATAAGGAAGAGATAAACTCTATGCAGCATTGCTTAATGACCATAAAGGAAAAAGACGATAAAGTAATAAAAGATATGGAAGCTAATCAGATATGTCTTCAGAAAAAGTTATTGACCATGGAAGAAGATCATGCCAGGGAAATCAATGCTATGAAAGTTGAACATTCTAGCCAGATAAATGCCATTACAATACAGGTACATAAATTTCAACAGCGGATTAAGGATGAGAGAAACTAGGAAACATCAATAGATCAGGAGCCTTCTCATTTGCTGCAACAAGATCCATGTTATTATGAGGAGGTCATTAGTTCGATTGAAAGGTGGTTAATTGAAGGTGATCCAGATAAACTTAAAAACGATAAAGATCAGATGCAAGATGAAGAAAGACATGTCACACATATCTTACATACTTCATCTAAGAGCTTTGAAACAGAAAGTTCCACGTCATCAGTAATACAGCCTGCCACAAAGAAAAAGCGTAAGAGAAAGAAATGAGAAGAAGATTTGATGCATCAGACAGTCGTGAGCAGCTTGATTTTCAGATAGGAAAAAGTCCTACCATATGCAGAATTGGACATGGCACATCCGACAAGCAGCCGACAGATTTGCCTGAAAGTAGGCAAATGATTAGTATACAGTATATTGAACACATCTGATCCCATGGGGCATCCTTTGTATTGTATTTCTAACCTTACTCCTTGTTTTTTCAGCATTTTCATTTCTGTTTTAGGATTAGATTTACTTTTCATGTTACTAGATAGTTAATAAATGAAGAGCTTATATCTTTCGTGTGCTTAACATTATATGATGGTCTTTGGATGGATGCTACTTATGTTTTGTTGTGTGTTGCGTGGATGTAGATTCTGGATTCTCACGTTCCTATAGTGCAGCAACGTGTCCCCAAGTGGAGCCAGATGTTGACCACTACGTGTCAACTTCCCATAGCAGTACACCCCCTTTTTTTCGCAAAAGGGATAGCGCTTAATCGACATGTCCATGCCATTTGACAATCATTGTCAACTTGATCAATTTATGTTGTAAATCCAGTCTGCATGTGTGAATTGTAAATAATCTTAGCAGAGTTGAGTCATGTATGTAAATTGCCTAGGTGGACCTAATTTTCTAGTGATAATCTACGTTCCGGAAGGTTTTTTGTCTCACCGATCCATGATCGACAGAGTTTTCCTTCAGCCTAACCCCAAAGCCGGAATGAATTTTGTCATTAGAATCTTAGAGGAATCCTAGTGTGTTGATCTGCTAGATTATAGTTGGTCGCAGAACTGGGTGGTCTATGAGGGTCTATGTCAAATGGGTTTTCCCCTTTGAGATGTAAAATTGTTAAAGTCATAATGTAAAGTTTCTTGAGGGTTAGGAAATGTTTTAATCCCCTCATAAGTCCTAAGTCCTAGGTCCTAGGGAATTTTTTCCAAAGGCTAAGTTCGAGGATCCATTTAAAAATAAATTAAAAATTAAAAAATTAAAAAAAAATTGAAAAGATAAAAAATAATAAATAAAAATAAAAATAAAATAAAATAAGTAAAATAATAAATAAAATAATAATAATAAAATAATAAAAATTAAAAACTTAAAAATAATAAAATAATAATATTTTGAGTAAATAAATGCAGAATTTCAATTTTTTAATGCATTAAAAATTCGACGGATAAGATTAAGAGATATCTTGATCCTCATCGACGGTCGAGATAAGTTTAACATGGCTCACTCGAACTAGCTGTTGGGGATTTTTCCTTTAAATAGGGTGCTAGGGGTCATTTGAGATCAGATTCGATTTGTGAGTCTTGTGCTGAAGAAGCTCTCTTGTAAAAAAATTTCTGGTCCTAATAAAGAAAGACTTTGGGGTTGAAATCTTGCTGGTGTTACTCTCTGAAAGTGTTGTGAGCTATTTTATTTTCTTCATATTTTTATTTTTCAGCCATCAGTAATAGCTTATTGTAGAGTATTGCTGAACACAGGTATCTTGTTCACTTACTAGGGTTTTAATGGTATTAGAATTTCTGAAATAATGGTAGGTATCTCCATTGCATCTGAGATCTAGTACTATTTTTTCTTTCTTTATTGATGGTTGAAGTGAGTTGTGTAGGAAACCCTTATTGAAGAAGATCAGTGGGCGTTTGGGGAAGTTCTCCGCTGAACCAGCCAACTCCCGCAAACATTTTCTTGCAGATCCCAGCCAATGTTGATCCTGGGTTTATTATTTAAGTTTGTTTTCTGATTTGCATGAGAGATTTCTAAAGAATTTCATAGTAAATCTGAAGTTCTGAAAATATTATTGATGATAACTGACAAATCTGGCTATTGCAGAGCTATAATATTGTAATTTTGGACCGGTTTGTAGGGTTTCATTTTTAATCCTTGCATATATTTTCTGGGTTTTTGTTTTCCATTTGTAGGTTGCAAGTCTGAGATAAGATCTTGTGGGAAAATTAGTTTTTGTAGGGTCTCTGTTTTGGCTGTTCAAGGGTTTTAAAATTTGTTGCTTTCATATCTGGAAATCTTCTTGAGAAGGTTTCATTATTTGCAGGAAGGCTCCCCATCAATTTCTAACACAGCTTGTACGCTGCAAGGGAATCACTGCACCTCTTCATTTTTTTGTGTGTCCTCCCTCCGGCTGCGTTTTCTCTATTCTCACAGACTTCAAAATTTACTTTTTTTTAACTGCTATATCTACCATTTCCCTTTTGCTGCAGCTCCATCCATCTCCACGCTCATTCAAGCCTGCAGCTGCAAATATATATATATATATATATATATATACAAAGCCTGCAAAAACAAAATCTAAAACACTCATTGGCTGCTGTATACATATTCCTGCACTGCATAAACCTTCTAGCTCCAAACCTGCAATCTTCACCACCTGGAAATAGATCTGCCAAAGGAAAACGCCTTGAGTTTCCATCGATTTGCTCCTTTTTCTCCAACCGTCAAACTGCCCACAGTCATCTCTACGATTTCCCATCGATTTCTCACGCACTTCCCACGCTATCTATCCCACATTTCCACAATTTCCTGCGTTCAGTCTTCAATCCTCTCACTGTAAATCCCCTGCATGTACATTTCCAGCCTGCAGCAACCCCATTTACCTGTATGATTTTCTCAGCTGTGCATCCATCAAACAATTAACAGAACTGGCTCACCTGCGCGCTGCATGGGTCGAGTCTTCATCCTACCTGCAAACCTCTCCGCCGTCGAAAATCCTTCCGCCGTTTTTTATCATTGTGTATATAGTCCAGTATTAATTCATACGTTGCGTTGAATGGTGATTAACGTAGGTTTAGATTGATTATTTTTATTCAGTTCTACATTTTTCTCATTTAGATTTAATTTAAATTTTTTTTTTTAAATCGATTTTATTTTTTTTATGGTTTTGTTTTATTTGATGTAGAATTTCATTAGAGCTTTGATTTAGCATTATTTTTAAATAGATTTAAAGCGTTTATGTAGATTTAATTTTTATAGTTTAGTTTTAAGATTAGATTAATTATTTTTTTTTTTCTTCTGTTTTTAGTTTTTTAAGTTTAAAGTTTTAAAAAACATAAAGAACTTAAAATTTTAAAATCATAAAAAATATAAAATATAAAAAGACATAAAAAAAACTCCTTTTATTAGACTTTAGATTTATATTAGATTTTAATTTCAAGTTTTGTTTTAGTTTTAGTTTAGATTTTATTTTTTATTTTTTTTGTTTTAAAAAATATAACAACAAAAAAATTCATAAAAATTATAAATCTTTAAAAAAAAAGCACAAGGAAATTGTTTTCTTATAGTTTAAATTTTGTTTTTTTTTCAATTTAAAAGTTTCATTTAGTTTTAAAATTTTGATTTATCTAAAAGACATAAATATATTTTGGAAATATTTTGCTAGATTCAGTCTTGGCTCGGGGATTTATCACGTTTTATTTTTTCCTACTGAGATTAAAATTTTGATGTGGAATTAATGCTTATCATTTTTATGTGATTTAGTATGCTTGAATGATCATGAATGTGATATCTAGTTAGCATTTAAAATTACATGGTTGTGTATCGATCTTTATCTTTCGAAGTTTTAAATTGCTGGAATATCATTTAAGCATTTTCTCGCCTCTGATTTAATCTTTGTTTGAGTTATTTAATGATAAATGATTGCTCTACATGGTTTACATTTCTGCAACATTTAGTAAGTAATCATTTAAACATTAACTTGATAAGGCACTGGTCTATTAATATAATAAAATCAATTTAGTGCTTGTTCCTTCGTGTCTCCCAACCCAACTGGTTCACAGTTGGACATCCATTTCCCTACAGGGTCTACCCCCCTTAGCCGCGGGAGACAGGCTTAAACGGAGAGATCGGGGATCAGAGTGAAAGCCCCCGGTTTGAGCTTTGTCATGACAATCTATGCGACAACAAGCGAAATTTCAAATTTAATGAAGTACGGACATGCTTACACATCATGTTGTGTTGTAGAATGTGCCTCTTGGCACAACAACTTGATTGACCTCAATGGTTCATCTTTCATACAATTGTCATACTCAAATCAATAAGGCCAATTCCTTACATAATCAATTAAATCTTTGTCTTCAAAAACTAACCAAAACACCTTCAAAAATCTCTTATTATTGGTAAATCCAACATCAATCCAACACAACCCACACACACCACAAAAACTCTCTAAAACTAGTTCAATCGATTTTGCTTATAAAGAATTTTGACTGAATTTTGGGATAAGACTTTAGTTAACTTACTCTTTTATTATTTGCATGAATATTTAGTTTTTGTCTTTTTCTTGCTTCACTAAGTCTTCTGAATGTACTCTCCAAGTTATCAAACTCTGCCCCACTGTTTCTGCTTGGAAAACTAAGTTAAAATGATAATTTTTGTAATTATGGATTCTTTTTATCAGAATTTAGCTAGGATTTTTTATTTTGGCGAATCTCCAAATTTATAATTTATGCTAAAAATGCCTCTTTAATTGTCCATGATGTTGAATTCTTCCATTAGCCCCATTCATGCTTGCTTTAGCTATTTTAGTCTTGTCCTTTATTATATTTGGCATATAGACCAAATTCAATGTTGTTGACTCATCCACGCACAAGCCCAAAGACTTAAATATAACCTTGCCAACTATAGCTCTTATGAGGCCATTCCTCCATAGCCCGAATGGATTTTCTTTCCACTGCAAAAATCTACACCTTTGGTCATTATGCCACATACAAAACCACATCTTGGCACTAAATCTTGGACCTCAACTCATTTTCCCTGATGCTATTTTATAAACACCTTTGGGGTCTGACTTGTGAGGCTGTGTGTCCCATGGAGCTACCTTTCCACTTTCTCCCATTAGTTTCCATCTCCGTTGTGTACTTCCAACTCATCCTGGTGCTCTATCAACCCACCATTCTTCTTTGCACTAACTTATGTTACCTCTTGGATCTAAGTATTGGGATGAGCTGTCGAAGTGGGTCCACCTATTGCATTCAACAACCAATCAACTACTAGCTGAGTTGAGTTTTCTCTAAAAACTAACAATTTGTCTTCCACCTAGTCAGCTTGGCGATCCTTCTCTGTGCACTTTAACAAACTTTCGGGAGAGACCGTAAATGATGACATCATGATTACATCATCTCCACCTTGTTGCATCTCCAGAGTGTGAAACATCTCCCAGATTTGGTCCATTAGGGTACCTAAAAAGTATAAAAAAATGCATGACACATGTCCATCATTTTGGATGCCACGTTAGTGGTGCTAAAATCATATGCCATGTCAGCTATCCATGAGTGCACTGGACCCCATCATCTACTATTTTCCATGCCACATATCATGCCATGTGTCTCTATGTTGTCCACCTATCCTTCTGTTGGCCCATCTCAGCACCCTGTCACCTATTGGTTAGCCATTCATTGGCTTGCAATTCTTCTTTCATGATCACATGTCATAGTCATAGTCACGGTCACGGTTACACAAAATCGAAAGGTGGTACACATACCCCCCCTCAAGTTGTTTTTGGTTTAGAGTGGGGGTGCGCACTCATCCTCCATCATTGATCTTGCGATCAACGGTTTGGGAAAACCTCCCATTGCACACCCCATGCACATTAACATTTGAAAGTGCTCATCCTCGCACTCTTGCATCGATGTGTTAGTGGGGATGCATTGTACCCAATCCGCTACTGGACATGCTTATCTTTTAATGGTCGTGTCACTACTAGTGTCACCACCAAGTTTGGAAACACCACTAAACTATCTTATTCTAAAGGTCCTCCACCAAATTTAACTCTACCTCCTTTGACTTTAGGGTTACCTGTGCTTTGATTGACCATATCTTCTGATCCAGGAGGGTATTTATCAATTTCCATATACCACTGGAAAGCTCTTTTAGATCTCTTTCCATCTGAGTGGGTTCCACTTGACTTTGAGGTGTTATTCTATACTGAAAACAACTTCAAAGTCACTACACATTCTCTATCCATGCTTTGCTCATATTACATTCATCTTGTCCTCTTCCATCATATATCAACACCTTTGCCATCCTTTTCCATCAATGGAAACACATTTATACATTCTCCCCCTTTGGCATTACTAAAAACACCATGTTAAAACAAAAATAACGACAAAGTGACCTTCTTGTTTTCTCTTTTGGATGATGCTCCATTTGTGTTGTACTTATCTTTTGTTGTTTTGTTGTTGTGAAGCATGCTCACTCACCACCAATACTACCCCTTTTGATTTTTGTGGTTGGAGATACTTTTGTCTTTTGTTTGATCACCTACCAGTGAAATCAAAAGCACAATGGTAGAATGAAATAATACTCAAGAGTAGAAAATAAGCAGTCAAGTTCATACCCCCCTCATGATCCAAGGATCTGCAAGATAAGGTATGAAAGTTTATTTTATGGTTATTACTTTTCTTGCAATGGTTTTGGACATAAAGCAATGGAATGCAAGTACTTTGCAAGAAAATAAAGATTGATGAAGTGGAATTCAAGCCAAGGTAGAGTTTATTCTAATGTTGAATGTTTCAAGTGTGGTAACCTTGGCCATAAGGAATTAGCTTGCATATCTAGTAGATCAAAGCCTACAAAAAGTGCAACCCAGCCATTAAAGACAAAGAAGGCATGGAGAAGAAAAGAGACTCCTGTTAGATCTTAGCCTACTAAAGTTTGGAATATAAAAGATGAACTGCAAAGATCTAGGTCTAGTGGATCTCCAAAGGATTACAAAGGAGGACAACTTGTTCCTAAAGTTTCACATGGTTGTTCACAAGTAGATAATCTACTTAAGGGAATATATCTTCTTCATATTCCAAATATAGGATCTAGCCCCACTACAATCTTTTGGTAAATTATGCATATTCGAAAAAGATTGTAGAAGCATGTGAGAGGCAAGCATAGCCCCAACGAGAGTGTATGGTAGCAGTATGGCAACATGATTAGTTGGTGGAGATGAGTAGTAGTAGCATGGTATGCTCATGAGTCTCATTTCATATTTAGATCTGTGACATAAACCTAGCTATTGGAGGTATAATGAGCTTAAGGGGAGTTATGCATGGTAATAGAGCTTCATAGCTTGATTGTCATTTTCACCTTTTTTTTATTCATGTCTCTATAGCAGCCGCATAACCATATATATGCTCTTGGTCTTCACTCACAAGTTGGTTGAAAAGTTTGTACAACCATGCATAGAGGCATTTCATTGATATAGCAGCCATGTAGAGCACTTGCATGTGAATCTGAGCATCCATGTATATTCATGCTCATTGAGTGTGGCAGAGTAGCACTCGTAGCAAGCATGTACCTTATTGAATAGCATTGTTGATTGAGTAGTTATGGTGGATGTCATGTACTTCAACCATATGTACGAATATGTCATTATTGGCATGATGGATAAGTAGTTTTGTTTATGGCATGAGTTGTAGTGATTCTATTACTTCAACCATGTATGCACTCATTTGTACAAGATCAAATTTGTTATCACTCATATATTGGTGTATTGGTAGAGTGGTCTATGTCTTAGAGAGAGTCATGAGTCTTGGTCATGCATTATAGAGAGTTTTGAGAATGATGTAATAGCCATGTGTTTTACATTGTACATCATCATTTTCATCCATGTGCTCTCATATGAAGCCCTATAATATGTTGGTTCATCATTTGGTTGTTAGTGGATAGGTCCTAGAGTCAAGAGAGAGAGAGTCATGAGTCATGTCATGCATGTGTTGATGTGAGTTTTGGTTGAAATATGAGAGTTGTTACAACCATGTTTGGGCTGATGAATGTCATTTTTTTCAACAATGTATGGGATTTTGGAGTCATTATGTAACCATATACTATCATGTCTTTCTCACAAGTCATTGGTTGAGTCACGTGAGTGATTTTTAAGAATGAGAGAGCAGTCATATTTAAGCTTATGTAGGATATTTGGAGGAATTTTAAAACCATTTTATATCATTCTTATAGCCATGTATTATGCTTATAGAGTCCTGTAACTCATTGTATATTATTGGGCCATAACTGGCTGAAACATTGGTTTATAAGGAGTAGCCTCTTGCATGTGACAAGGAGGTATTGGTAGTAGTAGTGCACGCATGTAAAACAATATGGAGAGATTTTTTGTAGCCCTATTATATGTTCAAGGGGAGTTTTTTCAGCCTAGTAGCAGAAGGAAGTGCATGGAATTGTTATAGAGGTGTAATGTTTTAGCAGTGTTGGCATGGAGGCATGTTGGTTTATTGTCATGGTCTTGGCATGGGGAGATGATTTTTTTTCATCCATATATTAGTTGATATCAACAGTGTTCAACCATACTCATCCACCCTTTTGCATTGATGTCAAAGGGGGAGAGTAACAACCACAAGAGGAGAATGAGATCAACTAATTTGAGGAGTTTATGTAAATCAACTTGGTGTTGTGTCTGTAGGTTGATATCAACACCAAAGGGGGAGCATGTTTGCCACATGTTCTTGACATCGATGTCAAGCTAGGATGTCTAACTAAGGAGTCAATCATGGATTCAATGGCATTGGTATTGATGTATTTTTTTTTTTTTTTGAAATTTTCACTAACACTACTTTGATGTACTCTCCAGGGATTAAGCTATAACTAAGAGCCTCACTATGGTACCACTTGTTAGAAATGTAGATCACTATTGAGGGGAGGGCAGGGTGAATTATTAGTGATGGAACATATAACATTATATCCACTTAATTAATTAACTACACCCTGAATATGCAAGCCACTACTTGCTCAGTAAGAATCTCAGCCTTCAGCACATTGCGTGGACATCATTTCATCTATTTTTAAACTATGAACCGTATATTCTACATACAACAAACCATTAGCCTCGTTTCATCTAATTTTCACACTAAACTCATTAAAACATTCTGCACATTCAACCCATTCTCTACGCCAACCAATTTTCTCATAATACAACCAATGACATATATAAAACCCATGCAATACCACAAAATATCTGATATACAAAGTACCACACATCAATCTTATTGCATACACACTCTCAACACAACTTAATTAACACCACAAAAATATGAACACAAAATCTTAGCCATGTCTCAACAATAGCGACCATATAAGAAATAGTTATAATGCTACAACCATATGAAATTTCTACAATAACAAAACATGGTATTCTCAGCTATGTTTCCCTACATACATAATGTTAGTACAAAAGTGCCATAGAAATATTATAACATCCCATCTCCATGACGGCAACAACCTCGTCAATCAAATGTCTTCATAACTCGCATAAAGAATTTGTTGAAGAATGCACATAAAACTAAGGAATAAACTAGTCTCCTTTAGCAATCTGCCACAACTATGTCTCTTTTCTCATCATTGGCTCTCAATTCTATCCAAGGACTCACTCTCACAAAAGAACCAACCAACTTTCACAAAATTTGCTCCTATAAATAATTTTCTAGAGTGATTAAAATAATAATTGCAGTCAGAGTAATGGAGAGCTAATCATCTCTGTTCATACATTATAAATTTGGTCCCATTCATAGAAATTTCCTCCTTAGATTGATCCACCACCATCTTCATTGAATGAGAGGATTTTCCAAATTAACTAATCACCTTCTTCAATAAATAAGAGACTTTTTAAAGTTTAATCAATAACCTTGTTCAATAAATGGCAAGAGATATTTTCAAAATCAATCAATCACCTTATTCAATAAATGAGAGAGATATTCTCAAACTTAACCAATCATCTTCTTCAATGAATGAGAGAATTTTTCAATTTTAATCAATCACCTTCTTCGATAAATGAGAGAATTTTTCAAGTTTAATCCATCACCTCCTTCAATAAATAAGATACTTTTTTTTCTTTATATCTCTTTATATATATATATATATAGTTTACATAAATGCCAACATCATGCGTCCAACATGGGGTTACGCGCCCACCACGCTTCCGCTATGAGTAGTGGCTCACATGATTAGAAATTGGTGGTTTGCACACTGGTGCTAGATATTGAATCAAATGTAGAACCTTTTTACATAATAGAAGAGATGACGAAGAAGACTATTTGCTGATGGTGGTTTTACCCCCGTTGTTTCCACCTTACATCTGGTGTCCTTATGTGATGTGATTGTTGATGATCTGCATGGTTGTGCTTTGATGATTTCATGTTGCTTATTATTTTTGCATGCTACTCATATGGTTATGTGTTGATCCACTAATGTTTTTTTGATTAATTTACACATGAATCAGTGTTAATTTATGCTTCCACTTGTTATGCATCTATTTGACACTTTTTTATTGTAGGAAGATGCTCAGAACGATTTTTTGGTGGTTGCCTCATAAAGATTTAGATGTGTTAATATGATTGCATGGCATAGTTGGTGTATTGCTAGTTCTCATAATACTAGATCATTTATTTCATGTATTATCATGCTTGTGTGGCTTCCATGGAGATCAGATCATGGTGCATTGGAGTTAGCACATCTAGAGTGTGCATATTGTTGCTCATATCTTCTATATCTAGATGTATGATGCATTTTGTTGCTGAGATGTTCTTCATTTGGATGGCTTATTTGTAACAAGTTATGCATTTGTGCAAGTTGGATTAGAAGTATATTTCTATTGATGCATGGAGTGAGTATGTGGTTGCTATTGTTACTTAGTGCTTCTTGGATACGTTGCATATTTCGCCTTGCATTGATGATGTTGGAGAGACTATTATTACATTTTCTTATCCGCTACAGAGATGCTCTTGTTGCTTGCTAATTTGTTTTCCAGAGCTAGATTTGATGCTACAGGAATATGCCACTATGATCTTGAGCCGCATTGATGATTTATTGCTTACCAATGATGAGGATGTATATGTTGTTATTTCTATGTCTTGCTATTCATGTTGCTTCTATTATATATTTATGTTACATATGTCTATGCAAAGTTGTGGTTTGTTGTATTGTTGGTTTAGGAAGTGTGTGAGAGGAGAAGAGTGTGCAAGTTGTGAGGGACATTATAAAAAAATTATAAAGTGGTTTGCAGAAGTTACATAAGGTAGCATAAGTATGTTTCAACCAACATTTTATACACAGAACTAGGAGATGGAGTAAGGAATGATTGAGGATCATTTAGTGCATGGTTGTTGTTAGTGAATTCATTAAAATATTATTTTTATGCAATGTTTGTTTTTAGATAGATTTTATATTGTCTAGAGAGGAATAATGTGTTTTTGTTGAGGTGTATAGTTCTCCTTGAAGTCCATCTTGAAAATGAATGAAATCATGGCTTCAAGAGTTTGAGGAGGAGGAGGTGGCCTCCATTCAGTAGTGGTTGAACAAGATAGGAGTGGTGGTTACTTGTTGGTGGTGGCTAGCAACACAATATATTGGGATTGGTATATTCAGCCAGTAGCAGTTGGATAGTCCAATGGGGGATGGGCGAGGCTTATTGGGAGCTATGTCACAAGGTTGATCGAAATTGAACCTTGAGGTTTGAATTTTAGCGAACCTTGAATTTGTTTTGAGGTTCAACGAACCTCATCGAACCTCATAGCCATTAACCAAGTCCATAGATCAAAACTCTGACCTCATGTCACAACTCAAGTTTGTAATCTATCGTTGCAATTTCCTATCCATGATAGCATTTTGTATGTTTATTGATGTTGATTTCTTACTATTATATCCTATATTTCATTTTAAAGTTAATATATGTATATAGGATAACCTAATGGTGAACCTCATCTGAACCTTATAAAGAATTTTGAACTCAAACCGAACCTATTCATTAATGAATCCGAACTTGAACCCGAACCATGTGACTTATATTAGGAGTGGTGTCTTCCAAAAGGTGGTGACCTACAAAGTCGTGTGACTAGAGACTTCCTAGCAGTGGTGGCTAACAATACTGTTCAAAGAGGTAGTGGCTCCTAGTTGGTGTGTCTAATTGAAAGATGTAAAAGATTATATATCTATATATATATCTATATATATATATATATATATATATATATATATATATATATATATATATATATAATAAGAGAACAAGAAGCAATACAACAACAATGGGTGGTTTTTATCCCTTCGAGGTTTCCACCATAAATCATTGGTGTCTCATGTGTTGATTATTTGTGTGGTTTCATGTTATGTTTTGATGCTCTGATTTCTTTTTATATGTTTTAGATTACAATTGGATAAACAATTAATTAAATGGTGAAAATTTTATAAGTTCCATCACTATTAATTCACCCCCCTCTTAATAGAGATCTACATTTTTAATATATTTTTTATTTACTTTAAAAAAATTAAATTTATCAAATAAAAAAAAAACCAAATAACTTTAATTAACTAGAAAAACCATACTAACCAAAATAAAACGATTTAAGCATACTACAGATGATACCAATTCAATCTAATATCAAAATATTTGATTTCAAAATTTTGTGATCCATACTGATTTCGAGAATGTCTTTTGGATAATGAAATTATTGTTTGTTGGTTGATGTTTTGAACCATCTAATGTGGTTCATTCTCAAGACAAAGTTGAAAAAACCAGCCTATCATTATTATTAAATAGCATAGATGCATCCAGTTCCAGAAATAGAGTTAGGAAAATAAAATATTTTAGTAAAAAGTGAATGTTATGATAGAGAATTGGTCAATATATTAAATGTTTTTAAAAAAATAGTCATTTAGTTATGGAAACTAAATTTTATACAAATAGAAGGATACATAATAGGAAAAATAATAGATAAAATATAGAAAAAGGAGGATAACTAAAACTAAATTGAAAATATCTTATTTGAGAATAGAGAGATACAAACTTAACAAATAAACATTAATGTAAATATATTAATAAAAAAAAGTCAAAAAGGAATAAATAATAAATAAATGAATGTAGAAATTAGGTTGTAGATTTGCAACTGCCCATGAAGTTTTAATCAAAACCACAAGACACATACCTACTCTATTGTTCTGCGTACGTTAATTCACAATTTAGAACAAAAAAATCAGACATGCAAGAAGAAATAACACAAATGCATCAAGTATTTTTATTTGGGGAAAGAAATTGGCTAAAAACCCCAATGCTTTCTTTCATTAATCAAATGAGTAGAGTTGTATTACAATTTATTTGTTCAATTGAGCAAACCCTACAAGTGCATAACTATGGAATAACCTAAGTCTCTACTCACTGAAGGTCTTTGACCCAAACTTAGTCAAATTTTGCCTCTACTTGAGCTCCTATTTCCCTGTGTTTTTCCTTGAAAAATTAGGCCCCTATAATTTAGGAAATTCCTCAAATTGAATTGCGCAATTCCTTAGGTTGATCATATGACTACATGCAACACCTGTACACTTAAGACTAGTCTACAACTAATGTTACACTGCCTTGGAATCTCCACCTCAACTGGTTGACTCGAGTTCTCTGCATGCACTAGCTATTTTGGGCTAATTGAATAGTTAACTGGATCGCCAATGAGTTTAACTAAAGTCCCACTGCACAACTTGACCCTCCATGAGTTCCGCCAAGAGTTGGAACTAGTTTAACTAAAAGCAACCTTAGATCATGACCTTCATTTCTACAAATTAGCAATCAAACATGCTTAACTGAACTCTAACTCCTCCAACTCGAATTTACTAAGTAAAGTGGGTGACACAACCCATGTGTAAAATTGAATTTTCTCAATTTAATCAAGACAAAATCAAATTGATAATTTCTTGCTGCATTTTTCAACACTCCATTTGAGTAAGAAAGGGATTATCAACCACCCTTATCACGCACCCGTGGAACTCAAACTTCCGTCTTGACAAGGCCTTTGTCAAAATGTCAACATCTTCTTCCTTTGTCGGAATGTATTGCAACAACATTATCTGCCTCTACACATAGTCCCATAAATGGTGATACCAGATATCTATATGCTTGGATCAATCATGAAAAATATGATTTTTAGAGAGATTGATGCAACTATGATTATCACAGTAGATCATAGTTGGATCCATCATCTGACCAAACAATCTCACAAGTATCTTTCTCATCCATATTGCCTCACGTATTACTTGAATGGCAGCCATGTATTCTTCTTCTGCCGAGCTGAATGCCATAGATATTTGCTTGCTATTATACCAAGAAACCATTGTAGACCCAACACTGAAAATTCCCCTTGATCTACTCTTTCGATCTGATGGACTCCCCACCCAATTTACATCAGTGAAACCACATAACTTCACTCCCTATGTCTGTCTGTACCATAGTCCAAACTGGGTAGTGCCTTGAAGGTACCATAGAACATGATTAACTGCCTTCAAAAATAATTTGGTTGGCTTAACCATAGCTTGGCTCATCTAGTTGACTTCATAGCACATATTTGGTCATGTGCTCACAAGATACATTAGTGAACCCACCAACTTCTGGTAAACAATAGCATCAGCTTCCTCACTTGGAGTAGCATCCTCTTTCCTCGAGTTGGTCACTAGAGGTGTCTCCATGGGTTTGCAACTTTCCATGCGAAACATATGAAGTATCTCATTGGAATACTTTCCCTAAGAGACAAATAGTTCCCCATCGCCTTTCCATACTTCCAATCTGAGGAAGCAGTGCATGAGACCCATGTCCTTTATTTCAAACTTTCTTGCAAGGTCCTCCTTGCAAGATATGATCAACTTCTCATCACCCTCTAAAATCAAATCATCAACATATAAGACAATAATTAACAATTTACCTTCTAACAAGATATGATAGAGGTTTGCATCCACTTCACTTTTGGTGAAGCCCAAACCGGTGAGATAACTATCAATCCCAGTGTACTAATGATGAGGTGCTTGCTTGAGACCATACAATGCTCACTTGAGTCTACACACATGAGACTGACAATAAAAAGTCTTGAAGCTTCCTAGTTGCTCGATATACACATCCTCCTCAATAACTCCATTGAGGAATGTTGTTTTTACATCCACCTGGTGGATCTTCAACCCCATCTGTGCAGCCAGAGCAATAATTGATATAATAGATGAGTACCTTGCTACAAGAGAAAAGGTCTCCTCATAATCAATCCCCTCAACTTGATAATACCCCTTGGCCACTAATATAGATTTTTACTTTTCTATGCTTCTGTTTGTTGCATTATTTACCATGAATATCCATCTCGAATGCATAAATGATTTTTTTACTGATCTTAGGACCATTTCCCAAACAATTTCTTTACAACGGATTCATATTCCTCCACCATTGCATCAACCCATACATATATCTCTATTTCTTCCTAGAAAGAGGATGGACCAATCTCTATAAGCTTAGTCATTAGAACCATATAGCCAGTGTATTGATCTGGTGACCTTCTCTACCTACACTGATTTGAAGGAGCACCCACATTCTCCCTCACATTTTGCAAAAGTCTCTCAGCTTCACTGGTCCTTTTTCTGCCTTCTCTAGATGGTTCTTCTTGAGTGGTTGTTTCCACTCTTTGCTCCTCAAATTTTGGCTGCTCCACAACTTCTTTAGGTTCCTCATTTGGAGCTAAAATCTCCTCTTCTGGTGGGATCTAAATCTCCCTCTCAAGAGAGCACCACATTGATTTCTTTTAATCAAACTTTACATCCCCTCTCACAACTGTCGTTCTGAGGGATGGCAAGTACACACGGTAGTTGTGGGGAGTTGCTATGTAACCCACAAATACCCCCAGTTTTGATGTTGGACCTAGCTTCTTCCTCAACTCTTTTGAGTCATGGTAGTAAACAAAGGCTCCAAAAACCTAAAGTACAACACATTAAGCTTTGTCCTTGAGAAATCCTCCTCCAGTGTAATCATGCCCAGAATCCGATGAGGATTCTGGTTCTGCAAATAGATTATTGTGTTGCATGCTTCGGCCCATGAATGTAGAGGTGGGCCTTGATCATGCAGTAACTCCCTCACTGGTCCTACAATGTTGTAGTTATTTCTGTTAGCCACCCCACTTTGTTGTGTGTTGTGGGGTGTTTTAACTCTTGTTTAATGCCTTCTTTTCCACAAAAAAAAGTAAAATCATTTGACACATACTCACCTCCATTATCGCTCCTGAGAGCCTCCACCTTCTTGCCCATTTATTTCTCAACCTGTTCCCTGAATTCTAGGAACTTGGAGAATGTCTCATTCTTCTTCTGCATGAAGAAAATCAAGAACTTTTGTGAGAAGTCATTAATAAAAATGACAAAATATTTGTGCCTGGAAGTGGAGGTTCTCGAGAAAGGTCTTGAATTGAAAATGAGATCTTAGACTAATATTAAGGTATTATAGACTCATGTGAATGGATTTGCCTACATTATTTAATGCAACGGATTGATAAGATTGCGAATAATATAGACAGTGGAGCAGTTAAAGAAACATAATAGACAAACACACATAACTCACAAGTTTAATATGGAGTCCACCCAAAACTCTTGGGTTACATCTCCTAGTCCATCCTTCAATGGTGACCTCTCTATTATGTCTTCAAGAGCAGAGTTTTACAAAATGTGAGCTCAAATTGATTCTCAATACAACATGAATAAATAATAGGGGTTTGCTTGAATCCCTCAAATCTTACTGAGTACACAGACTTTCCCTCTCACTTTCTGTCTCTATATTCTCTCTATCTCCGCACTGCCTACCTTTGTCTCTATCATTCTGTGGCTTTTAAGCCTGTTCATTTCCTCTTCTGGGCTCTCTGGCTTCTGGCCTCTGTTCGCTCAGATCCCCTCTGAGCATTAAGCAATCATTGATAAACGTCTCAGAGTTGGCGGCCACCTATTCCGCAACGGAAGGGACCATTGGCACTTTGGAAATCACTAAAATATTTGTTCTCTGTTTACATAGAGAATACACGAAAACACTATAAAAATCCACCCAAACGCCCTTTCTCAGACCTGAAATATTATTAATTTTACCTTATAATCCTTTCAGATCCATCTTTGGGCATTATTACGAGTGATCGTCGATCCAAAAGTTATTATTGATTTTGGGTGGCTTATGCACTCGGAAGTTACCGGCTCGAAATGGGTGGTTTTCAATCTCCGGTTCCTAGCCACGTGGCAGCCAGTGTATGGGATCAAGCGGAGCCCAACCAGTACCACTTACCACCTACAACCTGCCCAAAATCTTGCTTGTTTCGGAACTCAAAACATATATCATTGCATCTAAAAACCCTTTCGGGTCCATTATATTGCCAAAATCACATTTCCTTTGGTTTTTTGTTTATTTAACAAAAATGCAATTTTACATAGAAAAGGCCTTGTTTATGGATCTCAAAATATATCAAATATCATCCATAATCTTATCGGGTCTGGCTATCGTAGTCACATTTGTTATCGGCCCTGCTCCTTTATATTGCTCCGATGCAATAATGCGATGCGATATATCGCAATCACATGTCACATGACCTTCGGTCCTCCATAAGCCTTTCCCTTTGTGTTTCGCTGGTGTGATATCGCGAGCTAACCTGGGTCATCGATCTGCGCACTTGATCGACGGTCCTTGTCAACTGACACTGATCGTTGTCGCAAAGTTCATAGGGCCGCCTCCGATAACCTTAGCTTCCCACCACCGATTGCGATATGCCAATTAGATTTGGACCTTTGAACGACCAGATCTGATGGCTCCTGTGCAAAGTTGTTTAAAGCGCCAATAGCTCCATTTTCATCACTTTCTTCATGTTTTTCTCTCTTGATAGTGTTTTCCGCCATTTTTAAAGGTTCATCCTTTTCAATTTTTTTTGGTTTTTTGAAGACTTAGAGGGTATTTTGGATTCATTTTGGATCACGCTTTCCCACTGAAAAAGTTGTTTGGACCACCAAAAGTTGGTTTTTAAGCATCAATCAAGTGAGGATACAACTTCCTCACTTGTCCAATCTGCATCCATCTTGCACTGCTTGGTTTTGAACCTTTGAGTCCGATTCTCAGGTACTCAACATCCCCTCTGCACGTAGTTCTCACCTTCCTATCTAGAGTTGTGTCTTCCTGCAATTCATTGAGATATTCATGCAAGAGATCATCAATAGAAGGCAAATGACTTTGTTCTTCGGGATCTTAAATCAATGAAGGTTCATATAGTCTCAAGTTCTCTGCGTTAATGACTGAATAGATATGCATATAAGCTGGCAAATCAAGGCAAAAAATGTTTTCACCAATTTTCTCAAGTATCTTGAAAGGACCATACCTTATTGGCTTCAGCTTCTTACCTTCACCTTGCATTATGTCTTTGCTGATGTACAGCCAGACTTGATCACCAACTTGGAAACTATGCTCAATTTGATGCTTGTCATGCCTTGCCTTGTACTTGGTCTGGCTTCTTTCCAGTTGTTCCTGCATTTCCTGGTGAATTTCTTGGATTTGTTCAATGAACTTGGTTGCTTTGTCCACATCGTTGTGTCCATCAACTACTATGTCTTGTCCAAAGACAAAATCCAAGGGAGACCTTGGTGTAAAACCAAAAGAAGTCTCAAAATGAGATCTCTATGTAGAAGAGTGCTTGGCATGGTTGTAAGCATGTTTCACATAACAAAAATGTTCATCCCAAAGCTTGGGATGCTTGCTGCAATAGCCCCTAAGAAAATGGATCACTGTCCTATTGACCACCTCTGTTTGGCCATCTGTTTGTGGATGAAATGTTGTGCTCTTCTTCAATCTGGTGTCCATCAACTCCCATAGACTAGACCAAAACTTCCCAACAAATCAGGAATCTCGATCAATACAATGGAAGTGGGAACCCAAAATGAACCCATACATGCTGAAAGAACAACTTTGTTGTTTGTTCAGCTGTAATCTACTTGTTACAAGGTATTAAAATACACATTTTGCTGAACCTGTCCACAATAACATATAAATAATAATGACCTTTTCTATATTTTGGTAATCCCCCAATAAAGTCCATGGAAACACATTCCCAAGGATGAGAAGGAACTAGAAGTGGAGTGTACAAGACTAATTTTCTATTACTCGGCTTGCTTGTAGCATACATGTTACACCCTTTTATATATCTAGAAATTGTTTCATGCATTCTTGGCCAATAATAGAACCTTTGCAACTGTGAAACTATTTTACTTACACCAAAATGACCTGATATTATAGAATTATGTGCTTCTTAGATTATGTTAACTCTTTCAGTTTGACGAATACATAACTTTCCCAAATGATATAAGGGTTGGTCCTTAACATGATAATCCAATTCTTCTACTTGTTTGCCCTAAATTAAAGTTGCATATACATCTTTAAAATCTACATCTTGAGCATATTGTTCAATGTAGCTTTCATGCAATACTGAGTTATGCTTAAGTATAGTAGATTCATTTACGATTGGTCTTGATAACATATCTACAACTTTATTGTGTATGCCCTTCTTATATCTGATGACAAGATGAAACTATTGTAGAAAACCCATCCACCTATAGTGTCTTGATTGGTTTGTGAGTGCAAATATTAAAGTGGTTGACGATCTGTATGTATAATTGTTTCTTTGCCCATTAGGTAATGTTTCCACTTTCTCACACTATGTACTAATGCATACAATTCTTTATCATATGTGGGATAATTAATTACTGTAGAAGTAAATGTCTCAGAATGGTAACATATGGGTTTACTGTGTTGCATAAACACTGCTCCCATGGCATAGTCACTAGCATCTGTTTCAATCTCAAATGGTCTTTGAAAATATGGCAATGCTAGTACTGGTGCTATACTAATTTTTTCTTTCAAGGTGTCAAAGGCTTTCTGCTGTTTGCCTCCCCACTGAAACACCTTGTTCAATCCTGTTAAAGCATGTAAGGGAGTTGCAATCAAGGAAAAGTTACCAATAAACTTTCTCCAATATTGTGATGCTCCTAGGAAACTCCTAACTTCTGTAGCAGATTTGGGTTTAGGCCAGTTCACAATCACTTCAACCTTAGAGGGATATATCTTCAATTCACCACCCTCTACAATATGACCCAAATAATTTAAAGATGTTTTGCCAAATTCACAGTTTGATAATTTCACATAGAGATTTTCTCTTTTCAAAACATCTAGAGTCTACTTTACATGCTTCAAATGTTCTTCCCATGTTTTACTGAAAACAAGAATGTCATCTAAATATGCAATTACAAAATCATCAATAAAAGGTCGGAGTACATGATTCATAACTCTCATGAAAGTGACAGGAGCATTAGTTAATCCAAAAGGCATAACCAGCCATTCATACAACCCTTGCTTTGTTTTGAAAGCAGCCTTCCATGCATCTTGTTCTGCTACTCTACCCTCATGATAGCCACTACGCAAGTCCAACTTGGAAAAGTAAACAGCTTCTTTCAGTTGATCTAATAGATCATCAATGCGAGGAAGAGGATAAAGATTCTTAATTGTTATTTTTGATGAGCCCCGAATTGGGTAACTTATTGGGCTCATTTTGCCTAATTGTCCTTGGCCAATCCACCATTTTTCATAGATTATGCATGTTTCTTCAGTATGTTTATCTTATTTAAACGAATAAGGATGGTCACTTTACCAAGGAGGCTAATACGTGGTTATTTTAGGTTTTTGGACAAATTTTGGAGCAAAGGCAAGCAATTATGAGCCAGGTGACAGCCAAGCTTGAGGTGAGGATTCGTAGGGAGGTTTTCTCTTGCATTAAATGGCCCTTCCTCAAAAATTCCACCCTCAACTCCGAGCTCAACAAGCCACCAAAACGAATCCTAAAGGCAGCCGAGCAGCTTTGGGAAGAGTGACTGTTTACTGGCAGTTTGAACAGCTGAGTCCCTTGAATTAAGGAGGGCTGCTAGGCCCCTCGTAGTGTATAAATAGGAAGGCCTCAGTCTTCGTAGTTTACTTTTGGAACTGTTGAGTTTTGCACTACAGTGTTGTCATTTTCTCAGCTCGTTTTCTTGTAGCTACTGCTGTATAACTTTCTTGTGATGATTATTTTTGAGTAATGAAAAGAAACTTTGCTTGGCATCAGTTTTGAGTTCTTTATAGGAGCCTGTAGCTCTTGGGGTTGGGCCCAACCCAAGTGCTAAGGCCTCCTTATGTACTGTTATTTGCTTTTATGTCTTTGCAAAATAATTTCTGTTAAGTACATTAAAATCTTGTTGATTATCTAGGTCACTGTTGATGAATAGAAACACTTTTGATGTTCAGATTGAGCTGATAAGGTTATTAACAGGGGTAAGCTTCAGAAAAAGGCCATCAAGCACCTCTAATTTCACCTCTCCCTCAGTGGGATCAGGAGTTGGGATCAAGGTGACCTTGCTGCCAACAAAAACACTGACTTTGCTTTGCCATGCAATCATTAGTGTTTGATTTTTATTTGCAGAAGTTGGTTACATGTTCAAATTCTTGATTGTTTCATTGCATAGTTAGTATATATGGTTTCATTGCAATTAAAGCTTCTGTTCATTCTCTTTACTGTTAGCTAGATCAGATTAGGTCAACGTAACTAGGTCTCTAATTTTACAAGTCTTCGTTGGTTCAGTTAGTAAAACAACTTGCAGAGCACTTGTACCACTTCTCTATCTGCCCATACTCCATCAATCCCATCTGCTCCATCCCCTAACTCAGATTCTTGCCTCACGTTTGCCACACTTGCTCACATAACCCTAATTTTTGTGCAACATTGCTTCATTCCTCCTTGAACAAATCCAGCCATCTTCATCTTTCCTCAACTCCATCCACCAAGTCCTGGACCTCCTCACACCCCTGTCCTACCTCCATACTCAATCCTTCATCTTTCTCTCTCCATCCATCCTCCAAAATCCCATTTCTGAGCATCCTGTAGAAAATTACAGACATCCTGTAGAAAAGTACAGACATCCTGTAGAACCCCTACAGACTTCTTGTAGAGGCTCACGAGTGAGGTTTCTTGATAGCCAAACTCTGTGAAACTCTCTGGAAGGGTGTTAGGTACCCCTTAGGCCCTCTCTAAACCTTCCTAACCTCGTCCAAGAATTTCCTCTCGCCAATCCACCTCTGCACAGGAAAAAACAGTTAAATCGCATGCATGATAATTATGACAACTTATTCAAAAACACAAAAAGATGTTTTTTTTTTCAGATGTTACTGTAGAAGTAGCTTAGACACATGTATTTTACCTTCCTAGAAGTCAATGGCATCTCTTTCAATAGCTTTCATCATCTTTCTTGCATCAGTAGGGCTAGCTGGTAAAATTAGGGTTTGTTAGGGTTTATGTTTCCTTTCAACGTTCCAGTTTCTTTCTGCAAGTAGATTAGCCTTCTTTGAGTTAGCTTTCGTCCATCAATTAAAAAGCTTCTTCTCAGAGCTCATAGAAGTTGGCTTAAGTTCCTAGCGGACTTGTGCCAGCTGACCAAGTGACAGCTGCGGCAAGAGCTAGTACTTGTGTATACAACACCGTTGCTTCCAAGTTTGTTACGAACTACCAGGTTGATAAAAGTAAAGAAGGGAGTCCCAAGAGTTGCAGCAGTATTGCTGCAATACTGGATCCCACCATTCTTTTTTCGCACCGTTGCCAGGGAAGCATCAGAGCATTTGTGATTGCTACTTTTCTTCTATTTTTTCTACTCCAATCTTCTGCTAAGTAGTTTATTTCAGTTCCATTATGCAATTTCATTTCTGCAAAAGTAAATTAGACATTTCTTGCTTTCATGGATTAGCCTTTCAATTCCACAATTTCAATTCTGCAAGAATAGACTAGAATTTCAATTCCGCAAGCGTAGAATAGCATTTCAATTCTGCAAGTGTAGTCTATCATTTCATTCCTACAATTTGATTTCAGCAAAATAGATTAGTCCTTTCCTACTTTCATTTCAATTCCGCATTTTCATTTCCGCAAGATAGATTTTAGTTAGGTGCAATTCCATCTGTTTCAATTTTGCAGGTACAAGAAGAAAAAATAAAAAGCAACCAAAAAACTTTTCATGCCTCGTAGGAATAGAGATAATACCAGAAAATTCCTACCCAACACCCCCACCACTTCACTGAGTCACCCTTCTCTCTTCTTTGGTGGTAGTGACCCAGAAGAACCTATAGGTGAACCTCCTGAGATATACGAAGATCCTATAATAGAAGAAGAGCAAGAAAACATTCCTTTTGAGACCATGGCTGAAAATAGAAATGGTAGAGACGATGATGAGAGAATAGAAGGTACCTTCCCCATTCGAGAGACCAACGGGGACATGAAAATGAAGAACATAAGTCCCTCAGCCTTACCTCATTTCCATGGATTGACCACTGAAGACCCTAATACCTTCCTGTTTGAGTTTGTTGTCCTTTGTCGAACTTATGACTATGCAGAAGACGAGCAAAAGTTGAAACTCTTTCCCTCTACCCTCAAGGATGCAGCATTACACTGGTTCATGGGGTTACCTGGAAACAGTATCACAACTTGGGCTCAGATGCAGCAAGCCTTTAACAACAAATACTGGGACTACTGTAGGTCAAAGGAAACAAAGGGAGAAATCTTTCGGATGACCATGGGAAATGATGAGTCTTTAGAAGACTATGAGGAAAGGTTCCAACTCAGCTATAAATGGGCTAGGTGCACACTTGACCCTGAATCTCTAAAGTTGGTTCTGCTCTGAGGAGTCACTGAAGACCTTCTAGATACCCTTCACATGCTAGCTAGAGGAGACATCTACCAACTACCTTATGAGGACATAAAGACTGTGTTTAGGAACCACTCTAGGGCAGCCCAGAAAAGAGGTAGGGGGAATCCACTTTCAGCTAGTACCACCTTCTCCAAGCATGAGGTTGTTAATCAAATGGAAGACCTTAAAAGTGAGATGAGACAGGCCATTTCCATGCAACTTGATACTCTCTGAATCCAACAAAAGAAAGAGGAAGCTGAGAGGGCTTTGGCCATCTTTTGTCCTAGATGTACGAGGAAGCACCCTAAGAATGAGTATCCATTGCACTCAGTAGGGGTATGTTTCATTTGTGAGGAGAACCATCCCACAAACCAATGCCCAACCTTGCCTGGATTTAAAGCCATGTACCAAGGGACTGAGGCAAGCACTGAACCTCTCTACTTCCTCAACCAAAGGAGGCCACATGGGCCCAAACCTTACCAGCAGGGGATGCAAGGGACATCCCAAGCTTATTATAGCCCCAACCAATCTACTCACATACCTTCTTGGGGTCCCATTGCTCATCGTTCCTGGTCCGCACCTCCTCCGTGGTCTTATCCACCTCAATACCATACTTAACCCACTGCTCATTCGTTTCACTCACATGTCCAGCCACAACCTCAGTGGAATGCACCTCAACTAGGGTGGAGGCCCCAATAAAACTCTCCTCCCACCATTCTACCTCCACCTCCGGCTCAGCCAAGACAACCCCAGATGCCTGCCCAACTGAACCCGAACCCCAACAACCGGCAGGCCCAACAGGTATACACTGGGGAGACAACATGCCCTACCTATGTTGTGGAGATCCAAGAGATCAACCTGTGATCTGGGAAGACCCTTCCAGATCGCCAACCTCCTCCCCCAGAGGATGAGGAAGAGAAACAGGAAAGTGAACCCAAAGCCATTCCACCCTTTCCTGAGCGACTAACTGTAACCACACAACCAAGCCCAGAGGATACTGAACTTCTGGGAGAACTTGAACAGTTGTTTGTGAAAATACCACTTCTCTAGGCCATAAAAGATGTACCAATATACAACAAATTGATTAAGGAGAAGTGTTTCAGGCACCCAAGTAGGCGAAAGAGAGATGCCCCGACTATCAATGTCATAGGACAACTGTCCAATCTAATGTTGGGGCAAGTAATCTGTCCAAAGTATTTGGACCTCAGGAGTCCTGTAGTTGATGTCCACATCAATGGCACCATAATCCCCCATACCTTCATTGATCTAGGGGCTGCCATTAATGTGATGACCAGGGACACCATGCTTAAACTCAACCTTCAGAGTTCCTTAAGGAAGACCTCGACAGTCCTGCAGTTAGCAGATCGCTCCACCGTGACTCCCGAAAGGATTGTGGAAGATGTTTTGGTCTCTGTTGAATCTTGGGAGTACCCTGCAGACTTCTTGGTCCTTAAGCCAAAGGAAAAGCTCATTGGATACCCCCTCATTTTGGGAAGGCCTTGGTTAGCCACTGCGGATGCTTACATCAGTTGTTGAGCTGGAAGCATGACCATCAAGAATGGGCCTATGTCCAAGCAGCTAGTCCTATACCCTCCTACCCAACCTCTGCTAGAACATGACTTACCACTCTGGTTGGAAGAGGGAGATGAGGATGAGGTCTACTCTGCACCATTGTGCACAGTAGAAACCACCAAGGGAGGCCCTCAAACTGAGGATGATTTGATTGAGACTTTGATTCAAAATCCACCTCCCAGTGCACTGTCCTTAGAGGAATTGGTGGAAGATACCCAAGCCAGCACTTTAGTAGACCTCTGTGTGACTGATCCGACCTCTCCTAGAATTAAGAATGTGGAATTTGGCCCCAAAAGAACCTTGAAGATCAGCTTCTCCCTATCTCCCTCCCAGGAGAAGGAGCTGAGTAGCTTACTGAACAATCATCTGGATGCTTTCGCTTGGAGTTATAAGGAGATGAAAGGAGTCCACCCTTTGGTCTGTACCCATCACATTTACATTAAAGAATATTGTAAACCAGTTAGGTAGCCTCAGAGGAGAATGAATCTAGCCCTTAAAGACATTGTCAAAGAAGAACTGCAAAAATTGCTGGATGCAGGATTCATCTACCCTATCTCTGATAGTGAGTGGGTTTCACCTCTAGTGCTTGTGCCCAAGAAGAATGGGAAGTGGAGAATCTGTGAAGATTACCGATAACTTAACAAAGCCTCCAAGAAAGACCATTTCCCTTTGCCTTTCATAGATCAAGTGTTGGATGGACTGGTAGGGAAGAAGTTCTTCTCTTTCCTAGATGGGTTTAGCAGGTATAACCAAATCCAAATAAGCCCGGAGGACCAAGATAATACCACCTTCACTTGTCCATGGGGTACCTTTGCCTACCGAGTCCTTCCCTTTGGGCTATGCAACGCTCCTGCCACTTTCCAGAGAGCAGTATTGAGCATATTTTCCGAGTTGGTCTATGATTCGGTAGAAATCTATATGGATGACTTTACTCCTTATGGGTCCAACTTCCAAGAAGCATTGACTAATCTGGGAAAAGTTCTAACCAAGTGCATTGAGATGAACCTATCCCTCAGTCCCAAAAAATGTGAGTTCCTGATGACTGAGGGGATCGTGCTAGGTCATACCATTTCTTGGCAAGGATTACAGGTGGATCCTAATAAGATTGCTATCATCCAAAAGGTCCCACCTCCTCAAAAGGTAAGAGATGTTCGGAGTTTCCTAGTCTTAGCAGGATATTATCGAAGATTCATTAAAGATTTCAGTAAGCTAGCCTCACCATTGTTTTGCCTCTTAGGGAAAGATGTTGAGTTCAAATGCACTGACAATTGTCAGGGGGCTCTGGATGAGTTGAGAGATAAGCTGGTGTCCGCCCTAATCTTGAGAGGTCCAAACTCGGCCCTACCTTTCCACATCCACACTGATGCCTCGAACAAAGCCATAGGGGCAGCCTTAGGACAAGTTGAGGAGAAACTACCATATGCCATATACTTCGTCAGCAAAAACCCGTCCAAGGCAGAAATGAACTATACTGTAATCAAGAAAGAGTTCCTGGCTGTAGTCCTTTCCCTAAACAAGTTCAGGCACTACATCACTGGTTATCAAACATTTGTACACACTGATCATGCTGCGATTAGATATTTAATGAATAAGCCTGATGTTAATGCTCATATCATTAGATGGTTACTTTTGTTGTAGCAATTTGATTTAACTATTGTCGACAAGCCAGGTAACGAAAATGTTGTTGCTGACTTCTTGTCTAGATTGGATTTGCCTGCAGGTGAAGAAGGAACAGTGGATGACCAGATGCCAGATGAACATCGGTTTTCTATCTCAGTACTCTCTCCATGGTTTGCTGATATAGCAAATTACTTGGTCTCAGCACAATTACCTCCGCATCTATCCTCAAATGATAAGAGCAGAATTGTAAGGAAAAGCGCCCCATTCACTTGCATCGGGGGCAACCTGTTCAAACTTGGCCTAGGTCAAATCTTGAGGTGTTGTGTTAGGGAGGAGGAAGTCTTTGACATCCTCCTAACCTGTCATGACAGGCCTTGAGGAGGCCACTTTGCAGCAAAAAGGACTGCCTTCAAAATTCTACAGGCACGCTACTATTGGCCTACTCTTCATCAAGATGTCAGAAGATACATTAGCCAGTGTGACTGATGTCAGAGGATGGGGAAACCGACTCCAAGGGATGAAATTCCTCTCAAACCTCAAGTGATCTTCGAGCCATTTGAGAAGTGGGGCATGGATTTTGTGGGTCCTATCAACCCTCCTTCAAAGGAAAGGTCTTACATCATTGTGTGCACCGACTATCTAACAAAGTGGGTAGAAACAAAGGCAATCAAAGCAGCGACAGAAGAAAAGGTAGCTGAGTTTTTAAGGGAAAATATCTTCTACAAGTTTGGATACCCAAGAGAGTTAGTCACTGATCAAGGAAGCCAGTTCACCTCCAACCTGATTGAAGACTTGCTCGCCCATCACAAGATCAAGCACAGGACTTCCACCCCATATCATCCTTAAGCAAATGGGCAGGTGGAAGTCACTAATAGAGCATTGGAAGGGATTTTGACTAAGGTGTTGAGCAGCAGCAGAAAGGATTGGGCAGATCGCCTGGTTGATGCCACCTAAGCCTACAACACCACTCGGAAGATTACAACAGGTTTCACACCTTATTAGCTAGTCTACGGGAAGAAAGCTTTGTTGTCCATAGAGTTCGAGTACAATACATTGAGGGTGGTAGCTCAGGTGGACTTAGATCTCAACCATTCTCAATGTGAAAGATTACTACAGCTGAATCGATTAGATGAACAGCGAATGCAGGCCCTCCTCCACTCAGAAATAGTTCAACTTCAGAGGAAGATATGGCATGACCGGCACCTTAATGAAAAGCAATTCCAGCCGAGAGATTGGGCACTGCTGTATGATTCAAGATACGAGGATTTCAAAGGGAAGTTGAGGACAAGGTGGTTAGGACCATATATAGTGGAAAAATGCAATGAAAATGGTTCAGTCCTTATCAGAACCATTGATGAAGAAGCCATCCCCATGCTTGTCAATGGGCATCGATTGAAAATCTACAGAAAGCCCCTTTTGAGGCAAGAGTTCATTGAAACTATGGAAAAATCAGTGCTGGTAGTAGAGCAGGGTTCTGCCTCTATTCCGCCCACACCTTAATCATCAAAGGAAAAAAAAAGAAAGGGAATAAAAAAGATCCCTGGGTGAAAACCTCTCTAAGGCACCCAGGGCAGACACTGAGGGTGAAAACCTCATGGAGGTGCCCCATCTATCTCTTAGAAAATAAAGAAATGGAATAAAAAAGATCCTTGGGTGAAAACCTCTCTGAGGCGCCCAGGGCAGATAGTGGGGGTGAAAACCTCATGGAGGCACCCCTACTGTCTCTCAAAAAACAAAAAAAACAAAAAAGGAAAAAAAAAGAGAAAAAGAAAAAGAAACAGGTCTAATCTCTGGAATTATTGCAGGTTGCAGGGAATACAGTGCAGATAAAGAAGGTCGCGCAAAACAAGGACAGGGGTCCGTACTAGGCTACAAGACTTCCTTACAGACACTCCTTCCATAGCCACTCACTTTTTCCAAGATTTGAACACATTTGGGTCGAGATTCAACCTCCTACAGGAAGTTCTGAGCTTTGTACAGGAAGTTTTGGGGCTTTCTACAGGAAGTTCTGCATTTCTATAGGAAAAATCCTATAGAGCCTTCGGGTAGGCCAAATTCAATTCTAGAAAGGGATTTAAAGCTTGTAGTCTATTGATTAGGCCTGCAGCCACCCCTCTCTTCCATCCATCACCGGTTTCATCTCTTTCCACCGCCATTGCAACAATCTGGTTATGTATTCCTGCACAGTCATACAAAGAGTCCTGTTTTCCTCAGATTGAAATCTTTTTTTCCCAAGTGACAAATCAAGCACACAAAGGCTCGCACACTCTACCTATCAAAGCTCCATCAGGACCCTTCATCCACGAATACAACCTTGCTCGTTTCAGCATGCATCCCAGGAGGAGAAGTAGCTACAGGATGTCCTACAGGAATCCTGTAGCAGCTGATCTGTTTGGAGCACATGCTATGGAGTCGGTAGCAGCTGAAATCGACACAGGGGACATGTAACAAACTCCGCTTGGACATGAACACCTCCTCGATAGCTGAAATCAGACGGAGCCTATGCATGCAGCGTTTACAACTAGAGGATCGGGTCCTGAAGCCGTGCATACAACATCAGCCAATGAAAGAAGGAGTTCCAGTGCCTGTGCACGAAGTAGCAGTGAGAAAAGCCATTGTTCCAAGTCCAAGAGCCTGCAAAACAAGTCCATGGCCACACAGGTAAGTTTCTAACTTTATTCATCAAATTGCATAGACTATACTCTGAAAACTGTATGTCTCTGAAATGGTGCGGATTGAACGAATTCGATGGCCAGTCAACTGGCCACCCACAGTCAATTGAATGGCCTCGTGGGATCTGAACGAGCTCGGTTACATTCGAATTCATCGAAGAGACGTGCAGCCGACACGTGGGAAGTGTCCAGTCGGGGGGAATTGGCAAGCTTGGCAGTGATGGCGGCGGTTAATGGCAGAGGAAGGGTAATGGCGGTCAGAGACATGTAGAGGAATGATGGCTATGACATTGGCTAACAGATCAGCCTAGCCACCTCACCCCCTCACCATGAATTGTGCCGTAATTCAAAAATGCTCGGCCAAAGAACTCACGTTAACCACTGTCATTTACACTTGCAACCGTTCTCAGCAAAGTACACATCCTCCTCCTCTGCAATCTCTTAGCCCGAGCTTCTCGGAATGTTTCAAAATCCTCCCATGTCCCAGGCTAGTTCAGAAGCACCGTGACGTCCTCCAGAAGCCAGAAAATAGCTTCTACAGGAAGCCAGAAAACAGTTTCTACAGGAAGCCAGAAAACAGTCAACACAGGACTTTCTACAGGAAGCCTGGAAATAGGGCAACAGAAGGAAAAATCGCCTGAGATTCTAGCCAGAGATGCAGCAGCTGTGCTGGCTACCCTGAGCACATCTCCAAAGCAAAAAGGGAAGCGAAAGAGGGAGCCTTCCATGTATTTTAAGGCAAGAAGGAGCATGAGGATAAAGACTGGCAGACCCCAGCCACCGTCAAAAGAGCCAATCATGATTGTAGACACCCCAGCTACACAAAAGGAGAGGTCTCCCTCCAGGGCGTCCATCACCTATGAGCGGGGAAGCCTGAAGACATCCACGTGGAGAGAAAGAATGAAAATGATGGACACAAAGGCCTCTCTACAGGATGCTGAGACTGTTCTATAGGAAACACTGGTTAGGCTAAAGGAGACCGAAGAAATGGAAGGAGAGGAAGCTAAATCACCACAAGAGGAAGAAAAGGTGGAGAAAATTGTGGAACCTAGCCCCCATCCTAGCTTGGGCTCCTACTATAACTTCTTAGAGGCTGGAAAGATCATTCCCCAAAAATTCACAGTGCCACTTTTCCTTGCACTAGAAGAAGAGAGAGTGAGGACCCACACTTGGATGAAGATCGCTAAGTCTAAGGGTGTGGCCGATATAGGTCCTCTGGAGGAACAACTCAAAGAGGCAAGAAGGGAATTGGCTATGGTACGACATGTGGAGAGCAACCAGCGGGCCAAGCTACAGGAAGAAAATGAGCTGCTTAAACAACAGCTACAGTTACAAGGACAGAAGAAGGAAGACAGGCCTCACATCTTGGGAGAACAATAGCAACAGGAGGAGCCCACAACAGACAAAGAAACCCCTGATGAATAGCAGAAGAGAGATGGGTTGCAGGCTGAAATTGAGACACTGAATAGACAGCTACAGGAGAAGGAATTGCAAGCAGGCCAGGAGATACAGTCTCTGAAATAGTAGGTGCAAGAAAAGGAGGCCCAACTGGCCTGCATGGCCAGCTGGGCGATGGAAGCTCTCTAGTGTAGGTAGCCTGCCAAATCATACGCCCTATACCTTAAGGATCAGTGGTTGCAGTTTCATATCAACACCTTGGCCCGAAGGGGCATCACTCCATTTCAAAATTATCATCAATTTGTAGCTTTATGTGGTAGTAGTTCATCAGAAGACAGGGCCAGATTGTCATAGTTTTACTTGCACAACTTAGCCCTTCCTAACATGAATGTATGGGATCCCAACACTGTGATAGGAGATGTCCAACTTATGGCCATGGCCTCTTGGATGATCCATGAGGAAAAGAGAGCAGCAGAGGTCCGCAGTATCATAGGTAGAGAGCTCAGTGAGCCACTAATGATCAGAGCAGAGCTGGATGACCCCTCAGCAGTGATAAGTGCCCACCAACACTTGGCCAAAAGCCCTCAAGATCTACCAGAATACATTGAGCAACAGGGTCAAGCTATTGCCCACTTTGAGGACATGGAGAGACTGTTGGGAGAAAACTGCCTGCATGCCTACACAAGGCGGTTGAACACACTACCTCACAGCTTGAAGATAAGGGAATACCACTCTCCCACCAGTATGAGGGAGGCCTTGGCAAGGGTACCTCTCTACAAACAGTTGATGCAAAATCTGTAGGCCAATTGAATTGGCCTCAAATTTAGTCCTCCTTTGCTTTTGGGATTGCTAGAAGGAGTTAAGGAGGAGGTGGAAGACAGACAGTGGGAGGAAGTGGAAAGGAAAGCAGGATTCCATGACCGGGAAGAAGATATCACCGCGGAAGCCTGGGACGTGAGGGGGGTGATCAAAGCTATAAAGGATGATGAGCTAGACTAGTTGCTCAGAGGATGAGCAACCCATTTAGCAGGGGGGTGATGATGAGCCCCGAATTGGGTAACTTATTTGACTCATTTTTCCTAATTGTCCTTGGTCAATCCACCATTTTTCATAGATTATGCATGTTTTTTGAGTATGTTTATGTTATTTGAATGAATAAGGGTGGTCACTTTACCAAGGAGGCTAATACGTGGTTATTTCAGGTTTTTTCGACAAATTTTGGAGCAAAGCGAGGCAATTATGAGCCAGGTGACAACCAAGCTTGAGGTTAGGATTTGTAGGGAGGTTGTCTCTTGCATTAAATGGCCCTTCCTCGAAATCTCCACCTGTTACACTAAAATTTGTCACCATGACTATTTGCAGTTAGTATGGCTCCATCAACTGTCATACTATCCTCCTTGGCAAGCCTCATACCTCTGCTCTCCATGTCAAACTCCAAGAAAGAGAGAAAGTCATTAAAATCTATATATCTCTGGGTACGCAGTTTCTCTTAGCCTTACCTGCGTGTACGCATCCCAAGTTCACAATACCTGCGTACTTGTACGCTCTGTCTGTAAAGCAATGGGTGCGTACTCCTGTAAAGGTCAAAAGGCGCAAGTTTCACTCCAAAAAAGTTACTTGTGGTCATTTCTAGATCATTCTAGAAGCTTGTTTGATGTGTATGAAGTGCCTCCAGATGGTTCATGTATCCCTACCAAAGAGGAACTTATCCCATCAAGAGGGGAGCTATCCCATCCAAAGAGGGGCTTATCCCATTGATGGTGGACCTGAATAACTTCCTCTAGAGCACTATAAATACAGGCATTGGGCCAGAGGGAGGAGAGGTTGAAAGCTGAACATTCCTAAGGGTAGATGCTGCTGGAATTAGGACTCCCTTGTAAAGCTTGAGAGGAGAGATTCCCATCCTTTCCTAGCCTTATTTGAGAGTGGGTGAGCTGATCAAAGTAAAGGAAAACTCTTGCTGGACCCTAGGAGGGACTTGCACAACACCAAGGCTCAGGTTGTAATGGTTCCTTTTGTTTCCACTTAATGCAAATGAACTCATTTTTCTCAACAGATTGTTATTCATGATTTGTTTCATATACTCCTTGGTCTGTATGATGGATATGTATTGTTTTATGAGTTTATCAGGTGCTATTTAATCTTTTGGCTTGTTAGTGAATGCAGGTTTCGAAGAGAAGGAGGAGCTCATCCAGATCGGCGAGGCTGGACTACTACAAAGTGTTGGACTAAAGGTATGTTAAAATCACCTGATTACTTGTATTCTCAATGCATGTTTAGAGACAGGTAGTGTTTATTTGTCTTGTTTGTCACTAGAAAGCTTTTGCTTCTAGGGAGGTCGGTTGTGTCCGCACTATCGACTCTTTCCGCCTGACAAAATGGTGACCATACTGGGGTGTACTTATCGAGAAACCTTAGCTCCCGGTTCCGATCCACTACAGATCGAGAAACCTAACCCTGACTTAGTAATCAAACCGCCCGCCAAGGGTGTACTTCGAAGGTCTGCTTTCAATCCACATGCGAGAGCGGCCGAGAATTACAACATTGTTGAGGATTTAGCTGTTTCACCCTCAGCAATGTCGGCTTTAGAAGTGCTGCAATCATGCCCAGCACAACGAAAATTACTTTTGTCAGCTATAGGAGCTGTTGACGTTCAGGACCCGAACCTAATAATCTTTGATCTAGAAAATAGTACACCGCGTTTGCCTCATCAGATGGCTTTCCAGATCCCAGTGATAGTCAAAAATAGGCCTATTCATTGGACTGTAATTGATGAGGGAGCTTCCACGGGTATTATGTCGATACAGTGTTGGATATCGCTTGGTTCTCCTTCACTAAATCAATCCCCAACAATTCTTAAGGCCTTTGATGGCCGTGGGTTCCATCTGTTTGGCATTCTACAGGATTTGCCTATAGGGGTTGAAGGAAAAACCGTTAGTCTAGATGTGGAGGTGGTTGATGCCCCTCTGGACTACAACCTTCTTTTGGGTCGAAGTTGGTCTTACGCTATGACAGCGGTCGTTTCATCGGTCTTCAGAGTAATAAAGTTTCCACATAATGGCAAGATCGTAACCATAGACCAGCTGGCTTACTTTTCGTCCGACCCAGCCTCTTCAGAGAGTATCCAGCATGTCGGTAAAACGACTATCCCTTACAAGGATGTTGGCGTAGGATTAGTTAAAGATGCCAGTTTACTGGGAACTTTTCCTTTTCCTCCAATCAACGCCGTGTCTTCATTTGCATCTATTCATATGATTACTTCAGACACTATTATTTCTGACGATCCTTGGATCATTCCTTCTGAATCTGAGATAGACTCATTTGGTGATGCAATGCCTTTGAGTCCATATGAAATTGCTTATGAAGCCGTGTAGTCTTTTTCCGACCCAAGTTCAACCCAAATCGACCAAATGAATGTGGTCCGTGAGGAATCCCTTTTCGCGTCAACCTCGGAGTTAATAATGTTTCCCGAAGTTGTGTCATTTTACGAACAACTTTGTGAAGTCCTGTGTGTAAATGATTTACCATGGGAAGATCTCCATCATAGATCTTCGTTTTTACCTGACGATGATAGTTTTGAAAACGATTTCTCATCAATCTTTACAGCTGAATATGTCAAAGATGCTCAGAGTCCAATGAAACATCCTGATTCAGAGCTGAATTTGGGAAACGTTTCTCGTACTATTCCCATTGACATTTCAGTCAAGCCCGGAATTGTTGAACACATTCATATAGGTGCCTCGTGTTCAGATGACGAAATTCAAACATACAAGGCCCTATTTCAAGAATTTCACAACGTGTTTGCCTGGTCTTACGAAGAAATGCCAGGAATTGATCCCGCCATTGTTGTCCATGAAATCAAGACTTACCCGGACGCTAAACCCGTCCGGCAACATTTGCGTCAAATTCACCCACGAAAAGTGGCTGCGATTAAAGCAGAAGTTGAGAAGCTGTTGAAAGCAGGTTTCATTTATCCGATCCCGTTAACGGATTGAGTATCGAATATTGTTCCGGTTAACAAAAAGCAGGGAACAATAAGAATATGTATCGACTATAGGGATATCAATCGTGCTTGTCCCAAGGACAACTATCCAACGCCCTATATAGATCAAATAATTGATGATTGTGCCGGTAGTGAAATATTTTCCTTTATGGACGGTTTTTCCGGTTACAACCAAATCAATATTCTACCTGCCGATCAACAAAAAACGGCTTTCATTTGTCCATGGGGGACATTTGCTTATTGAAAATTACCTTTTGGGCTTAAGAATGCCGGAGCCACTTTTCAAAGGGCGATGTCTTATGCATTTCATGACATCAAGCACATTGTGCAACCATATCTCGATGATTTGCCCGCTCACTCCTTACATCGAGCTGATCACCTTGTCCATTTACGAGCAATTTTTATGAGGTGTAGGCATTATCGTATACGGTTGAACCCACACAAATGTGTCTTCTGCATAGAAGTGGGACGATTGCTGGGATTTGTAGTTTCAAAAGCCGGCATTCGCGTCGATCCCTCGAAGGTAGAAGCTATCATCAAATTGCCTCCTCCTTCGAGTTTGCGCCAACTCCAAAGTTTGCAGGGGAAAGCAAACTTTTTACGCCGATTCATTCCGAACTACGCCGAGATTACCAAGGGTTTTACCTGGTTGTTGAAACAAAATGCTCAATTTTCTTGGGATGAGATAGCTCAGAAATCTTTTGATGTGCTAAAGCACGCGTTGACCCATGCACCATTGCTGCATCCTCCCAACTACAACCAGGATTACTTTTTGTACCTCGCCGCCGCTCATTCCACCATTGGAATGGTCTTAGTACAGGAAGACGAATTCAGAACGGAACATGTGATCTATTATCTTAGTCGGACGTTAAATCCCACTGAGCTCAAATATTCACATGCGGAGAAATTGGCCTTGGCAGCCGTTCAAGCTGTCCAACGTTTTCGTCACTACATTCTTCTCCGTAAAACTACAGTCATTTCGGATTGCAACCCTATGATCTAAATTTTAACTAAACAATTGCTAGGGGGCAAGTACTCTAAATGGATCATTATCCTGCAAGAGTTCGACTTGGAATTTGAAAAGTCTAAGTCTAAGAAATCTTTAGTTTTTGCGGAATTAATGTGTGATTTCCCGCGTGCTGACACGGAAACTGTGGCAGAGGAACCAATTGCAGACGAATCTCTGTTTCTCATCAGCACTTTAGATCCGTGGTATGGGGATATAATTGTCTATCTCCAAACCCAATCCTTTCATCCCGAACTTTCAAAGTCGGAACGTCGAAAAATTCGATTCCAGTCCCAAGAGTACAAAATTATTGGAGATACTCTTTATCGTCGTGGGGCAGACTTGGTTTTTCGTCGTTGCTTAACTCATGAAGAAGCTGAAAGGGTTTTGAATGACTGTCATTCTGGAGCGTGTGGCGGTCACATGTCTGGGTATGCCACAACCCAGAAGGTGTTGCGTGCTAGCTACTTCTGGCCGTCCATGTTTAAAGATTGTATCATTGCGGTCCGAAAATGCCACAACTGTCAAGTGTTTGATCGCAAGATCCGCGCACCACCTGCTCCTCTCCACCCTATAATTGACGTTGGTCCTTTTGCTAAATGGGGTATCGATTTTATTACATGTAACCCTCACTCGGCCGGGGGGCATGCGTATATCATCCTTGCGGTTGATTATTTTACTGAGTGGGCCGAGGCGATGCCTACATTCGAGGCAGACGGAAAGACAGCTGCGATTTTCATATTCAATCACATTATTGCTAGGTTTGGTGTCCCACAAGCGATAATCACTGACCATGGGCGCCATTTTCGAAACATTATGATGACAGAACTTACAGGCCAGCTTGGTTTGCGTCACGATAGTTCAACTCCTTATTATCCACAAGCCAATGGCCTAGTTGAGTCTATCAACAAAGTTTTAGTTATCATGATCCGACGAATCATTGGTATTCATCAGTCAAATTGGCACAACATGTTATTTTCCGCGCTTTGGGCGTACCGAACCTCAGTGAAAACATCAACAGGGTTCACTCCTTTCCAACTAGTTTATGGTTTGGAAATAGTGTTGTCCATTGAATGCGAAATCCCGTCACTTCAAATGGCTGTCGAATTACTTCCAGCTACTTCCGAAGAAGAGAAGCGTCTATTATACTTAGCTCAATTAGATGAGACTCGACATGACACTGCATTGGCAATCGAGACTCACGCAAAAAGAATGAAAGCTCAGTATGATCGCAACGCGACCCCTCGTAATTTTCCGGAAGGAGACCTAGTGCTATTATATGATCAAGCTAACGATAAATTAGGTGCTGGAAAATTCGTTCCTATGTGGCATGGGCCCTACATTGTCAAGCGAAAGCTAGCAAAAGGGGCCTATGAGCTGGTAGATTTTGATGGGGACTCTTTGGGTAAGCCCAGAAATGGACTTTACCTAAAGAGGTATTATGCTTAAATGATGGGTATGGAGATTTAGTTAGGTTAGTTTTTCTTTCTAGCTGGTGTGTTTGTTAGTATAGACAGTGTGCTTAGCTTAGAGAGTGTGTTTTAGTCGTTATTCTGGCTTATCTTTGTTTTACTCTTGATATTGCAGATGTCGACGCCTCTCCAAACGTACATTGGATTCGCTGATGGTGCTTGTCGTAGTACACGGAATATCTCTTCCATAGCTTGGGTTATCTATTCGACCTCTGACGAGTTAGTTTCTATGCATGGGGTGAGCCTCGGTCAAACAACAAACAACATTGCAGAATACAGTGCAGTGATTGAGTTATTATCTGAATCTATTTCGTTTGGGATTCAGAGTTTGATAGTGAGGTTAGATTCTGAACTCATTGTATTACAGCTTAAGAGAGTATATGCCATTAGAAATCCAGTGTTATTAAGGTTATTTTTGAGAGTGCGCCTCTTGGAACGTGAATTTGATTACATTGAATATCAGCATATTCCAAGGTCATTAAATACATTAGCAGATGCAATTGATTCTCGAATGTTAGACAGACATTTGCGATAATCATACATGTAAATTTAAAAACATTTCATCATATATGTTTAACAAGATAAGCTGGTAATAATAATATATATAGATAGGAGTGTGTCAAAATATACATCGTCTTCGATCATAGGTTGAAAAACACCTTATGATCGGCAAAAATGATAAGTACAAAAAACCAAAATGTCACATGTGTCTACAAAAAGTGACTAGCCAATCACTAGTGGTGCTCTCTATACGAGACCACTGCCCGCGCTACCCTACACAGGAACCTCCTGAAAGGTCCTGGGACTGCGACCATATAGCGCTGAAGTTGGATAGGAATATCGTCTATAGTCGTCTCTGGTATGTCCGCCGTAAGGTGCTCTAGATCCTGTTCCAACTCGGCTAAGGTCTCTGCGGCCGCATCCTGTGGGGCTGGTGCTGGTGCAACTGGTACTCTTCTCTTGAATGGCCGGAGATTGGCCGGACGCTGTGGACCTACATCTGCATTTTGAAAATTGTCACGGTCAGTTTTGAGACGATATAAAAACAAAAAAAAGAGTAAATAATTTAAAAACTTGTGAAAAATGAAATGCCTCTGTCGTCCCATTGTTCTCCTTGTGGAAGAACCATGTCCAGATCACCACGAAAATCTACTCCTGCATAAGGAAAATCCTGGATCGCAAAGACCTGGTCCTCCAACCAGTGAAAGTAACCCGCAGGAAATCGGACAACTCCCGCTCCCTCATCAGGATGCCGAGCCATCACCGCAACCCATCGTATCAACTTTGGCTCCCGAGGAGGCCCAACTGCAACGGTGAGATGCTGCGGGATCAGCATCGGAACTCTCTCTAGGGTAAATCTCACAACTAAAGGCCCATACCCAAAGGTCTTTAATTGCCCGTTCTTTGCCCTAGTCAGTTGGCCTTTCATATTGGCCAACACAGCGTCACACCAGTTGAAAATGGTGCCTCGGTAGCAATCAATCACCATCCGCATTTGGGACCCAGTGGCAATATGCAAAGCGGCTGCGCCGCAGAGTCTGGTAACTGTAAAGGCAATTACCATAAGTTCAGGCAGGGATATGTATTTGATTTCTATCCCTTTCTCCTGGTGCTGATTATTGCACCACTCTAGCCGAAGACTAGCAAGGGATTGGCCACCCGGCCTAGTCCCAGACAGAGTCAGTTGCTCGCCCCTATTGGGCAAACTAGTGAGAAAATATATGTCTGAGGGCTCTATCTCGAGCTGGTGCCCTCCGATGTAAAAGCATTGATCCTGAACGTTCCACCTTTCAACCAGCCTTTCTAGGAATCGCACCTGGGCCCTCATGCCAGGTATGGCCCAGTATTTGTAGAAACCGCATGCCTTCAAAGCATCAATGGAAGGTTGATGATCTATTGCGGCCAAATCGACATCTTCGTGTTCTCTTTCGCGCCAATCAAGCATGGTGAGCAATATACACACAAAAAAACATCCATTAGAATTCACTAAATCAAAAATTAATGGTTCAAATTTGAGATTTGGGGGTTTAAAAATGCTTTGCACGGAGTACGCACCCCGCGTTCAGAAACAGAGCGTGGGTACGCAACTACTCTGAAGGCACCTGCGTACCCCGAAAAGCGGATCTTAAAACCCTAAAGCCCCCAAAAAATCAAACTAGGGCCTAAAATGAAATTCTAAACGGACAAAAACAAAGAGGAGGATGTTGTGAAATACCTGAAAGAGACGGCGCTCGATTCCGACGGTTGGATTCTCCGCAAAGTCCACCGGAAGTTTCTTGCCAAAAGCCCTTTACTCTCCCTCAACAGTAAAATGGTAAAAATGACATGGTAAAAGGTCTTTTTATAGGTTTTTTGGATAAATGAATGCTGAGTTTGTTTATTTTTCACCATGGAAGGATATTTTTCAATGCATTTTTGCTTATCTTAAACAGGTATGAGTAATGTGTCGTTTTTGTGCAGGACAAAAAGACTTTCAGGGAAAATTATCATTTTTCATGAACCAAAACATTAGAGTCATCTTTTAAGCCCTTTTCTGACTCCTAAAACATGAAAAGATTGCCGAGCATTTCTTTTACACTCGTTAAAACGGAATTAAAAGACGGTCCCCTTATAGCCCCTTTTCTGACCGTAAAAAAAGGAAAAGATTGCCGGGTTTTTGTCGATTCAAACTCGAGACTGGAAATAAAACGACGTGTCCTTGATCGCTTTTTACTTTTCAGGTCAGAGGCACTAATCATGAAAGTACTCCTTGGTCGCAAGACTAAGCGGTTCTCTCAAGTATTATTTTATACCTTTTCGGGCTTGGGAGACACAACTTTACGAAAAAGTTCAACCTGGAGTCTTCTTAAGTTTTTACAGACTCTCTAAAAATGAAAAACGTCGAGTTTCTCCTATACTGGACTCGTTAAAATTTCACAGTAAAGGACCTGTTCGATTACAAACAGGAACGAACCACTCCTTCTTAGGGTTCGAATCAAAACTAAGTTGGACTCATCCGAAGGATGAGCTTATAATCAAGCATATGTTATCCTCCTCAAGCTTGTAAAAAATAAAGAGGTACTTGCCAGAAATGGTGGGGGAAAAGAGAGAAAAATGAGCCCATTTGTTATCCTTTGTCTCAGAAGAAGCCTTATTACCACTCTTGAACACGACACTTTGCATTCACCTGGATTGGGAAATCCTTTGCCTCACAGTTGATCAAACCACATTGAAAGTTTTCAGCCGGGTATTAACTTTGGGTCAAATGTCACCAAGCCATCTATCGTGTCGTTATGTATTCAAGAGGTCTCTGCAATAAACATTCATCTGCAAAATACCCGTCATCCATCTTGACCATCCCTAAGTCGGTCCTTACAGCTACATTTCTTCAACTTGATCTATGATTTTGTGTTGTGGGCTTGCCTGCAACGGGTCACTTTCTATCGACATCAGCACATTATCTAGAAAGAGGACCTAGGAATCGTCAGTACCTTGAAGTCTGCATGCATCAATGGCAGGTTTCTCGCCTTTGACGACAGTTTACATCATTGACTTTCGATCGAAGGATTCCGTGAAATGTTCGACATCAACTCATTCATTCACATCTCATGGATTGTACTGGGTACTTTGAGAACCATTGACATCACTAGTGGTCTCTCTCACGCTTGTTAACAGTTTACATCATTGATTGGTAATCAAGTGGTTTCTACCATGTTCGACATCAACTCATTTATTCGCATGGATAGAATCGTACCTGTTCGGGAAATAGAAATGAAGACCTTGGATCTAGTTTCCACCATCTAGGCTGCGAGGAGTTTTGTATTCATTATATAGTAGACCAACTATAAACAGATGGCTGCGTCCATACTGTGTCTACAAGAAGTCTATGATTATGATGTACTGCAGAATCGCTCCTGTATCAGAGCAGTAGATAGTTTGTTAGTTAAAGTTTTCAATCTGAGTATGGGAATGCCTACCTCAGCGATGATATGATCTTATATATGTATTTTGTGTTGAATACTTGCAGGTTCCGACTGGGCTCTCCACAAGATAATCCTTGAAATGATAAAGTACTTCACCCTTCCTAGATGATATGAAACCCTTATCTACTACAGGCTTCGCACTTTAGGGGGCAATCTGTTACACTAAAATTTGTCACCATGACTATTTGCAGTTAGTATGGCTCCATCAACTGTCATACTACCCTCCTTGGCAAGCCTCATACCTCTGCTCTCCATGTCAAACTCCAAGAAAGAGAGAAAGTCATTAAAATCTGTATATCTCTGGGTACGCAGTTTCTCTTAGCCTTACCTGCATGTACGCACCCCCAGTTCACAATACCTGCGTACTTGTACGCTCTGTCTGTAAAGCAATGGGTGCGTACTCCTGTAAAGGTCAAAAGGTGCAAGTTTCACTCCAAAAAGGTTACTTGTGGTCATTTCTAGAGCATTCTAGAAGCTTGTTTGATGTGTATGAAGCGCCTCCAGATGGTTCATATATCCCTACCAAAGAGGAACTTATCCCATCAAGAGGGGAGCTATCCCATCCAAAGAGGGGCTTATCCCATTGATGGTGGACCTGAATAACTTCCTCTAGAGCACTATAAATACAGGCATTGGGCCAGAGGGAGGAGAGGTTGAAAGCTGAACATTCCTAAGGGTAGATGCTGCTGGAATTAGGACTCCCTTGTAAAGCTTGAGAGGAGAGATTCCCATCCTTTCCTAGCCTTATTTGAGAGTGGGTGAGCTGATCAAAGTAAAGGAAAACTCTTGCTGGACCCTAGGAGGGACATGCACAACACCAAGGCTCAGGTTGTAATGGTTCCTTTTGTTTCCACTTAATGCAAATGAACTCATTTTTCTCAATAGATTGTTATTCATGATTTGTTTCATATACTCCTTGGTCTGTATGATGGATATGTATTGTTTTATGAGTTTATCAGGTGATATTTAATCTTTTGGCTTGTTAGTGAATGCAGGTTTCGAAGAGAAGGAGGAGCTCATCCGGATCGGCGAGGCTGGACTACTACAAAGCGTTGGACTAAAGGTATGTTAAAATCACCTGATTACTTGTATTCTCAATGCATGTTTAGAGAAAGGTAGTGTTTATTTGTCTTGTTTGTCACTAGAAAGCTTTTGCTTCTAGGGAGGTCGGTTGTGTCCGCACTATCGACTCTTTCCGCCTGACACCACCCTCATCTCCGAGCTTAGTAGGCCACCAAAATGAGTCCTAAAGGTAGCCGAGCAACTTTGGGAAGAGTGACTGTTTACTGGCAGTTTGAACAACCAAGTCCCTTGAATTAAGGAGGGATGCTAGGCCCCTCGTAGTGTATAAATAGGAAGGCCTTAGCCTTCGTAGTTTACTTTTGGAACTGTTGGGTTTTGCACTACAGTGCTGTCATTTTCTCAGCTCGTTTTCTTGTAGCTACTGCTATATAACTTTCTTGTGATGATTTTTTTTTAGTAATGAAAAGCAGCTTTGCTTGGCATCAGTTCTGAGTTCTTTATAGGAGCCTGTAGCTCTTGGGGTTGGGCCCAACCCAAGTGCCAAGGCCTCCTTATGTACTGTTATTTTCTTTTATGTCTTTGCAAAATAATTTCTGTTAAGTAGATTAAAATCTTGTTGATTATCTAGGTCACTGTTGATGAATAGAAACACTTTTGATGTTCAGATTGAGCTGATAAGGTTATTAATAAGGATAAGCTTAAGAAAAAGGCCATCAAGCACCTCTGATTTCACCTCTCCCTCAGTGGGATCAGGAGCTGGGATCAAGGTGACCTTGCTGCCAACAAAAACACTGACTTTGCTTTGTCATGCAATCATTAGTGTTTGATTTTTATTTGCAAAAGTTGGTTACATGTTCAAATTCTTGATTGTTTCATTGCATAGTTAGTATACATGGTTTCATTGCAATTAAATCTTCTGTTCATTCTCTTTACTGTTAGCTAGATCAAATTAGGTCAATGTAATCAGGTCTCTGATTTTACAAGTCTTCGTTGGTTTAGTTGGAAAAACAACTTGCAGAGCACCTGTACCACTTCGCTATCTACCCATATTCCATCAATCCCATCTGCTCCATCCCCTAACTTGGATTCTTGCCTCACGTTTGCCACACTTGCTCACATAACCCTAATTTTTGTGCAACATTGCTTCATTCCTCCTTGAACAAATCTAGCCATCTTCAACTTTCCTCAACTCCATCCACCAAGTCCTGGACCTCCTCACACCCCTGTCCTACCTCCATACTCACTCCTTCATCTTTCTCTCTCCATCCATCCTCCAAAATCCCATTTCTGAGCGTCGTGTAGAAAATTACAGACATCCTGTAGAACCCCTGCAGACTTCCTGTAGAGGCTCACGAATGAGGTTTCTTGATAGCCAAACTCTGTGAAACTCTATGGAAGGGTGTTAGGGACACCTTAGGCCCTCTCTGAACCTTCCTGACCTCCTCCAATCATTTCCTCTCGCCAATCCACCTCTGCACAGTCAAAAACATTTAAACCGCATGCATGATAATTTTGACAACTTATTCAAAAATACAAAAAAATGTTTTTTTTTTTTTTTTTTTCCAGATGTTACTGTAGAAGTAGCTTAGACACATGTATTTTACCTTCCTAGAAGTCAATGGCATCTCTTTCAGTAGCTTGCATCCTCTTTCTTGCATCAATAGGGCTAGCTGGTAAAATTAGGGTTTGCTAGGGTTTACGATTCCTTTCAGTGTTCCAGTTTCTTTCTGCAAGTAGATCAGCCTTCTTTGAGTTAGCTTTTGTCCATCAGTTAAAAAGCTTCTTCTCAGAGCTCATAGAAGTTGCCTTAAGCTCCTAGCGGACTTGTGCCAGCTGACCAAGTGACAGCTGCGGCAAGAGCTAGTACTTGTGCATACAACACCGTCGCTTCCAAGTTTGGTACGAACTATCGGGTTGATAAAAGTAAAGAAAGGAGTCCCAGGAGTTGCAGTAGTATTGCTGCAATACTGGAGCCCACCAATTTTATTAAGTGCTATGTAATAAATGCACATACTCGACGAATCATCTTTCTTTCTCACCAACACGATTGGAGATCTGCATGGTGATGTGCTTGGCCTTATGAACCCTTTATCGAGCAACTCCTGTACCCTCTTCTTGATATCTGCATTCTCTAAAGCGGATAACCTGTACATTCTGATTTTAGGTAATGGAGCATCTTGCTACAAATGAATATCATGTACTATTTCCCTTTTGGGTGGCAGACTTTTAGGTTCTTGAAATAGGATATCATATTCTGAAACAACTTTATCTAAATTGGCTTTATGTTTAGCATCACAGCCTTCAAATACATTGGTTTTATCAGGGTTCTTTTCCTCTACAACCATTAGTAAAAATTGCATGCATGAATTTACAATTCTTTTCATCTACCCTGAGTTTATGAGAGTATAGTTATTTTTGAGCTGATGAGCTCTTACAATATATTCTATTCCATCTTTGGTGAGTTGATACTTATTTTCGGTTCTATAGAAATGGCTTTTCTATCATAAAAGTAAGGACTTCCTAAAACAATACCACATATATCCAAGGGAACTATATCGAACTCAACCTCATGTACAAAATTTGACCCAATAACAAACCTAAGTTTACATTGTCTAGTCACTTGTAGCTTTGCTTTATCACATACCCAACCTAATGGATATGGCTTCTTGTGATGTGTTGTTAGTAAGCCCAACTCTTTACAATTGTTTTAGAAATCAAGTTTACTTGCAAACCACTATCAAATAAAGTATCAATCTTTTGGTGCTTGGAAATAACTCTAATATGAAAAAGCTCATGTATTTTTCTCTCAATATCTTCATTATCAATAGATTGTGCAGAATTACTTGTAGATGCTTCAGAATTTTGACCTTTTATACATGTGATTGTGACTGTTGTTTCATCACCTGAGTCTGACCCCAAGTCTTTCTGAACAGTAGCAGCAATCTTCTTCTTCTTACCACCGAACTTCTTAGGTTTCAGCTCCGGATGCAAAGACCAGTAGTGTTCATCATCATGTCCATCCTTCTTGCAGTGAGTGCATGACGGTTTGTCTTTTTGTACAACATTTGTCTTCCTCTCCTTCCATTTCTACTTCTTCTTTTCCTTGTTCTTGCTTGCAGAGGGTTTTGATGATCCCCCAATCTCTGGGTTCACATTCTTACCTTTAGCCTCCAGATGTGTAGCCTAAACTGATACATCATCTAGGCTAGTGGGGTTAAACATGAGAATGCTGTGACTCAAATAGCTATGCAGAACACCTATATACTTCAGCAAAGTTTCATGTGAGTCTAGAGAAATGCCTAGAGTTTAAGCTCTTTTTCTAAATTCTTGGGTATAGCTTTGTACACTTTGGCCCTTTAATTGGCGAAGAGTTTGCCAATTCATCATTGCTTGCTACATATAAGCTAGTGGATAGAATTGTTTTTTAATGGCGGAAACAAATTCGTTCCAGGTAGAAAGAATTTTACCATGTCTCTTCAGATCAGCTTGTGTCTTGCCTTCCCACCACACTAGTGCAGTTCCTCTAAGGTAAAGGATAGCCAGCTGAATCTTTCCCCTTTCTGAATTAATGTTCTGCACCCTGCAATATACATCAATCTATCTAATCCAATTATCTAGGTTTTCTGCATTTAATTCACCATCATAAATTGGCAAATCAAATTTCACATCTAATTTAATCACAACAGTTTTCTTCTTTTCTTTTCAGGGCTAGTTTTATGTGAAGAAGATGACCAGGATGGTGATGATGGAGTAGATGGTGTAGAATTCCTCTCTTCTTTTCATGTGCCTTTTGGATGGGAATTTAGAAGAGGTTCCTTTATTCCTTTATCTTGTTTGGAGGTTGAAGTACTTTCACCTCGACCTTTCTTAAATTTTCGATACATCTCTTCCACCATGGCTCTCATGGTCATGAAACTATCCATGAACTGAGGTTCTTCTCCCAAGCGAATTTCTTCTACCATTTTCCTCCGAGGATAGACACTTTCAATTTCTGGATTGGCCTCAACAAGTTCTCCTTTTCTTTGTTTGAGCTTTGACCTAGTTAGCATTCAAAAAAATCCAGCACAATCTTGTCTAACCTTAGCAAACCTAAAGCTCTGATACCACTTGATCTGAAAATGAGATCTTAAACTAATATTAAGGTATTACAGACTCATGTGCATGGATTTTCCTACATTACTTAGTGCAACAAATCGATAAGATTGCGAATAATATAGACAGTGAAGCAGTTAAAGGAACATAATAGACAAACACACATAACACAACAAGTTTAATATGGAGTTCACCCAAAACTCTTGGGCTACATCTCCTGGTCCAACCTTCAGTGGTGACCTCTCTATTATGTCTTCAAGAGCAGAGTTTTACAAAATGTGAGCTCAAATTGAGTCTCAAGACAATAGGAACAACTAATAGGGGTTTGCTTGAATCCCTCAAGTCTTACTGAGTACACAGACTCTCCCTCTCACTTTCTGTCTCTATCTTCTCTCTGTCTTAGCACTACTTGCCTTTGTCTATGTCATTCTATGGCTTTTAAGCCAATCAGCACTGTTTGTTCATTTCCTCTTCTGGGCTCTTTGGCTTCCAACCTCTGTCTGCTCAGATCCTCTTTGAGCGTTAAGCAATCATTGCTAAACGTCTTTAGGGATGGTGGCCACCTGTTCTACAACAGAAGGGGCCATCCACACTTTGGAAATCGCTAAAACAGTCATTCTGTTTACATAAAGAATACACAAAAAAATTGTAAAAATCTACCTAAACACCTTTTCTCGGACTTGAAATATTATTAATTCCGCCTTATAATCCTTTCAGATCCATCTTCGGGCGCTATCACGAGTGATCGTCGATCCAATAGTTATTATTGATTTCAGGTGGCTTATGCGCCTAGAGGTTACCTGCCCGAAAAGGGTGGTTTTCTCTCTCCAATGCCTAGCCACATGGTAGCCAGTGTATGGGCTCGGGTGGAGCCCAACGAATACCACTTACAGCCTACGACCTGCCCGAAATCCTGCTCATTTCAAAACTCAAAAAATATATCGTTGCGTCTAAAAACCCTTTCGGGTCCGTTATATCACCCAATTCACATTTCCTTTGGCTTTTCGTTTATTTAATGATAATGCAATTTTACATAGAGAAATCCCTATTTCTAGATCTCCAAATATATCAAATATCATCCATAATCTTATCTGGTTTGGCTATCACAGTCGCATTTGTTGTTGGCCCTGCTCCTTTATATTGCTTTGATGCGATAATGCGATGTGATATATCGTAATCGCATGTCACATGTTCTTCAGTCCTTTGTAAGCCTTTCCCTTTGTGTTTCACCGATGCGATATCGTGAGCTAACCTAGGCCGTCGATCTGCACGCTTTATCGACGGTCCTTGTTGACTCACATTGATCGTTGTCGCAACGTTCATAGGGCCGCCTCTAATAACCTTCGCTTGCCACCATCGATTGCGATATGTCGATCGGATCTAGACTGTTGATCGGCCAAATCTGACGGCTCCTGTGCAAAGTTGTTTAAAGCGTCGATAGCTTTGTTTTCATCTCTTTCTTCATGTTTTTCTCTCCCGATAGTGTTTTCCGCCATTTTTAAAGGTTCATCCTTTTCAATTCTTTTTGGTTTTTTGAATACTTAGAGGGTATTTTGGATCCATTTTGGATCAGGTCCATACAAATCAGAGTGGATCATTTGAAGAAATGCATGTGCTTTACTGTCCCGATCATGGAATGTGGATTTTGTGAACTTCCCCAAAGTACATCCTTTGCATACATCCTTCTCCTTAAGTTCTCCTTTGGGGAGATTGATGGTTATCTGTTGCATTATATTCAAAGCACCATGATGCAAATGGCTGAGTATTCTATGCCAAATTTTACTGACATCACGGCTCTACAACTTCTCTAAATTTGTGCTAAATTTAACACAATCCTCCACATCTAGCTTGTATAGGTTCTTCACATGAACCCCGATCTACTTCACCTATCCCGTGGGTCTCTGGCTTAGGAATGCCTTTCCTTTGTTGAATATCACATCATAACCATAGTCTTCCAAAACCACAACAAAAATGAGATTTTTCTTTAGGCCCAGAACAAAAATGACTTCCTTAAGCCTGAGGGGGGATCTCGACTCCCTCTGAAAGGTGACTATACCAATCCTAGTCACGTTATACCTTCATTCATCCCGCATCTCGATGTGCATCTGCAAATATTTTTCTTCCAAGTCACTGAAAAAGTCTCTACACCTTGTCATGTGGAATGATGCACCTGAGTCCAAGTACCACATGCTCCCCATCACTGTGATATCCATACATGCAATGAGGGTAAAGTCAAGCTTGAACTTTGAAGCTAAGGCTTCACCTGCTGCTCCTCCTGAGGTATTCTTGCTTTCCTTCTTGTGTAGACACTTCGTGGCATAATGAATGGATTCATGACAATGGAAGCATTTAATTTTGGATAAATATTTCTTCTTGCCCCCTTGACTGGATTCTGGTTTGGATTTGGATTTCCTCCCTTTTCCCTTTTGTTCCTTTCCAGCCAATGAAAATTTTTCTTCATCATCACCCTTGGATGAATTCCCATCTCTGCTATTTTGCCTTATTTCCTCCTGTACTAAATCAGACCAAAATTGCTCCCAATTCAGTACTTCTCCCTCTCATTCACCAAATCTTGATCGCTATGCCAGCTCTTGGGAAGGCCCAGAAGGGCTAATCTTACCAAGTCATCTTCAAGGACAGTAACACTGACCCTGCCTAGTTCAACATGAAATTATTTGAACCTGATTAGATGTTGCGGTATAGTCTCATTCTTCTGCATCTTGATACTTAAAAGTTTATCCTTCAGTGGCAGCTTCTTGTGGTGACTACTATTCTCGAACAATTCCGTCAGTGCTTTCCACATTGTGAACAAAGTTTCTTTTCTGTGGAGATTCGAGACAATATGATCCTATACTCGCTCCAAGATTATTCTGCCCACCTTGGATACATCTTTCTTCCACTGTGCAAGGTCCTGTCCATCAGTTGTTGGTGGTCTTGGAATATATGGCTTGACATATTCAAGCAATACATTGACATCCAATATTTCCTCCATGTGGTCCTTCCATGCAACAAAATTTGAGGTGTCTTCCAAGGCATACTTTAGCCTTAATCCATTGAAGGCCATCTTCTCAGCTCTAAAGAAATCATGCTACACTAATATTGAAATTCCAACCTCTTAGAAATAACTTCGAATTTCCTACTCTAATGTGAATCGAACTCCAATACTATGTAGAAATTAGGTTGTATATTTGCAACTGCTCATGAATATTTAATCAAAATCACAAGACACAAACCTACTCTACTACTCTATAGACATTAATTCACAATTTAGAACAAAAATATCAAACATGCAAGAAGAAATAACACACATGCAACAAGTAGTTTTAACTAGGGAAAGAAATATACTAAAAACCCCAATGCCTTCTTGCATTAATCCAATGAACAATGTCTTTTCTCAATTGAGCACACTCTATAAGTGCATAACCTATCTCTATGCTCACTAAAGGCCTCTGACCTATACCTAGTCAAAATTTTCCTCTTCTTGAGCTCCTATTTCCTTGCGTTGTTCCTTGAGGAATTAGGCCTCTATTATTTAGGGAATTCCTAAAATTGAATTGGGCAATTCCTTAGGCTGATCATCTGACTGCATGCAGCACATGTACACTCAAGACTAGTCTATAAATAATGTTACATTGCAATGTAATCTCCACCTCAATTGGGTAACTCGAATTCTCTTCATGCACTAGCTATTTTGGGATGATTGGTCAGTTAACTGGATGATCATTGAGTGTTACTGCAGTCCCACTGCACAACTTGACCCTCCACTAGTTCCTCCAACAATTGGAACTACTTTAATTGAAAACAACCTTAGATAATTGACATTGACTACTACAAATTAGCAATCACACATGATTAACTAAACTATAACTCCTCCAACTCAAATTTATTGAGTAAACTAGGTGACACAAGCCATGTCACACAAGTTAACATTATCCAAGTTGTCTGCTGACGTGGAAATTCAAATTTTCTCAATTTAATCAAGGTAAAATCAAATTGAGAATTTCTTGCTACACTTTTCAACAATAAAAATAAAAATCAAAGTATAAATTATATACAATGGAATATTCCATTAGATATATAAAAATAATTATCCTATAATTATAATTATATTATTATTATAAATAATATTATTATATCTTATGAGGAATATAAAACCCTAAGAAAAAAACAGAATCATAAAAAGACTGATCTAGGTGGATATTGGTGGCCACCCACCAATTCCACTTGGACCCCCACCATTGCTTCTTTCAGTTTTTCAGTTTCCTTAATTGTAGCACAATTTACTATTTTTAGTAGTTTTTCGGGTCCTAAACTTCCAAAGCCATTTTGAGGCCCTAAACGATGTTTTTTTGGAAATCTACCGCTAGCGCTTTTCTGTCTAAAATCATCTTTTCCATGGTAGTCCTCGGAGAGATATTTCAAACTGGTTATCATGCGTGTCAAACGGAGATAATATGACCAAGTCACGACCGCTGGATGTTGGTTGTCCAACTCACCCGAATGGGGCCCATAAACTCTTGGTGTTACATCTCCTTGGGTTAGGGTTTTGGTTGTTTAGGGTTTGATCTTATTGTTCAATAATAAAAAGGCCCTTGAGCCTCATTGTAAGCCAGTTCATAGGCATGTAGCCACCACATCTCTTCTCAGAGATAAGCTACCATCACCCTAGCTGGTTTATTTCCATTTCTATTTGTAAGCATATTTCAGTATTTTACATTAATGAAATGAAGTATTATTTCTGTTGCATCTCAATGTTTATGGTTATCTCTGTAATTTGTTGTGTTCCTTGTTTAAATCCGGATCAGTGGTATCAGAGGGGTTTGCCTTTTCTATGTTTTTCTTTGCATGTCCCCAACGAGGTTGGGATATAAGGAGTTAGGGCTTGAACTAGTCGAATCTTTGCAAGACCAGCCTCGCAAATCCCAGCGGCCTCCCATGGCGGATGAAAAGGAAGACGAGGGGGTAGGAGATCCTATCAAAATCTTTCTCAAAGAAGCCCTCAAGCAACAAAGGAATGTGATGATGGACAACTTTTCCTAGATCCTTCAGTGGCTACCCAGGGGCGATGCATCAACTTCCAACAACTACTCTGGAAATGCCACACCATTTAAGGTACAAGTTAATTTTGAAATCCCCATATTCAAGGGTCTGATAGACACAAATGCTATCGATAAATGGTCAAATCTACCAGAGGTTTGTTTTTCTGTTCATGATTTTTTGAGTCAGGAAAATATTATTTTCGCTCTTCTCAAAGAAGCCCCCACATCAAGGACTGGTGGGAAACCTACTGCGAGCAGAAGGACGAAAGTATAGGCTCACTATTTTCCACTGCACCTACTTGGAATTCATTCCAAGGTTCCATCAAGGAGAAGTACTATCATGTCATAATCTATGAGGATCAATACATAAAGTGGACCACGTTGCAGCAAGGAAGGGACAAAGACATGCTGAAGTTTACCAATATTTTCCATACCCTTCGCACAAACTTGGGTATCAAGGATTCAGAGCAACATTTGGTACTAAAATATCGCGACTACCTGCACAAGTACATCTAGGAAGAAATAGAATTCTTGAACATTTCCTCGCTCGACACAGCATACCGATATGTCGTCAAGGTCGAGCAAAAGTTTAAATAGAAGAAGCGAGACTCTGGATCTGTGAATCTGAAGCAAGGGAAAGGTGCCCCCAAACCACAAAACAAAGGGCAAAGCCAAGGCAAGCCAGCCCAAGACAACCCACAAAAGCTGCAAGCAAAGAACAACACGACGAAGCCGAAAAGGGACACGGGAAAGTGGTGTGAGTTCCATAAGAACTCCACTCACAACACAAGTGAGTGTTGAGCCAAGAAGTCACTGGTGGCTAAGCTAAAGGTTTCAGAATCAGATGCATGTTCTGACTCTGAGTCTGAACCCGACAAGGGGAATGAAAAAGGGAAGCATATTATCGATGTGGAGCCCAACGCTACCGTTTCCACCACAAAGATCTAGAAGGAGGAACCTGAAGATATAGAGGAGGAGGAGCATCTCTTCCACCCCTAGATGTGGGTAAAGGGCTCACCGCTACAGTTCATTGTCAACAGTGAGAGCCAAAAGAACCTCATTTCGGCAGAGGTCATGAAGCGGCTAGGCTTACTGACCATAGCACATCCACAACCGTACACCATCGGGTGGCTTCACCAAGGACAAGATCTTTTCTTTAGCTAGCAGCGTCGCCTTCCATACAACATCAAGCCCTTCACGGATGAGGTATTGTGTGACATTGCTCCCCTTGAATTTTATTATGTATTATTAGGACAACCATACTTACGGAAGCGACATGTTGTGTATGAATCAAGGCCTCGTGCTGTTATTGTTACTTTGGGAAATAAGTTGTACACGATACCAAAGGTAGCACCACCTACCACCATATCTTTGGTTACTGCAAAACAATGCAGTAAGCTCATTTCCAAAATCTAGAAATTTATTTTCCTGATGATACGCCCTCAAGGAAAGAAGAAGACGGTGGCCACGACCTCCAGACAGGACCCCTCTGCATGACAACTACAGATGGACAAGGTTGTGGAGGAGTACGAGGACATATTCACCTCCCCCACAGGGGTTCCTCTGCACTGTCAGGTCAAGAACTCCATCGATCTGAACCTAGGTGCGTTGCTGCCCAATGTACCAATCTATCGGCACTCCGTTCTAGAGAATGATGAAATCAAGAGGCAGATTCAGGAGCTACTGTAGAAAAGTCACATCCATCCAAGTTCATCACCCTTTGGGAGCCCGATCGTGTTGGTACAAAAGAAGGATGGGACTTGGAGACTCTGTATTGACTATCGGGTGCTAAACAAGATCATTGTCTGTAATAGGTACCCGATCCCACAGATTGATGACCTCCTAGACTAACTAAAGGGGGCAAAATATTTAAGCAAGATCGATTTGAAGTCAAGATATCACCTAGTACCAATCGAACCCTCTGATGTGTGGAAGACTGTTGTCAAAGCCAAGGAGGGCCTTTTCGAATGGTTCGTTATGCCTTTCGGATTGACGAATGCTCCTGCAACCTTCATGAGGTTAATGGATGACATCTTGCAGCCATTCACCAACTCATTTGTAGTGGTATACTTGGATGACATACTGATATTCAGCCAAAGTTGGGAAGAGCACCTCCACCACATCCGATAGGTTCTCCAAACACTGCAACAACACATGTTATGTGCCAATTTGGAGAAATGCACTTTTGGCATGACCCAAGTTCATTATTTGGGATACATTATTGATGAACAGGGGGTGCATGTGGATCCAACCAAGATCCAAGTCATTTAGGATTGGCCATCTCCAACCACTTTGACAGAGCTCCACAGCTTTCTAGGTCTTGCCAACTTGTACTACAGGTTCGTGTTGGGATTTTCTTATATCACTTGGCCATTGAGTCAAGTCACCAAGGGAGGAGCGAAAGAAAAATTATTTTGGTCTGAATCTCAACATAAGGCATTCATAGAGTTGAAAGATCGCCTCTGCTCAGCACCAGTGCTCACATTACCAGACTTGCAACAACCATTTGAGGTCAAGACAAATGCCTCTGACTATGCTATTGGGGCAGTCCTTACTCGACATGGGCATCTAGTAGCATATCAAAGTGAGACACTTTCAGACACATCGAAAGTATCCCACTAATGACAAAGAGATGTTTTCCATTGTGCAGGCCTGCCGACAATGGAAGCATTACATTTTGGGGAAGGAAATAGTCATCCACACGGACCACCAACCCCTGTAGTTAATACAGACCCAAGGGAAATTGCAGAATGATCACCATCAGAAGTGGTCCACATACCTGCAACAGTTCCATTTGAATATCAAGTATAAGAAGGGCAGCATCAATAATGTTGTAAATTGCCTCAGTCAACGACCGATCATGGCGTTAACCACCATGCTCAACTCTTGTGGGCGCGAGACTTCTGATTGGCCACTTCTCTACAAAAGTGACCTAGATTTCGGCCACACATACCAGACACTCTTCCAGGGTCAGCATGTTCCAAATTTTCACCTCCAGGATGCCCTGTTATGCCACCTGGGTCACCTTTGTGTTTCTTCAAGCGAGTGTGCCAAGATGATTTGGGAAGCACACTACAGTCATGCTGCTAGGCATTTCAGGGTCGAGAAAATGGTGGCAGTACTACAGAAGTATTTCTATTGGCCGAATCTTCGACGGGATGTCGGGAAATACATCAAATCATGCACTTCCTGCGCCATTGCCAAATTGACCATCAAGAAGTAAGGCCTCTATACCCCGCTGCCTACCCCTAGGCGGCCTTGGGAATCCATCTCCATGGATTACATGTTAGTCCTTCCTTCCACTAAGCATGGAAATGACTATCTTTTTGTGGTCATCGACAGGTTCTCGAAGATGGCCATTATGGCAGCCTTCAAGAAGAATATCATAACAGAAGACACTGCTAAACTCTTCTTTGAATGAGTGTGGGTACACTTTGGGATCCCATAGTCTATCATCTCAAATCGGGATAGCAAGTTCCTCAGTACATTTTGGTCCAGTCTCTAGTCGATGCTAGACACGAAACTCACTAAGTCCACAGCCTTCCATCCTCAAACTGATGGCCAGACATAGGTTGTCAACAGGATGATTGTACACATTCTGTGCATGTATAACTCAAAGCATCCATGCACATGGGATGAGAGCCTCCCCTATGTGTAGCACAACGACAACTAGACTCTCCACAACTCGACTGACCACAAACCTTTTCAGGTGGGCTTGGGATTCCAGCAACTATGTCCCATTGATGAGGCCATGCCATTTGCAGCTCCTCACATATATTCAGCTCATGTCCGGTCCGAAACAGATAAAGAAAACAACTTCATTGAGCACATCGAACATATTTGCCAGCAGGTCCATGACATTCTGGAGAAATCAAATGCCAAGTACAAGCAACGACATGATCAACATCAGGTGCCACACAAGTTTCAGGTGGGCGACAAAGTCTGGTTGCATTTGCAAAAGGAACGCCTTACCGGAGCCTATCGAAAACTCAGACCACTCCAATATGGTCCTTACACCATTACCGAGGCTATGGGAGATAATGCATTTGAGCTCAGCATTCCCCCATTCCTTGGCTTGCACCCAGTGTTCAATGTAGACCACCTTTGGCCATACTTTCCACCATTACTAGACACATTCGACATTGCAGAACAACTCACAACCACAGAGTTAAATCTAGATTGCATGGAACAAGCTGCAACTGATCAGATCATGGACACACATATCAAGCACACTTGCCAGCAGAATATCCAACTATATCGAGTTGTCAAAGCAGGCCAACTCCTTCACCAGGGCAAGTGGGTCACCAGGGACCAAGTTCAGCAGAAGTTTCCTCATCTCATTGAGGAACTCAATGCAATGGGGACCATTGATTCCTAAGGGGAAAGGAATGATCCAGGTGGATATTGGTGGCCACTCGACAATTCCACTTGGACCCCCACCATTGCTTCTTTTAGTTTTTTAGTTTCCTTAATTGTAACACAGTTTAATATTTTTAGCAGTTTTTTAGGTCCTAAAGATGATTTTCTGTCTAAAATCATATTTTCCATTGTAGTCCTTGGAGAGATCTTTCCAACGATTATCGTGCACATCAAAAGGAGATAATATGACCAAGTCACGACCCCGGGAATTTAGTTGTCCAACTCACCCCAACGGAGCCCATAAACTCTTGGTGTTACATCTCCTCGAGTTAGGGTTTTGGTTGTTTAGGGTTTGATCTTATTGTTCAATAATAAAAAGACCCTTGAGCCTCATTATAAGGCAGTTCAAAGGCATGTAGCCGCCACATCTCTTCTTAAAGATAAGCTACCATCGCCCTAGTTGGTTTATTTCCATTTCTGTTTGTATGCATATTTCAGTATTTTACATTAATGAAATGAAGTATTATTTCCATTGCATCTCTGTGTTTATGGTTATCTCTGTAATTTGTTGCATTCCTGTTTAAATCTAGATCAAAGACTAACAAGAAGAGAGAGCATGAATCCAACTCTTACTTAATTTCCAACCGTCGTCTCTGTTGAAATTATTCACATGCTTCTGGAGATTCATAAATTCCCCCCCGCCACCCAAGACCTATTCTTAACACTATAGGTGGGACCACTTATCCTCTAGCCAACTTCTTAGCTCAAAAACTCAAACCTTAGGTTCGTTGCACTGATTCTTTCATAAAGGACTCTGCTTCCTTTGTTAATGAGTTAAAATACATAAGGCTAGACCCCATGGTTTTTTTAATTATCTTTGATGTTGTTTCTCTTTATGAAAAAATCCCTATTTATGAGGCCATCAATGTCATAAATCATATTGCTGATGATGACATTGCCAAATTGGTTGGTATGCACCTAACTTCTACCTCTTTTTAGCATAACTGGTGAATTCTATGAACAAACTTATGTAGTAGCTATGGGTTCTCCACTCTCCCCTGTTTTTCTGAACTTATTCATGGAGGATTTTGAGACCAAGGATTTGGCCTCTACTCAATTTCTCCCTAAGCTTTGTAAGAGGTTTGTTGACGATACTTGTGTCATTTGGCTCCACGGGTGTGAGAAGTTAGATTTGTTCCTTCTTCATCTAAATTCCCAATCTAACTCCATTAAATTCATGATGGAGGTGGAGGTGGATGGTAGTCTTCATTTCTTTTATGTCCCCTCTCTAGAATGGAACATGGTTCCTTGTCACTTTGGCCCTTTCATAAAAATACTCACAAGAAGTAATATCCTCATGCTAGTTCTCACCATTTTCTGGTGCAAAAATTCAAAGTTCTTAGCACGCTAGCTACCGTGCTCTAAGTATTTTTTATGAGAATCACATGGAAGATGAAAAGTATCATTTTCTCGAAGTTTTGAAAATAATGGATACAACAAACATTAGGGTCTCATAGCTTTTCAAAGAGATAGTAAAGAACCAAGGATTAAGAAAGGTCGTGATGAACAAGTTTCCAATGTTCTACTTCTATTCATCAATGGGATCACGGATAAGATTACACATATTATTAAAAAGAATAAAGTTTATGCTTCCTTCAAACTCGTCCATACCATTAGAAGTTCCCTCAGATTTGTTAAGGACCCAGTAAACCCTAAAGACATGAAAGGATTTTACTCAATCCCTTGCTCCTGTGGGATTCCCTACATAGGGGAAACTGGTCGCTCCATTAATCAAAGAATTCAAGAACATGCAACATACACTAAGCATAATCACTCCCGCTCCTCAGCTATAGTCGAACATGCAGAAAAACTAAGCATCATGTGTATATTGAGGATTCCTAGGTTATCGCTAATATTGTTCACTTCCACCATAGGAAGTTAGGAGAGGCCATTGAATTTGACAAGTATGTGAATAATCTCAACATGGATGATGGTTGGAAATTGAGTAAGAGTTGGATTCCCGCTCTCTCTTCTTGTTAGTCTTTTTTTTATTTTTTTTCTTCATAGGGTTTTATATTTCTAATAACATGTAATAATATTATTTATAATAGTAATATAATTATAGAATAATTATTTTCATATATCTAATAAAATATTCCATTATAGAGAATTTATACTTTGATTTCTATATTTTATTTATATTTATATTTGTTCTTTTTTGACAGTTTATTTTTAAATATATTGACATTAATGTTTTTTTTGTTAAATTTGTATCTCTCTATTATCAAATAATATATTTTTAATTTAGTCTCAGTTCTCCTCTTTCTATATTTTATCTATTATTTATCCTATTATGTAGCCTTCTATTTGTATAAGAGTTAGCTTCCATAACTGATTGTGTTTTTAATTAATTTGATATATTGACCAATTCTCTATCATAACGTTCACTTTTAATTAAAATATTTTATTTTCCTAATGATTGTTTCTAGAACATGCAGAGAAAACTAAGCATCATGTATGTATTTAAGATTCCCAGGTCGCTGAGATTGATCACTTCCATCACAGGAAGTTAAGAGAGGCCGTTGAGGTTGAGAAGCATGTGAAGAATCTTAGCAAAGACAATGGTTGGAAATTAAGTAAGAGTTGGATTCCTACCCTTTCTTCTTGTTCGTTTTTTTTTCATAGTGTTTTATATTTCTAATAAAACATAATAATATTATTTATAATAATAATATAATTACAGAATAATTATTTTCATATATCCAATAAAGTAGTCCATTATATAGAATTTATACTTTGATTTTTATATTTTATTTATATTTATATTTATTGGTTTTTGACTCTTTTTTTGTTTAAGTATATTGACATTAATGTTTATTTCTTAAATTTGTATCTCTGTTCTCAAATAATATATTTTCAATTTAGTCTAGGTTCTCATTCTTTTTCTATATTTTTTCTATTATTTTTCCCATTATGTAGCTTTATATTTGTATAATAGGATGCATCTATATTATTTAAACATAATGCTAGACTTGTTTTTTCAACTTTGTCCTAAAAGTGAACCACATTAGATGGTTTGAAATGTGGACCAACAAACAATAATGTGCTTAATCTGAAAGACATTATCGAAATTACTTCCCTCTAGTAGATTCGATGCTTATAAATCCTAATCCATAAAAAATAAAAAAAAGGGAAAGAAAACTTATTTTAGAAAATAAAAAAAGTTTTGCAAAAGGAAAATACAAAAAAATATTTAACCAATTCATTCAAATGCTAAAATCACTTATCAAAAGAATAATATCTTCTTGCAAAAGGACAACACATTATTTATTTTCCACTTTGTCCTAAAAATGAACCACATTAGATGATTCGAAATATAGACCAACAAGCAATAATATGCTTAATATAAAAGACATTATCAAAATTACTCCCCTCCAATGCTTATAAATCTTAATACATTAAAAAAAAACGTTTTGCAAAAGGAAAATACAAAAAATATTTAACCAATTCATTCGAATGCTAAAATCACTTATCAAAAGAATAATCTATTCTTGCAAAAGGACAACTCATTATTTATTTTCCATTTAAACTTAATAGTAATAAATCATTCTACATCAAGAATTTTGGTCCCTTTATAAATACAATCAGGTGGTAATTAAATGGTAATTTCTTTCATTTAAAAAGTTTATCTATTTAAAAAATTTGAAAAGAAACACAAAATTTCAAAAAAATTATTTAAAATAAAGTATTTTATATAAAATAATTGAAAAAAAAATAAACATTAATTTATTTCCACATTTAACTTAGTATGAAAGAGATGTTATAATGTTTTGTTATGTTATGTAAATATTTTGAGTGTGCCAAATTATATTAAAAAAAAAATTATAATTATTAATAATTACATTAGTCTAGGTCTATCTTAACTCCTTATCAAATCTCTTGAGGTGCAATTTTTTCCTTAAGTTTTGCATTAAAAATAGAGGTTTACATGTTGAGATATTTGATCCCTCTGGACCTTTGATAGATTTGGAGTTAAGATGTATTTAGGATGTTATTTACATATATAGATGTGTCTATTTGGAAATAGAATTTTCATAATTTTAATTTAATTATCAATAATTATTAAGTGGAAGGTACATATTTAACCTCCATAGAATATTTTAGAATATTTTTATTAATATACATCAAAGGTTGAGATTTATCTCCAAAGTAGTTATGCTTTTTCTTCCCTTTTAATTAAATTGATAGATTGAAAAAATATATTATATGGACATGTGTATGAGTTATGGTTTTCTTGGCGTATGGTATTAATAAGTGATGGCATTGGCCCATCTTATTGTAACAAAAACTATTTACAAATTAAGAATCTTCATGTTGAAGTAGGGTGAATCTTCACTTAAGAAACTAATTGCACAATAAAACTTATCTTTCCATTACATGAAACACATATAAATACATTAATTATTGGCGTAAGATAGAAATACTATATTAACCACACAACCAATAAGTTGAAAAAACATCTCAACCAAAAACTAAACCATGCGCTATTTTTGTTGGACTAAATCTCTCAAATCAAACTAATTAACAACCAAAAACATTACACAACAAACATCATTCAATATGAATAAGACAAGTAGGAGTTAGATCTCCAATACACTCCCTTAACAAGTACTTTTCTTTGATCTTTTTTTCTAGAAAAGTCTTACATCTCTAATCATTTTCAAAATCATGTGGAGTAAACTCCATCGAACTATCCTATAACCCTCATAAAGGTGTAGTCGCAAGTTGGATTTCTATGTCCCACTCCTGAATTCTTGAATCACGAATCTCCCGAATTTAATTACTGAACAACATCCACAAGTTGTTGCATAACCTCACTAGAAGATCACTTATGTCTTCAACAAGGGATCCTTCCCTAGATCCACAACTTCCAAACTAATTGTACAACCATCCATGTTGAGTTTTATTTCCACTAGATCTCTTAAATATACAGTTGCTTATTGACCATAATCAACTTTATGTTTGAAATCACTGAACTATTAGTCATTCTATGGATGTGCTTCCATCTACCAAGATACATGGGTGCAAACTATTGTATTTGCCAATTATCTAGAAGAAAAGTCTATATATTAAATGTACTATAATCAGTGTTACATCATGAATTCTATCTAAATTTAGTAATTCATCATCACTTAATTTTCAAACAAAAAAAAAACTTATATAAAACATAAAGTGAATCATATTCTGCATACCATCATCGCTGAGAAAAGGAGTATCAAAATTCTGATATGCCAAAACCGGGGGAACCATCTTAGGTGTATCTACTGCAGATAGAATGTGCTCATATGCTAAGGTTAAATCTCCATTTAGACATGTGTGATGAACACATATTGCAGTACCCACCAAATCTATTGGCATGTACCTCTCCCTTAAATCATTTTCTTCCTTATCATTCCAAACCCAAAAGGTTGTACACAATTTTTTTTTCACCTGTTTTGAAGGCAACATCAAATGAGAATATACCCACCAAGAAGAATGTTCAACCAAAATTTGATGTTGTACATATTAAATTCAAGTAACACGATCCCATATGTAATTCAACTACGATCATAGATCCAAACAGATAAATAACTGATTACCACAATTGTAGTCTATGTGACCCTCGAAGCATCTTAGTCTGCCCAATTGCTAGCGACTAGATGATGCAGCCTAAGCCGCATATATCCACAATGTGCAAATAAAATTGCATGTCACACTATGTCCTAGGAATTTTAATTCCATACTTAGGGAAAATTCTCTTAAATCAAGGTTTAAGGCTCCTTAAATAAACTCTATGCGGAAACATTCATTTAACTATCCCACAGGTTTTGACTTTGGGTTATTTTCACCTCCGGCACTTATCAACCATACCCTGGTCTTTAGACTTTGGTTAAAACTCAAACTTAAACCATAATACATTAATCCCGCTTATTTCTATTATAATTTCCATATAATAGAAATATTTCATAACCCACACTTAAAACCTTACCTTTTCGCCATTCTTCAAACCTTTGCACATATATCGATGCTCTCCTTAGCGCATTAAATCTCTGTCGTCAATCTCATTCCTCGATCCGATGGTTATCGCGTCACCTGATCACCAACTAGCTTGATTGATCTCCATCGTTGACCAATCCCACTCAATCCAATGGCTATTGCATCACCTGCTCACCAACTAGCATGGCCGATCTCCATCGTTGATCAATCCCGTTCGATCCAACGACTATCGCACAATCTTGCGTGAAATCATGCACAGCTAATATCAGATCAAGTGCGTGCAAGAAAAGTAGTTTTCTCATGCTACAGGTCGGTTGCTAAGGGTAATCACGTGAAATTTTAGAATACCAAATACATCTTTTAGTGCGCGCAAGATACTTCTTACCACCTACGAAGACTACTCCATCATTCCGCTAACACGTGGGTTTAATCTCCACCATTAATCTTCTTGACTCTATTTTGCACGACTTAATCTTAGCCATCTATCGCACACAATCTCATCCGTTGATCTGACTGATCCAACGGTTCCTGTGCACTGTTACGTTCTTTTGTTTCTTACTGTGCAATAGCCCATTTGGCTTTCTACCTGTGTATTTGTTCTCACATTACGGTCTTCACTTGTTTTGAGCCCGATCTCCAATCTATTACTTCATTTCTCCATGCCTTTACACTTCCTTCATAAATCCTCAAGTTTTAGGAAACCTTACAGTTATACCTTCACTGTAACATTGAAAGTTTTCTCCAATACTGTCTGTGTGTAAACCCATAACACTCTTCTCTATACTTCTTCTCTGATTCTACACCCCTGCAACCTATGTTACGCAGAATTACTCTAGTCCACACACAATTTATAATTCAATTACTCAATACACACCATAAAAGCTCAGAAATCAAGTTATCTGTATTAATAAACAAACATTTACACAAGAATTTCTTTCTCAGCCTGATCTTCAATACCAATGGCCTTTCCTTTCCTGCCCGTAGGCTTACAATCAACCCTATCTAATCTCTAAAATCTATTTCTCTAACTAACTAACTAACTCTCTCTCTATGCCTTTTATGCTTACATTTATACAAAAGGTTCCATTAACCAATTCTGGTTCAAATCCTTAATCTGCTGAACTAAATCCTGAATATCATCTAAGTCCACTTTTGACTCCACTAATCCCTAAGAATTTTCTCTATTTCCACAAACCATGGAACCAATTTATAATCTAAGATTGATAATTGATTTCCAAATCTCTCAATCTTATCTAATCACTCATCATCACTCATGTTCTCCTACATTCAAGAGCATTTACAAATATCCTCACAATATCTAATTAATTCCTATTCCAATCACTCAAAACTTTAATAATTACATTAATTTGATACATATGAATCCAACTTCCTTGAAAACACAAGACCCCCTAAGTTAACTCGAATATAATGAAATTGTTGAGCTAAATGCTCCTGCATCAGACTCCCAAGGTTAAAATAATCATGATCTCCTGATCATTTGCTTCCGACCTTTGTCTTCCTAGATCCCATAATTTGCTTTGTAATTTGTCTTTGGTTGTTGCTGTTGTTTGTTGTTGTTCTCCAGGTTTCCACACTGTATGTTGCTTTGCCCCACTAGCTATACTTTCACAGTCTGCTGTTGTCTTTCTCTTGTTGCTGCTTGTCCTTCTAATTGTTGCTTTCTTCTAAGGTACCTTCATAATCAACCTTATTATTCTTTCAATCCCAATGTCCAATTTATCTTTTAACTCATAATTACTTTGCCATTTGTTTTTGTACTCGATCCACTCATCTTCAAACTACTGTTTACTGCCTTCTCTTTGAATTTGTTGGATTCTTACTACCACCCTTTCGTCCTTACCCTCTTGTGACTTTCCAAACAACCTCTCTTCAATATCTGGAAATTTACTTTCAAAAAATAAATTGTCCTCCAATTTCCTTTGTACTTGATTCCCCTCAAATACATCATTATGTTGTTCATCAATTCTAGCATATTTTCCTTCCTCTTCTTTGACAACCCTCAATAATTGTCCTTCACTTCCTTGACTGATTCTGACAATCAATTTAACTTCTCCAAGCACAGTATCTTCATGCTTTTCTTTTTCCTCATCAACATGTTTGACCTGACAACTTCCAGTCTTCTTCAATTCTAAAACTGACTCTTCAACTTGAAACATGTCTGTCTCATTTTCATCAAATCCTATAATCATAAAACAATTATCATAATTAGAAATATAAGGCCTCATTACGTTTTCCATTTTTGGTAATATCTCAGTATGCTGCTCTAAGTTTTCCTTCAATTCCTTTGTCAACACATCAATATGTTGATTTAAACTCTCCTTCATATCATTTGTTTCAATGATATCTCTCTGCTCTGGTTCACAATAATGAACTCGTCCTTCTGTAATGTCAATTTGTTGAACTTTTATTACCATTCTCTTTTCCTTATGATTGTCTTTCACGACAATTTATTTGTCTTCTTATTTCAACAATTTATCCTGAGTATACATCGTCTACTTTTCCAACTTCCTTCTTTGAAAGTCTAATTTGCTATATAACTCAATAATTTCAATTGAAATAGAATTTGGAATTTTCATACAATTTTCCATACCTTCCTTTGTTATTGACCAATCATCAGATGCCTTTTCTCCCTTTGCTAAATCTTTTGCATAATCTTCTTCTTTCTTCAATTCTGTGATTGTCTTTTCTTTGTCTTGACAAAAATCTACCTCCCCTTCTTCTTCAATACACTTTGCCTTGCTGTCTCTCTATAAACCTTCTTCAAGAGCTATCTTTGCCCCATCATCTACATTAATATTCTCCTGCATTTGTTCTTCATCAATAACATTAATCAAATTCATTATATTACCTCCCTGAGATAATATTCATTCGTTCTTCATTAGAACAAGATCCTGATCTTCCATCTCTATGGCAGCTTTAAGTGACTGTCTTCTCGCATTAAGTAACTCATCCATAGACTCTTTCTACTATAACCAGACAAATTCTTCCTCTTCTGCGAAATTTTCTTTGTCACCTTTTACGTCAAGATCTTCATCCATTCTGAAGACATCTTCACAAAGCTGCTTTTCTCCTGCAATACCTACCATCATACACAAATTATCAGTTTTAAAAACATAATACCTTGTGGTCTCACTTGATGCTTTAGTCATCATATCTCCTTGTTGTTCTGAATTCTCATAATAATTCACAAGATCTTCCACAGACCTCCAGTCTTCATCTTCACCCAGAACTTCACCCTATTCTGCTTCACAAATGGAAACTTCCATTTCCAACTCAGCTTCTCTGAGTTCTTCCACCAGCGACTTCACTTGCCTCTACTATAGCCTTCTCTGTAACTTAGACTACTTCACTACCTTTTTCCTCAAGACCTAACCTTGTATTTGGTTTTCCTCTAGTAGCATCCTAAATACATTGAATTGTTCTTTTAACTCTGCAATCTCCTTATCAAGCTCCGCTTGACTCATTCTCTTGCCATTTTCCTTGGCATCCTCCTTCTTCACTTTTCTTTTGTTGTGGTCTTCCTCAAAACCTCTATTATCTCTGTTATAACTATCAATAGTCATCTCCTTCTCTATCTTCATGAGTTCCTCACTCACTTACTATGAGCTACTTTAAAGCCTATGCATCAGCAAGTCCCCCCTGCTGCTACTTACCTCACCATGCTTTCCTCTATACTTGATCTTTTGGCAATCACTTGGTTCTATATTCTCTCAAACCTCTTTGAGCACTTCTCTCTACTCCTTCTAGCCTTCAACTCATCTACACCTTTTAAGAACAGAATTGTCCTCTTGTATTTCATTCACAAATGGAATACTAGGTTCTGTCACCTCTTCTTTCACTCAAAAATTCTTACCAGCTTCTTCATCCCTTAGCAATTCTACCCACATCCTTTGTGGAATTTCCTTTATGATATTTCTGTGAGCCAACAAAACCTCTATAGTAACAAGTCCCCCTTGCTACATGATACCTCACTAAGTTTCTCTCTTCTAAGCTCAGTCATTTGGCATCTCTCTGGTTCTCTCCTTTGGAACTAATTGAGCACCCCTTGCTCTAGGTTGCTGCAATCTTCTCACCTTCTTATGCTGCTACCTTCAAGACCTCTGCGTGATCTTGTTCTACCATTCACTTGCACTTTGAATGGATTATTCTCTCTTTCCTTTGCATCTGCAAATTCTGCTACACTTTATCTCTGTGTGCCTACTATTTGTCAGATTTAAAATCTAATCTCCTCTTGCTTGCATACATACCTTCAAAACATAACTTTGTTCTAATCTTCTCAAATAATTCTTACACGCAGAATTTCCTTGTTCAGCTTTGATAACAAATGATGCAGCCTAAGCCGCATGTACCCATAGTATGCAAATAAAATTGCATGTCACACTATGTCCTAGGAATCTTAATTCCATACTTAGGGAAAATTCTCTTAAATCAAGGTTTAAGGCTCCTTAAATAAACTCTATGCGGAAACATTCATTTAACTATCCCACAGGTTTCGACTTTGGGTTATTTTCACCTCCGACGCTTATCAACCATACCTTGGTCTTTAGAATTTGGTTAAAACTCAAACTTAAACCATAATACATTAATCCCGCTTATTTCTATTATAATTTCCATATAATAGGAATATTTCATAATCCACACTTAAAACCTTACCTTTCCGCCATTCTTCAAACCTTTGCACATATATCGATGCTCTCCTTAGCGCATTAAATCTCCGTCATCGATCTCATTCCTCGATTCGACGGTTATCGCGTCACCCGATCGCCGACTAACTTGGCTGATCTCCATCGTTGATCAATCCCACTCGATCCAACAACTATCGTGTCACCTGCTCGCCAACTAGCTTGGCCAATCTCCACCATTGATCAATCCTACTCGATCCAATGGATATCATGCAATCTCACGTGAAATTGTGCATGACTGATAAGAGATTGAGAGCGCGCGAGAAAAGTAGTTTTCTCATCCTACGTGTTAGCCGCTAAGGGTAATTGCGTGAAATTTTAGAATACCACTTACAACTTTTAGGCTGCGCGAGATACTGCCTACCACTTACGAAGACTGCTCCGTCATTCTACTAACACGTGGGTTTAATCTCCGTCATTCATCTTCTTGACTCTATTTTGCGTGACTTAATCTTAGCCGTCTGTCACACACAATATCGTCCATTGATCTGACTGATCCAACGATTCCTGTGCACTATTACGTTCTTTTGTTTCTTACTGTGTAATAGCCCATTCAGATTTCTGCTTATGTATTTGTTATCGCCTTACGGTCTTCATTTGTTCTAATCTTGATCTCCACTCTGTTACTTCATTTTTCTGTGCCTTTACACTTCCTTCATAGATCATTAGGTTTTAGGAAACCTTACAGTTATACCTTCGCTGTAACATTGAAGGTTTTCTCCAATACTGTTAGTGTGTAAACCCATAACACACTTCTCTACACTTCTTCTCTGATTCTGCACCCCTGCAATATATGTTACATAGAATTACTCTAGTCCACACATAATTTATAATTCAATTACTCAATACACACCACACAAACTCAGAAATCGAGTTATCTGTATTAATAAACAAACATTTACATAAGAATTTCTTTCTCGACCTGATCTTCAAGATCAATGGCCTTTCCTCTCCTACCCATAGGTTTACAGTAAACCCTATCTAATCTCTAAACTCTATTTCTCTAACTAATTAACTAAATCTCTCTCTATGCCTTTTAGGCTTACATTTATACAAAAGGTTCTCTTAACTGATTCTGGTTCAGATCCTTAATCCGCTGAACTAAATCCTGAATATTCTCTAAGTCCACTTTTGACTCCACTAATCCCTAAGAATCCTCTCTAGTTCCACAAACCATGAAACCAATTTCTAATCTAAGATTTACAATTGATTTCCAAATCTCGCAATCTTCACTAATCACTCATCATCACTCATGTTCTCCTACATTTGAGAGAATTTACAAATATCCTCACAATATTTAATTAATTCCTATTCCAATCACTCAAAACTTTAATAATTATATTAATTTGATACATAGGAATCCAACTTCCTTGAAAACACAAAACCCCCTAAGTTAACTAGAATATAATGAAATTGCTAAGCTGAATGTTCCTGCATCACTAGACTTCTATTCACAAACACTAGTGGTGGTGGAGCCACTTCCATCCATGGAGAGAATAATTTTAACTGGATGGGCTTGTAATCTGAGAGATATAGAATATAAAGGGGCTAATAATGTTGTGGTGACTTCATCTAAAAATAATTGTTGGACTGCTACCATTCATGTTGGCATGATAGCATTGTTCCATGCGTTCTACCCACCATATTGTTTATTGTCTGCCCTCCCAGATAAGCTCCCACATTTTTCATTGGATTGGAGACTCCAAAGGAGAAATTTGTAGGTCTAAATAGACAAATAGGAAGTCACATTTTCCACCTTCACTGCGTGTTATTCATCGAAGTCAATGTCAGTGTTCCTGACCTGCTATGGGAGCCAAACATGAACAACTAGTAATCCTTCACAAATAGGATGTATGCTCACACTTTAGCAAACCAAACTAACAATAAACAAATTAAAAATTCTACTCTTTTATGCTAGAATCACTCTCACACACTTACATATTTAGGGTCCTACCCCCGTGAGGGAGTTAGTTCAGAGCTACCAAGCTCTCATACCAATTTAAGAAATTAATTGTACACCAAAACTTATTTTTCTATTAAATGAAACACATATAAATATATCAATTATGAGTTTAAGATAGAAATACTATTTTAACCACAAAATCAATAAGTTGAGAAAATATCTCAACCAAACACTAGACCAGCAATTATTTTAGCTAGACTAAATATCTCAAATCAAACTAATTAACAATCAAAGAACTCGCACAAAAATTACATTTAAAGATGATGAACATATGCATAAGACAAGTAAGAATAAAATCTATAACATCTATATGGTCAAAAATATTGTTACATGTTTTTAAAAATATTTGTGTATTTAATTCATATATTAATTTTTTTTATAATTAATAATAATAATAATTTAAAATAAAATTATAATTTTTAAATTATATATTTTTTAAAATTATTTTTTAATTTTAACAATATGTAATGTTTTGATATTTATTACCCATTCAATGTTTATATTTATGATATATTCATGAAAATGAACAAAGTGTTAGAGAGACCTCAATAAATTCACTTGGTATTCCATAAACTCTCATCTATTATTATACTCGTATACCTTTTTAAAATGTTAATTAATTAATTAAAAAAACAAAATTATTAAAATATTTTTCATTAAAAATTGTTTCAAATCTCATTTTCACGACAAAAGCAATTATGTACACCTATTAATAATTATAATGGTTAAGGAGTTTAGACTTCTGTGATCCATAACATTGTTTAGAAAATCTTCGGCAAAATCACATAATCAATCTTTTGTCGACGCGTTTCGAACCAACCAGTGTGGTTCATCGTCAGGACATACACCTATTAATAATTATAATGGTTAAGGAGTTTAGACTTCTGTGATCCATAACATTGTTTAGAAAATCTTCGGCAAAATCACATAATCAATCTTTTGTCGACGCGTTTCGAACCAACCAGTGTGGTTCATCGTCAGGACAGGTTGTCCTGACGATGAACCACACTGGTTGGTTCGAAACGCATCGACAAAAGATTGATTATGTGATTTTGCCGAAGATTTTCTAAACAATTATAATGGTACTGAAACGTAAATATCAATTCCTCCGCACAGCGATCAGCGATTAATTGTTAGCCGTTGTTTAAGAAAGGGATCAGGATGGCGTCACACACAATTTTGTATGGGCCCATATGGTGACAGAATCTTGAATGTTTTTAAAGAGAGACATATGCTCTTTTAACATCTCCTCCTTGCTGCGACTAACGGTCCCTTTGTTGGTCTATTCGTTTCGGTATTCTTTTTCTCCAGGAGTCTTGAGGCTTTATTCTGCTACATTTGAATTCCATTGCTGCACAAATGACTTTTCAACATCCCCTCCTCATTGCGGCTCATAATTCCTTTGCCCTCTCGTCCCATCCGTCCATTTGTTTCGGTGGTTTCTTTTTCTCTTGCAGTCTTGAGCCTTTATTCTGCTGCATTTGAATTCCTTTGCTACCTTTCGTGCGAGTCATTTCGAAGGAAAAAGCGAACGATCAGGGAGGGGGTGCGGTCCCATAATGTAGTATCTCATTGTAATGGAAAAAACAATAAAGGTGAGCAAGAGGGTTATGAACTAATACACGAGATTGCTGGTTAAGACATTATGTGTCATTGTTTAAGAGTGCTGTTACATCAATTCAAGAATTACATTATTTAATTTTAGAAAAAAATTAATAGTTAATTTTAATTATCGATTTTTATATGTAAAGTTTAGAGATGATATGCACTTTATATACAAGTCAGTGGTTTACATTTTTGAGAAGTATTATATGTTATATATGTATAACGCTTTACACTGTATGAACAATTACCCTGGTATTTACTATTTTAACTTTTTATTGTATTAGTTTATTTTATATTATTTTTAAAATGTTAGATGACTGAGGTTAAGAGGTCAGGATATATTTTGTTACTTGATTAATGAATAATTAGGAGTTAAAGTATTTTAACAAGAATTGAAATAAATAGTTGTTAACCTCCAGAAACGGTTAAATAAAAGAAAGAGTTACTCATCATCTCTCTGAAGAAGAGAGAGGGAGGAAAGCCTAAGAGGAAGAATTAAGATGAGAGCAGTGGAGTCAAGAAAAAAAAGAAAAGCTACCCAGATTTCTTTGAGCTGGGTGGAATAAACCAGTGGGAAAGACTCGAATACAGTTGGAGAGGTATGCAATTTGAGGCTGCACTGTAAGTCCTGAAGCCCAAGATACCTGACTGTAAAAATTTCAATTAACTATGTGGAGGAGGAAGAGCTCGGGGGAGAATTTGGACGTAAATTCCAGACTCGCCGTTGGGTGGTGAGACCTTCCAAGCAGAAACAAAAGTTACATAATTACAAGTCTGTGAACAAATAAGTGATCTAAATCTACCCTTAAGGAATATTAATCGAAAATGAGAATATTAGTTCTGCAAATAGAGTTAAATTAAAGACATACATTCTATAGAACTCACTGTGATCTAAACAAATGATAAAAGAGGGTAACTAGAGTAATGCATGTTATCCAAAGTAGAAAGATTGTACTAGATAAACAAGAAAAAATGTAGACACATATATTCTATAGAACTGACTATGATCTAAACAGATGATAAAAGAGGGTAACTAGAGTAATGCATGTTATCCAAAGTAGAAAGATTGTACTAGACAAACTAGAAAAAAAGTAGACAGAGGATATCATAGACATTGAGGCAAGAAATTCCAGTAATTTATATGCTTTGTATAATTCATTAACCCAAAGTACTCATTGCAAGAAATGCTAGTCATCATATGCTTAGTTTATTTCATTGACAGGAAATAATAAATGTCGTAATAATCAATTACTCCAAACAAACAATTTCTTGAAGAATGTATTATTGTAACATGTAGTAACACCTTACGTTAACCAGTTTGAATCTTCCTGGGTAAATAGCAATCGAAAAGGGGGAAGTAAACTACAACAAGAAAACATTCTCTAAATGCGCAAATAATACCTTCTACCATTTTATACTCGATCTTTTAAAAGCAAGGATTCAACCATCTAGCATTCGGTTCCAGAATGGAATAAGTATAATGGAAGTCTGTTCATACTATTAAATAAAGGCTGTAAATCATGAAATAGAGTCAAGTTGACAATTTCCAGTCTGGCTTTAGAAGCCATTAAGTTTTAAAAGAAATAAATACATCCTTAACACATTTAAATTATGCCTTGACGACAGATAACTGTAAAAGTTGTGCCACTAAACCTCTGACTAAAACATTCTTCAACAGAGAACCTAAGCAACTTAACCCTTGGCAAAAATGTTCAGACTACGCCGTAAAGAATGGGTAGTAGCGTTGTTCACAAAAAAATTACCAAAACCCTCCATTAAAATCCCATGTTATGTACGAGCGGTATCAGGGGCATAGCCTCTGCCAAAATTCAAAGCACATTCACAAGATGAACCACCAACACAAACTTCATCTAAGCATCTAAAGAAATCAGTGAGAACAACCATTTCGAACCTGTAAATATTGATGAGGACCCATGGGCTTTAAGTATGAAAATAAAGTCTTCATGGTCACGAAAATCATGAAGCCGACATAAGGTAATACCTACACCACGCACATAACCGGATTAGGAATCACTATGGGAAAACCGAACAATATCTCCATCAAGCCTTAAGGTCAAAACACGAAGAATGCTACCAGAGAATACATGATTGTGGGTAATTCCAACAAATGGCGGTCTAGTTGCACCAAACGAACTCAAAGTTAGATAACAAAGATCGAAACTGGCAAGAACTAACAAAAATTAAACCAAAACCTGTAAAGGCCTTGTAGCTCACCTCTCTGAGGTCAATAACTATCTAGGTTGCCCTCCACAAGATGAGAAAGTTGACGAAAGACCCTTGTGCAGTTCGGCAAACAATCAAACTCCCAAACTGAGCGAAATCCCAAATTAAAATACATCAACAAGCAACAAAAAACACAATAACATTGAGGAATTTAGTGCGATGGAGTACCTCCTGAATCGGGCACAATGTAACTCTCCATTGAAACCAAACAAAATGGGCACAAACTCTCACAAGGCAACAGATGACTAGAATAGTTGTTGTTAAGCCCCTATAATAATAGTGATTCCCCCATTAATAGTGTCATTGTATCCCTTATTATTATTATTGTGCCCCTATTGTCCCCATATTGTTATTAGTATGCCCCATAGAAACCCACTATTGTTATTTTTGTTCCCTTATGTTATTATTGTTATGTTGGCTGGATTATATTATGACCCTTTAGACTCCTATATATAGAAGGGAGGTTTAGTCATTTGTATAATCCAAGAATTGTTCATTTGTGTAATGTAAAGGAGGTTACCCCCTTGAAGAGCCTGAATTCTAAGGTGTTGATCTATCTTTTCTATCTTTTTGTGAGTTGGTTTCCTAACATTTGGTATCAAAGCTTTGGATTTTAGGGTTTCACTGCTCCGAAGAGGTCATCGTGGCATTTTTGCTCTAATGTTTTTTCGAGAACGTTTTAGAAGCTACAAAAAAAAACCCATTTGAGCCGAAATCATTCTGAACTTTGGATCTAAATTTCAGAGCTTGTCTCACTATATTTGCGGAGATATGATTTGATGAAGTTAGGGTTTTTGCAAACTCCCAATTTACAATCAAAACAAGTGACCTAGGGAAAATTGTCATAATTTTCGTTTTGAGCATCAAATTGAAATTTCGTAAGAAGTTTCAAAAAGAGGATGGCCTGTAGTTTTATTTGTATTAGTTTCAGGTACTAAGGTCAAAATAGTGACATGCGGCATGTCGTACAAGTTCTTCTACTGAACTAGTATATAATCAGGTCACCGTGGGAGATTTGGCATAACTCTTCCTTGGAGAATCCAATCTTGATTAGACTTGCGGGGTTAGAAAGAGGACCCAAAGGGCTACTGCAGGATAAGATTTCAGATATTCAAGATCCACAGTTACAGAGATAGAACAAATTCAATATTGAGCTCTTACAAAGTGAAAAAAAGGTGTGTAGGTTTTTTTGAATTTTGCATAAGATTGGTTTGAAAAAATAGTTTGAAGGAATTCAAAGGGAATAGTGAAGAATTATTAGCAATAATGCCCTGAAGAAAGAAAATGGAAACACCTAGTAAGCAACCAGAAAGCTCTAGCATGACTCATGAAGAAAAGGAAGAAATGCAACATGATATATCAAAATTACAAGACCAAGTACAACAAATTTCACTCTCACTAAAGCTAAATGAAGCCAAGATGAATGGCATGGAAGCTAATATGAATGGCATGCAAGTTAAGATGGATGGCGTGGAAGCTAAGATGGATGGTGTGGAAGCTAAGATGAATGGCATGGACGATAAGATGGAAGAATTGAAGATAAATTTGAATAAGTTGCTACAAGAAATGGTCACTAATGGTGAAAGGGCAGTAAAGGAAACTCATGATGAGAACAAAAGAAATGTTAATCATGATTTCATAGACTCTAATATTGGATTGAAGACCCACCATGTTCCAAAAATCGATGTGAGAAAGTTTGATGGTGTTTAGTCAATTTAGTGTCCTAAATTGCTTGCATAAATTATGAACTGAGGTTTGTAAACTCATGAAGTGTTATGCACTATATGTGCTTAGTTAAACTTTCTCTTACTTCGTTGTTTTGTATTTTATGTTTGTTTTGGGGGTTTCTGTTCTTTGATGTCTAAGAATGTACAACCTATGAGAAAATTTAAATGGATCTAATAAATTTTAAAGGAAAGGAAAGGTTCCTAAGTTAATATAATTTCCTAAAAATGGACCAAGAACTGTTGACTAGTTAGAACCTAATAAGAAAACAGAGTATCTATCTTATCTTATCATTAGTCCTAATCCATGGATATAATTCTTAAAACCAAGAGTGATATTGATATAGAAGGTAAATCAATAATTGCATTCATTTAAACATTTAACCATTCAATTTTGGAATGATGAAATCAATCTCCTTGAAATAATTTTTTGGAATATCGGTGATGAAACTAAGTAAGGACTTAAAAGCCAAAAAAAATGTAAAAGAATGTAAAACTTAACACTGTACTGAGTAAATTCAATCACTGTATGAATTAAATATTTAACCATTTAAGTTAGATTCATCATCATTTTGAAATGGTTTTTTTGAAAACATCTATTAACACAGTTAATTGACAATTCTGTTCGAAGAGAATGAATAACAAAATAATAAGAAAAAAAACAATTGTGTATTCTTATTACTTCAATCTTAATTCAGTTTTGGAAACAAATTCATTTTTCCATAAAATATCTTAGAAGAACAAGGCTGCACAATTGTGATTTTATCCCTACACTATTGGTTAAAAACTGAAATGAAACATCATTCTAAATTAGAACACAGACTTGTTGAAAACAGAGTAATAGAAATTAAACCGAAAACAACAAGTGAAAAACCTCCTTCAGTGTAGGGGCCCTCTGCAACTGATGTGGATGGAATGCTAGCTAGTTAAGGATGCACTTTAAACCATCATTGACAAAACAAAGTTTGTATTATGAACAAAACAAAGTCTGAATACAGAGTATCAAAAAAAATCTTGTAATTCCTTCTAACTTCTAACTACTTCTCGATTCCATGCAACCGATATTTATAGGAAAACAACATAACTGTTTTAGGAGAAAAGCTTGCTACAGGTGGATAATTCGAATTAAATCTAACATGTCCGTTTATGAGAAAAACTTGCTACAAGTGGCTTAATTCGAATTGAATCTTCAACATAACCATTAGACTCTTGATTAGCTACGAAAGAGCAAATCAAGAGTCTTACTGCTTCTAGATAATGTATTTTGACTCCATCTTTGTCCATGATCTTAGGCTTGCTTTTCCGTCGATCTGGGCCGAGTGAATAGGATAGAATCCTTGTGGAGATGATTCTAGAAATGCCCATGTGGCCCAGTTCTTCATTTCACACATGTAACTTGCCAAACCATGAGAGTAGCTACGGAATCCATAGTTAGCTATAAAATAGGCTATGTTCTATAGCTAATTTTCAAAAACCTATTAAAATAGCAAGAACATGAAAATATAATATGGTGATCATTTTAAAGCTTTCCCTAAGACAAAACCTAGCATTTATCATTGATTGGGTCTATAGTCTTATGAGAAAATGAGAGAAAAAGGTGAGAACAAATGTCAAGGAGAGGGTAATTCTGAGGTTCAACATACCCCCACTGCAAAATCATTGCATGTCCTCATGCAATTTTCCAAAAATGTGGGTTCTTCTTCCCTAATGCATTTTCTCAGACACCTTTGCTAGTACATCCAATTTCCTTCTTTTGCTCTTCTTTGAAGTGACTGTGATTTTGGGTTTTCTCATAAGAAGCCCGTACTTGAAGTTAATGACTGCTCTATTGAAAATCTTATTCTTTCTTTTCAATTTCCTGTTTTTGTTATCCATAGTCCTAGATGCAGAATGGTATTATCATGAATTGCCTTGTCCAATTTATTCTGTTCCTTCAAGGTTTCATTCTCCTATTTGATATGTCTGTTCAATATCTCTAATTCATAAATTTCATGTTTGAGAGTGTCAATTAGAGGTTCTTGTGGATTGACAGAGGGTTCTGGGTTCATTGAGGCACTTCTCTTCTACATTGATTCTATATAATCATATATTTGTTGTCGCATTGGGTCTATGCCTAGCGATCTTCTACTTAGGCTACCTTCAAAATGATGAATGGGAGAATTTTGTGGACTGTGTGCAAAAGAGACGTTAACAGGAGATGTTTCTGGGGTTTCCTCATCTAAATTTCTAAACTTTATCCTTTTTGATGATGTTTTCTTTACCAAACCTCGGAGACTAGAGCTTCTTCTAGGTTGTGGAGGACTTACATTCTCCTCATTTGTGACCTTTTTCTCCTTTCTTATCTTTCTTCTTGCCCTGATTTGTTTCCTGATTTCTATCAATTCTTCAGAGATTAAATTTTCATCATCTTTCTGTAATGAAGACTCAGGTCTGTTTTCAATAGTTATACTAGTCTTCTTTCTTCTGCTTCTTCTGACATTATCTTCTTTAGGTGACTCTGGTGCTTCTTGGAAATGGTTTCTAATAAGGAAATTCTCTCAGGTATCTCCTATGCTTTTTAAATGAAACTCAATCAATATCTTTATCAACCCATGATGATACATGGTTGTATCTATGAACTCTAGTTTCTTTTGCACATTTGAGGCCATCCTTCTTAAACTATTTAGTAGGAAGAAAGGAAGAGTGATTTCTCCATTTTCTAAGAAATTCATCAATAAACGGATATGGTAGACATACATGCAACTGAATCTCCCCTCACAGGTGATAAATTTCTATAATATCAATAGCATGTTCCTCCACTTACTTTTAGGAGCTGAATTGGGAATTCCTTTTCTAAAAACAGAGACATCTATACCTGGGTCTTTGAGTATTACTTTTCATGATTCACTATGAAACTCCTTGTTTTTGAACCATGTTTCACCATGCCTTGGAATTTCTGTAGCCTCAATTATGAATGACTCACTTATTGCAAACTTAATATCTTCAATTTCTATCTTTGTGCCATCAAAAGATCGAGCAAAGGATTTTGTAATCTCCTTATGAAAACCATCAAATTTCTCGATGAATTTAAGCCATCCAGCTTTCTGCAACATTTCTTTGAGCTGTGGGTATCCTTCCATGTACTTTTCTCCTATCAGTTCTGACCTAACAATTAGCTCCATGCCTTCTACTACATAGGGTTCTCAACCTTCAGAAGTACCCTTCCTGGTTTTATGGAATGGATTGACTGCGAATATGGTGAAAGGTATTGTGGATTTGTATGAAATAAGTAGATGGTAGGGGTTTTGGAGAAACGTGGACAAGTACGTCACATCTTAGTCATGACCGTTAAAAAAAATGAGGGAGTTAATTATGGACCGTTATGTCACAAAATATGGAGGATGTGGCGGATATGAAGTACGATGGAGATTGAAATCAAATCAAATGATGATTCTTCAAGGAAACATATGAATACCCATATTATATATGCTTTATGTTTTAACGTTGCTATTTTAAAATAAATTTTTGCATTTTACCTTTTAGAACTTAACCTTTTCGTTTGTTGATTCCTTTGATGTTGATCCACAGATACCCTTTTAGCATACTGGTCTTCAAAAACAAGATTCTGCAATTCCATGCAATCATCATTTGTTTGGAACAGAGCTGCTGAATGAGATATGGCTGCAGAATCAAATTAGTTGCAGAATGGAATTAGCTATAGAACATGATAAAAATGAAGTATGGCTATGGAACATGAATGTGAAATGAAATGGAAATGGAATATGATAGTGAAAGGGAATGAAAGTGAGGTGAGATGAAATGAAATGAAATGAATTTTCAGACTAGCAACTGCTAATGAATGTAGCTTTATGTCACTACTTATTAAAGAAAGAAAATGGGAAATATAGGATGTCAGAAATCTTTGATTTTCACCCTGTATTTCTTGTATAAGTATGCCAATGAACAATTGGTTTTCATACTTATACATTTTATTTATATATTTTTTTATGTTTTTAAATTTTTATTATATATATATATATATATATATATATATATATATATATATATATAGATATATAAAAAACTAAGTTAGTGGAGAAGAAGAAATCTTCTTCACCAATTTCATTTCAGTGTTATCTTGGAAAATTTTGACAAAATCCTCTTTTGAAATTGGCTTATGATATATATTTAACCGATGACCATTCACAAAAAGAGGTACCTTTCTTTCATATATTGTTCTTATTCTTACTGCTCTATTATTAAAGACTTCTTCAATCTCATATGGCCCAAGCCAACGAGTATAAAACTTTCCTTGAAAATCTTTGAATTTTGAATCGAACAAAAGTGTCCAATCCCCTGCTTGAAACTTCTTCTCCTTGATATAATTATCATGCCATTTAGCCCTTTGCTGCTGGACTAAACCGGTTCTTTGAACTGCATCTTGCCTGATTTCATCAAGCTCATCGAGTTGCTCCAATTCATGTTTCTGTGCTTTTGATAAATCCAGTCCCAATTGGATTGCCATCTTGAAGGTTCTAATTGGAAACTCTATAGGGAACATGAATTGTTTCCCACAAACAAGCTTATAGGAGTATGTCTTGTTGTTTTCCTCCATGTTGTTCACAAAAACATAGAAATCGAGTTATCTGTATTACTAAACAAACATTTACACAAGAATTTCTTTCTCGGTCGTATCCTCAATACCAGTGGCCTTTCGTTTCCTTCCCATAAGCTTACAATCAACCCTATCTAATCTCTAAACTCTATTGCTCTAACTAACTAACTGACTCTCTCTTGATGCCTTTTGTGCTTACATTTATACAAAAGGTTATGTTAACCAATTCTGGTTCAAATCCTTAATCTACTGAACTAAATCCCGAATATCCTCTAAGTCCACTTTTGACTCCATTAATCCCTAAGAATCCTCTCTATTTCCACAAACCATGAAACCAATTTCTAATCTAAGATTTACAATTGATTTCCAGATCTCTCAATCTTCACCAATCACTCATCATCACTCATGTTCTCCTACATTCGAGAGAATTTACAAATATCCTCACAATATCTAATTAATTCCTATTCCAATCACTCAAAACTTTAATAATTACATTAATTTGATACATAGGAATCCAACTTCCTTGAAAACACAAGAACTCGTAAGTTAACTAGAATATAATGAAATTGCTAAGTTGAATGCTCCTGCATCAGACTCCCAAGGTTAAAATAATCATGATCTCTTGATCATGTGCTTCCAACCTTTGTCTTCCTATATCCAATACTTTGTTTTGTAATTTGTCTTTGGTTGTTGATGTTGTTTGTTGTTGTTCTCCAAGTTTCCACACTTTATGTTACTTTGCCCCACTAGCTATACTTTCACAGTCTGCTGCTGTCTTTCTCTTGTTGCTGCTTGGCCTTCTAATTGATGCTTTCTTCTGAGGCAACTTCATAATCAACCTTATTATTCCTTCAATCTCAATTTCCAATTTATCTTTTGACTCATTACTTTGCCATTTGTTGTTGTACTCTATCCACTCATATTCGAACTGTTGTTTACTTTCTTCTCTTTGAATTTGTTGGATTCTTACTACCACCCTTTCATCCTTACCCTGTTGTGACTTTCCAAACAACCTCTCTTCAATACTTGGAAATTTACTTTCAAAAAATAAATTGTCCTCCAATTTCCTTTGTACTTGATTCCCCTCAAATACATCATTATGTTGTTCATCAATTCCAGCATATTTTCCTTCCTCTTCTTTGACAACCCTCAGTAATTGTCGTTCACTTCCTTGACTGATTCTGACAATCAGTTTAACTTCTCCAAGCACAGTATCTTCATGCTTTTCTTTTTCCTCATCAACATGTCCAACCTAACAACTTACAGTCTTCTTTAGTTCTAAAACTGACTCTTCAACTTGAAACATGTCTGTCTCATTTTCATCAAATCCTATAATCATAAAACAATTATCAGAATTAAAAATATAAGGCCTCATTACCTTTTCCCTTTCTGGTAACATCTCAGTATGTTGCTTTGAGTTTTCCTTCAATTCCTTTGTCAACACATCAGTATGTTGATTTAAACTCTCCTTCATATCATCTATTTCAATGATATCTCTTTGCTCTGGTTCACAATAATGAACTCCTCCTTCTGTAATGTCAATTTGCTGAACTTTTATTACCATTCTCTTTTCCTTATGATTATCTTTCATGACAATTTCTTTGTCTTCATTTTTCAGCAATTTATCCTGAGTATACATCCTTTGCTTTTCCAACTTCCTTCTTTGAAAGTCTAATTTTCTATATAACTCAATAATTTCAATTGGAATAGAATTTGGAAATTTCATACAATTTTCCATACCTTCCTTTGTTATTGACCAATCATCAGATGCCCTTTCTCCCTTTGCTAAATCTTTTGCATAGTCTTCTTCTTTCTTCAATTCTATGATTGTCTTTTATTTGTCTGAAGAGAAATCTGCCTCCCCTTCTTCTTCAATACACTTTGCCTTGCTGCCCTTCTATAAACCTTCTTGAAGAGCTATCCTTGCCCCATCATCTGCATTAATATTCTCCTGCATTTTTTCTTCATCAATAACATTAATCAAATTCATTATATTACCTCTCTGAGACAATATTCATTCGTTCTTAATTAGAACAAGATCTTGATCTTCCATCTCTATGGCAGCTTTATGTGACTGTCTTCTCACATCAAGTAACTCATCCATAGACTCTTTCTGCTGTAACCAGACGAATTCTTCATCTTCTGCGAGATTTCCTTTGTCACCTTTTACTTCAAGATCTTCATCCATTCTGAAGACATCTTCACAAAGCTGCTTTTCTCCTGCAATACCTGCCATCAAACACAAATTATCAGTTTTAAAAACATAAGACCTTGTGGCCTCACTTGATGCTTTAGTAATCATATCTCCTTGCTATTCTGAATTCTTGCAATAATTCATAAGATCTTCCATAGATCTCCAGTCTTCATCTTCACCCAGAACTTCACCCTGTTCTACTTCACAAATGGAAACTTCCATTTCCAACTCAGATTCTCTAAGTTCTTCCACCAGCCACTTCACTTGCCTCTACTATAGCCTTCTCTATAACTTAGACCAGTTCACTACCTTTTTCCTCAAAACCTAACCTTGTCTTTGGTTTTCCTCTAGTAGCATCCTTAATACATTGAATTATTCTTTTAACTCCGCAATCTCCTTGTTAAGCTCCTCTTGACTCATTCTCTTGCCATTTTAACGTGGCATCCTCCTTCTTCACTTTTCTTTTGTTGTGATCTTCTTCAAAACCTCTGCTATCTATATTATAACTATCAATAGTCATCTCCTTCTCTATCTTCATGAGTTCCTCACTCACTTACTATGAGCTGCATTAAAGCCTATGGATCAGCAAGTCCCCCCTGCTGCTACTTACCTCACCAAGCTTTCCTCTATAGTTGGTCTTTTGGCAATCACTTGGTTCTCTATTCTCTCGAACCTATTTGAGCACTTCTCTCTACTCCTTCTAGGCTTCAACTCATCTGCACCTTTTAAGAACACAATTGTCCTCTTGTATTTCGATCGAAAATGGAATACTAGGTTCTGCCACCTCTTCTTTAACTCAGAAATTCTTACCAGCTTCTTCATCCCTTAGCAATTCCACCCACATCCTTTATGGAATTTCCTTTATGATCTTTCAGTGAACTGCAACAAAACCTCTGCAGTAACAAGTCCCCCTCGCTACATGATACCTCACTAAGCTTCTCTCTTCTGAGCTCAGTCATTTGTCATCTCTTTGGTTCTCTCCTCTGGAACCAATTAAGCACCCCTTGCTCTAGGTTGCTGCAATATTCTCACCTTCTTATTCCGCTACCTTCAAGACCTCTGCATGATCTTGTTCTACCATTCACCTGCACTTTGAATGGATTGTTCTCTATTTTCTTTGCATCTGCAAATTCTACTACACTTTATCTATGTGTGCCTACTGTTTGTCAGATTTAAAATCTGATCTCCTTGCCTACATACATACCTTTAAAACATAACTCTGTTCTAAGAAAGTTCTCAGAGAATTATTACACGCAGAATTTTCTTGTTCAGCTCTGATACCAAATGATGCAGCCTTAGCCGCATATACCCATAGTATGAAAATAAAATTGCTTGTCACACTATGTCCTAGGAATTTTAATTTCATACTTAGGGAAAATTCTCTTAAATCAAGGTTTAAGGCTCCTTAAATAAACTATATGAAGAAACATTCATTTAACTATTCCACAGGTTTCGACTTTGGGTTATTTTCACCTCCTACACTTATCAACCATACCTTGGTCTTTAGACTTTGGTTAAAACTCAAACTTAAACCATAATACATTAATCTCGCTTATTTCTATTATAATTTCGATATAGTAGGAATATTTCATAACCCACACTTAAAACCTTACCTTTCCACCATTCTTCAAACCTTTGCACATATATTGATGCTCTCCTTAGCGCATTAAATCTCCGTTGTCGATCTCATTCCTCGATTCGATGGTTATCGCGTCACCCGATCGCTGACTAGCTTGGCTGATCTCCATCGTTGATCAATCCTGCTTGATCCAAAGAATATCGCGTCACTTGCTCACCAACTAGCTTGGCCGATCTCCACCATTGATCAATCCCACTCGATCCAACGACTATCACGCAGTCTCGTGTGAAATTGTGCATGACCGATATCAGATCGAGAGCACGTGAAAAAAGTAGTTTTCTCATGCTATGTGTCAGCCGCTAAGGGTAACCGCATGAAATTTTAGAATAACACTTACAGCTTTTAGGGTGCATGAGATACTTCTTACCACCTACAAAGACCACTCCGTCATTCTACTAACACGTGGGTTTAATCTCCACCATTCATCTTCTTGACTCTATTTTATGTGACTTAATCTTAGCCGTCTGTCACACACAATATCGTTCGTTGATCTGACTGATCCAACGATTCCTGTGCACTATTACGTTCTTTTGTTTCTTACTGTGTAATAGCTCATTCGGATTTTTGCCTATGTATTTGTTATCACCTTATGGTCTTCACTTGTTCTGATCTCTTTCTCCACTCTGTTACTTCATTTTTCTATGCCTTTATGCTTCCTTTATAAATCCTTAGGTTTTAGGAAACCTAATAGTTATACCTTCACTGTAACATTGAAGGTTTTCTCCAATATAGTCTGTGTGTAAACCGATAACACTCTTCTCTACACTTCTTCTCTGAATCTGCACCCTTGCAACCTATGTTACATAGAATTACTCTATTCCACACATAATTTATAATTCAATTACTCAAATCCACACCACACAAACTCAAAAATCGAGTTATCTATATTAATAAACAAACATTTACATAAGAATTTCTTTCTCGGCCTGATCTTCAATATCAATGGCCTTTCCTTTCCTACCCGTAGGCTTAAAGTCAACCCTATCTAATCTCTGAACTCTATTTCTCTAACTAATTAACTGAATCTCTCTCTATGCCTTTTAGGCTTACACTTATACAAAAGGTTCTGTTAACGAATTCTGGTTCAGATCCTTAATCTGTTGAACTAAATCCTAAATATCCTCTAAGTCCACTTTTGACTCCACTAATCCCTAAGAATCCTCTCTAGCTCCACAAACCATGAAACCAATTTCTAATCTAAGATTTAAAATTGATTTCCAAATCTCCCAATCTTCACTAATCACTCATCATCACTCATGTTCTCCTACATTTGAGAGCATTTACAAATATCTTCACAATATCTAATTAATTCCTATTCCAATCACTCAAAAATTTAATAATTACATTAATTTGATACATAGGAATCCAACTTCCTTGAAAACACAAAACCCCCTAAGTTAACTAGAATATAATGAAATTGCTAAGCTGAATGCTCTGCATCACTAGACTTCTATTCACAAACACTAGCGGTGGTGGAGCCACTTGCATCCATGGAGAATGAGAGTAATTTTAACTAGATGGGCTTGTAATTTGAGAGAGATAGAATATAAACGGGCTAATAATGTTGTGGTGACTTCATCTAAAAATAATTGTTGGACTACTATCATTTGTATTCGGCACAATAGCATTGTTCCATGCATTCTACCCACCATATTGTTTATTGTTTGCCCTCCCAGATAAGCTCCCAGGTTTTTTATTAGACTCCAAAGGAGAAATTTGTAGGTCTGAATAGACAAATAGAAAGTCATGTTTTCCACCTTCACTGCGTGTTATTCATCGAAGTCAATGTTAGTGTTCCTGACCTACTATGGGAGCCAAACATGAACAACTGGTACTCTTTCACAAATAGGATGTATGCTCACACTTTAGCAAACCAAACTAACAACAAACAAATTAAAAATTCTACTCTTTTATGCTAGAATCACTCTCACACACTTACTTTTTCAGGGTCCTGCCCCCGTGAGGGAGTTAGTTCAGAGCTACCAAGCTCTCATACCAATTTTAGAAATTAATTTTACACCAAAACTTATTTTTCTATTAAATGAAACACATATAAATATATCAATTATGAGTTTAAGATAGAAATACTATTTTAACAACAAAATCAATAAGTTGAGAAAATATCTCAACCAAACACTAAACCAAGAATTATTTTAGCTAGACTAAATACCTCAAATCAGACTAATTAACAATCAAAGAACTCACACAGCAATTACATTTAAAGATGATGAACATATGCATAAAACAAGAATTAAATCTCTAACATCTCTATGGTCAAAAATATTGTTACATGTTTTTAAAAATATCTATGTGTTTAATTCATATATTAAATTTTTTTATGATTAATAATAATAATAATAATTTAAAATAAAATTATAATTTTTAAATTGTATATTTTTTAATTATAAATATTTTGTTAGCCGTTCAATTTTTATATTTATAATATAGTCATGAAAATGAACAAAGTGTTAGAGACACCTTAGTAAATTCACCTAGTATTCCATAAACTCTCACCTATTATTATACTCGTATATATTTTCAAAATGTTAATTATTTAATAAAAAACTAAATTAGTAAGATATTTTTCATATAAAAATTGGTTCAAATCTCATTTTCACGACATTATGGACACCTATTAATAATCATAATGGTACTGCAACGTAAATATCAATTCCTCTGATTACTCCCCCAAAATTATGATATACATTAACTTAAAAAAAGGAGAAGGAAAGTTTCTTTAGAATTCCTGCTGGAGTTGAGATGCAATGAAACTCAAGTCTGCACAACGATCAGCGATTAATTGTTAGCCGTTGTTTAACACGTAGTCTAACGAGGTGGAGGAGTTGCTCAGAAAGTTATGGAAATTCCGTTCATATTTAGAGAAAATCCGGCAAGGATTTTTGTAAATCCAAATTATAGTTGTTAAACTTCAAAATTTTAGGTGTCCTAGACGTTTTTGATAGTGTTGAATCCATTTCCATCATCAAAAACATGATTCAAGCACTCCCTCTACCAGATGTTTTGAATTTTTTTTACCCAGATTCCAGCCACTTTTAGCTGTCCAAGAAATTCCTCTGCTTCGTTAGACGACCCCTTTAATGAAGAAAGGGATCAGGATGGCATCACACACAATTTTGTATGGGCCCATATGGTGACAAAATCTTGAATGTTTTTAAAGAGAGACATATGTTGTTTTAACATCTCCTCCTCGTTGCGACTAACGAGCCCTTTGCCCATTCCGCCCCATCGGTCTATTCGTTTTAGTATTCTTTTTCTCCTGGAGTCTTGAGGCTTAATTCTGCTACATTTGAATTCCATTGCTGTACATATGACTTTTCAACATCCCCTCCTCATTGCGACTGATAATTCCTTTGCCCTCTCGTCCCATCCGTCCATTTCTTTCGATGGTTTCTTTTTCTCTTGCAGTCTTGAGCCTTTATTCTGCTACATTTGAATTCCTTTGTTGCCTTTCATGTGAGTCATTTCAAAGGAATAAGCAAACGATGAGGGAGGGAGTGCGGTCCTAGGACTTTGTGTCCGGCTGGATCCCATCTCGGGCGTCTTTGATACCATAGGGTTTTATACCCACAAATTGGATTTGACCTTTTCATCTAAGAATCTTGACTGGGTTTAATATCTAAAGTTTAGAGATGATATGCACTTTATATATAAGTCACTAGTTTATATTTTTGAGAAGTATTATATGTTATATATGTATAGCACTTTAGATTGTATGAACAATTACCGTGGTTACTAAGTTTTATTTATTATTTTAACTTTTTACTGTATTAGTTTATTTTATTTTATTTTTGAAATGTTAAATGACTGAGGTTAATAGGTTAGGATATATTTTGTTACTTGATTAATGAATAATTAGGAGTTAAAATATTTTAACAAGAACTAAAAGAAACAGTTTTTAACCTCCAGAAACAGTTAAATAAAAGAAAGAGTTACTTATCATCTCTCTCAAGAAGAGGGAGGGAGGAAAGCCTAGGAGGAAGAATTAAGATGAGAGCAGTGGAGTCAAGAAAAGAAAGAAAAGCTACCCAGATTTCTTTGAGCTGGGTGGAATAAACCAGTGGGAAAGACTCGAATACAGTTGGAGAGGTATGCGACTTAAGGCTGGACTGTGAGTCCTGAAGCCCAAGATACCTGATTGTAATGAATTCAATTAACAATGTGGAAGAGGAAGAGCTCGGGGGAGAATTTGGATGTAATTGCTAGACTCACAGCTGGGTGGTGAGACCTTCCGAGCAAAAACAAAAGTTACATAATTACAAGTCTGTGAACAAATAAGTGATCTAAATCTACCCTTAAGGAATATTAATCGAAAATGAGAATATTAGTTCTGAAAATAGAGTTAAATTAGAGACATACATTCTATAGAACTGACTGTGATCTAAATAGACGATAAAAGAGGGTAACTAGAGTAATGCATGTTATCTAAAGTAAAAGGATTGTACTAGATAAAGTAGAAAAAAAGTAGACAGAGGATCTCATAGACATTGAGGCAAGAAATGCTAGTAAGTTATATGCTTTGTATGATTCTTTAACCCAAAGTACTCATTGCAAGAAATGCTAGTCATCATATGCTTAGTTTAGTTCATTGACAAGAAATACTAAATGTTGTAATAATCAATTACTCCATACAAACTATTTTTTGAAGAATGTATTATTGTAACATGTAGTAACACCTTACGATAACCAGTTCGAATCTTCCGGGGTAAATAGCAAAGGGAGAAGTAAACTACAACAAAAAAACATTCTCTAAATGCGCAAATAATACCTTCTACCATTTTATACTCGATCTTTTAAAAGAAAGGATTCAACCATCTAGCATTCGGTTCAAAAATGGAATAAGTATAACGGAGGTCTGTTCATACTATTAAATAAAGATTGTAAATCACGAAACGAGTCAAGTTGACAGTTTCCAGTCCGGCTTTAGAAGCCATTAATTTTTAAAAGAAATAAATACATCCTTAACACATTTAAATTATGCCTTGACGACAGATAATTGTAAAATTTGTGCCACTAAACCTCTAACTCAAACATTCTTCAATAGAGAACCTAAGCAACTTAACCGTCGGCAAAAACGTTGAGACTACGCGATAAAGAATGGGAAGTAGCATTGTTCGCAATAAAATAACCAAAACCCTCCATTAAAATCCCATGTTATGTACCGTCTGTATCAAGTGCATAGCCTCTGCCAAAATTCAAAGCACGTTCACAAGATGAACCACCAGCACAAACTTCATCTAAGCATCTAAAGAAATCAGTGAGAACCACTGTTTCGAACCTATAAATATTGATGAGGACCCACGGGCTTTAAGTATGCAAATAAAGTCTTCACAGTCACGAAAATCACGAAGCCGACTTGAGGTAATACCTGCACCATGCACATAACCGGATTAGGAATCACTGTGGGAAAACTGAACAAGATCTCCATCAACCCTAAAGGTCAAAACACGAAGAATGCTGCCAAAGAATACCTGATTGTGGGTAATTATAGCAAATGGCAGTCCGCTTGCACCAAACGAACTCAAAGTTAGATAACAAAGATCGAAACTGGCAAGAACTAACAAACCTTAAACCAAAACTTGTAAAGGCCTTGTAGCTCACCTCTCCGAGGTCAATAACTGTCTAGGTTGCCCTCCACAAGATGAGAAAGTCGACAAAAGACCCTTGTGCAGTTCGACAAACAATCAAACTCCCAAATTGAGAGAACTCCTGAAGTAAAATACATCAACAAGCAACATAGAACACCATAACAATGAGGAATTGAGTGCGATGGAGTACCTTCTGAAGCAGGCACAATGTAACTCTCCATTGAAACCAAACAAAATGGGAACAAACCCTCGCAAGGCAACATATGACCATAATAGTTATTGTTAAGCCCCTATAATAATAGTGATTCCCCCATTACTATTGTCATTGTATCCCTTATTGTTATTATTGTGCCCCTATTGTCCCCATATTTTTATTAGTATGCCCCATAGAAACCCACTATTGTTATTTTTGTTCCCTTATGTTATTACTGTTATATCAGCTTGATTATATTATGACCCGTTAGACTCCTATATATAGAAGGAAGGTTTAGTCATTTGTATCATCCAAGAATTGTTCATTTGTGTAATGTAAATGAGGTTTCCCCCTCAAAGAGGCTGAATTCTAAGGTGTTGATCTATCTTTTCTATCTTTTTGTGAGTTGGTTTCCTAACATTTGGTGTCAGAGCTTTGGATTTTACGGTTTCACTACTCCAAACAGGTCATCGTGGCATTTTCGCTATAAATTTTTTTCTGTGACGTTTCAGAAGTTATAGAAAAAACCCATTTGAGCCGAAATCGTTTTGAACTTCGGATCTTAATTTCAGAGCTCGTCTCACTATATTTGCGGAGATATGATTTGATGAAGTTAGGGTTTTTGCAAACTCCCAAATTACATTCAAAACAGGTGACCTGGAAAAATCGTCATAATTTTCGTTTTGAGCATCAGATTGAAATTTCGTAAGAAGTTTAAAAAAGAGGATGGCCTGTAGTTTTATTTGTATTAGTTTCAGGTACTAAGTTCGAAACAGTGACACATGGCATGTCGTACAAGTTCGCTCTACTGAACTAGTATATAATCAGGTCACCGTGGGAGATTTGGCATAACTCTTCCTTGAAGAATCCAATCTTGATCAGACTTGCGGGGTTAGAAATAGGACTCAAAGGGCTACTACAGGATGAGATTTCAGATATTCGAGATCCGCAGTTCCAGAGATAGAACAAATTCAATATCGAGCTCTTACAAAGTGAAAAAAAGGTGTGTAGTTTTTTTTGAATTTTGCATAAGATTGGTTTGAAAAATTAGTTTGGTGGAATTCAAAGGGAACAGTGAAGAATTATTAGCATTAATGCCCCAAAGAAAAAAAATGGAAACACCTAGTAAGCAACCTGAAAGCTCTAGCATGACTCGTGAAGAAGAGGAAGAAATGCAACATGATATATCAAAATTACAAGACCAAGTACAACAAATTTCACTCTCACTAAAGGTAAATGAAGCCAAGACGAATGGCATGGAAGCTAATATGAATGGCATGCAAGTTAATATGGATGGCGTGTAAGCTAAGATGGATGGCGTGGAAGCTAAGATGAATGGCATGGACGATAATATGGAAGAATTGAAGATCAAATTGAATAAGTTGCTACAAGAAATGGTCACTAATGGTGAAAGGGCAGTAAAGGAAACTCATGATGAGAACAAAAGAAATGTTAATCATGATTTCATAGACTCTAATATTGGATTGAAGACCCACCATGTTCCAAAAATCGATATGAGGAAGTTTGATGGTGTTTAGTCAATTTAGTGTCCTAAATTGCTTGCATAAATTATGAACCGAGGTTTGTAAACTCATGAAGTGTTATGCACTATATGTGCTTAGTTAACCTTTCTCTTACTTCATTCTTTTGTATTTTATGTTTGTTTTGGGGGTTTCTGTTCTTTGATGTCTAAGAATGTACAACCTATGAGAAAATTTAAATGCATCTAATAAATTTTAAAGGAAAGGAATGGTTCCTAAGTTAATCTAATTTCCTAAAAATGGACCAAGAATTGTTGACTAGTTAGAACCTAATAAGAAAATAGAGTATCTATCCTAATCCATGGATCTAATTCTTAAAACCAAGACTGATATTGATGCAGAAGATAACTCAATAATTGCATTCATTTAAACATTCAACCATTTGATTTTGGAATATATTGAAATCAATCTCCTTGAAATTATTTTTTGGAAAAGCAGCGATGCAACTAAGTAAGGACCTGAAAGAAAAAAAAAATGTAAGAGAATGTAAAACTTAACACAGTACTGAGTAAATTCAATCACTGTATGAATTAGAAATTTAACCATTTAAGTTAGAGTCATCATCATTTTGAAATGGTTTTTTTGAAAACATCTATTAACACAGTTAATTGACAGTTCTATTCTAAGAGAATGAATAACAAAACAATAAGAAAACAAACAACTATGTATTCTTATTACTTCAATCTTAATTCAGTTTTTGAAACAAAGTCATTTTTCCATAAAATATCTTAGAAGAACAAGGCTGCACAATTGTGATTTTATCCCTACACTATTGGTTAAAAACTGAAATGAAACATCATTCTAAATTAGAACACAGACTTGTCGAAAACAGAGTAAAGAAATTAAATTGAAAACAACAAGTGAAAAACCTCCTTCAGTGTAGGGGCCCTCTACAACTGATGTTGCTGGAATGTTAGCTAGTTAAGGATGCACTTTAAACCATCATTGACAAAACGAAGTTTGTATTATGAAAAAAATAAAGTCTGAATACATAGTATTAACAAAACACCTGTAATTCCTTATAACTTCTAATTACTTCTCGATTCCATGAAACATATATTTATAAGAAAATAACATAACTGTTTTAGGAGAAAAACTTGCTACAGGTGGCTAATTCAAATTAAATCTAACATGTCTGTTTATGAGAAAAACTTGCTACAAGTGGCTTAATTTGAATTGTAATAGGATTGTTTAACTTCTAATCAGCTACAGGTGGTTTAATTAGAATTAAATCTTCAACAGAACTATTCGACTCTTGATTAGCTATGAAAGAGAAAATCAAGAGTCTTTCTGCTTCTAGATAACGTAATTTGACTCCATCTTTGACCATGATCTTAGGCTTGCTTTTCCGTCGATCTGGATCGAGTGAATAGGATAGAATCCATGTGGAGATGATTTTGGAAATGCCCATGTGGCCCAGTTCTTCATTTGACACCTGTAACTTGCCAAACCATGAGAGTAGCTACGAAATCCATAGTTAGCTATAGAATAGGTTACGTTCTGTAGATAATTTTCAAAAACCTATTAAAATAGCAAGAACATGAAAATATAATATGGTGATCATTTTAATGATTTCCCTAAGACAAAACCTAGCATTTATCATTGATTGGGTCTGTAGTCTTATGAGAAAATGAGAGAAAAATGTGAGAATAAATGTCAAGGAGAGGGTAATTCTGAGGTTCAACATACCCTCACTGCAAAATCATTGCATGTCCTCATGCAATTTTCCAAAAATGTGATTTCTTCTTCCCTAATGCATTTGGTCAGACACCTCTGCTAGTACATCCAATTTCCTTCTTTCGCTCTTCTTTGAAGTGACTGTGATTCTGGGTTCTCTCATAAGAAGCCTGTACTTGAATTTAATGACTACTCTGTTCATAATCTTATTCTTTCTTTTCAGTTTCCTATTTTTGTTATACCACAATCCTAGATGCAGAATGGTATTATCGTGAATTGCCTTGTCCAATTTATTTTGTTCCTTCAAGGTTTCATTCTCCTATTTGATATGTCTGTTCAATATCTCTAATTCATAAATTTCCTGTTTGAGAGTGTCAATTAGAGGTTCTTGTGGATTGACAAAAGGTTCTGGGTTCATTGAGGCACTTCTCTTCTACATTGATTCTATATAATCATATATTTGTTGCTGCATTGGGTCTATGCCTAGAGATCTTCTACTTGGGCTACCTTCAAAATAATGAACAGGAGAATTTATGGACTGTGTGCAGAAGAGATGTTAACAAGAGATGTTTCTACAGTTTCCTCGTCTAAATTGATAAACTTTTTCCCTTTTGATGATGTTTTCTTCACCAAACCTCGGAGACTAGAGCTTCTTCTAGGTTGTGTAGGACTTACATTCTCCTCATTTGTGACCCTTTTCTCCTTTTTTATCTTTCCTCTTGCCCTGATTTGTTTCATGATTTCTATAAGTTCTTCAAAGATTAAATTTTCATCATCTTTCTGTAATGAAGACTCATGTCTGTTTTCAATAGTTATACTAGTCTTCCTTCTTATGCTTCTTCTGACAATATCTTCTTTAGGTGACTCTAGTGCTTCTTGGAAATGGTTTCTAATAAGGAAATTCTCCCAGGTATCTCCTATGATTTTTAAATGAAACTCGATCAATATCTTTATAACCCATGATGATACATGGTTGTATCTATGAACTCTATTTTCTTTTGCACATTTGAGGCCATCCTTCTTAAACTATTTAGCAGGAAGAAAGGAAGATTGATTTCTCCATTTTCTAAGAAATTCATCAGTAAACGGATATGGTATACATACATGCAACCGAAGCTCCCCTCACAGGTGATAAAATTCTCTAATATCAATAGCATGTTCCTCCATTTACTTTTAAGAGGTGAATTAGGAATTCCTTTTCTAAAAACAGAGACATCCATACTTGGGTCTTTGAGTATTACTTTCCATGATTCACTGTGAAACTCCTTGTTTTTGAACCATCTTTCACCATGCCTTGGAATTTTTGTAGCCTCGGTTATGAATGACTCAGTCACTGCAAACTTAATATCTCCAATTTCTACCTTTGTGCCATCAAAAGATCGAGTAAAGGATTTTGTAATCTACTTATGAAAACCATCAAATTTCTCAATGAATTTAAACCATCCAGCTTTCTACAACATTTCTTTGAGCTGTGGGTATCCTTCCATGTACTTTTCTCCTACTGGTTCTGATCTGACAATTAGCCCCATGCCTTCTACTACATAGAGTTCTCAACCTTCAGAAGTACCCTTCTTGGTTTTATGGAATGGATTGGCTGCGAGTATGGTGAAAGGTATTGTGGGTTTGTATGAAATAAGTAGATGGTAGGGGTTTTGGAGAAACGTGGACAAGTACATCACGTCGTAGTCATGACCGTTAAAAACAATGAGGGAGTTAATTATGGATCGTTATGTGACAAAATATGGAGGATGTGGCGGATATGAAGTACGATGGAGATTGTAATCAAATCAAATGATGATTCGTCAAGGAAACATATGAATACCCATATTATATATGGTTTATGTTTTAACGTTGCTATTTTAAAATAAATTTTTGCATTTTACCTCTTAGAACTTAACCTTTTCGTTTGTTGTTTCCTTTGATGTTGATCCACAAATACCCTTTTAGCATATTGTTCTTCAAAAACAAGATTCTTCAATTCCATGCAATCATCCTTTGTTTGGAACAGAGCTGCTGAATGAGATATGGCTGCAGAATCAAATTAGCTGTAGAATGGAATTAGCTGCAGAACATGATAAAAATGAAGTATGGCTATGGAACATGAATGTGAAATGAAATGGAAATGGAATATGACAGTGAAAGGGAATGAAAGTGAGGTGAGATGAAATGAAATGAAATGAATTTGCAGATTAGGAACTGCAAATGAATGTAGCTTTATGTCACTACTTATTACAGAAAGAAAATGGGAAATATAGGATGTCAGAAATCTCTGATTTTCACCCTGTATTTCTTGTATAAGTATGCCAATGAACAATTGGTTTTCATACTTATACATTTTATTTATGTATTTTTTATTTTTTTTTTTATTTTTAATTTTATAGATATATATATACAGGGAAAAAAAAACTAAGTTAGTGGAGAAGAAAAAATCTTCTTCACCAACTTCATTTCAGTGTTATGTTGGAAAATTTTGACAAAATCCTCTCTTGAAATTGGCTTATGATATATATTTAACTGATGACCATTCACAAGAAGAGGTACCTTTCTTTTATATATTGTCCTTGTTCTTACTGCTCCATTATTAAAGACTTCTTCAATCTCATATCGGCCTAGCCAATGAGTCTGAAACTTTCCTTGAAAATCTTTGAATTTTGAATCGAACAAAAGTGCCCAATCCCTTGCTTGAAACTTCTTCTCCTTGATATAATTATAATTCCATTTAGCCCTTTGCTACTGGACTAAACTGGCTCTTTGAACTACATCTTGCCTGATTTCATCAAGCTCATTGAGTTGCTCCATTCTATGTTTCTGTGCTTTTGATAAATCCAGTCCCAATTGGATTGTCATCTTGAAGGTTCTAATTTGAAACTCTATAGGGAACATGACTTGTTTCCCATAAACAAGCTCATAGGGAGTCTGTCTTGTTGTGTTCCTCCATGTGGTTTTGTAGGTCCATAAGGCTTTTGGAAGCCTTTCTGCCCAATCTCTTCTATGTATATGTACAATTGTAGTGAGAATTCCTTCAATCACCTTATTGGTAGATTCAACTTGACCGTTTGCTTGTGGATGGTAAGAAGTAGACTTTTTATGTTTTATCTTGTATTATTCCACAAGTCTTTCCACCATTTTAGCTGTAAATTGAGATCCTTGATCTGTCACAATTTCTCTTGGAAAACCAAAACAAGTGTAGTTGTCCTCAAAAAGAAAATTAACTACATATTTTTCATTAGCAAAAGGTAATGCTTTAGCCTCTACCCATTTGGTGACATAATCAGTGCATACCAAAATATACTTCTTTTTTTTAGATGGAGGATTAGTTGGTCCAACAAAATCCAAGGCCCATTTTTCAAAAGGTTCAATGAGTACTTGAGTTTGTAGTGGCATTTCATCTAAAGGAGCACATTTCCCTACCCTTTGGCATCTATCACACCTTTTGACATATTCTTTGGCATCTATGAAGATGGGGGGCCAATAATATCCTAAATGAAAGATTTTATAGGTTGTCCTCTTGTCAGCAAAGTGTCCACCACAAGTTTCATCATGACATGCCTTAAGAATTTTAGGCATTTCATCTTCTAGACACATCTTCTGATCATGAAATCTAGACCTGTTTTATACAATTCATTAGTAATCCATGAGTAACTTGCACTTGTTTGAATGGTTTTTCTTTTCTCCTTAGGAAAAAAATGTGAATGTAATTTTCCTGTGACTAAGTAATTGGGAATATCTGCAAACCAAGGGGTATGATTTGTTACTGCAAAAAGATATTCATCAGGAAATTTGTTTTCCAAGTCTATCTAGAATAGTGATGTTGAATTCTTACAAGAGTAATAACCATATTGTAACTCTGCCATTAGTAATAGGTTTATTCATTAAGTACCTAATTGTAGATTGATATGTATGAACAAAGGTTTCATAACCTGTTATGTAATGTATGAACTTTTTAATAGCATGAACAACAACTAAGAATTCCTTTTCAGTTACAGTGTAATTTAACTCAGTGCGAGTCAAATTCTTGATTGTGTAATAGATGGCATAGGGGATCAAATATTTTTGTCCTAATACAGCTCCCAGAGCTGTATCTGAAGAATTTGTTTAAATGTGTAAAGGTATTTTCCAATTTGGGCCTCTTAAGATGGGTGCTTCATAAATTTTTGCTTTTAAAGTCTCAAATGCCAACTGGCAAACAGGATTCCAATTGAATTCACAATATTTGGTGAGTAATTTGAAGAGTGGGGATGCTAGTTTAGTGAATTTTTCTATAAATCTTCTATAGTAACTTGTGAATCCTAGAAAACTTCTAACATCCTTTTGACAACTTGGAATTGATAATTTAGAGATGACTTCAACTTTAGATTTATCAACCTTAATTCCATCTCCTGAAATGTGATTTCCTAGAACAATCCCTTCTGTAAACATCATAAAACATTTTTCATGGCTTAGTGAAAGGTTTCTTCCTTACATCTTTTAAGAAAATTTTCCAAATTTTCTAAAGCTTCTTCAAATGTATTCCCATAAACTGTAAAGTCATCCATATACACCTCTGCACAATCATGAGATTAGAAAAAATTCCTAGTATTTCTCTTTGGAATGTTGCAGGTGCGTTGCACAATCCAAAAGGGAGTACTTGGTAGGCATAAGTTTCCCATGGGCAGGTGAATGTGGTTTAATATTGATCTTTAGGTGCTACTTGAATGTAACTGTAACGTCTAAAACCATCCAAAAATGAGAAATACTTCTTACCCGCTAATGTATCTAACACTTGATTTATAAAGGGCAAAGGAAAATGATCTTTTAGGGTATCTTTACTCAATTCTTGATAATCAATACATAACCTCCATTTACCATTTTTTTGGGCACAACCACTAGAGGAGAAACCCACTGACCGTCTGAAATTGGGTAAATGAAGTTTACATTCAACAATTTTTGCAACTCCTCTTTCACAATTTCCCTAAGATTTGGATTCATCCTTCTTTGAGGTTGTCTGATAGGTTTACAATTTTCCTCAATGTAGATGTGATGTATACAAGTCTTTGGACTAATTCCTTTCATGTCAGTGTATTCCCATGCATATCCAGAATAATGTTGTTGTAATGTTTTGATTAGCTTTTCCTGCTGTAATTTTTCCAAGTTATTGTTTATGTTCAATGTTTTTCCTGGAAAGATTTCAACTGTAGAGCTACCAAATTATTCCATAGAATAAAGAGACATCTTCCTAAATGACAAAGATTCAATATTGGATTTTTCTTGGAATTGATCATGTTCATATTGTGGAGATGATTCAAAATTTTCCATTATATTTAAGATTTGAATATCTTCACTAATGGTTGAAATAGTAAAGAGAGGCTTGTTGTTGGGAAAAGTATCCAATTCGGAATGCCCCTATCCCACTCTAAGGTGTGATAGTGCCTTAGAAACAAACAAGGAAAACTATCTTCATATTCTTCTTTATGAAATGTAAATGGAGAAGAAGGATGTAACTAACCGGTGTCTTCCGCTAGTTTGTCGATCCAATCGCTCTCTCCTTTGTTCGCTTCCCGCTGCTTGCTCCTTCACTGGTCCAGCTTACACCAAGTTCCTACAAGATCACAAGAGAGGAAGACTACACAAAAGACATAGATTTACATTCATAACTAGTTTAGGATCAGATATAAACTAAATGTGCAAATATAACAAAGCATCATTGATATACAAGCACATAGGAGAAACTCAAATAGTTTTATTGATATGATAAGAAAGTCCAAGAGGAGATACAACCAAGTGAGTCCCGATCTAGCATCTACCTCCCAGCAAAGGAATCCCTTCCTCTCCTCCAACAAAGCATAAATCACCCAATGTACTAATCTCAATCTCAAACCAACAGCAATTCTCTGCAAAGTACAAAATTCCAGCCTCCTAGACCTCTGGGTGAGAGATCCATATATAGATGTAAGCAGAGAGGATGAGTCAGCTTATGTTTTGACTTGTGGCTTCTCTCTGTCAGTTCTTTCTTCCACTTGGAGGTTGAGATCCTCTTACTCATCACTAGTCGAATTCATTGAGGCAAGTGTCATTGAGGAAGATTCTGGAAGCTTCCAGTGTCTGTACACCTTGCGAAATGACATTGCCATTTGGCATTTCTCGCTCAGCACACCCTGGTAGTGCTTTTAGGTGCATTGCAATGCACCTAGCTAGTGTACTGGGGTGAATTGCAACGCAGGCAGCTAGTAGAGCATCTGAATTGATCCTGAATTGACTGTTTCTGAGTGGTTTTTGGTGGAGAACTTCTGGGAGAAGTTGTCATTGGTTGACCTTGTTCCTTTAAGGGCAGGAACAACTCTTTTAGGGACTTTGGATCCCTTGGATTATGGACATTTCATGCTCAATGCTGTAAGGCACAAAAATGTCTATAACAGTTGCCCCCTAAAGTATGAGGCCATTTATCGGGTGAAATTCTTTATTAGGAGGATCCGAAGTTCTTTCCAATGCTGGGAGGAGACTTGTAATAAAATACAATACAATACATTATTTTTCATACTGTTTTCATGATCTAGCTGAGGCGGGCATTCCCATGCTCAACTTTATAAATTCATTTTTCTGTACATAGAACAAACAATCGTCTGATGGTAGACTGATGATTTTGATTAAATCATCATCCTTTTGGTAGGATGATTATCTGTGCTGCAATGTTGTACATGTCAATGCCTTTATTTTTCCTGAATATATATCGCAGCCCGGATGGATGAAACTAGATCCTGGGTCTTCAATCTCGTCCGATTTTCACTCTAAGTACAAGTCGATCCATGTGAGAAATGTTCTGAAGTCGAACATGGAAAGACATCGCTTGATTACCAGTCAATGATGTAAACTGTTAACAAGCGCGAGAGGAATCACCGATAATGATAATGACCCTCAAGGTACTGCAGTACAATTCATGTGGTGTGAATAAAGGACTTGGCATCGAACACGACGCAAAATCTTTCGGTCGAAGGTCATTGACGTATACCTGTCGCCGGAAGTGAGAAACTTGCCATTGAGGTATGCAAGCTTCAAAGTACTGAAGGGGGTGTTCCTAGATCAACTTCTTGGATAATGAGCTGATGTCGACAAGAAGCGATCCATCAAAGGAGGGCCTTAATGTATCCCACATCAGTGACACGAAACGGAGCAAACGATTTTTATGGAGGTGAAAACGATCTGATGATATATGGTTCAGGGTGGCGGTCATGAAAGAATGAAGGATAATGTATGGTAGTGGATGGGACACGGTTGACTTCTCTGGATGACTTCTCTTGAACATATCGGTGACACTTATGTGATGGATTGGTAGCATTTACCCCAAAGATGGATGGTATGGCGAGACCATGGTGATGTGACCGGTGAATGAAACAACCCAACCCGACTCAGGCACGGAGTGGAAGTGTCATGTTCAAGAGTGACTTGCTACCAATAAAAGTTCTTTGAGTTTCTTCCCAATTTTTCCCCAATCATTTCTGACCAGTACCTCTTTATTTTTGTCAAGCTTGAGGAGGATAACATATGCTTGTTCTATAATTTTCCCTTCGGGAAAACCTATCGCTATGTTTTAACGAGCCTAGCGATAGTGAAACTCGTTCTCGTCTAAAGACACGTTTGTCGCTATTGATCTTTTTAACGAGTCTAACGACAAAGATAACTCGGTCCTTTTCATTTTGAGAGAGTCTGAAAAGGTACGTAAAGATAACTCCAAAGTTCCTTTTTCGTCATCTAATCCCTTAAGTCCGAAAAAGTATAAAACAATACAGAAGGGATGAATTTTCGATAGTTTTAACGAGCCGAACAAAACAAGTGCTCGATCATTTTGTGCAATAATCCCTCAGGTCCAAAAAGATTAAAATCTAGAGGAGGGATAGCACTTCCGGTCGCTTTAACGAGCTGGAAGGCCAAAACTCGGCAATCTTTTCATATTTTACGAGTCAGATGAAAAGAGCTTAAAGAAGACTCGTCTTTTGAGGAACGAGTGATAAACGGGTAGTAGCTGATTCCAAGTAAGGGTTGGAATTTTCCAATCACGGGAGTGTCACAAGGATGGCTAGTGAAATCACTCTTCGCAGCTGTTCCTCAAAATGGGTAAACAATCAATATGGAGGTGAATGATCGGCCAATGGAAAAGTGGAGGTGACGGTGCAAACACGACCAAGGCTTTAATGGCTGATAAAGTTACATTTACGGTGGTTATTTACTGGAGGGTAGTTCATTTTTTAACGAGCTTAAACGCGGAAAAACACTGCTCGGTCTTATGTTTATTTTTTTACGAGCATGAAGTATGTGCTAAAACTGCTCGATAACATGGTATAGTTTTGAGTTTTTACCATAAATAGCTTTGCCTTTTCAAAGATAGTATTGTACCCTCAATTGCTGCATCAAACTAGTTAGAAATGAATAACATTTGCTTGAAAATGAGATTAAAACACTAATATTTCACTTTGAACTACGTAGAAAGCTATTAAAAAGTGTTTTTACCTCTCATTTTACCATTTCATTTGAACTTGGTTTGTTGGAGCTTTGGAGGTGCCTCTTCCCCCTTGATTTTCATCAACTGATTTCGGGAGATTCTGTGGACGATTCTCGGTGCCGTCTGAACCAGGTAGGAGCTAAACCTGAGCTCTTTCATTTCATGGTTTCCTTTCTGCATTCTGTGCCTCATTTCCTGTTTTTCTGAGCCCCTGGGGTTTGATGGGGTCGCTCTGCCATCAGCGCACCTTGGGCACTCGAAACCTGCGCTGAATGTCAAGCAGTATGAGGGTAGTTTGACCTTCAACGCAGGTGGAACACTGTGTAGGTGCGCTGGGCGCAGAAAAGGGTTTTTTTGCATAGTTTTTGATGAAAATTTTTGCCTGTTTCTCATCAAATCCAGGATCTAACTCCTCTCATGTTTGTTTTTCAGAGATATTGGAGCAAAATGACCCTTACATGGCGAGAACGAGAACATGAAGAAGAGGACATGATTGCCCTACATGATCCAGTTACGGTGAACGCGTTGTGGAACTGTGGTCTGCTGAAGTTCTTCCGCATCTCTAGCATGAGACAACAGATCAACCTACTGCAGTATTTGCTCGATGCTTGGGATCCTATCAACCATGTTTTTCAGATTAGGGGCAAATCTATCCCCTTGACCGCAGTAGACATTTACTTCTTGACTGGCTTGTCGAGGCGGGGTGCCCCCATCTCTTTGTCAGGTTCGGCCCGAGGGAGTGACTCTGTGAGAGATTATGTCCGCCAGTATTGCAGGGAAGGATCTCAGCCGAGTAAAGACGGCAAGATCATTATCCATGAGGTTACTGACAGGTCCCTTAGGTCTATCCTGTATACTATTGGTAGGATGGCCGGGAGTGCGTCTCTTCATGTAGCCAACAGATCCTATATGCAGCATGCCTTGGAATGCCTCCAACCAAAAATATTCAACTGGTGTGATGCCGTACTTCTTCAGATGAAAAGTCAGTTGACCAAGGTAAAGGACGGGAGGTTGAAGAACTTTGGGTTCGGTTCTATTTTGACCACCTTTGCCTTGGAGAAGATACCACTGATGCAGCCACAGTACATTGCTCTTGACTTACCTTCCCCTACTAAACCACGCATGCAGAGATGGGTTGACCATATGTCTAGACATGCTGGTCAATCTCAGATTTCTTTCTCTGATACCTTCTTCAGGTAGTTTGAGCGTCAGGAGATGGTCTATTCCAAGTATCCATATGTTGGCATGGACTTCCGGGGTGATCCAGATTTGGTACTGCCGGATGGCGAGCAGTGCGACGCTATTGGTAAAATCTTCAACCATATCACTGTTTACTGTTTTTATTTATAATGTTCATGTGCTTTATTCTATCAAGACTTTTAATCAAACTCATGTGTGTATGCAGATGTTGGTCCTATTCGCCCAGTAGTTCACTTGAGAGTGCCAGCCGCTGCCCCAGCAGGAGAGGCTACCGGGAGGGTTATTCTTCGTGACCTTGATGTGGTCGAGACCCTCACAGCTGTGCAGGAGCAGGTTGAGAGCCTTACTCTCGGTATTCCTGATGTGAGGATCGACGAGTTACCTTTACAGTTGCAGCGGCACACTACTGGTGTGCCTAGACGATGGACTCGTCTCTTACGCATGATTGCACAGGCTGTGACGTGCTATCATGAGCATCACTAGACTAGGGTGCCCCCTAGCATTTTGAGTTTTTGGGTCATGTGACTGGTTTTGTCTTGGTTACAGAACATTATATGTAAACCATAAACAGTTATATATATATATATATATATTTTGATTTTCGGGGTTTTATTCTGGTTGAGTTTTATAATCCACATGTAAAACATTGATGATTTGTTTCTTTTTATAAATGTCGCAAATGTCTATCTAACACATAGTTTGCTAATGAGTCGGTTAATGTGTTTAAGTTTCTGGATATATGTTGATATTGAATCGAATCAAATTGTCTTTCCAAAATCTTAACCCTTAGGAACATGCGATAAATGGCTGGGTTTCGGACAGAATATATACCATTGAGTTGTAGTATTACGAGTTGTGAGTCTAGCCTGACGATTAGTTGGCGTATACCATGGATGATGGCATCAGAGAGCAGCTCTGTCAACGCGCTATACTCAGCGATGTTATTCATTGATTGACCAATACATATACCTCTGAAACTTACTAACTCGCCGCTTGGATCAAAAATGGCCCAAGCTACGGAGGACAGGTTCCGCGAACTACGACTCGCTCCGTCGGCATATCCCACACATGTCTCCAAAAGGTTCGACATCTGCAATAAATGTAAAAGGGTGGATTACTCGACCAAAATGACCACTTTAGCGAAAACAAAATACAACAAAAGCATATTGGTTACTATTTAAGCATAGTAACACTTGAGGTACAACCCATTATGAGGTTGTTCTAGTGGAATTCCGTCATAATCCATTAACTCATAGGCTCCTTTTGCTAACAGTCGTTTAACAATGTAGGGGCCCATCCATAAAGAATTGAATTTACCTACTCCCAATTTATCGGATTCTTGGTCGTAAAGCAAGACCAAGTCACCTTCTAAGAAGACACGGGGTTTGACATTTTTGTCGAACTGCGCCTTGACTCATTTCTTATGGGCTTTGTTAGCCAAAGTGGCATCACGACGGGTTTCATCCAATTGGATTAATTCCAAGAAACGGGCCTCTTCTTCAGAAGTTCAGGGGAGGAGATCAATTGTGAGTTTAAGACACGAGATTTCGCATTGGACTGGTAAGACTGCTTCTAGGCCATACACCAGTTGGAAAGGCGTGAACCCGGTCGCATTCCTTACCGATGTTCGGTAAGCCCACAGGGCTGAGTACAGGATTAGGTGCCACCTTCTTTTGTGAACTCCGATCATCCTTTGCAACATACGCTTCAGGACCTTATTGATCGCTTCAACTTGTTCGTTGGCTTGCGGATAATACGGAGTAGAGCTGTCGTGAGATAGCCCTAGCTTGGCAGCTAATTCAACCATCATGTGATTGCGAAAGTGCGATCCATGATCTGTAACTATAGCCTGTGGTATGCCGAATCTGGCGACTACATGATTGAAAAAGAAAAGGGCAGTTGTTTCACCAGTGTTATCTAATGTAGGCATTGCCTCGGCCCATTTGATAAAATAGTCAACGGCGACTATAATATACCCATGCCCCCCAGTCGAGGTGGGGTTACATGTCATGAAATCGATGCCCCATTTGGCGAAAGGCCCAACATCAACTATTGGCTGTAACGGTGCGGGTGGTCTTCTGGTTTTGCTATCAAAAATTTGACAAGCATGGCAACTTCTGACTGCGGTTATGCAGTCTTTGAACATGGTTGGCCAGAAGTATCCTGCTCGTAAGATTTTTTGTGCTGTAGCATATCCAGATTGATGCCCCCCACACGCGCCTGAATGACACTCATTCAGGGCTTTTTCGGCCTCCTCATGGGTGAGGCACCTTCTCAGAATTGTATCGACACCACAATGGTAAAGCGTATCACCGACAATCATGTAGTCTTTTGCTTGGTATCGTATACGTTTTTGTTCAGAGTGAGAGGTGTTAGGCCTAAACTTTTGGGTTTGGAGATAAATTATGATATCTCCATACCACGCATTGCTTGTAGATATCAGAAACAAATTCTCATCCACGATTGTTTCTTCAGATGTTTCATCATTGGACGACGATGGGAGATCGCACAATAATTCTGCGAAAACTAGAGCTTTCTTTGATTTGGATTTTACAAATTCCAGATCAAACTCTTGAAGGATCGCTATCCATTTTGAATATTTTCCCCCCAGCAACTGTCGCGACAATATATAAGTCATGGGGTTGCAATATGACAGAATGGTAGTTTTCCGAAAGAGGACGTAGTGCCGAAATCTTTGTATCGCTTGAACAGCTGCAAGCGCTAGTTTTTCAACATAAGAATATTTGCTTTCTGTATCATTTAAGTTTCTACTTAAATAATATATTGGGTGTTCAATTCCATCGACTTCTTGAACTAAAACCATTGCAATGGTTGTATCTGCTGCAGCTAGATACATGTTAAAATCTCTTTGATAATCGGGGGCGTACATTAATGATGCTTTTATTAAGGAATCTTTTAAAGCATCAAAGGAAGCTTGCGCAACTTGATCCCAGACGAAGGGTACGTCCTTTTTCAAAAGACGTGTATAACCTTTAGCAAGTTCAGCGTAATTTGGAATGAACCTCCTCAGAAAGTTTTCTTTCCCTTAGAGTTTCTGAATCTGAAGCAAATTTGAAGCTGGAGGCAAATTTATGATTGCCTGGACCTTACAAGGGTCGAGATGAATCCCATCCTTGGAGACTACAAAGCCAAGTAAACGACCAGAATCGACGTGAAATACACATTTGTGCAAATTGAGTCGTATCTTGTAGTGTTGGCAACGTAGAAATATCGCTCTTAAATGCTGCGGATGATCAGTCCGCTTTCGCGAATGAGCTGGAAGGTCATCGAGGTATGGTTGAACGATGTTCTTGATGTCATGGAAGGCATAATTCATTGCCCTCTGAAACGTCGCCCCTGCGTTCTTTAAACCAAAGGGTAATTTTCGATATGCGAATGTGCCCCACGGACAAATGAATGCAGTCTTTGACTGGTCCTGTGGGTGGACATTTATTTGATTATACCTGGAAAATCCATCCATGAATGAAAAGATTTCGTATCCGGCACATTCATCAATTATCTGGTCGATGAAGGGTGTAGGGTAGTTGTCTTTCGGACAAGCTTGATTTACATCCCTATAATCAACACACACTCTAATTGTTCCCTGTTTCTTCATAACAGGGACAATATTCGATACCCAATCGGTTAGAGGAACCGGGTAGATGAAACCAGCATGGAGAAGTTTTTCAACTTCTGCCTTAATGGTAGCGGCTTTCTTGGGGTGCACCTACCTGAGCCATTGTCGTACTGGTTTGACATCTGGATACATCTTAATTTCGTGTTCAACGATACTCGAGTCAATGCCTGGAATTTCATCATATGACCAAGCAAAGACATCTCTGAACTCGCGAAAAAGAGTGTTATATATTTCCAGTTCTGAAGGAGAACATGCTTTGCCGACATAAATATTCTCTACTACATCAATTTTAGTTGAGATATTTATGGCTATAGTCTCTTCAATATTGGATAGGTTTCTCTCGGAATCCACCGTATTTACAGTATTTGATAGGAATTCAAAAACTGAAGGGTGATAAAGGTCATCTTGAGTATCTTCTTCATAATCTAGAAGAAGGGAACGATGGTGGCAATCATTCCATGGTGCCCCCTCAATCAACATTGATTGTAAAATTCCTTCGTCGGTTCCATGCACTTGCGACCAAGGATCTGAAGGGGTACCATATTCTCTAGACCTATCTACCCAAACGCTTGATGATCGTTGATTCGGGTTTGCCTGCCATGCTAGAAACATTGATTGCTACAATATTTCTATTGGGCTTGGGGGCAAAACCATTGCATGATCCATGTTGATATCGTCTTCTGAGATCTTCGTGGAAGATATCATATTGCAGGTTCCTATCGACGCTACTTCCGCCAAATCAATTGGAGGTGGAAGAGTGAAAGTTCCCATTAGTATAGGATCTTTTAGTAGGCCTACTCCAATATTCTGAAGCGAATGGGGGCTTCCATGGATCATGGGAATACTTCCTGTAACTTGTGAACCATTGGGGAGGAAGTTTCGTTGGTCGATGATTGTAATCCCCCCTTGAAAGGGAAATGAAATCTTTCTAAAATAGGTCGACACAACAGCTGCCATGGCATATATCCATGGTCTTCCTAGCAGGATGTTGTAATCAAGATTCCCATCAATGACTTCAACATCTATTTCTACTGTTTTTCCCTCTAGTTCAACTTTCAAGTTATTTAGGATACCATATGGGGTATATGTCCTTCCGTCGAATGCTTTTAATGTCGTCGAAGATCGCGACAAGGTTGGAGATCCTAAAGTTTTCCAGCAACTCATCGACATAATACATGTAGATGCCCCCTCATCAATAATTGTCCGATGAACAGTTTTGTTGAGGGATTTCACTTGGATAAGGAAAGCTAGTTGAGCTGGCAACTGAGGATCGTACCCTTTGTGGTGAAAAGATACAAGATTGGAATCCTTAGGATCAACCCCACCAATGGCTGATAACAAAGCCTGCCTTTGGGATGGGCAATTTTGTAGTACTTCAAGAGTCGACATAGCGGATGGCGATTGGGCCAAATCTTCCACTATGTTATAATGCTGCGCTGCTCTGGCGCGAGGATTAAATGTCGACTTGTGTACTACTCCCTTTGGCGGTTTTATTGTTAATTCAGGAATGATGGGTGGTACAACTTCTGTCGAAGTTGTTGTCGAACTACTTGGTTGATCTTTACCTTTATCATTCGACAGTTGCGGATTCCCGTAATCTTTGTTCCTTGTCGAAATCAAAGCATCATTTTGATGCTTCGAAATCGACAACATTAGCACTTGCGACGGGGAAGCATTTCCACTATCAACCAGATTTGTGCTTGGATTTGGAAACGGATCAGTTAACACAGCTGAGGTTTGCGAGCTTTTAAAGAATCTTTTAAGCTCAGCTTTGTATGGACATTGTGAGGTCCAATGATCCTCATCACATATGTGACATCCTGTAGTGGGGGGTTTCCTATTTCCAGGAGGGTTTGAAGAAGTTTTTTCAGGAGATGACTCACCCTGTTTCTTCTTCTTCCCTTTTCTTTGTTTCTTCTTGCTTCCTGGTTGTTTGGTTTCTTTGCTCTTATCTGCTGATACGGCATTTACTTCCGAAGCAAGAATTTCGTCTTTTGCATTTTGATCTGAAATCTTACGGGCTTTCTTGGACGTGGCCTTTGTTGATTTCGTGTTTGTCGTGCCAATCACGCCATCGCCAGCGTGAGAGTCATTGTTTGATTTAGGAGGAGGAGGAATTGAGAATTCCAGTCTAGGGGCGTCAAGTATTTTGTCGTAGATCGTGCCAGATTGAGTGTAGACCAAGTCTAGATATTGTGCACGAGCGATAACTTGCTCTTCCATTACGACTCCCCCCTTCGCCACATATTCCGTTATGGCAGGAAGTAACGACTTGATAAACCATTCAGCTAATAGCTGATCAGGAACGTACGTTTTTACCATCCTACGACGACGTCGCCACTCATGTATATGATCAGATATGTGAGTGGCTGTTGTCTGTTTGAAGTTGGTTAAGATTTCCGTTCTCGTTTCATACCTTATCGGTAATTGAAAATGGGCTAAGAAAGTCATGGCTAAGGTGCTGAAATTGTCGAATGAAGCTCTAGGCAATTCAATATACCATTTTGCCGCTGGACCCGTTAACGTCCTCTGAAAAAGGCGAAGTCTTATCGAATCATCGTTTAGGGTGTTTGATGAACACCATAGATGAAATGTCATCACGTGATTCGACGAGTCTTCACCTGGATTTCCATTAAATTTAGGAATATCTGATGGAAGTTTATGAGGAATCGCTGGCCACCAAGGGGCGTAAGCAATTGGATCGTTTGTTAACCGGTGTAAATTGGGTAACTCTAAAGTTGCCACGAATGGTAACTGTTGATTCAAGTTAGGTGAAGCATACCCAGGGTACGATGGAATTGCCTGAGCAGTTGGCCTTTGCATACCAACATAATGTAGTTGATGCTGGTATGACTGATACGGTTGGTGGACTTGACCACTGTAAAGTGGTTGATTTTGGCCGTTTTGAATGTACGGCTGTCCACTGTTTTCAAAGATCTGCTGCTCAGAACCTTGGTACACTTGTTGGAATTGTGGTTGTTGGTATTGCACCAGCCATGGTTGTGAAGCCATGTTCTGTTGCACCATACTAACCGTTAGACCAAGGTGTGGGGTAATTGTACCCGTTTGGACCTGTGTCACCCCACTAGTTGGCGATTGTGGTTGAGTCACAGGGTCAAGGGGCTGTTGCATTACAACCTGAGAAATCTGAGGTTGACATACAACAGGCAAATTTTGAACTTGTGACGCTGTTACAATAGCTGGTGTTGTCGGGATGTTCGACATAGGTACACATTGTTGCATAGAATACACAACTCTTGGTTGTTGGGGTAGTATAGGTACCCAACCACTTGATGTAACTCCAGTATAACCTGAATACCGTTGTGAACTCCCGTATGGGTATCCTCTCGGAGGGTGTAATGAAAGGGCATACTGCCCCCCATACGGTGGTAACCCAAAACTCAAGGGGATGGTCTGCCCTTGGGGACTGGATTGCCCAAATTGACCTCCAAATGGATCAATTTTTTGAGTCTCAACATAAGAGTTGCCGGATATTATTCCAGAGGAACAAACAGGAACAGACCATACTGTCGAAATAGTCCCTGGATGGACTCCTTCTGGCGGTTGTGAGCTAGTCGGGACAGATGGTATGTCGGCAAACATTGTCGGAGTGACGGCAGGGAGTTCTGCTGTCGCTGTGTCAGTCGACATAGTCCTAGATGTTGATGGCTGTTCAGACATTTTGAGTCTATCCAAAAGATTACCTAGCGATTCTACAGGAACTTCCACTGGCGGTAGACTAACTTCTGATGTCGAAGGAAATAGAGTGACCCTGACTCCAAAATGTGTTGGAGTACTTTCTTGCGGATCTTCTACAATTTCCTCTATCGCAATCAAACCAGGTGGAAGGGGAAGACCGTCAGGTCCGTAAAATATTTCTGGTGCCGAAGAAGGGGTTGAATTGACAGCGACAGATGTTTGAGGAGCAAGCCTCTCTGAACCGGTTGCAGATGGAACTGGTTCAGTAACACAAGTGTTTGCTCTCAGACTAGGATCAGTATCACTGTCCCTCTGTGGCTGTTGAACTTCTTCTGTAGAGGCAGTGTTTCTAGAAATGTTTGGGGTAACCAGAATCTCAGATGTTGTTGGAACACTTGTTCTAACTTTGATAGGAGATTTCGAACCGGTTAAACGAGTTCACTTTTTTCGTACTGTTTTCGATTCCGGAGACAAAGACGGTTGACTCGTAAGCCTCCACGAACGACGGGGTTTCAATTGAATTTCTTCCACGATTGAGGATTACTCGATCAACTAAAATACAAAAGGGGAAATATGTTTCCGAATTAAATGAATTTTAGACGCTTTGGACACAACTTGCTTTTTCAATTTTAAAGAGTCGAGAAAAAGCAAAAGATGACTCTAGTCTCCTTCGATGTTTTAACGAGCCTGAAGTGACAAATGCTCGGATGGACTTTTTCCATTATAGAGTATGAAAAAGGCCAAAAGGAACTGCTCTGGAGTTCTAGGTAGAGGGTGTGCCAAACTTTTCGCAAAACCGCAGAATACTTTTTAAGGTACGGGCGGTCAATCTTCCCGAATGCTGTGTTCAGTGCATTGCGATCAGTAGGGCGGCCGACACGGCTTCCTATGGATAAAGGTTTTATGCCTATAGGGGTCTCCCAATATATACTCAACGGTACGTGGGAGCACAATCCGTACTGGCGCTTATCGTCTCTCAGGAGGAATCACCCAACCATCAGCGAGATCGACAGTCACCAGGTTTTACGACGCCGGAACACGTCTCTAGCCTAGACCTCTATGTTGTGCATTAAGTTACAAAGCGTTGTTAAGTTCATTCAATTTATTTTAGGTTGATCTTTCTTAGAAGTTTGCATTTTTGGATCACCACGAGATGTATGATACAATTCCTAAATGCAGTCTAAAGATGATAAGAAAGCTTTTATATCTTTTCAACAATGAAAATCCTAGCTACAAGGGGAAAAGAAAGACACAATCTTTTCTCAAAGAGCATAGAGCGCACTGTAAATGCACTTTTCCTAAATCAACACATACAAACTGTCAAAATGCAAATGCAGATATGCATGTATTTGTTTTCACTTTCTTAATATTGATGCCTAAAAAGAAAGTTGTTGTACAAATTTGAATTCGATTTCAAGTGAAAAACACAATCAAAAAGACGATTACGACACTTTATTATTTACTTGTTTCGACACTGGAAATGCATAAATTCAAACCAAAAGACAAAAGTAAAAGCGTAATCAACTGTGAACAGCAAACAAACTCACTCCTAGGATCAAAATGACACTTACGACAGGTCTAGATCTAAGGGCGACAGTATGACTAGTTTACTTTTGTGATGGGAAACTGCAAATGATGTAACAAATACACAAAGAAAAAATACAGTTTCTTTATACAACTGAGGCGGAATTGAGGCAAAGAAAAGGGCTTTCAGATAGGTACACACACTGATAACAAGCTGCAAAAAACATAGATAAAACTGAGCAAAAGGAAGCAGGGAACCACAGCTGCACAAGGCAAAGGCTGATCAGCGCACCCCCAGCACAGAGAAACTGAACTTCAGTGCAGGTAGCCTTCACGGGACCTGCGTTGAAATGCAGAACCTCTTCACAAAGTCTGCACTGAAGTAGAAACGAGAGTTGTTTCTGGGTTCTGGGTCACGGTTTGCAGTTTAATCTACAGTTTTTGGCCGGATAAAAGCTATCAATTAGGTACAATTAGAGGGATGATTTAAAGGAGGTCTAAGATCTATCACAAAGGGCTGTTAGAGCACTTGTGGATCAGCTGTTCAGATCATAAACAGGTCCAGCGAATGGACTAGAGTAGCAGATCTCTACTTTGCATTTGAAAATGGCAAATTCAGTTCAATTCGGTACTCCTGAGTTTATGAGAAGAACAACAATAGAAACACAAATAAACTAACAAGATACGATCCCCAGCAGAGTCGCCAATTTGTTGTTGGGAAAAGTATCCAATTTGGAATGCCCCTATCCCACTCTAAGGTGTGATAGTGCCTTAGCAACAAACAAGGAAAACTATCTTCGTATTCTTCTTTATGAAATGTAAATGGAGAAGAAGGATGTAACTAACCGGTGTCTTCCGCTAGTTTTTCGATCCAATCACTCTCTCCTTTGTTCGCTTCCCGCTGCTTGCTCCTTCACTGGTCCAGCTTACACCAAGTTCCTGCAAGATCACAAGAGAGGAAAACTACACAAAAGACATAGATTTACATTCATAACTAGTTTAGGATCAGATATAAACTAAATGTGCAAATATAACAAAGCATCATTGATATACAAGCACATATGAGAAACTCAAATAGTTTTATTGATATGATAAGAAAGTCCAAGAGGAGATACAACCAAGTGAGTCCCAATCCAGCATCTACCTCCCAGCAAAGAAATCCCTTCCTCTCCTCCAACAAAGCATAAATCACCCAATGTACTAATCTCAATCTCAAACCAACAGAAATTCTCTGCAAAGTACAAAAGTCCAGCCTCCTGGACCTCTGGGTGAGAGATCCATATATAGATGTAAGCAGAGAGGATGAGTCAGCTTATGTTTTGACTTGTGGCTTCTCTCTGTTAGTTCTTGCTTCCACTTGGAGGTTGAGAGCCTCTTACTCATCACTAGTCGAATTCATTGAGGCAAGTGTCATTGAGGAAGATTCTGGAAGCTTCCAGTGTCTATACACCTTGCGAAATGACATTGCCATTTGGCATTTCTCGCTCAGCGCACCCTGGTAGTGCTTTTGGGTGCGTTTCAATGCACCTAGCTAGCGTACTGGGGTGCATTGTAACGCAGGCATATAGTAGAGCATCTGAATTGATCCTGAATTGACTGTTTCTGAGTGGTTTTTGGTGGACAACTTCTGGGAGAAGCTGTCATTGGTTGACCTTGTTCCTTTAAGGGCAGGAACAACTCTTTTAGGGACTTTGGATCCCTTGGATTATGGACATTTCATGCTCAATGTTGTAAGGCACAAAAATGTCTATAACAAGGCTGAATATCATTTTCATCATCAATCCATTCTTTTTCATCTACCTCTGTGATTGTTCTTGCTGGAGGATATAGAGTGAATTTCTTAGTTGAATTATCATCAAAGATATACATATCACCAGATCTACAGCTAATGAAAGCATCAGCTGTAGCCAGCCAAGGTATTCCTAATATAAGTGGATGTCCTCCTAGATTGTTCTTTGGGGTTAAGATCATAAAATCAATAGGGTACTCCGAAGAGTCTAAGGACATTGAAATGTCTTCTTACACACCATCTGGTTTGATTACAGATCTATCTGCCAATTGCAGTAATGTAGGTGTATAAAGAATATTAGGAAGTTTGAGTTTTTCCATGGTTTGTTTGCTCATGATGTTTATTGCTTCTCCTAAATCAATCAATGTATTCAGAATTTCAATTCCATCGATATGTGTTTTTACAACTAGACTTCCTGGATCTACATATTTTTGTATGGCAATTTTTTCCCTCATTATGTCTGTTATTTTCCCTGCTAGCTGAATTCTATTTACTTCTTTTGTTTTTCTTCTTGGTTTCTTCATACTCAATTCCTTTACTGTTTTAGCTAGAATTGGAATCTCCTTAATGGCTTGTAACAAAGGGATTTTGATACAAACAGTTTTCAATTCATCTATAAAATCATTATTAGGCAACATAATATGCTTTTCTACCCTTCTATCAACTTGTAATCTTTCAAGAAAAGGAGGTGTAGAAGTGGATATTGGTGGTTGCTCTATGATATGAGTTGAGTTTATTGGTTCTTTCTATTTTTTGTTTTTAGTATTCTGGTTTTGAGGAGATGTTCCTTCAAAAATTTTATTTGTTGTAGAGAATCTTCCTCAGAATTGTCTTGTTCTTGAATAACTACATAAGGCTTTTTCTTTTCTAATATCCTACCAGATCTCAATTAGACATAATTGAGATCTAAAGGAGTGATCATATAAGTTGGAAATTGTTTTCCTTCCACCATATAGGTATTCTGAGGATTTTTACTGTTGGGGTTTGGTAATGGTTGGGCAGGTAACTGATTTGGTCTTTGTGGGAATGGTAGTGAAAGTTGAGGGTTTTTTTTTTGAAGTTGGGCTTGTTGATTTTGTTGAGGAATTTGCTAGGAAGGATAGTTTGGATATGATGGAGGATATTGATAGCATGGAGAGAATATTCCATAAGGATTTTGCATTCCTTGAGCCCAAGTTTGAGTTTGAGATTGAGATTGAGGCCAAGGTTGCTGCCAAGAATTCCAATTTGGTGGGGGTTGCATATACGTTTGGTTTTTAAAACCCTGATTTAGTTGCCCCTACCAAGGTATTCTAGAGACAAAGCAAAGAGATTCTGTTGGATTTGAAATTTCTTCCTCTTGAAAAACAACCTTAAGACTAGGAATATAAGGACAAGTTTTGGTCTCATGGTTTTCTGAACAAATCACAAAAGTCTCTACGATTTTTGCATCCAAGGGGCATTCTCTTAAAGCATGCTTCTTTCTGCATTTCGGGTAGAAAATAGCTAGAGCATTAGTCTCGGTTTTCTATTTGTTTTTTAACTTAAGGGTGTCTATTTGTTCACTAAGGCTCCCTATAATATCTGTTTTAAATTCATCAAGCATTTTTCCAATTTTTTCCCTACTCACTGATCCAGTTGCAGATTTATTCACCTTAACAAGAGAAGGATCTCTTGGACCTTTCCCAATTTTGGACTTTCCTCTTGAGAGATGAACACATAATTCTCTAATTTCACCTAATGGGAGTTAAGAGATATCTCTCTTCCCCATCATGTTAAGGATGTCTATCCACTCATCTCTAATGGCCTTTAATAAAAGAGCTTTTAAAGTATCTTGATCTAAGTTAACCATTTTTTCTCTTTTTAAGTTATAGTTGAATCTTTCAATTAAATCCTCCAAATTTTCATCCTCTCTTTGCATCATTTTTAACACTTCATCTTTGTGATTGATAGGCATGCAATAATCCAAATACCTGTCCAAAAACACTTTCTTCATGTCATTCCATGTTCTAATAGACTGAGTGACCAATCCCATGAACCATTTTAAAGCAACTCCTTTCAATTTTGAAGGAAACAATTTGAGTTTTTGAGAGTCTTGTAAATAATCATAAGTTCTGCACAAGAATTCAAATTCAAATAAAAAGGTTTTAGGATCTTAACTTTTTAATCCATGAAAATTTGGGAGGACAAAAGGTGAGATATCTTTCATTGTGGCATCTGTTTCTTCATGAACTATAGGGAATCCAAAATAATTATCAACTTCCATATTTCCTCTACCTCTTCCATTATTTCCTCTACCTTCTCCATTATTTCCTCTACCTCTTCCTCTACCTCCTCCTCCTCCAAATAGTGAAAATTCTCGATCCTCTCCTTCTTCTGCCATTATAGTTTCTTTAGAGTTTATATAATATTCAATCTACAAGGTTAATTTCTCTTCCTTTGGTTCCTCTATCAATGGTATGTGGAAGAAAGGTTCTAATTCTTCCTCTCCACTAGGTATTATTAATTCTCCAACTAAAATATGTTCCCATGTAGAGGTGAAAATGACTACTCATTCTGTTGGAGATCTAAGATTCTCTTCCTCTAGGACTGCCTCAGTAGATGAAGTAGGAGATCCTCTTGATTGGATTTTTTACCTTAGAACTTTAGGAGGTCTACGGCTAAGAATATGAGTTTGATATGGAGGTGTATCTCTTCTTAGTCTTGGTGGAGTAAGTGGTGTTGTAGTAATTGAACTCTTGCCTCTAGCTATGAATCTACCCCTAGAGTTTCTTTCTCTACGGATATCATTTTTTTTTTTTATGTAAGAGATGAAGTTACCTAATTACACTTCTGTGGCAACGACGCCAAAATGTTTAGTCAATTTAGTGTCCTAAATTGCTTGCATAAATTATTAACTGAGGTTTGTAAACTGATGAAGTTTTATGCACTATATGTGCTTAGTTAACCTTTCTCTTACTTCGTTGTTTTGTATTTTATGTTTGTTTTGGGGGTTTCTGTTCTTTGATGTCTAAGAATGTACAACATATGAGAAAATTTAAATGGATCTAATAAATTTTAAAGGAAAGAAAAGGTTCCTAAGTTAATCTAATTTCCTAAAAATGGACCAATAACTGTTGACTAGTTAGAACCTAATAAGAAAATAGAGCATCTATCTTATCTTATCATTAGTCCTAATCCATGGATCTAATTCTTAAAACCAAGAGTGATATTGATGCACAAGGTAACTCAGTAATTGCATTCATTTAGACATTCAACCATTCAATTTTGGAATATGATGAAATCAATCTCCTTGAAATGATTTTTTGGAATATCAGTGATGCAACTACGTAAGGACCTGAAAGTAAAAAAAAAGGTAAAAGCATGTAAAACTTAACACTGTACTGAGTAAATTCAATCATTGTATGAATTATATATTTAACCATTTAAGTTAGAGTCATCATCATTTTGAAATGGTTTTTTTTGAAAACATCTATTAACACATTTAATTAATAATTCTGTTCTAAGAGAATGAATAACAAAACAGTAAGAAAAATAAGCAACTCTGTATTCTTAGTACTTCAATCTTAATTCAGTTTTGGAAACAAAGTCATTTTTCCATAAAATATCTTAGAAGAACAAGGCTGCACAGTTGTGATTTTATCCCTACATTATTGGTTAAAAACTAAAATGAAACATCATTCTAAATTAGAAGATAGACTTGTTGAAAACAGAGTAATAGAAGTTAAACTGAAAACAACAAGTGAAAAACATCCTTCAGTGCAGGGCCCTTTGCAACTGATGTGGCTAGAATGCTAGCTAGTTAAGGATACACTTTAAACCATCATTGACAAAACGAAGTTTGTATTATGAAAAAAACAAATTTTGAATACAGAGTATTAGTAAAAATCCTGTAATTCCTTCTAACTTCTAACTACTTCTCGGTTCCATGCAACTGATATTTATAGGAAAATAACATAACTGTTTTAGGAGAAAAAATTGCTACAGGTGGCCAATTTGAATTAAATCTAACATGACTGTTTATGAGAAAAACTTGTTACAAGTGGCTTAATTCAAATTGTAATAGGACTAATTAACTTCTGATCAACTACAGGTGGCTTAATTCGAATTAAATCTTCAACAAAACTATTAAACTCTTAATTAGCTACGAAAGAGAAAATCAAGAGTCCTAATTCTTCTAGATAACGTATTTTGACTCCACCGTTGACCATGATCTTAGGCTTGCTTTTCTGTCGATATGGACCGAATGAATAGGATAGAATCCATGTGGAAATGATTCTCAAAATGTGCATGTGGACCAGTTCTTCATTTGACACCTGTAACCTGCCAAACCATGAGAGTAGCTATGGAATCCATAGTTAGCTACAGAATAGGCTGTGTTCTGTATCTAATTTGCAAAAATATATTAAAATAGCAATAACATGAAAATATAATATGGTGATCATTTGATTGCTTTCCCTAAGTCAAAACCTAGCATTTATCATTGATTGGGTCTGTAGTCTTATGAGAAAATGAGAGAAAAATGTGAGAACAAATTTCAAGGAGAGGGTAATTCTGAGGTTCAACAGACGGAAAGGATCACAGAACATGGATACTACAGATGGAGCATTTTTTCGATCTCCATAATGTGAAAAACACACAAAAGGTACGTATTGCAACTTTATATTTGGAACCAAATCAATTTGTATGGTATCGGTGGCTTTTCTCTCGTAAACAAATTGTCACTTGGGCAATTTTTATGGAAGAAATGATAGAACATTATGAGGATACAAAAAGAAAACCTTTTTTAGCCAATTGATAAATCTCAACTGATGGAGCACATTGAGGACTTCCAAAATTGAACATAAGGGTAAAGGATATTTCAGAGGAGCATAGGATTGATGTGTTCACAGGGACTTTAAAGGATAATATCCAACATGAGGTTTGCCTTTGGGAACCTGATTCATTGGAGAAGGCATTCAGGTTAGCAAGAAAAATGGAAAGCAAAATTATGGCAACTAGGAAGCTTACCACTCACATCTATAAAGACGGAAGTGTTGTTTCCCCTAGCCTTCCACAACCTGCAAGGTTGACACCACAACAATTAGAAGAAGAAAGAGCAAAAGGGACTTGTTACAGTTGTGATAGTAAATACACTAAAGGTCATAAGTGTGCTGAGAAGAAATTATTCTACATAGATTGTGAAGAGGAGGAAGAAAAGGAACAAGAAATGTCAAAAGAAGAGGATATACTCCAGGAACAAACCCTAGATAAAGAAGAAATGAATCCAACCATATCTTGTAATGCATTGGTTGGAATTACCACTCCTCAAACTATCAAGATAGAAGGACATATCAAGAAGAAAAAGGTAATAGTGTTGATTGATTCGGGAAGTACCCATAATTTTATTCATAGTAAGATAGAAAAGGAATTGAATTGCTTCCTATATCCAGCACTAGAGTGTCAAGTGATTGTTGCAAGTGGAGGAACCATAAATTTCTCTGGAAAGTGCCATAATATCAAGATATCCATGGGAGAATATGTATTGAATAGCCCAATGCTTTCCATTCCAATGGGTGGTGCTGATGTTGTACTAGGAGTCCAATGGCTACAATCCTTGGGTACAATAGCTTTTAATTTTCAAGAACTTTTCATGAAATTTTGTGCAGAAGGAAAGGAAGTTGAATTAAGGGGTATTGCAGGGAAAATGGGAAAGATAATCAGCTCTAACGGTATGACAAAGCTTCTAAAGAAGGAACAACGAGGTGTAATTGCACAATTATGTTCACTAGAGGTTCCCACATCAAAATCATCTATTTCTCCAGATCTCCAAAAAGTCTTGGACAATCATTCCAAGGTATTTGAGACTCCCAAAGGTCTCCCACCTATTCGTGATCATGATCATGCTATTCATTTGATTCCGGGAAGTGTTCCTCCAAACATCAGGCTGTATAGATATCCCTATGCCCAAAAGAGTGCAATTGAATGTATGGTTGCAGAAATGATAGAGGCTGGTATAATTCAACCTAGTGAAAGTTCTTTCTCTGCTCTAGTAGTATTGGTGCACAAGAAGGAGGGATCATGGCGCATGTGTCCAGATTATAGGTAGCTTAACAAGCTCATTATTAAAGATAAATTTCCCATTCCTATCATTAATGAATTATTGGATGAATTGCATGGATCAATTTACTTCACCAAGTTGGATTTTCGTTCAGGATATCATCAAATCAAAATGAAGACTGAAGACATTCCGAAAACAACATTTAGAACTTGTTAACACTCAGAATTTTCCCTAGAAGTTATCAGAAGAAGGAAAAGACTGAGGTAACTACAAACCAATATTTTATGTATAGGCTCTAGCCAACCTATGACTCAGAGAGGGCTCTCTCTATATGTTTTATCTTTGTTTACTGGGATTTTAGGCTAGTTCTTAAAGTTTAGTTTTGGATTTGTATTGAAAGTTGGATGGTGGAATCCTTAAGCAGATGGATAGAATGGTGTCTCTGGCTATTGGGCTATGGATTCAAAGGAGGGTAGCATAACTGGGATTAAATCATTAAAGGGAGTGTTCAATGGGCAAGCCAGCAGAGTGAAACACAGGTTTTCAAGTTGAATGGATGAAATTATCTTAACTAGGGTGAGAGGCAACTCAAGAATCCTGAAACCAAGACTAAAAGGAGGAACAGAGGATGATCATGAGCAGAGGGAAGTTAAGAATCCTTTACTATAGACTAGAGGGAAACTACCTGAACTAAGGAGCACTCAAGAATTCCTTAATTTAGATAATTTTAGCAGAAAACATACAAAATGCCTAATAGTCAAAACATAGTGCAGTGAAGCAAATTCTGAGATATCATTCCATATTAAACATTTAGATTTCAGATACATTTAAGATTATGGAAATTTTTTTAAAGAAAATTGACAACACAAAAGAAGATACTTGTCTGTATTTCGCACTACACATTAATCTAGTGAAATGTCTTTGCTTTATTCAATAATCTAGCTTGCTGGTCCAACAATGATACAATAACTTACAATATTTGATCAAGAAAAATATAGAAATGTCTAAGACTCCACCCTAAATACTTCGAATTGTGAAGTATATATACAAAAATAATGATTACAAAATATCTCAAAACAACTTGAGATTTATTTTAGGAAATACAAATATCTTCTTGCAAGAAGATAGAGACAGCTAATGAACTGTTTCTTGCTGTCCTTGTTATTATGGTTGTGTTGGATTTTATGGTTGAGTTGTAGCCCTTTATGCTGGCTTACAGTTGTGGAGTTTCATGCTGGAGTCTTCTTTACTTTCCCCTTTCAAATGATACTCTTTAACCCTATTGTGCTGTTTTTACCTGTTTCACCTTGTTGCCTTCATTTTTACTGTGCAGTAACTTTAAGCTATTTGTTTATTGTAGTAAATCTGTCATTTTCTCCCACCATTATGTATCTGGTAATTTCACATTCACTGTTCTCCTGTAGATTTCATCAGCCTTATTATACTTTGCAAAATTGGGCTTGGCGAGGAACACATGTTTTACCTCATGCTCAAGGAAAAACAAGTTCTCAGATGTGTCATATAATACTTTGCTTGTTGGCAGGGCTTTAATGGATGAAGAACTGGCTCATTCCTTAACAAATTTCCTAATTCTATCACCATAGTCCAAATGTGTTATGAGTTTATCATTGATGATCATAGGACTGGGTAGACCTTCCCCCCTCAAAATTTGAAATTTAGCTATGAACCTATCAATGGCTACCTGCATATTGTGACACTTTTATTCCAAATTAAGCATGAGGTTTGTTTTGGAAAGGACATTCATTATTTATAAAATGGTAGCAGTCCTGTCTTATATATTTAGCTCTTGGAGCTCATATCTGTTCTTGCTATTGAGGAAGTGGATGAGTCTATTTGCATCCTCTTGCTTATTTCCCAACTCTTCCTTTACTTTCTGGATAGCTTCAGTAGCTACCTTTACTAGCTTTGTTTGCTCAAAAATAACTTGGATTGATGTCCAAATATCATTGACAGAGTCATTGATATTGGCCCATAACATTTCCTTGGTTTGTCCAAGTGGTTTTTCGAGTGTTAAATCCTTCTCTAGGATTTTGATTCTCTCACCCATTCTCTGTGCCTTTTGTGTTTATTCTTTTTGCTTGAGTTGGGCTGGTTTGCAATTAGTTTCCAACTTTGCCACCTTTTCCTTTAGCTTTTTCATCTCTATAACCTGGATGGTCATTTCTTCCATGGCTTTCACAAGTTCTATTGCTTTCTCTCTTGAAACACCTGTTGTTGATGTAGATTCTATTGTTGCTGGTAAGGCTATTGCAAGTGGAGCTGTAGGTGCCAAAGATGCTACTAGTGTGGATGGAACTGCTCTAGAGACTGTGGGGATAACATTTGTTGAAGAGGTGGCCATATCTACTTGTTTTAATTGGATCAAAGCATCCACTTCCTTTTCAGTCTCTTTAAGTTGGTCATTCAATTTCAAGACCAGGTCGATTAGTTCTTCATGTCCCTACTAGGCTTCTAGGACTTCCAGTGTTTGTGGATGTTGTAGCTGAGGTATTTTTAGATGTTTCTTCAATGCAACTATGTCATCATTCTTATTTTTAATAAGTTGTTATGTGGCTTTTATATCCTTGGGATCATGTCCCAATTCAATTACTAAGTCCTCTAAGGTCATTGGCCTGTGAGGAGGCCTTATCCAACTCGAATTGTGCTGAGATGTTGTTCAAAAAGTTCTGTAGTTGGTGGGTAGCTATGGCTTCACATGTCAACATGGAGTATATCATCTCTTCAACCTATTTATGCAATTCAATTTGGTCTATGGGATGAATATCCCTTGCTAGCACTTCAAAATCTACCCTTTTGAAACCTAATGCTATCTTTGGCTGTTCGGTTGTAGGCTTCACAAAGGTCATATGCAGCCTCCCCTCCTTAATTTCAGAGGCTGACATTAGCCTTGTTTGATTGGTAGGGGTGAGGTTCAGGTATTGAGCATAAATTTGGGCTTTAAGCCTCTCATTTCTAGCCTTGATTTCTTTATACCTTTCCTTGATATCTTGGTCTTTGTCAGCTGGCATTCTAAAAGAAGACACTTCAACACTAAGCTTACTTTCCAACATCTGAGTTTGTGATGTGGAAGGCTCTTGCATGCCTCTAGATGGAGTGGAAGGACTACTTCTTTCTGCTCCTGTATTAGTGACCTCAGCTGAGTCTTCAATATAATATTCTCGGAGGCTAGATTTAGCTTTTGCCTCTTGTTTGATTCCTGCTGCAAATTAGAGGTGGCTCTTCCTGAAGTGGAAGCCCCTTATTTGTTTCTTTTTGGGATCTTCTCCTCATTCTTAGGAGTTTGCATGATTAGAGGAGTACCCATACCAGTCTCTGGTACTTCTGGTACCTGCAGAAAAGAGCTGTCATCAATATGCTTTTCTAAATCAATGAGAGCATTCTATACATCTATTCTGGTGGTGTCCTGGTCTACCAGGGTACCTTCCACCTATTCTATTTGGTTTGCATATGCTTCTATTTTAGGTATGGGGTGGTGGATGAAAGGTCCTAGCTTGACCTTTTTTCTCTTCTTTGTGATAAATGCTAAAGGATCATATCTCCAGACAAAACTTCTCTGGAACCTCATATCTGTAGTATCAAATCTACCTCTTTTCCAGCCTCTCTAGAGTTTCATACGAAGGGGCCTAGTTGGTCTTTTATTTTGAAATTGGCCTTCTTCTTGCCATTGATGAAGTTTACCTCTTCTGCATTGATAATTTGCCTATAGTATTCTAATGCAAACAACCTCATAGGGAGGTATCTTGGCAACTTATATGGTGCAAGCATGTAACCATATATCCTGATTTCTGTGTGGTTCTGGTAAAGGTACCAGTCACCCACTTTGGTCTGTTTTGATAGTTGAAGGACTCTCTTTATTTCTAGACTGATTCTTGGAGGAGGGTTTCCAGTCAACATTGTCATAACTGGATGTACAAATAAGTCAATGAAGTCTGAATAAGAGTATGGAGACCGATACTCATAGACTATTGGGTTCCAAAAAATGATTGACCTGGGTTGACCCTTGGTGTCTAGTTTTTGGAGGGTGAATGGGAATTTCTCTGATTGATAATATAAGAACACATGGTATAAAAATGAGGAGTATTTGAAAACCCTTTCATTTCCCATTCTTGTGAATTGCTCATGCATTCTGTCAGCTATGAATATGGCAAAGTCATAAACGATTGCAGGAGGCTATCCTGGGGTATAGATGGACATGAAATTTAGGATAATTTCATCAATGTACTCACTTGTGGAGTAACCCAAAACATAAGATATCATGGCTACAATATTTTGGCCCTAAGGGGAAAATATAGTTGCTACATATGGAGGGGGGTCTTTAGGGATGTGCTTCTCTTCTCTGATGAAAGTTCGGAGTAATTGGGCCAATTTTGTAGAGCTGAGTTTGGGATATAAGTCCAATAGATATCCAATTGAGAGGGGAGTTAGATTTGGCCCTAGTTGGAGTTGCAACATTTCATTTATAGACTCAACTGTGATGGTGAAAGGGACCTTCTCGTCATGAGACATGATGGTTCTGTGACTTGGGACATAACAAGCATAGCACATATGCATAATTTCAAGAAAAATGTGGACTTGGGGGAACTGGTACTTGGGAAAACTTGACTCCCAAAGGCCAATTTCATCAGCATGGTTTAGGAACTTGTCCCTACCTTGGAAATGTACTTTGAGCAGGAGCTCTATGACAATGTTATCTTTAATCTGGAAATCTTTATCAGCTAGGGGAAGGTGGTCAAGGTCTAAATGGGGTGTAGAGATGGGTATCACATCCATAACAATTGGGGCAACCATACTCAGTTCTTGTGGACTTGAGTATGCGGGGTAATTTTAAGTTTTTAGGGAAAAAGTGTTCTTACAGATGGTTTTGGTCTAAAGTGTAAAAACCAAAATAAATATGATTGTTTTCCACTTAATTTAAAGTGTTATGAGGGAAATTTACAGGAATTGGATGAATGAGTGGGTTTTCCACGGTTAAATACCTAGAATTGGGTGAATTTGATTATAACTGGTAGTTGACAGAGGTTTGCAGGGTTCTGTACGACTTTGGTATGGATGGATGACTGTGTCAGACTATCTGCAGCTTTTGTGGAGAAATTGTGGAGGTTTGTGAGCTATTTCAGTAGTTTGTAGGAGTTGCAAGGACGCTTTGCGTTCTCAAATCAAAACGTATGAAAAGAGCGAAAAGAGGGGTAATCAAGCTTTTATAGGAAAACAGTTAATTTTGGCGGGTTTTCCCTAATGGATGAATAGTGGTGATTTTCGGTTGGAAAGGGGAAGCGGTTTGAGAGGTCCATCGCACTGCTTTCATGGTGCAGGAAATATTCGTGAGGGGCCGCCCTAGTCCATTCAGCGCTTGAGACGTAGCATCGGGGGCCAAGGGGAAACCACCTCATCGGGTGGGTAAAGGGCGGACATTGGGTTGGCTCGATATGGATGAGAGGCATTGGATGTAAAGGAGGGACAATCAATGGTGGTTGAGAGATGGGAGTTGCGCAGTGATTTAACCATAAAGACCATGGGCCTAATCACAGTGGTATGAGATTATCTTCACCTTTAATCTCATTGGGGTGTTCTAATTTGTGATTAAGGGATAAGGAGGGGTTATTAATATATTTTTGCGGGATATGGGTAGTAATATAGTTTATAAACTAAGGGGTGGGGTTAATTTATACAAAGGAATTAAATATATACGAGAAATTAGGTTTTTCGGGGATTTTGTATATATTAATAAAAGTTAATATGAAGTGAAATGAGTGGGGGGGGTGCTTGACTTAGGATAAATGTTACATGGTGGGTTTTTTAACATAGAACATGTTTGTTATGGGTTTTCCCTAGGCAAAAGACTTAGCCTTTAGGAAAAGGGTTTTTGTGGGGGGGATGAATGAATTGCAAGGGGTTTTTAACACCTTTGTTTCTTAAGTCATCAAGTCGAGGGTCCGGTCCCTCCAGAAGTCAGAGAAATGATCTGAGCCTCTTTGACTTAAGGAGCCAAAGATATTAATCTTTTATTATGAAGGGGAATTTAATGAGTGATATAGGGGTTAAAATGAAAAATAGGGATGTTAAGTGAGTCATGTTGTGAACCATTGTATTTGCTTTATGTACCACTTATGCATATTTAAAATATGCATTTGGAAAAATATCATAAGTGCTTTTCATGTAATCAGAAGACATTTTTGCAACCTTTCTACTACTTACGCATCTACTTATCCTACCATTTTTTCTTCACTTTATTTGGGTGCATTTTAGGCTAGCAAACCCTTATCAATCTTTTTATTTTCTTTACAAAATAAGCTATCTAATTCTAACCTTATATCATTCAAGGGCTCAGATTAAATAGTTGACCTCCTTCTATTTACTCTACCTATCTAATTATCTACCAAGATTACTCTGTTTGGTCAGATTTTATTCTCTAGCTAAGAAACATAAAATTCAAAGCATGAAATAACCAGGTTTAAACATTTTGACTATTCATGGGTTGTGGCATAAGTAAAAAACTGTACACAATCATTTATTATGAAAAAACAGTAAATAGTAGTGGCATTTTTACTTGCACATTTTCCATGGTCTCTTTTGTCTTTTGGGGTTCGTATATTTCATTTTTTGACCTATTTTCATTCTTTTTGTCCTTTTGATTATTCTTTTAGGGCATACCCTCTTTACACTTATTATTTTTTTAATATGGAAAACATTTGCAGAAAGCAAAGGTATGAACAATATTACAAGGCTCACCTTTAGTCATTCAAAATTATGACTCTAATTGGTATAGGAACCTAACAATGGCTCCACTTGGGGATGGCATTTCCTAGTGAAATGTGAAGAACTTTTTAGATCAGTAGCCTTTGGATTGTTGTTGATATTACCTTGCCAAATGTTCCTCTATTCTTCTGTATTATTAATACTTATGACAGTGAATCTTTCAAAGCTTAGGGCCTTCTCTTCGGGCTTCAACTTCAAAAAACCACCATCCAATCCAAATTAAACTTTTTTGAAGAAAAATGGAATATGTACAATGGAAAGTAAAAACCAGTAGTTAGGTTCAAAATAGTGTTTGAGCATTCGACCATTCACTGGTCCACCTTCTGCTTCTATACCATCCATTTCTCTTAGGAAGAAAGCATTATTACCTCTGAAAGCATAAATGACATATGGGCCTTTCCATAGGAAATAAAATTTCCCATGTTTACCTTTATCTTCCCTCCTTGAATCCCACTTGAGTACTTTGTCACCAAGGTATAAATCTTCACCCTTGGTTCTCTCGTTAAAATATTTTTAATTCTTTCCTGTACAACCTGAGATCTGATATATACTTCTTCCCTGGTTTGTTGAAGATGTATTTTTTGGTTGATTCTTCTTTGGATACTATTTGGTTCAACCTGCAACTCTTGAAGCAGCTTCATCACTAGTGTTCCCAAGGAGGATGGAAAAACAACTTCCATCCCATAAAGGGAGAGGTGCCAATTGATTTCTTTGTCGTTAGTCTGTCTGCCCATAAGGCATTGACCTACTTTTTGTTCCATGTTTTCTTATTGTCCTCTAACAACTTTTTGATGATGTTCACCAAAATTTTGTTTGAGGATTCTGCCAGCCCATTTCCTTGAGGATAATAGGTTGTGGAATGGCCAGGGTTATATCATACTTGTTGAAGAAATTTATCATTATTTTGGATTTAAAGGTTGTTGCATTATCAATAATGAGCTTAGTTGGACATCCAGATCTTGATAGCATGTTGGTTTCAAGGAAGGTTATGATAACAGTGTCAGTGGCTTGCCTTGAAGGTATGGCCTCTATCAATTTGGTAAAATAGTCTATGGCAGTGAGGATCCATTTGTGTTGGGAAAAGGAAGGTTGGTGAATTTCACCAATGAAGTCTAGAACCCATTGTTGGAAAGGTGTTTCAACAGAGATTGGTTTGAGGGGTAATGGTAGAAGCTTTTTCTTTCCCTCAAAAATTTGACATTTGTGACAGGAGATCACATGTTTCTTTACATCAGCAAACAAGGTAGGCTAGTAGAAACCGACTCTAAGAATTTTATCAGCGGTGGCTTTCCAGTAAACGTGTCCTCCACAGTCACCTGCATGAAACTCTTGTAATACTCTGTCAGATTCATCTTTTAATAAATAGTTAAGAAGAATACCTTCATGATTCCTCCAAAACAAAGCATTGTCTAATATACACTTCTTCTTCTAAGATCTACTTTTGGTCTTAGATAATCCAGGAGGAGCTTGTAAATTTTGTAAAACATAAATGATATCAGCATACCATGGTGATTCAATAAAGGCCTGGCTGATTAGTGGAGTCACCATCTCCTCTTCATTATCTATTTGTGTAATAAAGTTTATACCCAGGGCCTGAGAGTTTGATTCAGCCATGAGCTTCGCTAAACCTTCGCCCTTGATTAACTTAGTTGGTTTGATTTCTATGTCATATTCTAAAATATTAGCAATCCATTTTCCCCTCTTTCTATCTAGACCACCCTGAGTTAGGATGTCTTTGACTACTGAATTGGGAACATAGGCTACTATATGAGAATATAAAATGTACACTCTAAAGTCCTTGATAGATTTGACCAAAGCAAAAGCTTTTTTATACATTATGTTATATTTTAAGGGGGCTTCTCTCAGCGCCTTGCTAAAGAAAGAAATAGGTTGTTCATAGCCCTAGTCATTTTTCTGCAGTAAAACTGCAACAATTGTGTGCTCAGAAGCAAAGGAAAATAAGATGAAATCTCTGTCAAATTTTGGACTAATCAAAACTGGTGTTCTAGTTAAGGCTAGTTTAATGTCTTCAAAGGATTTCTTAGCCTCAAAAATCCATTCTATGGTCAAATATTTTTTCAACATATTGTTCAGTGATCTAATTAATTATGCTAGATTAGAAATAAATCTCCTAAGAAAGTTAATTTTCCCTAAGAAATCTTGTAATTCTCTGATGTTCCTTGGATGTTGTATCTGTAAGATGGCTTTTATTCTTATAGGGTCTATTCGGATACCATCTTTTGAAATTATATGACCTAGTAACTTTACTTCTTCTAACCCAAACAAAGACTTCTTGGGGCTTAAAGAAATTCCATATTTCTTGCATTTAATAAAAACCTGCCTTAAATGATCCAAATGTTGGCATTCAGATTTTGAAAATACAGTAACGTCATCTAGATATATTACAAGGAAATCAAGAATTTATTTGGCAAAGGCTATATCCATAGCCCTTTGGAAAGTGGCTCCTGCATTCATTAGTCCAAAAGGCATTTTCACATACATGAATGTGCCCCAAGGAGTAGTGAAGGCAGTCTTGGCTTGATCATTAGGATGAACTAAGATTTGATTGTAACCTGAAAACCCATCCAATAATGAGATCCTGGTTGATCCAACTACCCTTTGCAAAATATGGTCCATTTTGGGGAGAGGGTAATTGTCTTTAAGGGATACTTTGTTGAGGTTTCTAAGGTCCACATCGAGTCAGATCTTGCCATTTTTATTCCTAGTTGGTACCAAGTTCGAAACCCAATTAGAAAATCTAGTTGGTGAAATTATCTTAGCATCATACATTCTCTGGTTTTCTTTTCAATTGAAGGTAATAGGACAGGATTTATCCTTCTAAGTTTTTGTATGAAAGGTTTTTGATTTTCTTTTATAGGGATTATGTGTTGTATGATGCTGGTGTCATAGGATTTGAGGTCCTCATAACTCCAAGCAAAGACATCCTGAAATTCTTTTAATAACTCAATGTATTTTACTCTTTCAGTGGGAGGTAATGATTTAGAAAGTTTGATCAATTTTGGATTTTCATTAGTGCCTATATTACACTCCTCCATATCAGATTTCAAAGGTTCCATTTTAGGCTTTCTAGGAACATCATTTGAATCAAACAAGTCTTCCAAAGGGGTTAATCCCTTAGGTAAGAAATTGTCTTTGAGATTGATTACTTTAGTGTCTTCGTGAATTATCTCATCAATCTCAACTTGCTCTAGGTTCTCTACATCTGATTTTGTAAATTTAGTGGGATGAAATCTATCTATCTCTTCACCTTCTATCTCGTTTATTTCTATTTTATCTTTAGTGTTAGGATCTATTGATGTGTTAGTATCTATATTGCTATTTACAAATTCTTGTTCTGAAATCAAAAAGTTGTTTATTTGTTTGTCATCAACAAATATTTGCTAGTTCTTCAAATTATCTAGAATTGCAGGCCTGTGCCTTACTTCAGTAGTGTACTGATAGTTAGGCTAAAAGGGTAACTTGCAGGTGCTGGAAAACATTGCTAAACTATGAGCCTGCATATTATGTTTTCTAGGAATTCCAACAACTTTGGTTTCTAGGAAAGTGTTTAATATTTCTACAATGGTCCCTCTGTAACAACTTAATCTAGATTCTTTGGTCATATATACGACATTAATTTGTTTTATCACTAATTCATAGTCTCCCATGACAGAAACTCTTATAGCTCCTAGCTTCCTAACTAATTTAAGACCTAAAATTAGTGCTTCATACTCGTCCATATTGTTAGTACATTTAAAATTTAGTCTTTAGGCATGGCATTCTGAGTAATCACTCTCTAGATTGTATATCCAAAATCCTGATCCTGCTCCAAACTTATTGACTGACCCATCAAACTCAAGATGCCACAATATTTCATGTTGATAATTAGCATCATCTGTTTCCACCAACTTTTCCTAATCTTGACTACCTTGTTTAGTGGAAAGTTCTAAATTTTGGACAGTTTCCTCTTGTTTTGAAACTGCAATTTCTTTTGGTTTTGTATCAACATTGTCTAAAAGAGTTTCTTGTGCTTGAGCAGTATTATACAAAATAAAATAATCAATGTCTGAATGTACAGAGTATATAGGAAAGTTTTGAGGCTAATCCTGGCTACTCACCATGTATTTCATTAAAGTTTCTCGGTACAGCTTATTGGGTTGTCCAAAAATAGAAATTGTTGCATATGACATATCAAGTTGTAGAGATCCCTGAAGTTTGGCTCCCCATGACCTGGATAACAACATGCCATACTTCAGTGGGATGTCAGCAACCATAATATCCATAAGGATGCTCTTGGCAGGATATTGAACTAAGGTAACACAAAGGTCTTTAATCAACCCCAGACATTTTACTTGACTTGATTCAAACGAAAATAAGTCCTTGTAAGGTCTTGTAATGTCTAGGTTCAATTTTTCCATTACTGATTTGGGCATTAAGTTGTGGGAGGCCCCAGAATCCAACATTACATTATGAAGGATTTTGTCATGGATGCCAATGCTAATGTAGAAAGGTGGTATTCGTCCTTCTAGTGGTTTTCCATTAACATCTGGACCAAATATAAGCTTAGGTTGGTCATCAAACAGGTTAACAGAGTCCTCATTTTCAGCAATGTTTAGGGTCTAGTTTATCTGTGTTTTGTAGGTTTCATTCTTGATTAATTCTGTTAAAGGGACTGAAATTTTTAACTTAGTGACCTCTGCACCCAAATTAAATGGAAAAGGGGCTTTCACTGTTTGAGGGTTTGGAATTTTGACAGCAGGGATTTGAGTAGGATGGTCTTCTTTTCCTTTATTGGGGACCTCTTTTTGTGAATTTTCCGATCTAGTATTTTGAGGTGTGTCCACTGGTTTCTTAGGGGGAATTGAAGTAGAGGGTTGATCATCAGAAGGTTGATTATCAGAAGGTTGATTAGGGGTTATATCTTCAATGGTAGGGCCAGAAGAATTCTGGTTTTGTCTGGGGAGAATCTAGAGGATTTTAGAAACCGGGGCTTCTTTGATTTTCTTTGGTTGATTTGGCACTGTTTTCTTGGTTTGGTCAGGGATATCAAAATTATTTTTACTCCTTAGGTTGTACTACTTATGTACTTCAAAGATGGCAAAACCATAACCTTATTTATAATCAAATGACTCTCTAGACTAGATTTGCAATTGCTGCAACATATACAATTCCTGATCATCTTGGGTGAGAAAAAAAACACCTTCATCATCTAATCCCATCAGGCTAATCTGTGTGTCTTGCTCTGGGTCTTTAGGGTGGGCTGTTTTTGCATAATTTTCTTGGAAAGTAGGTCTAATATTCTGATTGGGTCCATTTTTTCCAGTGTTCTAGTTTTGGTTTTTCCTAAAGTTCGGGTTTCTAACTGGAGGTGCCTATTGATTATCCCACTGGGGTTTCCTCTCTATATTCTCTATTCTATCCATTAACGTTCCCATGCCTTTTGCTAAGCTATCTATTTTAATGTCAGAGGGTGAAGGCTCATCTTTAGCTGAGCCTCTTCTTTCATTCCTAACTCTAGCTCTTTTAACTAATAAATTAGCCTCTACGCTTGCTACTACACTTTGCATATCTTCTAGGGTTGGGGGGTTTCTTTCCCTGAGATGGAATGCCATGTCTATGTCAAAACCATCAGGGATCTTTATTAATGCTAAGTCAGGTGGGCGTCTAAGATTAATTCAGAATTGCATTGTATATATTGTTAAATCTAGTGAAGTAATTTTGAACACTTTCATTGGGTCTTCTCCTAATATTTTCATATTCAGAAAGGATCTGTAGAGGATTCTTTTTATTTTCCCATCTATTCAAAAATTGTTGTTGAAATACTTCTAAACTATCAATACTATTATCAGGCAGTGATCTAAACCATTTCCTAACATCACCAGCTAAAGTCTGAGCAAATAATGTCATTTGGACATCCACAATATCAATTTCATGAAGTTCGAAGTAGTTCGTCATTTTATTAACATGGTGCTATGCAATGTAGTGTCCTATGCCATCAAATTGGACAATTTTACTCTGGTAGTCTGCTGGCATGACACCAAGTGGAGCAGGTAAGACAAGGGGAGCATATCTATTTTCCATGGCCATAAGCTGGGAAGGGCTAAAATGTGGGGTTGAGGCACTGGAAGATGATGTAGTAGTGGAGGATGAACTAGGACCAATAGGTGGTACCTAGGATACGATAGGTTGATAAGGGAGTGAGGGTATGAATGGAGGTGGGGAATGGGCTTCAGATGTTGAAGGGAATAATGGTGAACTGAGAGTAGTGGAAAATTGTTCAGAAAGCTCGGGGATCTTGGCACTACTAAGGGATGATTATGGTGAATTTAGAAGGTACTCATCAATTGATTTGTTGGCTTTTTGGACATCGAGGTCTACAATAAACTCTGGATCTATGAAAGTGTCACAAATTTCACTTTCAGACTTTAATCTAAATAATGACAAATTGAATTGCTTATAAAAGGGAAGATCTTCTAAAAACAACCATTCATCAGGGCATGAATTAGCTTTAATTAAGGGTGTGTGACTGGCTGAACTTTCTTCTGTTTTGGATTTTCTTGAAATCAGGTTGGGATTATCAAATGCTGGGGAAGGGTTGGATCTTGGTTAGCCCTAGTATAATGAGTTTTCCTCAAAGCCAAAATTTCATAATTTTTTTAAATTGTTTTCTTTTCGTGAGAAATAACTTCTAATAAAATACTTTAAGAGGTTCTAAATACAAAATTAAAAATTTCTTAAAGATTTATTAGGACTAAGGGATATCCCCAGTGGAGTCGCCACTATGTTAATAGTCAAAATTTTCCCTAGAAGTTATCAAAAGAAGGAAAAGAATGAGGTAACTACAAACCAATCTTTCAAGTATAGGCTCTAGCCAACCTATGACTTAGAGAGGGCTCTCTCTATATATTTTAGCTTTGTTTGCTGGGATTTTAGGCTAGTTCTTAAAGGTCAGGGGGTTTTGGATTTGTATTGAAAGTTGGATGGTGGAATCCTTAAGCAGATGGATAGAATGGTGTCTTTGGCTATTGGGCTATGGAGTCAAAGGAGGGCAGCAGAATTGGGATTAAATCATTAAAGGGAGTGTTCAATCGACAAGCTAGCAGAGTTAAACATAGATTTTCTAGTCGAATGGATGAAATGATCTTAACCAAGGTGAAAGGGCACTCAATAATCCTCAAACTGGGAATAAAAGGAGGAACAAAGGATGATCATGAGCAAAGGGCAATTAAGAATCCTTTACTATATACCAGAGGGAAACTACCTGAATTAACGAGCACTCAAGAATTCCTTAATTTAGATAATTTTAGCAGAAAACATACAAAGTGCCTAATAGTCAAAAACAGAGTGCAATGAGGAAAATTCTAAGATATCATTCCATATTAAGCATTTAGATTTCAGATACATTTAAGATTATGGAAAAACATTTAAAGAAAATTGACAACACAAAAGAAGATACTTGTCTGTATTTCACACTACACATGAATCCAGTGAAATGTCTTTGCTTTATTCAATAATCTAGCTTGCTAGTCCAACAGTGATACAATAGCTTACAGTCTTTGATCAAGAAAACTATAGAAATGTCTAAGAATCAACCCTACATACTTCGAATTATGAAGTATATATACAAAAAAAAATATTACAAAATATCTCAAAACAACTTGAGATTTATTTTAGGAAATACAAATATCTTCTTGCAAGAAGATAGAGACAGCTAATGAATTGTTTCTTGTTGTCCCTTTAATTATGGTTGTGCTGTCTTTTATGGTTGAGGTGTAGCCCTTTATGCTGGCTTACAATTGTGGAGTTTCACAATGGAGTCTTCTTTACTTTCCCCTTTCAACTGATACTCTTTAACCCCGTTGTGTTGTTTTTACCCGTTTCACCCTGCTACCTTCATTTTTATTGTGCAGTAACTTTCAACTATTTGTTTATCATAGTAAATCTGTCATTTTCTCCCACCATTCTGCATATGGTAATTTCACATTCACCATTATTTTGTAGATTTCACCAGCCTCAGTATACTTTGCAAAATTGTGCTTGGCGAGGAACAAATGTTTTACCTCATGCTCAAGGAAAGAAAAGTTCTCAAATGTGTCATATAATACTTTTCTTGTTAGCAGGGCTTTAATGGATGAAGAATTGGCTTGTTCCTTAGGCAATTTTCTAAGTCTATCACCATAGTCCAAATGTGTCATGAGTTTATCATTGATGATCATAGGACTAGGCAGACCTTTCCCCCTCAAAATCTGAAATTTAGCCATGAACCTATCAATGGCTACCTGCATATTGTGGAAATTTTTTTCCAAATTAAGCATGAGGTTCCTTTTGGAAAGGACCCTCCTTATTTCTAAAATGGTAGCAGTCATGTCTTATATATTTAGCTCTTGGAGCTCATACCTGTTCTTGCTATTGAGGAAGTGGATGAGTCTATTTGCATCCTCTGGCTTATTTCCCAACTCCTCCTTTACTTTCTGGATAGCTTCAGTAGCTACCTTTACTAGCTCTATTTGCTCAAAAATAACTTGGATTGATGGCCAAATATCATTGACAGAGTCAATGATATTGGCCCACAACATTTCCTTGGTTTGTCCAAGTGGTTTTTCCAGTGTTAAATCCTTCTCTAGGATTTTGATTCTCTCACCCATTCTCTGTGCCTTTTGTGTTTCTTCTTTTTTCTTGAGTTGGGCTAGTTTGCAATTAGTTTCCAACTTTGCCACCTTTTCCTTTAGCTTTTTCATCTCTGTAGCCTAGATGGTCATTTCTTCCATGGCTTTCACAAGTTTTGTTGCTTTCTCTCTTGATGTACCTACTGCTGATGTAGATTCTGTTGTTGCTGGCAAGGCTGTTGCAAGTGGAGCTGTAGGTGCCAAAGATGCTGCTAGTGTGGATGGCACTGCTGTAGAGACTGTGGGGATAACATTTGTTGAAGAGGTGGCCATATCTTCTTGTTTTAATTGGATCAAAGCATCCAATTCCTTTTCAGCCTCTTTAAGTTGGTCATTCAATTTCAAGACCAAGTCCATTAGTTCTTCATGTCCCTGCGGGGCTTCTAGGACTTTCAATGTTTGTCGATGCTGTAGCTGAGCTATTTTTAGCTCTTTATTCAGTGCAGCTATGTCATCATTCTTATTTTTAATAAGTTGTTCTGTGGCCTTTATATCCTTGGGCTCGTGTCCCAATTTAATTACTAAGTCCTCTAAGGACTTGATCCTTGTGTCCTTGGCCTGTGAGGAGATCTTCTCCAACTGGAATTGTGCTAAGATGTTGTTCGAAGAGTTTTATAGCTGGTGGGCAGCTACGACTTTACCTTTCAGGGTGGAGTATATCATCTCTCTAGCCTGTTTATGCAATTCAATTTGGTCTATGGGATGAATATCCATTGCCAGCACCTCAAAATCTACCCTTTTGGAAATTGATGTTGTCTTTGGCTACTGGTCTGTAGGCTTCACAAAGGTCATTTGCAGCTTCCCCTCTTTAATGCCAAAGGCTGACATTAGCCTTGTTTGATTGGTAGGGGTGAGCTTTAGGTATTGAGCATCAGTTTGGGCTTTAAGCCTCTCATTTCTAGCCTTGATTTCTTTATACCTTTCCTTGATATCTTGGTATTTGTTAGCTGGCATTCTAAAAGAAGACACTTCAACACTGAGTTGCCTTTCCAACATCTGAGTTTGTGATGTGGAAGGCTCTTGCATGCCTCTAGATGGAGTGGCAGGCCTACTTCTTTCTACTCCTGTATTAGTGACCTCAGTTGAATCTTCAGTATACTCTTTCTTGGAGGCTGGATTTAGATTTTGCCTCTTGTTTGATTCCTGCTACAAATCAGAGGTGGCTCTTCCTGAAGTGGAAGCCCCTTCTCTATTTCTTTTTGGGATCTTCTCCTCATTCCAAGGAGTCTGCATGATTGGAGGAGTACTCATAGCAGTCTCTGGTTCTTCTGGTACCTGCAGAAAAGACTTGTCATCAAGTTGCTTTTCTAAATCAATGAGAGCATTCTCTACATCTATTCTAGTGCTATCTTGGTCTAGTAGGGTACCTTCCATCCATTCCTTTTGGTTTGCATATGCTTCTATTTTAGGTATGGGGTGGTGGATGAAAGGTCCTAGCTTGACCTTTTGTCTCTTCTTTGTGATAAATTCTAAAGGATCATATCTCCAGACAAAACTTCTCTGGAACTTCATATTCTATAGTATCAAATCTAGCTCTTTTCTAGCCTCTCTAGAGTTTCATATGGAGGGGCCTAGTTGGTCTTTTCTTTTGGAAGTGGCCTTCTTCTTGGCATTGACGAAGTTTACCTCATCTGCATTGATAATTTTACTATAGTATTCTAATGCAAACAACCTCCTAGGGAGGTATCTTGGAAACTTATATGGTGAAAGCATGCAACCATATATCCTGATTTCTGTGTGGTTCTGGTAAAGGTACCAGTCACCCACTTTGGTCTGCTTTGACAGTTGAAGGACTCCCTCTATTTCTGGACTAATTCTTGGAGGAGGGTTTCTAGTCAACATTTTCATAACTGGATGTACAAATAAGTCAATGAAGTTTGAATAAGAGTATGGAGACCTATACTTGTTGACTAATGGGGTCCAAAAAATCACTGACCTGGGTTGACCCTTGGTGTCCAATTTTTGGAGGGTGAATGGGAATTTCTCTGATTGATAATATAAGAAAGTATAGTATAAAACTAAGCATTATTTGAAAACCCTTTCATTTCCCATTCTTGTGAATTTCTCATGCATTCTATTAGCTATGAATGTGGCAAAGTCATAAATTGTTGCAGGAGGTTGTCCTGGGGTATAGATGGACATGAAAGCTAGGATAATTTCAACAATGTACTCACTTATGGAGTAGCCCAAAACACAAGATATCATGGCTATAATATTTCGACCCCAAGGGGAAAATATAGTTGCTACATATGGAGGGGGGTCTTTAGGGATGTGCTTCTCTTCTCTGATGAAGGTTTGGAGTAATTGGGCCAATTTTGCAGAGTTGAGTTTGGGATATAAGTCCAACAGATCTCCAATTGAGAGAGGAGTTAGATTTCACCCTAGTTGGAGCTGTAGCATTTCATTTATAGACTCAGTAGTGATGTTGAAAAGGACCTTCTGGTCATGAGAAATGATGGTTCTGTGACTTGGGACGTAACAAGCATAGCACATATGCACAATTTCAAGAAAAATGTGGACTTGGGGAAACTGGTACTTGGGAAAATTTGACTCCCAAAGGCCAATTTCATCAGCATGGTTCAAGAACTTGTCCCTACTTTGGCAATGTACTTTTCCCAGGAGCTCTATGACAGTGGTATCTTTAATCTAGAAATATTTATCAACTAGGGGAAGGTGGTCTAGGTCTAAATGGGGTGTAGAGATGGATCTCACATCCATAGCAATTGGGGCAGACATACTCATTTCTTGTGGATTTGAGTATGGGGGGTTATTTTAAGTTTTTACGGCAATGGTGTTCTTACATATGGTTTTGGTCTAAAGTGTAAAAACCAAAATAAATATGATTATTTTCCACTTAATTTAAAGTGTTATGAGGGCAATTTACTGGAATTGGACGACTGAGTGGGTTTTCCACGCTTAAATACCTAGAATTGGGTGAATTTGACTATAATTGGTCATTGACAGAGGTTCGTAGGGGTTTGTATGGTTTTGGTACAGATGGATGACTGTGTCGGACTGTCTGCAGCTTCTGTGGAGCAATTGTGGAGGTTCATGGGCTATTTATGTAGTTTGAAGGATTTGCAAAGACACTCTGAGTTCTCAAAGGAAAATTCATGAGAAGAGTGAAAAGAGGGGTAACAAGGCTTTTATAGGAAAACAATTAATTTTGGTGGGTTTTCCCTAATGGATGAACAGTGGTTGTTTTTAGTTGGAAAGGGGAAGCAGTTTGGGAGGTCCATCGCACTGCATTCGTGGTGCGAGTGGTATTCAGGAGGGGCCACCCGATTCCATTCAGCAATTGACACGTAGCATCGGGGGCCAAGGGGAAAACTGCCTCATCGGGTGGGTAAAGGGCAGACATCGGGTCGGCCTGATATGGATGAGAGGCATTGGATGTAAAGGAGGGATGATCAATGGTGGTCGGGAGATGGGAGTTGCACGGTGATTTAACCATAAAGTTTTCGGGGGGGGCGCATGGGCCTAATCACGGCAGTATGAGATTATCTTAACCTTTAATCTCATCGGGGCGCTCTAATGTAGGATTAAGGGCTAAGGTAGGGTTATTAATATATTTTTGCAGGATATGGGTAGTAATATAGTTTATAATTAAACTAAGGGGTGGGGTTAATTTATACACAGGAATTAAATATATATGGGAAATTGGGTTTTTCGAGGATTTTGTATATATTAATAAAAGTTAATATGAAGTGAAATGAGCAGGGAGGTGCTTGAATTAGGATAAATGTTACATGGTGGGTCTTTTAACATAAAACATGTTTGTTATGGGTTTTCCCTCGACAAAATACTTAGCCTTTAGGAAAAGGGTTTTTGTGGGGGGGGTGAATGAATTGCAAGGGGTTTTTAACACCTTTGTTTCTTAAGTCATCAAGCTGAGGGTCCGGTCCCTCCAGAAGTCAGAGAAATGCTCTGAGCCTTTTTGACTTAAAGAGCTAAAAATATTAATCTTTTATTATGAAGGGGAAGTTAATGAGTGATGTAGGGGTTAAAATGAAAAATAGGGATGTTAAATGAATCATGTTGTGAACCATTGTATTTGCTTTATGTACCACTTATGCATATTTAAAAGATGCATTTGGAAAAATATCATAAGTGCTTTTCATGTAATCACAAGACATTTCTGCAACCTTTCTACTACTTACCCATCTACTTATCCTACCATTTTTTCTTCACTTTATTTGGGCGCATTTTACGCTAGCAAACCATTATCAATTTTTTTCTTTTCTTTACAAAATAAACTATCTAAGTCTAACCTTATATCATCCAAGGGCTCAGATTAAACAGTTGAGCTCCTTCTATTTACTCTACCTATCTAATTATCTGCCAAGATTACACTGTTTGGTCAGATTTTATTCTCTAGCTAAGAAACATAAAATTCAAAGCATGAAATATCCAAGTTTAAACATTTTGATTGTTCATGGGTTGTGGCATCAGTAACAAACTGCACAGAATCATTTATTATGCAAAGAAAGTAAATAGTAGTAGCATTTTGACTTGCACACTTTCCATGGTCTTTTTGTCTTTTGGGGTTCATATATATCATTTTTTTCACCTATTTTCATTCTTTTTGTCCTTTGATTATTATTTTAGGACATACTCTCTTTACATTTTCTAATTTTTAATATGGAAAACATTTACAGAAAGCAAAGGTATGAACAATATTACAAGGCTCACCTTTAGTCATTCAAAATCATGAATCCTATTGGTATAGGAACCTGACAGAACTCATGACGGTCATTATGAATTTTTGGTCATGCCTTTTGGCCTTACCAATGCACCTTCTACATTTCAAGGTTTGATGAATTCCATTTTCAAACCCCTCCTTAGAAAATTTGTGTTAGTATTTTTTGATGATATAATAATCTACATAAAGTCTTGGAAGGATCATGTTGAACATGTTGACAAGGTGCTCAAACTATTTGAGGAGAAATAATTATATGCAAAAATGATAAAGGAGGAAGATATTTGTAAAAATGCTTTTCGAACTCATTATGGTCATTAAGAGTTCGTGGTGTTGCCATTTTGCCTCACAAACGCCCTAGCTACTTTTATGAGTCTGATGCACGATATTTTTCAGCCATATCTAGATAAATTCGTACTGATTTTTATTGATGACATTTTAATTTACTCCAAGAATTAGGAGGAGCATGAAAAGCATCTGAGGATAGTGTTGCAAACTCTACGAGAAAATAAATTATACGCTAAATATAGAAAGTGTGGCTTTTTCAAAAGTTAGATACAGTGTTTGGATCGCATTATATCAATAGAGGGAATAGTAGTGGATCCAGAAAAGATTAAAACTATTATGGAATGGACCACCCCAAGGAATATTGCTGATATTAGATCATTCTTGGGCTTGGCTAGTTACTACCATTGGTTCATTGAAGGATTTTCGAAAATTTCTTTTCCAATGACCTCATTACAGAAGAAGGGACGCACCTTCCGATGGATAGCTGAATGTTAGAAAAGCTTTGAAAGATTAAAACATCTACTTACCACTGCACCCATGCTAAAGGTAGTAGATCTAGAAAAATCTTTCGTAGTTTGCACAGATGCAAGTAAAGAAGGTGTTGGTAGAGTGCTGACACAAGAAGGGAAATTTATTGCCTATGAATCACGTAAATTGAAAGAATATGAGTAGTGATATTTTTCTTATGATCTTGAATTGACAGGAGTATTTCATGCACTTAAAATGTGGCGACACTACCTATTGGGGAAGAAATTTTTGTTAATAATTGATCTCAGCAGCCTTACAAATTTCTTTAACCAATCTAGCTTAAATGCTCAGTAGGGTAGATGGACAACATTTTTGAGTGAATTCGATTTTGAAATGAAACACCTTAAAGGGAAAGAAAATCAAGTGGTTGACGCATTAAGCAGAAAATTACATTTTATTTATGAAGTTCAATTCAGCCAGGTGCGATCAAATATTCCTGAAATAATTATGGAAACCTCCCTTAAGGACCTAGAGTATGATTTCCTTTGGCAATAGGCAAGAGAAGCTCAATTGAAGGGGGAAACGTCAGATTATGAAATAAATTTAGATAAGATACTCACCTTCAAACATCGAGTATATGTTCCTAATCAAACTGTCAAACAATTGATATTGGATGAATTTAATAGGAAATCGTATGTTGCCCACCCAGGGTACCAGAAGCTATTTTATGCCATCAAGAAGAGTTATTTTTGGCCCAAATTAAAGAAATATGTCACCGAGTACCTATCCAAATGTTTGGAGTGTTAGTTGCTGAAGGCGAAGCATCAGCATTCCCCTGGGCTACTGCAACCATTGCCCATTCCGAAGTGGAAATAGGAGACAATTTCTCTCGATTTCATCACTAGCTTACCTTGCACTAAGAAGTAGCATGAATCAATTATGGTGGTGGTGGACAAGCTAAGAAAATCCACTCATTTTATATTTGTGAAATCCACTTACAAGACTGTGGAAATTGCAGAAAATTTATGAAGGAAATTTTCCATCCACATGGAATGCCCAAGGTGGTAATTTTTGATAGGGATGTAAAATTTACATCCACATTTTGGAAAACACTCTTTTCCAGGTTGGGTACCCAGATTCAATTCAGTACAACCTACCATCCACAAACAGATGGTTAAACGAAACGAGCGAATCAAGTTCTAGAGGAAATTTTAAGAATGTTTGTTATGAAACAACCGCATAAGTGGGAAGATTACCTCCACTTGGTAGAATTTGCTTATAATAACGGACATCATGAATCACTGGGCATGAGTCCCTTTCAGGTGTTGTATGGAAGAAAGTTTAGGGTTCCCATAGATTATAATAGTACAATCAATAAGCTAACCTTAGGTCTTGATATGTTAGCAAAAATGGAGGAGACAGTTAAGAAGGCTCGTCAGAATCTAAAAGCTACCCAGGATAGACAAAAGATGTATGCAGATAAGGAAATATCATATAAAGAATTCTAGTTAGGGGATCATGTATACCTGAGGGTAAAGCCTTGAAAAAGTACCTTATAGTGGAGGGGTTGTGCTATGTTAGCACCTTGGTACCGTGGACCTTTTCAGTTCTTAGAACGCATTGGACCTGTAGCATACAAGCTTGTATTACCAAGCCACATCTGGGTCCACAATGTTTTCCATGTTTTCTTTCTAAAAAATTATGTGTACAACCCTCAACATATAATTAACTGGGAAAATATACAGGTAATAAGTTAATAGAATACATAACTTCTAAATTAACTGTTTTGGGAATGTTTTCACGACAATTGTATATGTACAGGCCAAACCAGAAGAAGAGTTTCTGGAAGAACCTCTTCATATTCTCAATCGGAGAGAAACCACCTTGCAGAAGCAAGCCATCACCCACATTAAATTGTAGTGCAAGAAATTTGGCCCAAAAGAGGCCACCTGGGAAGAAGAGGAATTTATGCAAAAAGCTTATCTGACATTATTTTCTTAAATCAGGAAGAATACCAAGGATGGTGTTCCTCACATGGGGGGGAGATGTATCACCACAGACTGCATGAACAATTACTATGGTTACTAAGTTTTACTTATTACTTTAGCTTTATACTATGTTAGCTTTTTAACTTTATTTTTGAAATGTTAAATGACTGAGGTTGAGAGGCCAGGATATATTTTGTTACCTGATTAATGAATAATTAGGAGTTAAAGTATTTTAACAAGAACTAAAAGAAACAATTGTTAACCTCCAAGATTATTTAAATAAAAGAAACAGTTACTCATCTGCTCCCTCAAGAAGAGGGAGGGTGGAAAAGCATAGGAGGCAGAATTAAGATGAGAGCAATGGAGTGAAGGGAAAAAAGAAAGGCTACATAGATTTCCTTGGGCTGGGTGGAATAAACCAGTGGGAAAGACTCGAATATGGCCTGAGAGGTATGCGACTTGAGGCTAGAATGTGAGTCCTGAAGCCCAAGATACCTAACTGTAACAAATTCAATTAACTGTGTGGAGGAGGAAGAGCTTGGGGGAGAGTCTGGATGTAATTTCCAGACTCACGGTTGGGTGGTGAGACCTTCCAAGCAGAAACAAAAGTTACATAATTACAAGTCTGTGAATAGATAAGTGATCTAAATCTACCCTTAAGGAATATTAATCGAAAATGAGAATATTAGTTCTGCAAATAGAGTTAAATTAGAGATGTACATTCTATAGAACTGACTGTGATCTAAACAAAGGATAAAAGTGGGTAACTAGAGTAATGCATGTTATCCAAAGTAGAAATATTGTACTAGATAAATTAGAAAAAAAATAGACAGAGGATATCATAGACATTGAGGCAAGAAATGCTAGTAATTTATATGCTTTGTATAATTCATTAACCCAAAGTACTCATTGCAAGAAATGCTAGTCATCATATGCTCAATATAGTTCATTGACAGGAAATACTAAATGTTGTAATAATCAATTACTCTAAACAAACAATTTCTTGAAGAATGTATTATCGTAACAGGTAGTAACACCTTACGATAACCAGTTCGAATCTTCCTGGTGTTATAGCTCCAAATATCACTCTTATGGTTTGTGATGCTGCACTCATGGCCTAGGGAAACCGCTCCTTCCAAACATGGTCCTAAAATTTAAAAAACAGTGTTTTATCCCTTATACGCGACATTTCCCTGAGTTAAATGCGTGTATACGCGGGTAGGCATATACCCAACCCGCGTATATGTATTAAAACACTTAAAAATATATAAAACTCCTTAATTTCGGGCGGAGATCATGGGTTTTACCTGCTGATCACCTATTAGTGCCTGTGGCCCAACTGTTCCCAACCAACTCCCAACTAAAAAACTACTTTGGGAGAGGTATAAAAAGACCTCAAAGGGAAGGCCTAAGGGAGGAGAGAAGAGAGAGAAAGGTTATTATGTTGAGATTTTTCCCCTGACCAGGTCTAAAGTCCCTTGTGCCTTCTGCACTTCCCCCATTTGTACAGGAAACCCTTGTTTCCTTGCGTGTTGATGTTCATCCACCATTTATGACATCATGGAGTAAGGCATGGAAGGAGTTTGTTAAAGGCTTGAGGCTGGACGAATCCGGAAGGAAGCTTTGCTTAGAGCCTGCGAAGGGTGACTCAGGTGAACTTATTCCTTTTCTGTACTTTATTTGTCTATAATAAAAGAAACACATGTCTTGGTTCCCGATATAAATCTTCTTTATGTTTATGATATTCATGTTAGAATATATATGTAAATGGTTGTTTGGATTTCATAACTAACTACCTTTATTTATAACATGAAGATGGTTTCTTTATAAGGTTTTATCCATATACTACTGTGTTCTTTGGAATTGGTTGTTTTGCAGGACAAAAGAGAAGAAGGGAACTCCAAGAAGGGTTTGGGCCCTAAGGGCCTTCTCAAACATAGGACCTAAGGTACGTCCCATTTACAATAGAATTTGCTTATAATAGCATAATGGCTGTGTGAATGTGTGTTTCTTGGAATAGATAACTTTCAGTCTACTAGGGTTTCAACCCAAAAAGCCCTAGGGGAACATTTCCCTCCAACAGAATTGGCGACTCCGCTGGGGACAACATACTTGTTGTTCCTAGTTTGGGTGTCTTCAAGCCAATCAGGGTTCAGCCACCTGTCTGCTTACTGTTACTATCTGGTCTGCTCTTGAATTTGAAGTTTTGTCAGTTTCTTCAGTTTGTTTTTTATTTGTCTTGAAACCTTTTATATATGCTATTTTTATTAGTTACAGAGGCGTATACACACATTTTTCCTTAAGTGAACCCACATATACGTAGGTTTCCTTAGTTACAGTAGCGTATACACGCAATCTGTACTTAAGTATAGTCGTGTATATATTGCAATTTTCAAGATTTTTAAATCTTTTTACCTCTGAAGATCTGTCTGATGGTTTGAGTCGGTCTGAAACAGTCACTTTCTAGTATCAGTTGTTTGTTATACAGTGAGCATCTTGTTCCAAATTCTCTCCGATTATAAGGAGTTTTGGTCTTGTTTTTTGTTATTGCAAGCATCATTGTTTCTTGTACAAGCACGCAAGATTTCTTGTTTGGAATCTTGGTTGCTCTGATTCATCAGGGTAGGGAGATTGATCTCAATCTTCGTGTCAAATCTTGCTTTTGGTGACTTTTTGTTTGCTTGACAAAACCGCTTTTGTGACCATCCGCTTCTTTGTTTCATGAAAGTTGTTGATTGACACTTTCTTGAAATTTGTCTTTTTGATCTTTTTGGTTATTGTTGCCAAAGCTTTCATTGCCGCTTTTGATTGTTAAGAGCATCCTTAAACACCTCTTTTTGTTGAGTTTTCATCCATTGTTTGGTGTCAATTTGCAAAAGTGTTTGTTGCCTATTCTTCAATCATAAGTTTCAATATTGTTAAGAGCATTTTTGAAAAGACTTTTTTGTTGTTGCTTTGAAGAATTTTTTTTGAAAAACTTCGTTTTTCTTTCTTGAACTTGGTTTTCATTTGGTTTCCTTTTAGTGAATGAAAGTGCTTTATGTTTGCCTTGAAACTTGTTTTTAGTGTTTAGACGAAATGAATGGTAACATCTCATATTCCATCTAGACATTTTAAGTGGCAAAATAGAAATTGATAAGAAAGCAACTTTCATTTCTTGTTTTTAGAGTAGTTTTGAATCTTGAATTAGCATATATTTGTTGCATTAGGATAGATTTGCATACCTCTTTAGGCATACATAGCTTTGTTAACTTTTGTGAGTGTGAAGCGTGAATTAATGAAAAGAAAAGAAAATTTTGTTTTATTAGAAGTTCCTTTGAACCCTATAGAAATTGCTTTTCATCGAAAAACGAAAACAAGTGCATGTGCATGTAGTTAGGTTTTTATTAATTTCTTTTGCGCTAGAAAACACCACTAGTTTCACTTCCGTTACCCTGTGACTTAAAGAACAGCCTGTTTTAAAATCAAGCACTAACTAAAATTCATTAAAGCTTTTTGTTTAAGTCAGTTACACCAACAAGTTTAGGATTTTAGGGCCTTGGATTAGGCGAGTGGAGAGTTAACTCTCCAAGGCCATATAAACGTCAAACATAGGAGTCTGAATAGCGAGTGAAAATCCAATAACGTTAGGAAGACCAGGAAAGCTCTGGATCTCGGAGTTAAGCACGAGGGTCTGTGAAGACAGGGAAGAGAGATACGCCTTCTCCTACTTGTCCGAACTTACCTCATGACTGTTCTGCCTGACTTCTGCGACGAGTTGGTATCCATAGTTGCTACTCCTAGGGATCTACATAGGTGGCTGTGTTGGGGAATCCCATGGCACCTGAGGTCAACGTTGCATCACTCTCGACAGTACTACTGGAGGGCACCCTTGCGAAGCTTAGGGGCTTGCACCGACGCAGGCTATTGATTGGAAGTTAGCGTAACTTCCTCTGATACCTTCGCTGATAGGACTGGGCCCTCATCATCCCAGACTATCTTCGGAAGGCCCCATAATTCACTTTCTTGTGTTTTCGTGTCCGGTCCTAATCACCCGGAGCGGAAATACTTGGAAGTTGTTTGACTGGCTGTTATCTTTAGGGACTTTATAGTGTGTGCTCTGTGCTCTTAGTTGGCCTAGCTTTCAATTTTTTGAGTCTTTAGTTAGATCATAACAAAAAATTCAAAGTGGCTGACCGATCTCCTAGATGGTCTTGAAGACTTCGTGGTCTTTCACCACCAAGTTTAGACCCTTCTCCTAGAAGGTGCAGAGGTAATACTACTGGTGGGTTTCGTCCCATGGCAGTTGGTGCATCGGGGATTGATCCTCCTCTTGGGAGCATTAGTGTTCAAGCAAGGCCTGGCACTTCCGCAGAACAAGAGAGGGACACTCCAGTTCTTTCTTGAGTTCTCTTTCAAGCTGCGAATAACATAGAGGTAGAAGAACTCTCAGAGTCGTTAGCGGCTCTGAATTCTCCCCTACCATCTAGTCATCCAGACGTATTACAATATGTTGGGACTCCGACGCATAGACTGTCAAGTCCAGGTTACGCTACGCGCTTACCATTTATGACCACTACTGGAAGCATGGCTTCTACTACAAGTGCTGCAACTATGCAGACTCCAACATCGGTACAAGGAGGAGGAACAATTTCCATCTCCTCTGCCTCTTTGTTTGGATCTTTTGCCATCACATCTTTAGTTGGGTCTACCTCCATTCCATCCACGAGTGGAAATACCCAAACCAATGCTTTTGGTTCTAGATTCTTCCCATTTGGCACCCACTCACAGGGTATTCCTTCAGTTCCGTTTAGTGCTGCCACATCCATGATGGGTGGATTGGCTTCATTCTAGGGTTTTCCTTGCGAAAGTGGTCATATACCACATTCCAACCCGACAATAGGATCCATGCCTTTTTCTTCTATAGGACAAAGCAGAAATCCTTTCCAAGGTTGGACTAACCTTGGGGTTAGTGGCACGGGAACATGGAATCCGTCTTTTGGCCAACAAGGGAATAGACCGTACTCCACAGTTAGTTCGTTTCAAAGTATTCCTCCCTTAGCTTCAGCTTGGAATCCGTATCAGGGGTTATCAACTCCTTATAATCCTTTAGGAGGAAACTTTGCTGGTTATGGAGGCTTTGCGGCCGGAGTTGGTCAAACTCCGAATTTTGTTGGATCACAAGGCTTGCCTTTTGGTTCAGTCGATTCTGCTGGTTACTTCAGGCAGCCTAGTGCCTTCCAAAATCTAGGCCAAACTTTTCAGAACTTTGGGTGTTCCGCCCAGTTTGGGTGGAATCCCCAAGGTCCTCCTAGGCTTCCGTTTCTGGCAATGTTAAACTTGCCAGATTTCATTAAGTTAACAAACGATCCAATCCAATACAATCCGGCCTGGCCTCTAGTCCCAACCAAACTCCCTTCGAACATTCCAAAATTCGAAGGGAAGAGCGGTGAAGACCCAGGCGACCATGTAACCACATTCCATTTGTGGTGCTCATCTAACTCCCTTATTGATGACTCGATCAGGTTGAGACTTTTTCAACGCACCTTGACTGGTAATGCAGCCAAATGGTATATAGAGTTCCCAGGGGGCAGCTTTACATCTTTCGCTAACTTAGCCAATATTTTCTTAAATCATTTCCAGTTGTCTGTTCGTTATGATGCCGGAACTGAACTTCTGGCCACTTTTCGTCAGGATAAGGCAACTCACATTTCTGACCATATTCAGGAATGGAGACGGAGAAAGAGGCTCATTAAAGCTGAAATCCCTCCGGAGTACCATCCCAAATGGTTTTTGAAATCGTTACAACCCGAGATCCACAAGGATGTCTCCATGTCTGGAGTCTATTCTGAGGAGCAAGCCATTTTGAGGGCCCAACAATTAGAATTGATCTACTCTTAGTCTGGGATCCTTCAAAAATAATTTCCAGATGCTCCTTGGTCTAAGGTTGACATAGCCAAGTCGAAGCCAGGTCCCCATGCAGATGGTATCATTGGGTCGGTAAACACAACTACTGTGAACTTGTTGAACGAATTGTAGCAGTTGTCCTTACAAACTACTTCTAACAACCAAGTCACATCGTCTAATCCCCCAGCTTCCCAAACTTCTTCAATTAATGTCGTCTAATCTGATAACCCCAAAGGAAATCAAAATTCCAATGGAAAAATGAAAGGACGAGGTAAGAAAAAGAACCAGGATGGGAAGCCTGATGCAAATAAATCCGGCAACAATGCTGGTGGTGGTAGAAATGAGTCTAGAAGGAAAGTCAAGTTTCCATGCAAGTTGTGCAGTGGAGACCATTTAACTCATCTCTACCCTAAGATTGAAGACGCTCAGCGCTTGTTAGGACAGCAAGGGGCTTCTAGTTCTCAGGCTGTGTTAACCAACCCTTTTCCCAAAGGGCAACAACTTCTTGTTGGCGCGAATTCAAATCCTGGTACCTCCACAGGGGGCAACCAGGAAGGGAAAAAATCATCGAATGTTTTAATGATGGGTTCTAACGTCCATGTGGTACTCAGTCACGTGATTATGGTGAAGCCGAAACTTCCAAGGACAAGATTGTCCCCGGAAATACTGACCTTCATATTGAGCGACCCCCTGTTGAGACTACACCACAGATACCGAAAGGTTCCGCTAAACGCATGACTATTAATCCTAATGCTAGGGCCACCCAGAATTACTCCATTGTTGAAGATTTGGCTCAAAGTCTGTGTGCCATGTCTGCTTTAGAGGTTCTCCAGTCGTGTCCGGCTCAACAAAGTGCTTTACTTTCTGTGATTGGGGCATTCGATCCAACCAATTCTTTAGTGCTCACTTTTGACATGTTAAATGTCAAAAAGCGACTCCCTCATCATGTGGCTTTCCAAATAAAGTCTACATACCAAAAAATCAATATTTTTCGTACTTTTATTGATGAAGGAGCTTCCACGTGTGTCATGTCGATGTCATGCTGGAAGGCTATTGGATCACCTTCCACTGTTCCTTCACCTAACGTCTTGACTGCATTTGATGGTCATTCTCATAAGCTGCATGGGATTATCCTGGCCTTTCCTATATGTGTTGGGGGGAAGGTCATCAATATTGAAGTAGAAGTCATAGATGCTAACCTAGACTATAATCTCCTCTTAGGAAGGCACTGGGTATACGAAATGGACGCCATTGTTTTGACTCTGTTTCGTGTCATTTGCTTTCCTCATGAGGGGAAAATCGTTAAAGTTGATCAATTGGATTATTGTCCAGTCGATCCTCAAGTAAGCTCTGACTCTACTGTTCCCTTAGTGGATAACCCTTGTCCACCTACTGAGAATTTAGGAGTGGGGATGTATTCCTCATTGATGGGTACCTTTGATCTTCCCTCTCCTTTCGCTAAAATCAATGCCATTTCATCATCTAAGGAGTCTCCTCGAGAAGAGTTCTTTCGAACTCGTTATTTTTCAGACCCTTGGACCTTGCCTTCACCTATGACCACATTAGTTGAAGGACAAGTAAATGGAATGGCATTTCCTATATCTGCAGCCGAGCTTAGATATCAATCTATCATCAACTTTGCAGACGACCACTCTACTCCTTTTTCCGAAGATGAGTTAGATGGTGATGTGGCCCCGGCCTGGAGCCTTGATTCTACCTCTACCTTGGACTGCTTAGATTTGGTTTTACCTTTTGAAGAAGCAATCCTCGAAGTAATGATGGGTATAGATCGACCTTGGGAAGACTTACACCATCGTTCATACTTTCTTCCTCCATTGCAGGAGGTAGAATCTAGATTCTCCGAGATCTTTACTAGTGATGTTTGTACGGTGTCAAATCCTTTGGCTCCAGCACACGTTCGTGCCGAAGGTAATATGTCGGTGATTTCAAAAACGATACCTATAAACATCTCTAGGGACCCTAACATGATCGAGAATCTCTTCATCGGAATTGAATGTTCCCCTGAAGAAATTCAAATTTACACCGACCTGTTCAAGGAATTTCGAGATGTATTTGCTTGGTCTTATGAAGAAATGCCTGGCATTGATCCTTCTATAGTTCAACATGAGATCAAGACGTATGAAAACGCCAAACCGGTTCATCAAAGGCTTCGGCCGGTTAACCCTAGGAAAGCAGCAGCTATCAAAGCTGAAGTTGAGAAGCTGCTAAAGGCGGGTTTCATATACCCTGTTCCTCTTACTAATTGGGTTTCTAATCCAGTCCCTGTGGATAAAAAGCAAGGAACAATCTGAGTATGCATTGATTTTAGGGACCTAGACAAGGCTTGTCCAAAAGATAATTACCCCACGCCATTCATTGATCAGATTATCGACGAGTGTGTAGGAAATGAGATTTTTTCCTTCATGGATTGTTTTTCTGGTTATAATCAAATTTCTATCCATCCTGAATATCAACATAAGACAACCTTTATATGTCCTTGGGGTACCTTTGCATATAGAAAGATGCCTTTTGGTCTTAAAAATGTTGGAGCCCCTTTTCAGGGGGCCATGTCATATGCTTTCCACGACATCAAACATGTCATCGAAGCATACTTGGATGATCTCGCTGCTCGTTCTCGAAAGAGAACTGATCACCCTAGTCATCTTCGATTGGTTTTCGAGCAATGTCGTTTTTATAAAATCTGGTTGAATCCCAACAAGTGCATTTTCGTGGTTACGTCCGGTCGATTGTTAGGGTTCATCGTGTCAAATGAAGGGATTCGGGGTGATCCCTTCAAGGTTGAGGCAATAGTTCAGTTGCCTCTCCCGTCCTCAATTCGACAACTTCAGAGTCTTCAAGGGAAGGCTAATTTCTTAAGACGATTTATAGCAAACTATGTCGAGATCACTAAAGGGTTCATGCGTTTGCTACGGAAAGGAGTTCCATTTGTATGGGACGACTTTGCGCAACGATCGTTTGATGCTTTGAAAAAGGCACTAGTCTCTGCCCCGCTGTTGAGTCCACCAGATTATGGTAGAGACTTCCTTTTATATCTCGCTGCAGCAGAATCAACCATTGCTATGGTTATCATTTAGGAAGATGATGCTCTCACCAAGCATGTGATTTATTATTTGAGCTGAGGCTTAATAGGTCCTGAACTTCGCTATTCTCCGGTTGAGAAATTGGCCTTGGCAGCTGTCCATGCTGTCCAGCGGCTCCGTCATTATATCCTGCTACGTAAAAATTTTGTCTTAGCGGCGGTCAATCCATTTCAATTTGTCCTCAGTAGGCGAGTGATTGGGGGAAAATATAATCCATGGATAGTCATTTTGCAAGAATTTGATCTCGAGTTCTTGTCTGCTAATTCTAAGAAATCCATGGTTTTCACGGAGCTAATTTCTGAGCTGCCTTGTGGAGAGGATATTGTTTATGAGGAAAGTTTTCCTGATGAACATTTATTCCTCATCTCTTCACTCGACCCTTGGTATGGAGATATCATTGTATCTCTCCAGACTTCGAAGTTTCCCTCCACTTTCTCCAACGATGAATGTCGAAAATGACGTCACCTGGCTAAAAATTATGTTATCATTGGTGATACATTATACCGTCGAGGGGTTGATTCAATCCTTCGACGCTATTTAACCTTAGAGGAAGCAGAGTCAGTGCTCAATGACTACCACAGTGGAGCTTGTGGTGGTCATCTATTAGGGCTTGCTACAGCCTAGCGCATCTTACGTGCCGGCTATTTTTGGCCTTCACTCTTTAAAGACTGTGTGGAAGCAGTCAAATGCTGTCACCCCTGTCAAATCTTTACTCGGAAGATGCACACACGTCCAGCTCCTCTTTTTCCCATTGTCACCGCCGGTCCCTTTACTAAGTGGCGTATTGATTTTACGACTTGTAATCCGCCTTCAGCAGCAAATCACAGGTACATTATCATGGTTGTAGACTACTTTACGAAGTGGGCCGAGGCCATGCCTACTTATAAGAACGATAGTGACACGGCAGCATTGTTCCTTTTTAATCAGGTTATCTCAAGATTCAGTATCCCGAGAGAGATTGTCACTGATCATGGCAGTCGTTTCTAGAATCAATTGATGTCTGAATTGGCTCTCAAATTGGGTTTCCGCCAGGAGCATTCGTCTCCTTATTATCCTCAGGCCAATGGATAGGTTGAGGCAGTCAATAAAGCTCTCAAGATGATCCTCCAATGGACAATTGACAAAAATCGATCCAATTGGCACGTTATGTTGTATTCGGCTCTTTGGGCATACCGAACCTCCGTGAAGATTGCTACTGGTTTTACACCTTTTCAGTTAGTTTATGGGATGGAATCCATCTTTCCAGTTGAATGTGAAATTCCATATCTTAAGTTAGCTGTTGAGCTCCTCCCAGAGACTTTGAGTCTCGAAGAGCGCCTCCTTCACTTGGAACATCTCAATGAGCAGTGTCGAGATGCCACCATGATGAATGAGGCTCATAAGAAAAGGGTTAAAACACATTATGATAAATCTATCTGTCCTCGAGTCTTTTCTGAAGGTGACCTTGTCTTGGTCTATGACCAACATAAAGACACCTTGGGGGCAGGCAAGTTTAAGCCTATGTGGTATGGTCCTTTCATTATTAAACGAGTTTTAGAAAAAGGGTCGTATGAGTTAATCGATTTTGAGGGAAACAAGCTGGCGGAGCCCCGAAACAGGCTCTACCTAAAGAAGTGCTTTGCTTAGTTTTGGCCAGGCAATGGCTTCTTTGTACTTTATGTATATTTGTACATATATCATCGGGAGTTTTGGATATCAACACTTTTTGGCCTGCTATGGCAGGTGTTGATGGATGACTTGGTCTATTTTGGGTTCGCCGATGGTGCTAGTCAGCACACTCAGAATCTTGCTTCCGTAGTTTGGGTACTTTATTATCCAACTGGTCAATTGATGGTATCAAGAGGCATATGCATCGGTCTTGCTTCAAACAATATGGCTGAGTATACTATCGTTATTAATTTATTATCCGAGGCAATCTCTCATGGGATCGACTCGTTGGTAGTTTATCTTGATTCTCAATTGCTAGTGTCACAATTAAACAACATTTATCGGGTAAGGGATCCATGTTTATATCGCCAGTATTTAAGGGTGAGGTTGTTGCAAAGATCATTTACTTATATTAATTATTTGCACATTCCAAGATCTCATAATTAGTTAGCTGATTCTATCACTAATCAAGCATTACACTGGCACATCAATCATTCATCACAATAAAATCAAGCATCAAAAAGTCAAACTGTATATATATATATATATATATATATATATATATATATATATATATATATATATATATATATATATATATATATATATATATATATATATCATAAAGCGTCTCGAGTGTACATATGTGTGTCCAAAAATATACAAAATTGGGACTCAAATGCCCATAATCATGTCCGACATATCTAATGCCCCGGCTCAGGATGAGTGGCCAAGTAGGTAACTATCACATTGACCACACGCCGAAAAGTGAAAACCCAATCACGTGGCATGCCAACCACATGACGCTGCATATCGTCAGGAAGGTCCTCTATGGCAGCCATCGGTACTCGGTAGCTCAGTCTCGCCAAGTGTCGTTGGACATTGTTTAGAGTCCGTTCTATATCAGCAACCGCCTCTTTGGCTCCTCGGCCACGGTGTCCATGCCACGGGAACCCATCTGGTCATACTGGCCCAATGTTTGGAACATGATCATCATATCAGTCATTTGAATCTCATCAAAAATATTTTTCAAAATTCATCATTATATTTGAAAAATCCAAAAAAATTCATAAAATTGAAAAATTCTTACCAATCTCGCCCCATGCTGCGTTTGGTGGTAATGCTAGATCAGGATCTCCTTGGAAATCCAGCCCAGCATAGGGGTAGTCATCTACGGCGATGATCTGTTGATCCCACCAAGTGAAGAAGTCATCGTCGAAGGCAATCCTTGGGACCTCCCCACCCCCCAGATGTTTCATCAGATCAGCCCACCGGCCCATGCGTGGATCTCGTGGGGTGCTAATGGAAACTGCTACCCTGGGGCAGAGTGCGGGAACCTTCTCGAAAAAGAAAGTACACAGGATAGTCCCATATCCAAAGTTCTTGGTCTGTCCCCTCTTGATAGAAGAGAGCTCTCTCTTCATGTTGGCCAGAAGAGGAGTACACCAGTCGAACACAGTAGTGAGATAGTCAACTACCACGCTCATGGTTAGCTGTGATGCCTGATGCAGAGAGGACGATCCGTTCACTCGGGCTATGGTGAACAGGATTATCCTCGGTGATAAACTCGCCACATGTGTGATGGAAATCTATCTCCCAACCTTCTTGGGATGTCTCGGGCAATATATCTGTACGTAGTCCTCTATTGTGAGACTATTCCGTGTCCTTCCCGGGGAATGTACTACCTCTCCCCTTCGAGAAAGGCCCCTGATGAAATAGATATCCTCCACTTCTACCCTGAGTGGCATCTGATCAATCATAAAGGCTTCCTCCTCGACGTCCCAATAATCAATGAGCATCTCAAGTAAATGTGTGTTTGCTTTCATATTCGGCAATTTGAAGAATTTAAGCAAATTGCATCCCCGTAGGGCATCTAAAGCTTCTGGACTGTTCATAACTTCATTATCCACCACTGCATGCTCTCTTTCACACCACGTGACCGGAATTCTAAGAAAAAAATTATTTTCAACCGTTAGTTTTTGGTTAAAAATTGTTCGCGGCATATACGCGAGTCCCTGTGCACACAGTTGCGTATAGGGCCCGCGTGTACGCGGGTTTCATATTACCAACCCGCATATACACCGCGGTGAAATTTTGGGCAAAAAATTCAATGGTGAAACATTAATTAAAAATCTTAAAACCATACAGAATCAATTGCAAGCTAAGTATAAGAGTTACCTGGAGGTTTTTGAAGAATTTGAACGGTTGAATTTGGTGTACAGGAAGTTTGGTCCTTTTGCTCCAAATCTTTCCTCTCAAACTCAAATGGTGAAAATGGTGAGTCCAAAATCCTTTTTATAAGTTTTGAAAATGCAAAATTTTTTCATTGTTTGGCCTCATTTGAATTTTAACTTGGGAGCTTGGAATCTCGAGAATGGTTTGTTTTTCAGGACATTTTGGATGTTTTTCGACAGTTCGAGACGGTTCCATGACTGCTGACCCGTCGTGGCAGGTATCGTTTTCTCACTGGCATATAGGCTAGGGACACCATTTTTCTGTTGCATTATGCATACTAGCCTCCATTTACCGATACATCTGCCATAGGGTTGACCCCATCGTGTTATGGTTCGTAAGCCACCTTCACTCACCGATTCTTTAAATCATGACACGATGGTAGAGCCATCCTTTACATGGGCATCGTAGTTAGCACCTCACTGACATTTTTTGCCCATGCTGCTCCGATTTGAGTAGGCTCGGGAGTCCTCTGTAGTCCCACCATGAATTATGCGTTGAAGACTCATTCCTCTACGATTCATCGCTTCGTTCTGGCCTTATACCCTAGAGGCTCCTTTGTGTTGAGTTGAACTACTGCATTGCATGTTGACCACTTGCACCTTTTGGCCTAGAGCCGGCTTCACTTGGACTTGTGTTTAAGCCAACTTTTGACCATGACGACTGCAAAATCAACCTTGCATACCTTTGACTTCTGCAGCTTGACACACCTTGACCCGTGGAAGGAACACACCTTTGAGTGTCACTGACTAGTTTTCACCTCCCTGCATTGAGCATAGGAATGTTCCATGCCCAGGAACTAGATCATTTGTTTCACCGACACTCGTTCTTTCCACTATACCATAGCATTCTTTTATTCTTTTTCAAGCTTAACAGAAAAAGACAAAAAAATTAAATATTCCAAAAAGAGCAGGAACGGGACAGTATTTCCATTAATTGTTGGCAGCTAGAGTCAGTCGAGTCGCCCTTGAACAAAGCACTCAAAACAAAGTCTCCTCCACTTGGGCAGGATTTAGCTTGACTTAGGTAAGCCTTAACCTTGTTATTGAGTCAGTGCTCCCCCGATTGGTTATCTCTTCCAATCATATGGAGGGTTCGTTCGTGCCTCCTGCATAACGAACTTATACAGAGTCATCATATGCTGTCACATAGTCACATTGGGTCGTGCTTTTGTTCAAGGGAAGTTAGCCTGATTCGGCCTCTCTGCAGTGTCTCTTAACTCATTTTTCAGTCAACCATCCCTGATTGTTAGTATCATGTCTATCATCACATTAGTTATATTGGTCCTTTACTCGTGCCGGTTTGAGTAGGTCCCCATTGACTTCCTACTGGCGGGTCTTGTCCTTATCGACGACGAAACCTTGCTCTGAGGACAGGCCTAGAGCTGCACCCTAGCCCTATTTTCATTATTGATAGGTCACCTTGTGCTCAGCATCGATCAGTATCATGGGTCTTTGACTGAGTGGTTTCCCTTGTGTTCGACATCAGCTTACATTATCACACATTGGGATTCGTGCAGTACCTTGGTTTCCATTTGACCCTATTGGTGGATACCTCGCCTCTGTGTCAACTTTCATTATTTGTTGGTTCAAATGGTTTCTGTCGTGCGCTAGCCACATCTTGTGTATGCCGAAAACGTAATTTGGTTGGGTTACTACATCTCTTTCGTCCGATTCCTTCCAAATTATTGGCCTACGGGTTACACTCGCGCTAGATTGATGAAGGATGCCTTAATACCTTCCTTCTAGCAGATCTTTCCCTATCGACTCCGACTCATTGCTCTGGGGCAAAGATCTAGAGTCCATTTGGCAGTACCTTGGGGTTTTCAGTCATTAGTGGCAGATCCTTCGCTATCGACAGTGGGAAACCATCATCGTCTCCTGATCGATAAATTCTTATAGGTGTTCGACTCCAACTCATCTATTCACACTTGTTAGATTGTACTGGGTACCTTGACGCTCATTATCATTATCGGTGAGTAGTCTCGTGTTTGTTAATGGTATACATCAATGGCCAGTAATCAAACGATTTCTCACATGGTCGACTTCAGATCATTTATTCTCATGGTGTAGAAATGTACCACAGTGGTCGGTGAAGACCTCAGGTTGTATCAGCATTCATTGGTTCACTTGACAGTTGCTCTTGTTGCTGCTAGTTGATACCACTCCACCTTATATATTGCAATCAGTTATGGCGACATTTTATATGATGGCACTTGAGTTTGCAGTGTAGTACCATCCTATTCCATCATGTTCAGTTGGTACCTTTTGGGATCAGTCTTTGATATCATTGATCCTTTGTATCTTTTAGCGTCATTGATAGTCTTATATGTGATATTTCAGACATGTACTTGTTCGATCATCATCAGATGATCCATTATGTATTTTCCAGTCATTTATACTTGTATACTTAGTGGATCCACTTGTACTTGATATGTGGACATGCTTTGCTTTCTCTGAGCATGGGTATGCCCGCCTCAGACAGTGTTTCTTTCTGATCTCCTTTTGTAACTTGGCAGGCTGAATTCGGGTGAAGTCCTCCTCGGTTTTTGAAAAATTTCCTTTCCATGTACTTGCATAATACATTTCGGCCATCATGTACCCCTTCTGACCTCATATATTAGGGGGCATCTGTTATAGCTCCAAATCTCACTCTTATGGTTTGTGATGTTGCACTCATGGCCTAGGGCAACCCCTCCTTCCAGACCTGGTCCTAAAATTTAAAAAGCAATGTTTTATCCCTTATATGCGACATTTCCCTGAGTTAGATGTGTGTATACGTGGGTAGTCATATACCCAACCCGCGTATATGTATTAAAACACTTAAAAAAATATATAAAACTCCTTAATTTCAGGCAGAGATCGCGGGTTTTACCTGTTGATCACCTGTTAGTGCCTGTGGCCCAACTGTTCCCAACCAACTCCCAACTAAAAAACTACTTTGGGAGAGGTATAAAAAGACCTCAAAGGGAAGACCGGAGGGAGGAGAGAAGAGAGAGAAAGGTTATTATGCTGAGATTTTTCCCCTGACCAGGTCTGAAGTCCCTTGTGCCTTCTGCACTTCCCCCATTTGTACAGGAAACCCTTGTTTCCTTGTGTGTTGATGTTCATCCACCATTTATGACATCATGGAGTAAGGCATGGAAGGAGTTTGTTAAAGGCTTGAGGCTGGATGGATCCGGAAGGAAGCTTTGCTTGGAGCCTACGAAGGGTGACTCAGGTGAACTTATTCCTTTTCTGTACTTTATTTGTCTATAATAAAAGAAACACATGTCTTGGTTCCCGATATAAATCTTCTTTATGTTTATGATATTCATGTTAGAATATATATGTAAATGGTTGTTTGGATTTCATAACTAACTACCTTTATTTATAACATGAAGATGGTTTCTTTATAAGGTTCTGTCCATATACTGCTATGTTCTTTGGAATTGGTTGTTTTGCAGGACAAAAGAGAAGAAGGGAACTCCAAGAAGGGTTTGGACCCTAAGGGCCTTCTCAAACGTAGGACCTAAGGTACGTCCCCTTTACAATAGAATTTGCTTATAATAGCATAATGGCTGTGTGAATGTGTGTTTCTTGGAATAGATAACTTTCAGTCTGCTAGGGTTTCAACCCAAAAATCCCTAGGGGAACATTTCCCTCCAACACCTGGGTAAATAGAAACCGAAAAGGAAGAAGTAAACTACGGCTAGAAAATATTCTCTAAATGCACAAATAATACCTTCTACCATTTTATACTCAATCTTTTAAAAGAAAGGATTCGACCATCTAGCATTCGGTTCTAGAATGGAATAAATATAACGAAAGATTGTTCATACTATTAAATAAAGACTGTAATTCACAAAACAGATTCAAGTTGACAGTTTCCAGTCTAACTTTATAAGCCATTAAGTTTCAAAAGAAATAATTACATCCTTAACAAATTTAAATTATGCCTTGACGACGGATAACTGTAAAAGTTGTGCCACTAAACCTCTGACTCAAACATTCTTTAAAAAAGAACCTAAGCAACTTAACCCTCGGTAGAAATGTTCATACTACATCGTAAATAACTGGTAGTAGTGTAGTTCACAATAAAATTACCAGAACCCTCCATTAAAATCCCATGTTATTTACAAGTGGTATCCGGCACATAGCCTCTACCAAAATTCAAAGCACGTTCACAAGATGAACCACCAGCACAAAATTCATATAAGCATCTAAGGAAATTAGTGAGAACAACCGTTTCCAACCTCTAAATATTGATGAGGACCCATGAGCTTTAAGTATGCGAATAAATCTTCACAGTCACGAAAATTGTGAAGCCGACTTGAGGTAATTCCTACACCACACATAGAACCGGATTAGGAATCACTGTGGGAAAACCGAACAAGATCTTCGTCAAGCCTAAAGGTCAAAACATAGAGAATGCTGCCAGAGAATACCCGAATGTGGGTAATTCTAGCAAATGGCAGTTTGCCTGTACCAAATGAACTCAAAGTTAAATAACAGAGATGAAACTAGCAAGAACTAACAAATCTTAAATCAAAACTTGTAAAGGTCTTGTAGCTCACCTTTCTGAGGTTAATAACTGTCCAGGTTTCCATCCACAGGATGAGAAAGCCGATGAAAGTCCCTCGTGCAGTTAGGAAAACAATCGAACTCCCAAACTGAGCGAACTCTCAAAGTAAAATACATCAACAAGAAGCACATAACACAATAACAGTGAGGAATCGAGTGCGATGGAGTACCTCCTGAAGGGGGCACAATGTAACTCTCTATTGAAACTAGATGGAATGGGCACAAACCCTTGCAAGGCAGCGGATGACCAGAATAGTTGTAGAGAAGCAAACCCAAAAATCAACATCGCCAAATGAAGCCACTGACCGCTAAATGCGGGAGAAGCAGTTACAAGGTTAAACCCTAGCTGCTCCAAGTCGTCAGATCACCAATTGCAGATTGGAGGGGGCAGATCCATCTAGCTATCGCATGCCAAGAAAGCCCTCTACTGAGTACATTTAGTGGCATTAACCATGCTCGTACCGCATATGTTACAATGCTACTAAAATTAAATCAAAAATCAATTTATATGTGTCAACCCCAACGGTTGTTCACATGAATCATAAATGGTGGACCAACATGAACCATGGATTGATATGCATCGATCCTTGATGTAAATAAACCTTGGGAAATGCAATACACGGTAATGAATAATGGTTATAAAGTAAAATCCATGTTAATGCTTGGAATCATGGTAATTGTTTATTAATATTAATTGTATGTATGTAATACGTGTTACAATATGTCAATTATAAAATTCACAATTATTAAGAAAGATTAAGTTGGAAGAATATTAAATACTATATAACCTATAATTTGATTGTTGAATAAATAAGTAAAAAGAAAAACTAAACAAAAAGATTCATTAAATTATCCAAAATTCATTAATAGAAAAGTCACAAGATTTGTAACCTTTCAGAAATATTATGTATTATACATGCAAATCATAAAATTGACAATGATTGAGAAGTATTAAGTTGGAAGAATATTAAATACTATATAATCTATAATGTAAATGTTGAACAAAAAAGTACAAGGAAGAACTAAACAAGAGTTTTCATTACATCATCATGAATATTCATTATAAATATCCCATTTTTTATTAATTATCGTTTCAACCTTGGGCCAGGTTGGATAGCATACAAAGATCATAACAATTGGGTAAAAAAATCTTAAAAATAATGAAAGGAAACTGGAGGTCGTATATACAATCACATTGAAATAAACATTAAAAAAAATCCCCAATAATATTCATTAACTTCCTAACTTAAGTAGGCTTTGAATCAAAGAAAAGTGATAACTAAATGAAATCCTTACCTAAATCTTTTGAAACAATTACGTGTTTAACGAACAAAAACTTGGAGTTACGCTACAAACTATCGTCGTAGCTCAGAGCCTTTGTAATCAAATTGTAAACTACCTCACCAACTTATATGGTTGCAACCTATCTAAAATGTAGTGCAATCCTCGAATCCCCTAAACAAATCCCAAGGAACCCAAGACTCCAATCAACTACTTTCGAGGAATAAGTAAGATGTCTTTAAGTTATTAATTTTTTTTAGGCACAGGGTGAATGAGTAACTACCAGACCTAATCTAAGGAAGACCCAAGATCAATTCTCGTAGCTGCCACTATAACACCAAGAGTACATCCAACAACCTGCAAGTAGATATACTAATTTCTTATGATTTTGGCAAGAGCTGAGACTCACGGATAAGGGGAGTCTACTCCTTGAGCCGCACACCATAGCAGGATAATATACTCAATGTGATTTGACCCTTGACCTCGTGGGTTTCACCCAACGAACTTAGACGCCACACCACACATCATTGTATACTCTAAGTCATTATTGACTCATAGAGCTTTAAATATAAATGGTATTTAAATTAAATTTAGATTTATATTAATTAATTAAAATTTAAATTAATATAATTAAAATTTAGACTAATATAATTATTTTTTATTAATTTAAAAAGATAGAAAAGTTAGGCATTATTGAAAGAAATTAATCACATAAATACAATATTTTTTCGGGAAGAAACCTCAATACTAGTAGAAACACTAGCTAACAAAATATTCTATTAGTTACTTGGCCAAAACCCGATGAAGGTGGCCAAGTGAGCACCACTCACATTTCTTGCACATTACAATGAAGTCTTACCAAGCCTTTTAAAGGCTTCATCACATTCAATCCATAGGCACAAAACCGTGGGAAACTAGAACCATGTGCCCAAAACCACCACTATTTTTTATCGAGTCAAGTTTACCTAATAATCTCACCTTAAAAACTTGACTTTGATTTCCCTTGATAAAATCTGAGGAAACCATCCAAGTGGATCAACACCATTCACCTCCAGGACCTAGCCCCTCAAATTTCATATCCAAGGTATCTGGTAATTTCCTAGGGGTACTTGTGCCTTACCAGGTCTTACAAAATTTGGCCCATTTACATGTAAATTTTTTAATCTCCATCATAATAACTCTTTTTATTATTTCATTGTTTTTTCTACAGTACATAAACAATGTCTCCCTCTTCAATAGGTCACCCATTTCACCAGTAAAAATATATAATCTAAAGTAAACAAACTATAAAAAAGCATCTCATTGAAGCATTCTAGCAAACACTTTGCATACATCATTTACATAAATATTGTCTCAACAAGATGCTTGGCATAGATTTTCTTGTACACCTCCTTGAACATATCCATGTCTCTTGACTCACAAATGTTGATCAAAATCTATCATGCTTCTCTTTTAGCTTTGACCTAATCCCATGGTTTTGATACCATGTTAAAATTACCGATGTGAAATATAAATTCGTTGAGTGCAGATTGAAAACAACCAATAACAGATTACAAATCACATATAAACACATTATTTTTCCTTAAAAAATGACATTTCAAGAAAAAACGCTAGCTAACAAAATATTCTATTAGCCACTTAGTGAAATCCCAACCAAGTTAGCCATGTGAGCCTTCATCACTCACATCCCCAACACATTATAATGAAGTCTTAGCATGCCTTTTAAAGACTTTATTACATGCAATTCATGGGAATAAAACCATGGTAACTAAAACCCTTTGCCCCAAACCACCACTATTGACTAAGTAACTTTGACTCTTTCACTAAGTCAAGTTTACCTAGCAAAAGAAAGTCAGCGAAGTGAGCCTTCGTCACTCAGATCCCTAACACATGATAATGAAGTCTTACGAGGCCTTTTAATGACTTTATTACATACAATCTATGGGAACAAAACCATGGTAACCAAAACCACCACTATTAATTAAGTAACTTTGACTCTTTCACTAAGTCAAATTTACCTAGCAAAAGATAATAATAACATCATTATACTTTGGATAAGAATTTGCATATTTTGAGTTCTCTGTTGTTAGGTCCCTATACTATTAGTGTAACCCCTTATTGTTATTAGTACAACCCCATTATTATATTGTTGTGCCCATGTAGTCCCCATATTGTTATTATTGTGCCCCATATTAGCCCACTATTGTTATTATTATTCCCTTACATTATTATTGCTATGTCGCTCTGATTATATTATGACCCCTTAGACTCCTATATATAGAAAGGAGGTCTTTTCATTTCTATCATCCAAGAATTGTTCATTTGTGTAATGTAAAGGAGGTTTTCCCCTCGAAGAGGCTTATTGACTAAGTAACTTTGACTCTTTCACTAAGTCAAGTTTACCTAGCAAAAGAAAGTCAGCGAAGTGAGCCTTCGTCACTCAGATCCCTAACACATTATAATGAAGTCTTACGAGGCCTTTTAAAGAATTTATTACATACAATCTATGGGAACAAAACCATGGTAACCAAAATCATGTGCCCCAAACCACCACTGTTAAATAAGTAACTTTGACTCTTTCACTAAGTCAAATTTACCTAGCAAAAGATAATAATAACATCATTATACTTTGGATAAGAATTTGCAGATTTTGAGTTCTCCGTTGTTAGGTCCCTATACTATTAGTGTAACCCCTTATTGTTATTAGTACAACCCCCTTATTATATTGTTGTGCCCATGTAGTCCCCATGTTGTTATTATTGTGCCCCATAAAAGCCCACTATTGTTATTATTGTGCCCTTACATTATTATTGTTATGTCGGCTCTGTTTATATTATGACCCCTTAGACTCCTATATATAGAAAGGAGGTCTTTTCATTTGTATCATCCAAGAATTGTTCATTTGTGTAATGTAAAGGAGGTTTCCCCCTCGAAGAGGCTTCTTTCTAAGGCGTTGATCTATCTTTTCTATCTTTTTGTGAGCTGGTTTCATAACATTTGGTATCAGAGCTTTGGATTCTAGGGTTTTGATACTCTAAATAGGTCATCGTGGAATTTTCGCTATAACATTTTTTCTGTGATGTTTCAGAAGCAAAAACAAAAGCCCATTTGAGATGAAATCACGTTGAACCTTGGGTTCGAATTGCGGATCTTGTCTCGCTATATTTTGAGATATATGATCTGAGGAAGTTAGGGTTTTTGCAGACTCTCGAATTACATCCTAAACAGGTGACCTTGGGAGAATCGTCATAACTTTCTCTCTGAAAATTAGATTGAAATTTCGTAAGAAGTTACAAAAAGAGAACAGACTATATTATGTTTGGCTATAATTTTTAGAACCTAAGGTTGAAACAGAGACACTTGGCACATCATACAAGTTCACTCTACTGAACTAGTCTATAATTAGGTCATCGCGGGAGATTGGGAATAAATATTTCTTTGGGAATCCAATTGCGATCAAACTAGTGGAATTAAAAGAGGACTTAGAGGGCTATTACAGGCCAAAATTTCAGAAATTAAAGATCCAAAATTAAAAAGTTACAGTCATTTCAATATTGAGCTCCTAAAATCAAGAAAAAGTGAGATGAGGAAGTTTGATGGCAAGGATCCGGTAAATTGGATACTAGAGATGGAGAAATATTTTGATCTACATGGTGTACCACTATTACAAAGGGTACATATTTCATCTAATTATTTAAAACTGAATCAATTTTTATTGTATAAAGGTCTTTGTTCTCGTAAACCACTTGTCACGTGGTCAATTTTCACGGGGGAAATGATAACACATTATGAGTATACCAAGAGCAACAACTTGTTTAGCCAATTGATAAATCTCAAAAAGAAGGGTTCAACGGAAAAGCACATTGAGGAATTTCAAAAATTGAATATAAGGGTAAATGATATTCTAGAGAAGCAAAAGATAAATAGTTTTATCTATGCCATGGAAGCTGATATCAATGGTATGAAAGCATATTGGAAGAAAGGCATGGAATATTTGAAGAAAGACATGGAAGGTTTGAAACAAGGTCGGACAAAGCTGCTACAAGAAAGGCCTCCTAATGATGAAAAGGATCAACAAACGTCAAAAGAAGAGGATATACATTGGGAACCAGCCCTAGAGAAAGAACAAATGAATTTGACCATATCTTGTATTGGAATGGCAAGAATTACCACTCCTCAAACTCTCAAAATTAAAGAAGGACATATCAAGAAGAAGAAGGTTCAAGTAGTGAAATATTAGGAAGAAAAGTATCAAGAAACATCAAAAGAAAATGATACTCACAAGGAACCAACCCTAGAGAAAGAAGAAATGAATCCGACCATATCTTGTAACTCATTGGTCAGAATTACCACTCCTCAAACTATAAAGATAGAAGGACATATCAAGAAGAAAAAGGTTATAGTGTTGATTGATTCGGGTAGTACCCATAATTTTATTCGTAAGATAGACAAGGAATTTAATTTCTTCCTATATCCAGAACTAGAGTGTCAAGTGACGGTTGTAAGTGGAGGAACCATAAATTTCTCTGGAAAGTGACATAATATCAAGCTATCCATGGGAGAATATGTATTGAATAGCCCAATGCTTTCCGTTTCAATGGGTGGTAGTGACGTTGTACTAGGAGTCTAATGGCTACAATCCTTGGGTACAATAGCTTTTAATTTTCAAGAACTTTTCATGAAATTTTCTTCAGAAGGAAAGGAAGTTGAATTAAGGGGTATCACAGGGAAACCAGGAAAGATAATCAGCTCTAACGGAATGAGAAATCTTGTAAAGGAAGAACAATGAGGTGTAATTGGACAATTATGTTCGCTAATGGTTCCCACATCGAAATCATCTATTTCTCTAGGTCTCCAAAAAGTCTTGGACAATCATTCCAAGGTATTTGAAACTCCCAAAGGTATCCCACGTATTCGTGATCATGATCATGCTATTCATTTGATTCTAGGAAGTGTTTCTCCAAACATCAGGCCTTATAGATATCCATACGCCAAAAGAAGTGAAATTGAACATATGGTTGTAGAAATGGTAGAGGTTGGTACAATTATCCAACCAAATTTGATAAACAAACCAGGGGATGAATGGAAGAACGGTGAAGCAGGGTTAGAATTCATACAAAAGTTTCTGAAGATCCCAGTTCCAACAATATTACTAGAACTTGACAAGGAAGGAAAAATCATATTGGAACCTGAAGCATTCACAGAACCGAGAAGTTGATAGCTACGAAATCGATCAATTTTAGAGTATCTCATCAAGTGGAAGAACTTACCTGGTGAATATTCCACATGGAAGGATTAGAATTTTATATAGAAGCATCAAGAACTACTCAAGCATTGAGGACAACACTTTTTGAAGGAGAGGGGCATGTTAGGTCCCTATACTCCTAGTGTAACCCCTTATTGTCACTAGTACAACCCCGTTATTATATTGTGTATAAATTCTGACTGTAGATTAACCTGATAATGCAATATAACTAAAGAAAAATACTTTAATCTACTTCTACAATCAATTTTGCGAAAGCTTAAAATATTTGATCAAGATCAAGAAAAACACATATAACCAGAAGAAGAATCAATGCACATGAAACACAGAAGAATACTTAGGGGAAAGCCTCAGCTAAAAACCCCACTATCTGTATTATCATACAAAGTGGAAATATATCAGAATAATACAAAGCCTTAATTCTCACAGCTGACCAACTCTGTTATAGACATATTTGGGCACCCCAAACTCAAATGTCTATAAACTAAGGGCTCCTTAAGTCCCTAAAAGTGTTGTTTCACACCCTAAAGGATCATGGTCAACTGATTACATAATTTCCCAGAAGTTCCACCTGAAAAACTACTCAGAACTAGCCAAAACTAGACCATACAGACTGCTCCATGGGCAAGGTGTGATGCATACTGACTGCTTAACTAGCGAGGTGCGATGCATACTCAAATGGCCTTCTGTGGGGTGCGATGAGCGAGAATAGACAAATGGTAGAGACAGTTTGCAAGGTGGATGATCATGGAATCTTCCAGAAACTTCTCCTGTGACACTTGCCTCTCTAAATTCACCCAGGGATGAGTAGGAGATCATGAATTCTCCAAGTGGAACTAAGAACTCTCAATGGAATGACACTAATCAAAAACCCAGAGCTGATTCACACCCTTGCAAGACATCTATAAATGGATCCCTCATCTGAGAGATCTCGAGGCTGGAATTTTGTGTTTTGTAAGGAAGTGCCGTTGGTTTGTTGGTGAGAAGAGACATTGCATTGTTGGGTGATTTGCTTGTTCATGAGGTGAAGAGGGCTTCTACAACTGGGAGGATAATGCTGGATCAGACAGCTAGGTTGTAATCCTCTCTTACATTACTATTAATAAAGTTCTTTGAGTTTTCCTCCATATGATCTCGTATTTGTGAATCTTATTGTTTATAAAAAATGCAATTATATGGTCAATGTGTTTCTGATTCTACATGGTTTATGATGTTTTAGATAGAGATGCTTTGATAGTTTGTTGTTACTTTGAATCTACAGTTACTCTTTGAAGTGGGACAGGTAGGAGAGGAGTGGAAAATTCTATCAAGGAAAGGAGAAATCAAGCTAGGATCAAAGTGGAAGATCCAGGTTGGTCCTCTTTTCTTCTCTTCCATCTATCACACTTAAAGGAAATCTTGAAAAGATTTCGTTGTTTGTTTCTAAGATAGCTACCCATCTTAGTGGGGTTAGCAGTTCGAATCGACACTAGTTTTCCCTAAAACAAAATGGCGACTTCGTTGGCGAATGAATAGTTTGTTTTGTTTGTTTATCGTTTGATTTATAAACTACAGACGGAGCCTGAAGTTAGCCAGCTAGCCTTCGAAATACCTTTGCTATACAATTGCGAAGTAGATAAATGCTGCTTTAGTCAATCTGCGGGTTGGTTTATGAACTAAACATCTAACTTACAAAGCATCCTAAGTGCCCTTGTGGTAGCTCAAAACCTCATCATATCCTACCCTTATGCTTTGTGTTTACTGTCCATCATTAGTCAACTTAAATCATTGAACTTAGCTGCAAGTTTTGAGCAAAAACCAAGCTCAGTTTCGCTCCTTGGCCCATCGCATTGTCTGTAACTGCGCAACCTGGATGCATCGCACCTCTCGTGTGTTGCAGGTGAGATGCATCCCTGTTTCCTTGTGTTGCAGGTGCGATGATTGAGTGAACTATTTTTCTTCTCTGAAATTTGGTTTTTTCTATTTGTTTTCAACTTTATTCGGGAGTTTTGTTGTTCATGAACAGTGCCTTCTTGCTGTAACCATCTTCCTTCACATTATTTCAGCCTCTATTAGTTAGGAATTGTAAATGTTTTTGTGTATTTGTCAATCATTTACAATCTTCCTTTGTCGAAAGTAGCCTAATCGAACTATCGTTTTTGATGCAAGTGTCATAATTGTCATTCTGAATCAAAAGAAGAGTGTCGTAAAGTCTTCCTCTCCTAGATAGTTGATTGTGCTTTTGTCATTATGCTTGATTTTGAAATTATTAGTATTTCAAGTGTCGAAAACAGTTTTCAATTCAAAATCGAAAAGTGTCGTCTTAGTCTTCCTTTTGTTTTGAAAAGAAAAATTGTTAGTACTGTCGCTTGGAAAGAAAATAGTTCAGATCTATACTTAGCTTTCTTTTGTCATTCACACATTAAGAAAGCGAAAAACAAATACATGCATGTGCATATGCATTTTGACTGCTTGCGAAAATTTGATTTAGGAAAGTGCATTTAGTGTGTGCTCTATGCTCTCTTTTGAAAGAAAAATCATTATCTTCTTTCCTTTGTAGCTAGGATTTTCATTGCTAAAAGAACATAAATGACTGTTTATCATTTTAGATTGCATATTTAGGAATTTCACATCTACATCACACGGTGAACCTTGAAAAACAAACTTCTAAGCAAGATCAACTCTAAAATAAACCTCAATGAACATAAAAACACTTTGGAATCTAATGCAACACATCTAGGAGTCTAGGCTAGAGATGTGTTCCGGCATCATAAAACCTGGTAACTATCATTTTCATCAAAGGTTGGGTGATTCCTCCTCTTTGATACGACAAGTGCTAGTACAGAGTTGTGCTCCACATAACGTCGAGTATATATTGGGAGACCACAATATGCTGATATCCTTTATCCTTAGGAAGCCATTTCTGTTTCCCTATCAATCTTAATTCACCGAACATAGCATTCAGGAAGATTAACTGTCGTACATAAGCCCTTGGTAATTTCTCTATCATTTATCACCAAGGTGTATTTTGCAGTTTTACGATTGATTTTGTAAACCCTCTATCTAGACTTCCAGAGCAATCACTTTCATTCCTTTTTGACTCCTTAAAAGAAAAGGTCCATCTGAGAACTTTTCATTTCAGGCTCCTTAAAAATCGAAGGCGACTAGAGTCACCTTTAGCTTTTTCTCGACTCTTAAAAATTGAAAAAGAAAGTTGTGTTAAAGTGTCTTTAAAATTTATTTTAATCGGAATAACATCCCTGTTCCTTCATTGATCTAAGATTGAGATAATGCAGTCTACGAATCAAGGAATCCCCCTTGGATGGAATCCTAGTCCTTTCTCCTCTTGGGGAGATATTGGTTCTTCACATATGGCTACATTGTCTCTTCCAGAAATCACAATTGGCCTGCCAGTATGGCTTTTCTCAACCTCTGTCGTTCAAAACACCGCAATTCCTATACAATCTAATCAGCAACCAGATGATACTGAGGTTACCCCTTTGCCTTCTACTTCATTTGTTTCTCTTTCCCCTTCTTCCTCTTCGCTTGGTGAAACTAGTGACTCTAAAAACCAAGTAGCTGAGAAGAAAAAGAAAGGGAAGGAGAAGAAGAAGAAGCCAGCTAAACAAGGGAACATCAATGCATTGTCTGGCGAAAATCCACACACTAAAGTTTCCAAACCAAACACTCCATGTGTAATCTGCAAGGAGAGACATTACCATCAATATTTCCATTGCATCCCATGGATCTTGAGGGAATGGTCTCCCCGGTTGCACCATTCGGTGTCATCAACCCCTAACAGTCAGGTTGATAGCACACCATCAACTAGTGAGAACGAAGTCAACAGACAAAAAGGAAAAGTTATAGTTCCATGTAGGTTATGTGAAGGTGATCATACTCTTCACTGTTGTCCTTTTCTGGATGAAGCCAAAAGCATTTTGGATAACCGTCCTGCTTCACCACAACAACTTCCACCTGGATACAAGAAACTCTTGTCAAGTCCTTCGCTAGTTGAAAACCTGATTGACATAACTCAATTGTCGATCGAATCACCTATCATTGAAATCGAACCTTCTGAGTCCAGACTGGATCAAATTCAACTGGTTGAGATGGAATTCGACCCAGTTCTGCCTTCAGAAAATCCACCTTCATATGATATAGTTTCCAAAGAGGATGAGAACGACACCGTTCAAATTCTTTTTGTCGATATAGAGTCTAATGAACTTGGGGGCAATCCACCCATTCCTTCACAACAGGAAGAGACCTCCTAGTTCATGAAACTTATTCGGACATTTATCTGGTACCTCCTTCAAGCAGTCTAGTCGTTTTCTTTGATTGGATTCAACTAGCGAAACCTCGCCTTCCATCTAAGGTACCATTCCAAATCATAGTACAAGTTTACAAAATTATCGTGTCTGGCACAATCATAGATGAAGGGGCTTCGGTGAGTATCCTTTCCTCAACTGCTTGGAAAGTGCTTGGTTCGCCATCGCTTTTGCCTGAAAAACAAAATTTGTCAGGCTTCAACAAAGGAACCAGTCGACCATTAGGGATCCTTCCAAAGTTATCAATAACTTTGAGAAAGAAAACTGTTTATTTGAACGTGATGGTAGTCCAAGGTCCACTAGATTACAATCTACTCCTTAGACGTGATTATATATATAACATGGAAGCATTGTTTCCACATTCTTTCGAGTGATGTGTTTTCCACATGAAGGCAGACTGGTGCAACTTGTCTTCCAACTTTCATTTCCTGGTTCAAACACAGCTATAAATCAACCATCATCCCTAGATGGTCTCTTCGTATCAACAATGTCTCTTCCATCTTCATCCCATCCACATAATTATCGCGAGTAGTTCGGTGAGTGTGATGAAGATTAGGGGGCATGCACCCTAGTCTGCTTCGGCAGGCGAACCCAGAGGAAAAGAGAGATTTTCTTGAAAGGTCATAATACTTGGACTGAATAACATTCCCGTATAGGTTATGTGATCAGTCTGACGTGATTATTTCCTTTGTACAATTATGAAGCTCATAGCATTCACCTTCGTATGTTATGTGATTGGAAGCTCACAACAATCACCTTTGTCTATTTTGATGGACATCGCAAAGGAAGAGTTTTTGTCTCCCAACAGAAACAATCCTGCCTAACCACAAGGACTTCCATTTGATAACCTGGAAACTCTCCTTTTACTGAAAGACCTGGGGGCATGCAAACCTTTGCATGCAAGTGAAAAGCGACCTTTGATTTTCTTAGTTTGTAGGTTCTTAACCCTTTAACCTTGTAGTTCGGTCGCTTCTAGCTTATATAAAAAGGTCATGAGCACATGTTATAGTAGTGATCAAGCACATTAAAAAATAAATCTACCAAGAGACATTATCAAAAGACTGGTAAGAGAAATGTTCCCGCAAGGTTCAAGCTCATTAAAAAAACAACCTGCACTAAGCACATGTTGGTACAAGGTTCAAGCTCATTAAAAAATAAACCCACCTTTCGTAAATAACCTTTGTGATCACTTTTCTATATGCCCTTTGTGAACTTTGGTTGTGTTCCTTCTGTCACCTCCATTTCATTTGGCCGACCATATGCTTCCACTTGATTGTTTACCTTTTTTAGGAACATCTGCGATGAGTGATTCTGATTGCCACCCTCTTCACACTGCCATGTTTTGAGAAGTTCCAAACTTACCTGGAACCAGCTGCTACCTAGAAATATCACTCATTCCTGAAAAATAAGCCTCTTTTAAATTCTTTTTAGACTCATTAAATATAAAAATATTGTTGAGCTATTAGCCTTCCCAGTTCGTTAAAGTAAGGGGAATGCTATCCCTCTCATATATTTTAATCTTTTTGGACTTGAGGGATTATTAAACAAAAATATCGAGTGCTTGTCTTTGTCGGCTCGTTAAAACTATCGAAAATTCATCCCTTTCGTATTATTTTACACTTTTTCGGACTTAAGGGATTATGCCACGAAAAATGACTGTTGGAGTCTCCTTTTCGTCCATTTTCAAACTCTCTAAACATGAAAAGGACTGAGTTATCTTTTTCATTAAACTCGTTAAAACAATAGCGAAAAACTTGTCCACCCAGACAAGAACAAGTCTCACTGACGCTAGGCTCGCTAAACACAAAGCGACAGGTTTGCCCGAAGGGAAAATTATAGAACAAGCATATGTTATCCTCCTCAAGCTTGTCAAAAATAAAGAGGTACTAGTCAGCAATGACTGGGGAAAATGGGAAGAAAACTTGAATAACTCTATTGGTAGCAAGTCATTCTTGAACATGACACTTTCACTCCATCACCATGATTGAGTTGGATTGGGTTTTTCGTTCACCGTCACCATTGGTCTGCCATACCATCCATGGGGTTAATGCTACTAGTCCATATTATTGTCACCAATATGTTCAAGAGAATTCATTGAGAGAATTTACCATCTAGAAAATGCCTCATCCACTGCATTACATCCACGCTTCATTTTTCATGACCGCCATTCCTGAACCTCATATCATCTGATTGTTTTCACCTCCACAAAAATCATTTGCTCTGTTTCACGTCGTAGATGTGGGATACATCAACGCCCTCCTACGACAGGTCACTTCTTGTTGACATCAGCTCATTATCTAAGAAGTTGACTTAGAAACAACCCTTTTAGTACTTTCAAGCTTGCATGCCTCAATGGCAAGTTTCTCACTTCCGGCGACAATTTTACATCAATGACCTTCAACCGAAAGAATTTGCATGGTGTTCTACATTGGCTCATATATTCACACCACGTGAATTGTACTGTAGTATCTAGAGGGTGATCATCATTATTGGTGACTCCTCTCACGTCTTTTAACAGCTTACATCATTGGCTGGTAATCAGGCGATGTCTTTCCATGTTCAACTTCATAACATCTTTTCACATGGATCGACTTGTACATCGGGCGAAGATTGGATGAGTTTTTGAAGACCCCGGATCTAGTTTCATCAATCCGAGCTGTGATATATTTAGGAAAATAAAGACATCAATTGTACATAGAAGTTGCACAGATGGTCATCTAAGCCAGAGAAGATGACTCTTCATGCGAAGAATCACAAGTCTACAATAGCAGACGATTATCTGTCCTATGTACAAAAAAATGAATTTATAAAGCTGATCATGGGAATGCCCGCCTCAGCTAGATCATGAAAATAATATGATGATGATGCATTGTATTGTATCTTATACAGGTCACCTTCCAGTTCAAATACCTCGGATCCTCATGAATAAAGCATTTCACCCGACATCAGAAGATTTACCACCTCATGCTTTAGGGGGTAGCTGTTATAGACATATTTGGGCACCCAAAACTCATATGTCCATAAACTAAGGGCTCCTTAAGTCCCTAAAAGTGTTGTTTCACACCCTAAAGGATCATGGTCAATTGATTACATCATTTCCCAGAAGTTCCACCTGAAAAACTACTCAAAACTGGCCAAAACTGGACCATACAGACTGCTCCATGGGCAAGGTGCGATGCATACTGACTGCCTAACTGGCCAGGTGCAATGCATACTCAAATGGCCTTCTGTGGGGTGCGATGAGCGAGAATAGACAAATGGCAGAGACAGTTTGCAAGGTGGATGATCATGGAATCTTCTAGAAACTTCTCCTGTGACACTTTCTTCTCTGAATTCGCTCAGGGATGAGTAAGAGATCATGAAATCTCCAAGTGGAACCAAGAACTATCAGTGGAATGCCACTAATCAAAAACCTAGAGTTGACTCACACCCTTGCAAGACATCTATAAATGGATCCCTCATCTGAGAGATCTGGAGGCTAGAATTTTGTCTTTTGTAAGGAAGTGTTGTTGGTTTGTTGGTGAGAAGAGACATTGCATTGCTGGGTGATTTGCTTGTTCGTGAGGTGAAGAGCGCTTCGACAACTGGGAGGATGATGCTGGATTAGACACTTGGGCTGTAATCCTCTCTTACATTACTCTTAATAAATTTCTTTGAGTTTTCCTCCATATGAGCTCGTATTTTTGAATCTTATTGTTTCTAAATGCAATTGTATGGTCAATGTGTTTTTGATTCCGCATTGTTTATGATGTTTTAGATAGAGATGCTTTGATAGTTTGCTGTTACTTTGACTCTATGGGTACTCTTTGAAGAGGGACAAGTAGGAGAGGAGTGGAAAATTCTATCAAGGAAAGGAGAAATCAAGCTAGGATCAAAGCGGAAGATCCAGGTTGGTCCTCTTTTCTTCTCTTCCATATATCACACTTAAAGGAACTCTTGAAAAGCTTTCATTGTTTGTTTCTAAGATCCTACCCGTCTTAGTGGGACTAGCAGTTCGAATCAATACTAGTTTTCCCTAAAACAAACTCTCAGTACAATCCTCCTAGATGCTCACAGGCAAACAAGGCTTCTCACAAGCATTCTCCTCTACCCTCCAAGCTCCTATTTCCTTGCACTCTTTCTCATGGGTGATCCTACTGTTACCAAGTGTAACACTGATCACTCACACTAATCTCACACCCTGTAAAACTACGCAATCCTCAAGGGACCTTTTCCTTCTTCATAGATGAGTTTCCTTTATAGGAAAACTCATGCAACTGATAGTAACCTATCCTTGACATTTAGCTCAACTGGGTATTTCTCTAAATAGAGATGCATGAGTTTCCGATGAGAGAATCTTCAATTATCTGGAGTACACTAGTTGGATGCATGCATGCATTAACTAACTGAACTCACAATTAGTTCCTCAAACAGTTTGGAACTAATTTAACTGGACTTAACTCAGTAAACTGAGCTAACTAATTACAACTCAAATACAACTCAATCTTATCTCCTTAACTAAGGGATAATCTCCTTAATTTCAGGGATAACTGTTGCATGACTTCACAAAGACTTCTAACTTGAATTTCTCCAACTAATTAACTCAAGATGAATTAATTAATTATTTTCAAGTAGCTGGTGAGAATAAATTCGAATTTAATTCTCAATTTTAATTCAAGGACAAATTAGAATTGTAATATACTCGATTCTATTTTTATCATTTCTTGTTGCTATTTTCAACACTCCCTCTCAACAAGAAAGGAATTCAACTCGATCCTGATCCTGAACCTTTGGAATGTTTTGCATGCAACACTTCTCTCTAGTGTTTCTACTCCAACAACTCCAAAAACAAAAAAAACATCTAATCTAAATCAGTATGATGCCTCTGTCATTAAAGTCTCTGACTACTATTGCCTCTGTCGACTGAAAACTCTGCGCTTTTGCTGACTCAGCCTTTCTGCATTGTTGTCAATCCTTCGCTGCGCTCTTTAGTATTTGACTGCTCTAGCCTCTATCACTTTGACATCTGACTGCATCAATCCCATGGATTCCTCCTACTATTATGTACTTTGGGCTCTCGTAGCAAGGTATGATCCATGAGATAAAACCTCTCAATGAACCCTGCCCAATTTTAGCCTTCTTAGAACTATCACTTCACATCGCCCCACCTCACACCTAGAGGTATGGCTGCATGTGATCCCTCTGCCCACTTCGCTCAAAATTTCCCCCTACTAGAGGTCTCTACATGCGTGGATGCCTCCACTCAGTCTCCTCTCAGCATCTTCAATTATGGCTCCTCCACAATTCTCTGAGACTTCTTTTGGGTCTGCATGTTGAGAGGTAATTTACTCTCCCTCTAAACCACCAAGTCTCTAACATCTGCCCTACTCCTCAAGGCTTTGCATGCATCTTGAACCTCAAGTTCATATATGTTCTTGACTCATGAACTCATCTATTTCACCTGTCTCGTGGTGATGTGTCTAAGGAAAACCTTTCCCTTACTAAAAACAACATTGTAGCCTTTGTCCTCCAACATCGCGATTGATACCAAATTATTCTTCAGTCTAGAAACATACTTCACATCTGTCAAGGTGATAAGAGCTCCATGCTCCCTATAAAAATCAACTGTGCCCACTCCTGAAACACTATACCTTTCGTCGTCACCCATCTCTATGCGCATCTTGAGGTCTTTCTCCTCCAAGGTACTGAATAAAATTTTATCGCAAGTCATGTGGAATGAGCCTCCACTACCAAGAAACCAACCACAACACATCATCGATGACACCATGCATGTGATGAGGGTGAAGTTCATTTCAAACTAAGAGGCTAATGACTCACCTTCCAATCCTTTCGAGGATCCCTTCTTGGACTTCTTCGATGGGCAATTAGTCGCATAATGACGCATCTCGTGATAATTAAAGCATCTCACTTTAGACTTGTCAACCTTCTTCCCTCCATGAGAAGAATTCGATTCAAAATGGGACGCCTTCCCCTTCCCTTTCCTTGCCTTACATTCTAAGGCCATATTTTCTTCATCATCCTTGAATGAAGAACCATCTTGTGTGCTCCTCCTGATCTCCTCTTGCATGAGATCTGACCACAGTCGTTCCCAATCCAACAGTTTCTCCCTTCCATTCATAGAGTCCTGGTAGCTATTCCAACTCTTTGGAAGGCCAAGGGCAGTGAGGCTCACCACATCATCATCATCAGTAGTTATTTCCACACTACTAAGCTCATCTCTACAAGTGGTGAGCTTGTTTAGGTATGTGGAAATAGTATTGCAGTTCTCCATCTTAATTCTTCGAAGCTTATCCTTGAGCGCCAATTTTCTTTGGTCGCTACTATTCTGGTAGAGGTCCTTCAATGTATTCCACATTGAATATGGAGTATCCTTCCCATGGAGACTCGAGAAAATATGGTCTCAAACTCCCTCAAAGATGATCTGTCTCGCCCTAGCCACACACTTCTTCCATTCAGCCAACTCTTGTGCATTAGTTGAACCTGGCTTTGGGATTTCTTGATCAATGAAATCCTTCAAGTCGTTGTCTTCTAATACAGCCTCCATGTGATCTTTCCATGCTATGTAATTGGAGTTGCCTTCCAAGGCATACTCGAGTCTCAAGCCATAGAATGCTATTGACCAACCTTAAAGTATGAGATGAATTTGATTTTCACCTGCAACCTCGAACTTCAAACTTCGAATTCTCTTCTCAGTATACTGTTCATAGCTCTGATAACCTTTGCTCTGATACCATGTAGAAATTCTGACTGTACATTAACTTGATAATGCAATATAACTAAATTAAAATACTTTAATCTACTTCTACAATCAATTTTGTGGAAGCTTAAAATATTTGAGAAAGATCAATCTGAACACATATAACTAGAAGAAGAATCAATGCACATGAAACACAGAAGAATACTCAGGGGAAAGCCTCAGCTAAAAACCCCACTATCTATATTATCATACAAAGTGGAAATATATCAGAATAATACAAAGCCTTAGCTCTCACAGCTAACCATCTCTCAGTACGATCCTCCTAGATGCTCACAGGCAAACAAACGAGCCTTCTCCTCTGACCTCCAAGCTCCTATTTCCTTGCGCTATTTCTCCTGGGTGATATTTGATGAATTAAATAAATATACTCATTTATTGAATTAATGACTAGCCATATGAGTGAGAAATGGCTAAATATATTGAAAAACCATAAGATACATCCAGATTTAAAATTTTTGAATTTGAATTTTTACCAGCATTGTTTAATATTTGAATTTGAATTTCTACCATTATTATTTATTTGGGAAGTATTATAGAAAGAAGTTTAAATCACATACTCAAAAAAGGGTTTTCTAGATTATATTCATTCAGATGTTTGGTGGCCATCCCCTATAATTTCTTTCTGAAGATCATTATACTTTGTGACATTATAGATTATTACTTTAGAAAGGTGTAGGTCTACATTCTCAAAATAAAGGATGACATGTTTAATCTATTTATGCAATTTAAATTTTTAGTTGAAAAGAGAACTGGAAGGTCAATCATGTGATTAAGAATAGATAATGGAGAAAAGTTTATACCTTTGGAATTTAATAATTTGTATAATGGAGATAGGATCAAAAGGCATAAAAACATAGTTTACACTCCTTAGTGAGATGGTGTGGCTAAATGCATGAACATGAACCTTATGGAGATAACAAGGATCATGTTTAGTAATGAAAAATTGTAGCAAATGACATGGGTAGAAGTAGTCACTATAACTTGCTATCTAAAAAATCAATCACTCTTAATAACAATAGACTACAAGATTCTTGAAGAGGTATGGATATGTCAATCTTGTGATTACTCAAATCTAAAAGATTTTGGTTGTGCTACTCATGCTCTTATTTCTAAAGATTAATGTTCTAAGTTGGACCCTACATCAAAAAAAGTGTATATTTGTTAGTTATGGTGATGGAGTGGATATGGACTATGGGATCTTGTTTCCCACAAAATCATATTTAGTAGAGATATATTATTTGATGAATATCCTCTCATAAAATTAGACATGGTTGAAATTGAAATGAAATAGGAAAAAGCATTTCAAAATAAACGAATTTAGTTGGAAACTTACCTATATATAGAAAATTGGAAGTGGGAAGAAGCTTCTAAAGAATAAGCTGAGGATGCATAAAATGGATGGGGACATGCCAAAACCAACCCTGAGGAGATCTAGGCAAGCCAAAAATAATCTTAAGAGATATGAAGATTATATTTTATCTATTTCTTTGATTTCCAATGTTGAGAAACCTTGTTGTTATGAGGAAGTGATGGATGTTATCAAAAGTGATAAATGGAAAAATAATGAAAGAAGAAATAGATGCCTTAGAAAATAACAAAACATGGGACCTAGTAGAACTCCCAAAGGGAAGGAAAGTTGTTAGTTGCAAATGGGTCTACAAACTAAAAGGGGTGTTGATGATAAAGTTAAAGGGTGAAAAGCAAGACTATGAGGAAAAAGGTATTATCAAATGGAATATATTATTCACATGAAATATTTTCACTCATTATTAAACTTGTTTCTATTCATGTAGTAGTAGCACTAGTTGTTTACTTGCTCTTGAGTTAGAGCAACTAGATATTAAAACAATATTTTTATGTAGAGATTTGGGCAAGGAAATATATATAGAACAACTAGAAGAGTTTGTTGAGCATCACAAAAGTTTTTTTTTTCTAAACTCAATAAGTCATTATATGACTTGTAGTAGTCCTTTGGGAAATGGTAGCAGAAGTTTGAATCCTTCACAGTGAGCCAAAATTTATGAAAAATGTGTATGACCATTATGTTTACTTCAAATGTTAAAAAAATGATATATTCATTAACTTTGTGTTATACATTGATAGTTATAAATCTCGTGCCTTAAAAATCATAAGAAACCAATAATTACAGTCCTCTTTAATAAGGAAACCTCCTTTTACAATTAATACAATGTACATGACAATGTTTGGTGATTCTAAAACTAAGTCTCTTTAGTATATAGTGGAAAAGGTGTAGAATTATAATACAAGGTTCTAGCTGACATAATAATATAACAATAGAAATGTAACAACTCAATATCTAGGGGTAAATAATGGATTTTAGGATTGTCATGGGGCTTATATAGGGCTTAACATGCCCCTCTAATTAAAATAAGTGTTTTCCTTAATAGTTGTCTAATTTCAATTGTTTCTGCATGAATAATTCATCTTCCAATGTTGCCTCTTCCATTGGTAGGTTCTTCCATTTGATGAGGTACTTCATAATTGCTCAATTTCTCAGTTGCTTAATCTGTATTCTCCAAGATTGATTCAAACTCTATTATGGTTTTCCCTTCTTCATTAATCTCTACTAAAATAGTTTGCAATGGGATCTTGTCACTAGTTACCTTCATTAAGAAATAAATATGCAATAATGGATGTGTACATGAAGATGGAAGAAACCCAAATTTGTAATCCATGTGTCCAATTATTTGTAGCATATTATAGGGGACATAATACCTTGGTGCTAATTTATTGTCCTTATTGTATTTCTTGAGGAGCATCTGTTTATACGGTTGTAGTTTAATGAATATGCAATCCCCTACTTCAATTTCCCCTTCACTACGATGTTGATCTACTTATTGTTCCATCCTATTTTGTTCTATAACCAAATTTCCCTTTAATAGTTTGAGAACCTTTTTGTTTCCTGGAAAACTAGTATCTTTACGATCTGCTAGTCCCACTAAGATGGGTAGCTATCTTAGAAACAAACAATAAAATCAATTTGTGATTTCCTTTATGTATGACAGATAAGAGAGAAGCAAAGGGGACCAACTTGAATCTTCCGCTTGGCTCCTTGCTTGATTTCTCTCTCCCTTGATAAAGCTTGCCACTCCTCTCCTACTTGTCTCGCTTCAGAGAATACCTGTAGAGTCAAAGTAACAAAACACCATCAAAGCATCTCGATCTATAATATCATAAAAAATGCAGAATCAGAAATACATTGACCATACAATTGCATTCACAAATAACAAGATTCACAAATACATGATTATATGGAGGAAAACTCAAAGAACTTTATTAATAGTAGAAGAGAGGATTACAACCTAGCTGTTTGATCCAACATCATCCTCCCAGCATCAAAGCCCTCTTCACCTCATGAAAAGCAAGATCACCCAACAATACAATGTCTCTTCTCACAGATAAACTAATAGCACTTCCTTACAAATTGAAAAATTCTAGCCTCTAGATCTCTCAGATGAGGGATCCATTTACAGATGTCTTGCAAGGGTGTGAGTCAGCTCTGGGTTTCTGATTAGTGTCATTCCACTGATAGTTCTTAGTTCCACTTGGAGATTTCATTGATCTCTTACTCATCCCTGGGCGAATTCAGAGAGGCAAGTGTCATGGGATAAGTTTATGGAAGATTCCATGAGTTTCCATTTAGCAAATTGTCTCTGCCATTTTTCCAGTATGCATTTCGTTGGCTAGTGTAGTAGCGAGTATGCATCACACCTTGACCATGGAGTAGTCAGTATGGTCTAGTGTTGGCCAGTTCTGAGTGGTTTTTCAGGTGGAACTTCTGGGAAATGATGTAATCAGTTGACCATGATCCTTTAGGGTATGAAGCAACACTTTTAGGGGTTAAAGAGCCCTTGGTTTATGGACATACGAGTTTGGGGTTGCAATGCCTAAATATGTCTATAATAGTTGACCCCTAAAGCATGAGGTCGTAAATCTTTTGATGTTGGGTGAAATGCTTTTTCATGAGGATCCGAGGTATTTGAATTGGAAGGTGACCTGTATAAGATACAATAAAATACATCATCATCATATTATTTTCATGATCTAGCTAAGGGGAGCATTCCCATGCTTAGCTTTATAAATTCATTTTCATGTACATAGGATAGACAATTGTCTGCTGTTGTAGACTGGTGATTCTTCACATGAAGAGTCATCTTCCCTAGCTTAGATGAATATTTGTGCAGATTCTGTGTACAATTGATGTCTTTATTTTCCTGAATATATCATAGCCTGGATGGATGAAACTAGATCCAGGGTCTTCAAACTCATTCAATCTTCGCCCGATGTACAAGTCGATCCATGTGAAAAGATGTTATGAAGTCAAACATGGAAAGACATCGCCTGATTACCAGCCAATAAGGTAAGTTGTTAACAGGCACAAGAGGAATCACCGATAATGATAATGACCCTCAAGGTACTATAGTACAATTCACGTGGTGTGAATATATGAGCCGTTTTCGAACACCACGCAAAATCTTTCAGTTGAAGGCCATTGATGTAAATCTGTCGCCGGAAGTGAGAAACTTGCCATTGAGGCATGCAAGCTTCAAAGTAGTGAAAGGGTTGTTTCTAAGTCAACTTCTTGGATAATGAGCTGATGTCGAAAAAAAGTGACCCGTCGTAGGAGGGCCTTGATGTATCCCACATCTATGACATGAAACGAAGCAAGTGATTTTTTCGGAGGTGAAAACGATCTGATGATACAAGGTTCAAGAGTGGCGGCCATGAAAAATGAAGGGTGAAGGTATTGCTGCAGACGAGGCGTTTGCTAGATGGTAAATTCTCTGAATTACTTCTCTTGAACATGTCGGTGACACTAAGATGGATGGTACGGAGGACCAATGGTGATATGACTGGTGAACGGAATAACCCAACCCGACTCAATCATGGTGATGGAGTGAAAGTGTCATGTTCAAGAGCGAGCTGCTACCAATGAAATTCTTCAAGTTTTCTTCCCTTTTTCCCTAGTCATTGCTGACCAGTACCTTTTTATTTTTTTCAAGCTTGAGGAGGATAACATATGCTTGTTCTATAATTTTCCCTTCAAGCAAACCTGTCGTTGTATTTTAGCGAGCGTAGCATTAGTGAAACTCATTCTTGTCTAGATTGACAAGTTTGTCACTATTATTTTAACGAGTTTAACAAAAAATATAACTTGGTCCTTTTCATGTTTAGAGAGTTTGAAAAGGGATGAAAAGGAAACTGCAGCAGTCCTTTTTCGTAGCATAATCCCTTAAGTCCAAAAAATTATAAAATAATATGAAAGGGATGACTTTTTGATCACTTTAGCGAGCTGAAAAAGACAAGCACTTGATCTTTTTGTTTAATAATCCCTCAGGTCCAAAACTATTAAAATGTATAGGAGGGATGGCACTTCCCCTTACTTTAACGAGCTGGAAAGGCCAATAGCTCGACAATCTTTTTATATTTAACAAGTCTAAAAAGAGTTTAAAAGAGACTCGTTTTTTAGGAACAAGTGGTGTTTTCGGGTAGCAACTGGTTCCAGGTAAGTTTGGAACTTCTCAAAACATGGCAGTGTGAAGAGGGTGGCTAACAAGACCACTCGTCGCAGTTGTTCCTCAAAAGGGTAAACAATCAAGTGGAAGTGTATGATCGGCCAAAAGAATGGAGGTGACGGTAGGAACACAACCAAGGTTCAAAAGGTTGATAGCAGGGCAATCACAAAGGTTATTTACTGAGGGTGGATTCATTTTTTAATGAGCTTGAGCCAAGAGAAACTATGCTCATAGGCAGGTTTATTTTTTAATGAGCTTGAACCTTGCGGAAACATTGCTCATAGGCAGGTTTATTTTTTAATGAGCTTGAACCTTGCAGAAACATTGCTCATAGGCGGGTTTATTTTTTAACGAGCTTGAACCTTGCAGAAACATTGCTCATGCCAATCGTTTAAATATGTCTCTCATTGGTAGGTTTGTTTTTTAGTGAGCTTGAAATCTACGATAACATGTGCTCAATGCCTTTTTATGTAAGCTAGAAATGACCAAACTACAAAGCTAACTACACAAAAGCTAAGGAACTACTGAGGTTAGGTAGGATGGTTTTGTCCTCCACCGAGGCAAAACCTTCCTTTGATCCATCTAGTGTGCAGACGTTTTTGGATCAGCTGCCTAACCTAAGAAGTTGAACTAAAAAGATAAAAAGCTAAAAACACTAAAAAGCTGAAAAACGAAATTGGTCATTTTTCACTCGCATACAAAGGTTTGCATGCCCCCAAGTATTAAGAAAAGGAGAGTTTCCAGGTCACCATATGGAAGTCCCTGCGGTTAGGTAGGATTATTTCTATCAACGGTAGACAAAAACACTTCCTTGGCTTTGTCCATCAAAATAGATGAAGGTGAATGGTGTGAGCTTCCAATCACATAACCTGTGGGGAAACCTATCTTTTCAGCTGGTTTTTCCTGCCGAAGAAGACCACGGTGCATGCCCCCTAAGCTTCGTTACATTCACCGAACTAGCCGTGGTAATTAGGTGGACGAAATGAAGGTTGAACAGACATTCTTGATGCAAAGAGACCATTTAGGGATGGTGTTTGACTCGTAGTTGTGTTTGAATCGGGAAATGAATGCTGGTCGATAAGTTGCACCATTTGGCCTTCATGCAGGAAACACATCACTCAAAAGAGTGTGGAAACAATAGCTTCCATGCTATAAACATAGTCACGCCCAAGGAGTAGATTGTAATCTAATGGCCCTTAGACTACCATCACGTTCAAGTGAACAGTTTTCCTTTTCAAAGTTATCGACAACTTCGGAAGGATCCCTAACGGTCGACTGGTTCCTTTGTTAAAGCTTGACAAATTTTGTGTTTCAGGCAGAAGCGATGGATAACCAAGCGCTTTCCAAGCAGTTGAGGAAAGGATACTCACTGCAGCCCCTTCATCTATGATAGTGCCAGACACGATCATTTTGTAAACTTGTACTATGATCCGGAATGGTACATTAGATGGCAGGCGGGGTCTTGTTAGTTGATTCCAATCAAAGGAAACGACTAGATTACTCAGAGGAGGTACCAGACAAATGACAGGATGATCCTCATGAACTGGGGGGATTTCCTCTTGTTGTAAAGGAATGGGTGGATTACTCCCAAGTTCATCAGACTCTGTATTGACAAAAAGAATTTGAATGGTGTCATTCTCATTCTCTTTGGAAATTGTAGCATCTGAAGATGGACCTTCTGAAGGCAAGACTGGGTTGACTACCATCTTGACCTATTGAATTTGGTCTGGTATGGACTCAGAAGGTTCACTTTCAATGATAGGTGTTTTTACCGACAATTGAGTTATGCCGGTTGGGTTTTCAACTAGCGACGGACTTGTTGAGAGTTTCTTGTATCCAGGTGGAAGTCGTTGTGGTGAAGTAGGATGGTTATCCAAGACACTTTTGGCTTCGTCCATAAAAGGACAATGGTGAAGACCATGATTACCTTCACATAACCTACATGGAAATCTAACCTTTCCTTTCTGTCCATTGACTTCATTTTCACTAATTGATGGTGTGCTGTCAACTTGATTTCTAGAAGTTGATGACACCCGATGGTGCAAACGGGGAGACCATTCTCTCAAAATCCACGGAATGCAAGGAAAATCTCGATGAAAGTGGTCTCCCTCGCAAATTATGCATGGAGATCTATGCTTGGAAAGATTGGCGTGCGGATTTTCACCGGACGATGCATGTTTGCCCCCTTGTTTAACTGACTTCTTCTTCTTCTTTTCCTTCCCTTTCTTCTTCTTCTTAGCTACTTGGTTTTTAGTATCACTAGTTTCACTAACTGAAGAGGAAGAAGGGGAGGGAGAAACAAGTGAAGTAGAAGGTGAAGGGACAACTTCAGTATCATCTGGTTGTTGATTTGATTGCTAAGGAATCACAGTATTTTGAACGATAGAGGTTGAGAATAGCCCTACTGGCAAGCCAATTGTGATTCCCAGAAGGGACAATGTAGCCATATACGGAGCACCAATATCTCCCCAAGAAGAGAAAGGACTAGGATAACCCCCCAAGAGGGGTTCCTTGATTGGTGGACTCCATTCTCTCAACCTAAGATCAACGAAGGAACATGGATGTTATTCCGATTTAAATAAATTTTAATGACCCTTTGACACAACTTTGCTTTTTCAATTTTTAAGAGTCGAGAAAAAGCTAAAGATGACTCTAGTCGCCTTCGATTTTTAATGAGCCCGAAGTGACAAGTGCTCAGATGGACCTTTTCTTTTAAGGAGTCGGAAAGGAACAAAAGTGACTACTCTGGAAATCTAGACAGAGGGATTACTAAACCAATCTCAAAACTGCAAAATACACCTTGGTGATAAATTAAAGAGAAAATACTGAGGACTTATGTATGACAGTCAATCTTCTCGAATGTTGTGTTCAGTGCATTGCGATCAATAGGGTGGCAGACACGGCTTCCTATGGATGAAGGATATCAGCCTATTGTGGTCTCCCAATATATACTCGATAGTATGGGGAGCATAAGTCCATACTAGCACTTGTCATATCAAAGAGGAGGAATCACCCAACCTTCAATGAAAACGATACTTACCAGGTTTTACGATGCCGAAACATGTCTCTAGCCTAGACTTCTAGATGTGTTGCATTAGGTTCCAAAGCATTTTTATGTTCATTGAGATTTATTTTAGAGTTGATCTTGCTTAGAAGTTTGCCTTTCAAGGTTCACCGCATGATGTAGATGTAAAATTCCTAAACATGCAATCTAAAATGATAAACAGTCATTTATTTGAACCTTTTAGCAATGAAAATCCTAGCTACTAAGGAAAGAAGATTATGATTCTTTCAATAGAGAGCAAAGAGCACACACTAAATGCACTTTTCCTAAATCATTTTCGCACATAGTATAAATGCAAATTCACATGCATGTATTTGTTTTTTGTTTCCTTAATGTGAGAATGCCAAAAAGGAAAACTAAGTATAGATCTGAACTATTTTTCTTGAAAGCGACATTTCGAAAATTTCTTTTCAAAAAAACGAAAGGAAGACTAAAACAACACTTTTCGATTTCGAATAGAAAACTACTTTCGACACTTCAAATATTAACAATTCAAATCAAATATAATGACAAAAGTACAATTGACTATCTAGAGGAGGAAGAATTTACGACACTCTTCCTTTTGACTCAAAATGACAGTTACGACACTTTTTTGCATCAAAAACGACTGTTCGATTAAGCTACTTTTGACAAAGGAGGACGGTAAATGATTGAAAAATACATAAAAACATTTACAAATCCTAATCAATGGAGGCTGAAATATGTAAATGAAAGAGGCTTCAGCAATGAGTTATTGATCATTAGCAGCAAAACTACTGAATAGAGCTGAAAACAAGGAGGAAAAAACCAAATTTCAAAGAGAGAAACAATATCACTCAGTCATCGCACCTGTCCTTCAGGGAAATATGGATGCATCTCACCTACAACACATTGGAGGTGCGATGCATACAGGCTTCCAGTTATAGATAGTGCGATGGGCTAGGGAGCGAAACTGAGTTGGTTTTTTGCTCGAAATTTGTAGCTAAGTTCAGTGATTTAGGCTAAGCTATGATGGACAGTAAAAGCAAAGTAAAGAGGTATGATCTAAAGAGGTTATTGAGCTACCATAAGGGCACTTAGAATGCTTGTAAGTCAGATGTTCAGTTCATAAACCAACTCGGAGATTGACTGAAGCAGCATTCATCTACTCCGCAATTGCATAGCAAAGGCGGTTCGAAGGCTATCTGGCTAACTTCAGGCTCCATTTGTAGTTTATAAAGCAAAAAATCAATAACAAACAAACAAACTATTCGTTCCCCAGTGGAGTAGCCATATTGTTTCCAAGAAAACTAGTGTCTTTTCGATTTACTAGTCCCACTAAGACGGGTAGCTATCTTAGAAACAAACAATCAAAGCAATTTGTGATTTCCTTTATGTATGACAGATAAGAAAGAAGCAACAGGGACCAACCTGAATCTTCTGCTTGCCTCCTTGCTTCATTTCTCTCTCCCTTGATAGAGCTTTCCACTCCTCTCCTACTTGTCCCACCTCAGAGAATACCTGTAGAGTCAAAGTAACAAAACACCATCAAAGCATCTTGATCTATAATATCATAAACAATGCAGAATCAGAAATACATTGACCATACAATTGCATTCACAAATAACAAGATTCACAAATACACGATTATATGGAGGAAAACTCAAAGAACTTTATTAATAGTAGAAGAGAGGATTACAACACTGCTGTCTGATCTAGCATCATCCTCCCAGCATCAAAGTCCTCTTCACCTCATGAAAAGCAAGATCACCCAACAATACAATGTCTCTTCTCATAGATAAACCAACAACACTTCCTTACAAATTACAAAGTTCCAGCCTCTATATCTCTCAGATGAGGGATCCATTTATAGATGTGTTGCAAGGGTGTGAGTCAGCTCTGGGTTTCTGATTAGTGTCATTCCACTAATAGTTCTTGGTTCCACTTGGAGATTTCATTGATCTCTTACTCATCCCTGGGCTAATTCAGAGAGGCAAGTGTCATGGGAGAAGTTTCTCGAAGATTCCATGAGTTTCCACTTAGCAAATTGTCTCTGCCATTTGTCCATTCTTGCTCATCACACCCTACAGAAGGCCTATCCAGTATGCATCACACCTAGCTAGTGTAGCAGCCAATATGCATCGCACCTTGACGATGGAGCAGTCAATATGGTCCTGTTTTGGCCAGTTCTTTAGGTGGAACTTTTGGGAAATGATGTAATCAGTTGACCATGATCATTTAGGGTATGAAACAACACTTTTAGGGGTTAAAGAGCCCTTGGTTTATGGACATATGAGTTGGGGGTTGCAGTGCCCATATATGTCTATAACACTCTTGTTGGTGACCTATTTGTTCCTCCACTGCTTGATCATTTATAGTCCCTTTCAAGGGTGATGTGACCGATGGATAATGCTATCCATAAAGTGCCATCAATGATTACATTTTTAATGAGGTATGGAATTATGTTTTGCACAACCATTTTTCCAAGGGAAACCACTTTACCCATTGTGTTTGTTTATCATATGCAAATAAATAGAGATAGTCTTGTAAACATTTATTCACAATATTAATTTTTCCATTGGATTTAGGATGGTAATATGAGTTGTAAGCCAATTGAGTACCCAAACAAGCAAATAATTCAAACCAAAAATATCTAGTGAAAATTTGATCTTTGTCACTTACAATAATATTTGGTATTCCATGTGGATTTTGGATTGTTTCCATGAATGATTTTTACACTATAGTTTCTTTTAAAGGATGATAAAGAGAGAAAAAATAGGCATATTTTTTCATGTGATATACCACTACAATATTGACATTCTTTCCTTAATATTTTGGTAAAATTGTAATAAAACCCATTAAAATTTCTTCCCAACATTGACTTGGTAAGGCTAATGGTTGTATAAGGCACGAGTTCTTGATTGTATCTCCCTTATTCTATTTGGATACAATACATTCAACAAAGAAAATTTGCACGTCTACTTTAAGAATTAAAAAATAAATAAAAATTTCTTGATCTCGTAGTATGTTTTTAGAAACTATGAATGTCCTCCTATAGGAGAAGTGTGTATTTCCAAATGGACATCTTGTTTGAGTTCAGAAATATTACATATTTATGAGAAACCTTGATACTATAACCAATCATTCTTCCACATAAATTCTTCTATTGTATTTCTATCCTCCTATAACTGTTGAATGATATTTCCTACCTTCTAATATTGCTCCCATTTTATCCTTGCTTCTTCCATCTAGTCATATTGTGGAGTGGAAATGGCACATAGTAACCATTAGTGTCTTCCTATTTCCTTGAGAATGCATTTACCAGAGTATTTTGTTTTCCCTTTTTGTATATATTTTGAAATATATAACCAATCATATTTGTAACTCATTGTTGTTTTTCTTTTAAAAATAGTGTTTGTTCCAAGAAGTACTTTAAACTATCATGATTCTTTTTACTTTGAAGTGTCTTCCTGTTAGGTATGGACACCATTTATTAACTTCCTGTAGTATGACCAACATTTATTTTTCATAGATGGGTTCAAGTAAATTATTTCTTTTAAGTTTTCTACTCTAAAAGGAAAGAGGCCTTCCTTCTTGCATCAAATATGCACCAATGCCATGGCCTAAGACATCACATTCCATTAAAAAGGTTTCTGTGAAGTCAGGTGTGATGAGTATAAGAGTGTACACATAACCTATTTAAGTTTTCCAAAATTTTTGGTTTCTTCATTAGTCCAAGAAAATGCTTTCTTTTTCAACAATTTTATTATATATGTTGCTATTTCACCATAATCCTTGGAAAAATTGCAATAATATTTTGTCAATCCTAATAATCCATTGAGTTTCCTCAAGCTCTTGGGGATTTTCCATTATTTCATAGATTTGATTTTGTTAGGGTCCACTTTGACTACCTCATGTGATACAATATGACTCAAATATTACACTTTTTAATCCATTTGGATTTAAATCATGGGAATATCCAATAAACACCCTCCTGTGTTTAGCTTAATATTGTAGCACTTCCTAAAAAAATTGTGGTACCTCCATCTGCAACCATTACTTAAAATTTTGGTTATGGAAATATAAAGTGGTTAACACATTTTTTCCAATTTGCAATTAATAAAGTTATAGGTGCTACTTTAATCAATCAGTAATATTACCGTTTTTATTTTTGATATATCCTTCTACCTTGAGGGCTTGTGAGCAAGGATAATTTTAGGGGCGAATGTTCGCCCTTTGGCGAAATTAAGGGGTTTTAAATTTTTAGTGGGTGAATATTTTGTATCATAGTACATTTTTACAAATCACCTCAAGTAGCCCACCTTATTTTAAGGGAGAGGGTAAAAAAGGTAAATTTAGCCCTTGAAATTAGGACTTACAACCTTCCATTCGCCCATTTTCAAGAATAGGTTTTATTTAAGTGAATCCATTCACCCATTTTGAAGAATAGGTTTTATTTAAGTGAATCCTATGGGCCAAATACCATATTTATAAAAGAGGTATGGTAAATTAATAAAAATATAAATAAATGAGAGGTATGGTAAATAAATAAAACATTTTTTATATTTACTCCATAAGTCACCTTATATACATGTAACGGTGTAAACAAATAAAAATATAAGTAAAGTGGAGGTATGGTAAATAAATAAAACGTCTTTTTATACTTACTCAAACGGTATGGTAAATAAATATAAATATAAATAAACTAGACGTATCGTAAATAAATAAAACCTCTTTTTATATTTAGTCCATAACCCTCGTTCTATTTATGAAGGCTCAAGAAAGAGGTTTTATTTAAGTGAATCCTATGGGCCAAATACCATATTTGTAAAAGAGGTATGGTAAATTAATAAAAATATAAATAAACGAGAGGTATGGTAAACAAATAAAACATTTTTTTATATTTACTCCATAAGTCACCTTATATTTACAAACACTCAAAAAATGGGTTATATTTAGGTGAAACCTATGGCCAAAATACTATGGGACAAATACCATGGACTAGATTGTTATTAATGCCATGCAAAAAACCATTATTAACCCTAATATTAGAATTAATAAAAATAAAAATGGCACATGGTATTGACCCATGGTATTCACCAAAATGGCACATGGTATTGACCCATGGTATTCACCTGGAATGTAGCCTATTTAAATGGGGGAATTAAACCAGCATGTAGCCTATGCTAAGATTCACTAGGACTTTACAAAGTTTTATTATTTAGTGAAAGACTCGCCAAGATCTTACAAGATTTTATAATTGAGTAAAATATTCGCCATGCCTGGTGAGAGATTCGCCAAAAAATTATATATATATATATATATATATATATATATATATATATATATATATATATATATATATATATATATATATGATAAAATCGCCTTCCATTTTTCGTATATACCATGGAGATTCGCCCATTTATTATATTTATAAATTTAGGGGGGTTCTTAAAATTTTGCATGCTTGTGAGTACTAATGTTGTCCAATGCATGGCAAGATATTGTTGGAGTAGCATTATCTAGCTCTAGATATTGTGATGGTTCAACCTCTTAATCTTCTTCATATTCATAGTGTATGTAGAATAATTTTTTCTCACCGCATATATGCCCTTCACTTTAATTGTTGGCATAGTTGAACATAGGTCTTTTTCCATTATTTCATCCATTTTCTAAGATGTCAACCTTGTTAGTTTAGAAGGAGTATGATTTTCTTTATAGTTATTAGCAACTTTTTTCTAGTAGCCATATTTTTACTTTTAACTTTCCTTGCTAGATTAAAAACATGCTCTAGGGATTTAGGTTCCAAGAGATGCAACTCATGTTGGGTGATTTATTTTCAAGTTCCCATAATTAGGTTAAAAAAACTATCCTTTGAAATGTTCTTTACCCTAAGATTCAACTTTTAGACTTATTGAATATGCTCTATAACTGAACCATTTTGTCAAATATTTACTAATTGAGTAATGTATTGCTCTTAATATTCCCATAATGTGCTATAAAATCCTCTATAAAAATGGGCCAATATACCACATTTTATTTTTCCTCCCACAAAACCATTGATGACCATTTTAACCAACATTTTGTTAAGTTGTCTATAATTTGGACACATCTTCCATGAACCATCCTTTATGATAATCATTATGATTAGTGAAGAGAAACCACTCTAGTTAGGTTCAATGTTTCCAACTTCTAACATTTCTTGAACCATACACTCAATCTCTCCCTTCTATGAATACAAATACTTGCAAGGCCTAATGTTAGGCAATATTAAAAATGAACATCATGGTTGTGATCTCAAGTAGGTGGAATACCCTTAGGCATCTCTCCAAACAGCGTTGAATGGTTGTTGATAACTTTTTGAAGATCCACTTGAGTAGAGCATATACATGCTTGAGTATTTAGTGAACATAAATGTGTAATTACACCATGGCACCCCTTTTATAAATTTCGCCATGCTATTAAATCTTATCACTTTATAGGGTTTCCAATGGATAGTTCTAAATTCAATTTCATTTTCTTATGAGGAAAATCTCATGAAAAGATCTTCATAATTAAAAGCCATTGTTCCCAATGATTGTAACCATTGGACCCTTAATAAAACATCAATACCACCCATTTTTATTGCAACCAGAACCCAAATGTTCAATAAATACTCCCTTATGTTTAGCTTAATATTGTGACACTTCCTAAAAAGATTGTTTTACCTCCATCTACAATCATTACTTGAAATTTTGGTTATGGAAATATAAAGCAGTTAAGACAATTTTTCCAATTTCCAATTAATGAAGTTATAGGTGCTACTTTAATTAATCAATACTATTACCATTTTATTTTTTATATATCCTTCTATCTTGAGGACTTGTGAATACTAATGTTGGGCAATGCATGGAAAGATATTGTTGGAATAACATTTTCTAGCCCCAAATCTTGTGATGGTTCCATCTCTTGATCTTCTTCATATTTATAGTGTATGCAGAATAAGTTTTTCTCACCACATATATGCCCTTTAGTTTACTTATTAGTATAGTTGAACATAGGTATTTTTCCCTTATTTCATCCATTTCCTAAGGTGCCAACATTGTTGGTTTAGAAGAGGGAGTATGCTTTTCTTTATAGTTATTAGCAACTATTTTTCTAGTAGCCATATTTTTACTTTCAACTTTCCTTTCTAGATTAAAAACATGATCTAGGGATTTAGGTTCAAAGAGATGCACCTCATATTGGATGCTTTATTTTGAATTTCTCATAAATAGCTTAAACAAATTATCCTCTGAAATGTTCTTTACCCTAAGATTCAACATTTAGACTTATTGAATGTGCTCTATAATTGAACCATTTTATCAAATATTTAGCAATTGACTAATTTTTTGCTCTTAATATGCCCATAATGTGCTATCAAATCCTCTATAAAAATGGACCAATATACCACAATTTTTTTTCCTCTCACAAAGCCATTGATACCACATAAATTGACCTTGTTCTAAAAATGTGGATGCAATTTTTACTTTTTGTAAGGTTTACATTTGGTTTATATCGAAGTATTACTCCATCTATAATATCCATGTTGTAGGATCATTACCATCAAACTTCCTCATATCAAATTTTAGAATGTAGTAGTTCCTTGGTGAATACTTAAAGCCCTGATGATGTGGATCTTGGATTGAAAAGTCATTATTATGGTTCTATAATTCAATATTATCATTTTCTAATTTTGATAAAATACTTCCCATATGTGATTGAGTCTCAACACCATCTTTCTCCTTATGTCCATGATTTACTTAGATCTCCATATCCCTTTTAGGTAGATGCTTTCATAGAATGGTTTGTAATTATTTTATGGATTTTTGAATTTCTCCCTTATTTTCGTTTATCTTCTTTTCCATTTCATCCATCATTTCTCTTCAAACGTTTTCTTGAGAACATGATAAATATACATTTTTCAACATACTATTATCCATTTCATTAACTTCCTTCTCTAAGTGGGAGAACTTAAATTATAAATTATAAACCTTCACTATCTTCATGAGTCTTAAATGAGCCTTTAGGAGGTTTAAATAGCATAGGAGGTTTTAGATCTTTATTTGGAGCCAAGTGATAAAATAATAATAATACTCCTCTCTATTACAGCTTAGAGTCACCCAAAAGGGATGGATGTTCTAATAAAAAAATATGTCACCTATAAGTTACATACCTTTAAATCCTTAATTTAGAGAATATTTGAATACCTCATCTTTTTTCTTAATATATCTATGAGATTCGAGCCCTTATAAATATGAAATGTTGGCATGTAATACTTTGATATGTATTTTCTACAATTCCATAGGCCTAACTAGAATTTAATGTGCCAAGTGAAAGTTATGGTAACTTTCCCAAAAAAATTTGATCTTCTTCACAAGAGAAAACTTACATAGCATGTCATGTGTCCAATCGTTCAGATCTAATTCTAAAATTTTTACTTGAGGGACTTCTTGATGCCTTTTTTGTGTCTCTTAAAATTTCACAATTCGAAGTGTCCTAGAAAAAATTCTATCGAAAACGCCATGATCACTCTTTTGAAATTGATTATAGAACTATTCACAAACCTAACTTCCATAGGGTATATATTCAAAATTATAGTGAAACATAACATGAAATGTTATCAATTGTACCATGATATGTTTTCACAATATGCTCAAAATTTCATAGTCCAAATCTTCACAGAAAGTGAATTATAGTAAAAGTTCCAAGTTCACTCATTTAAAATAGAATTCAAAACCATTCACAAACCCTAACTTAGTAATTAACTCAGTTCGAAGTGGAGTTCATACTAGAGTTGCAATGCAATAAAAATCAAGTGTAGACATTCATTAATTATTGGTCATTGTGAAAAAAGCCCAGTGAGATCAAGATGGTGTCACATCGAGGGTTAAATTTGATGGGCATTTACCCATATTTTCCTATTTTAACCATCAGATACCCACCATTTTAAAATATGCATGTAGTTAATGACACATAATTTTTAAAATCATCAATTTGATGGGTTACACACACACGCACACACACACACACACACAAGTTATTCAAGTCCAAATAAAATTGCAAAAACAAAAGACTAGCTAATGCTCCAAGCTAAGAATCACACTATGTGGCACCCACAATACTAAGATCTCTAGATGAGACTCCTAGAAAAGCATAGAATTCCCCAATAGTTATAAGATTCCAAGATAATTATAGACTCACCCAGAGTGGGGATTTTGACTTGTAAGGATAAGTTTTTCTCCATCTCAACTTATATCATGTAATCCTGCTTTGTGTACTCTAAAACCTAAATCATGAACATTAAAACTTGAAGCTTCCAAGGTACTAATGCAACATGCCACACCCATGGGTGATTGGTATGCTATATAAAAACATTAACCTAGGATGGTAGTGTAATAAAATTAAAGGGTATTTTAGTGCAATAGAAATAATAGAATTGATTTTTCTTATTTGTATGAGTGAAGTAGCTATATTTTATTTGATTTTGAGAGGTTTTATGTAGTTTCTTTAGTGTTAGTACACTAGTGAGCAGCCGAGGTTTTTATAAAATGTATCTATGTATTAGTTTGATTAGAAAATGGATCCACTTCATGGATGCATATGGAATTTCAAATGTATGGTTACTAAGGCTAGGATGTGTTTGGTACATTCATACTTTAATACGACTACTAGGCCTAGACCTTTCAAGTGTTACGCTGTTAGGGTATCAAAATGAGAGCTTCATGCTTCCTACTTATCAAAAGATTATAATTTTTTTTCAAATTGGGTGACCTATATATTATTATTGCTTGAAATGTTAGAATCCTCCCAAATTCTCTTTTAAAAGTGGGTTCAAACTTGACTTATTATTTACAAGTTCTCCTTCACTCCAAGTCGTCATGGTGAAACTTGAAATAAATTATCAATTTCAAAATATGTTATAGTTAAAAAATTTGATAAACACCTTGTAAATTTTTAAAAAGTAATTCAACATAATTTATAAAATATTTAAAATTACATAAATAATAATTAATTTTTTGTAATATAAAACACACATATATATAATGTTACTTGGTTGAGGAGTGCCATATTTTATTAACCAGCAAGAATTAATTTTTCTTTATAGCATCACGCAAAAAAATAAAAATACTTCTAGCTAAAAACAATCATCATGGAAATTTTAATCAACAAGTAGGAGTGAACATCAAGTTTATACCTTGTGTCACACATATAATTTTCTATGACCCCATGTGGCGGCAGAATCTTGAATGCTTTTAAAGACAGATAATTGCTGTTTCAACATCTCCTCTTTGAGGATGATAATTCATTTGCCTTAGGTGTTTTCTTTTTCTCGAAAAGTCTTGAACCTTTATTCTGATACATTTGATTTCATTGGCAGCACAAAAGGTCTTTCAACATCCCCTCATTGCGGCCGATGGTTCCTTTGCCCCACCCGGCCCTTGCATCCATTCGTTTCGGTGGTTTCTTTCTCTCCGAGTCTTCATCCTTTATTCTGTTATATTCAAATTTATTTGCTGCCATCCGTGCGAGTCAACTCGAAGGAATAAGCGAATGAGTAGGGAGGGAATGCGGTCCTAGGGCTTTCTGAGTGGCTGGATGCCATCTCGGGTCTCTTTGATACCCTAGGGTTTTATATCCACAATTTAGATTTGACCATTTCATCCTGGAATCTGACGGGGTCTTCTTCCTCTTTCTATGTTTCTGACTTCTACACCTATTTTTGTAACATTTTAGGTTAGGTTTTATTCTCCTCCTCTTATCATGGGGTTCCAGGTTATTCCAAGTATGCTGTACGTTGTCTTTTTATTTTGAAAATAGTTTGAAGTTTGACCATCATCTAATGGACTCTCAGTTGAGTTGCGTTGGATTGGCCGAGCCAGTGAAATTCGATACCTCCTCTACATGGCAAGAGACGGACTATTCTTTTTGTTTTCTCTAAAAAGGAATCCATCCGTGCATGCAGAAATGATAAGAGAATGGCTTCCACGTCAGCACATTCGACCAGTTTGCGCAGAGATTTCATGGGGAAATTGAAGAGGAGAATGTTGTGTTTTTTCCGTGTTTCAGCAGTTTGGAGGCGGAGGATGAGATAAGAGAATTGTGTAATCGCTCTCCTGTATTTCACATGAATTACCTGGAGAAGTGGCTTCATCAACTTCAAACGACGTGTCCTCTCTGCAAATGTTTTCTCGTGGCGGAACCAGAGCGGGTGAGGACCAATACAACACCTGATCAAAATAAGCAAGCATGGCTTGTCTACAATATCTCGTATTTGTTTGGCTACTATTTAGCACCTTACAACTCATAGCATGAGAAATAGGAATCTTGAATGCATCGTTGTTTTATTATCATGACCCTTGCAAAGATCAGAAAATGAGAGAATTTCATTACACGATTACCATCCCTTTATTGTATTTTAAGAGTATGTCTGCGATTTCATTCCACGTTAAAATTGTTTGGATTATTGAGGTGGTGTAATGATGTGTAGATGAGTGGTGTAGTTTTTTTAGGACGTGGCATTGTTTCTGAGTTGGCAAATCCAAGTCCACTTTAATTGCTAAATGTCTTTTTTTTCTTTATAAAATTTCACAAAATTTTACATGTATTTTGAGAGAGAGCGTGCATGAAGTTACCAACATGCCTCCGAAGAATAAGGAGAACCCCCTGCAAAAACAATCATCTCTTAAATTTTATGCAAATGAGGTAGGTATATCCCATGTTTGTGAAAGTATTAAAAGTATTTATAGTAGAAAATAATACATGGAAGGCAGTTGTCTCAACATCAAAAGAATGTGAGAACTAATGATTTTGTAACTAAAGAATCAATGAAATAGAAAGTTGCATCACCTTGAAGGGAACTAGTAACATTAAAGTATGGTTTCAAGGACAACATTCCTTGGAATTTAATATGAACATCTAGAATGGGGTTTATACTTGTTGGTATTGATGGCTATCAAGCCCAAGGTTTGGAATTAAAACTAGAAATTGTAACTATGCAAGGTAAGACTCTATTTTATTTGTGTGTATGTTAATGTCGAAAACTAGGGGGTCAATGGAAGTAGAGTGAAATGATGACTCTCTCTATTTCATTTGGAGTTCATCATTGGGATGGGAAATGAGAACTAAGATACCACAACATTCTTGGAAAAGGGTGAGTTGGTATTGACAAGAACACATATGTGACTAAAAACGATAGAGTTTCCTTTGATATCAATTAAATATGAACTAGATAACAAACTACAATTGGGGTAGATTTTGATCATTATGAATGAGGTCAAATGGGTCAATGAGTATAAGACTAACAACTTCCCTTGGATAGATCATGATTGGCCATTAACAATGGTGGTAGTCGAAACCAACTAGACATAATGTGGCTTGATAGTAGATGCTAATTAGGTAAAGGGAGTATCTATCAAATTGGAGTTAAGTAGTAGTGAATGGAAACAAATAGGTAGATGAGGTTGGAAACTCTAGGGACCACAATGAAAGATACTAGGATACATGGGGTTTTTTTGACAACTAGTATGATATCTACTAATGTGATTAATATAAATGTATTGACCAAGGGTGACTTGGACAATTGCTAGGTGAAAAGAATACCATTAGGTATGATGGTATGAGTATAATTGGTTCTCATGCAAAATGTGCTTTGTACAATTACCAATGAATGGACAAATAAATGGGTCGGATATACAAACAAAGCGATGAGTGCCTCAGTGATCAAATGATGTGGCTTGATGAGTTCAGAGTAGTGATAGTGAATGGGGGGAGGGGGAAACTTGGTTGAGTCTTAATGGAGGTAGGTGAATAGTGAGTTGGGATGAAAATAGTGATGCAGGAGCATTCAACCCAACAATATCATTGTATATTAGTAGACATAGGGGGTCTTGTGTTTTAGGGAAGTTGGTTTCCTAAGTATTGAATTAATGTAAATATTTAGGCCTTTGAGTGATTTTCAATGAGAATAGGAATTAATTAGATATTGTGAGACATATTTGTAAATATTCTCGAATGTAGGAGAACATGAGAGGATTAGGATTAGTTAGGAACTAGTTTGAAGAAACTGTTAAGCAATTGAAAAGTAACTGAGGAACAGTTCCTCAACTGTAAAGAAACTGCTAATAATGTATTGAAAAGAAAAAAAAAAAGAGAGGTTGGAGGAGTTAGTTAGTCAGTTAGGTAGCCAGCCAGGTAGCCAGGGAGAGTGCGATTGCAAGCCTGCGGCTAGAGTGTGAAAAATAGGCCTGAGAGACAGAGAAACTCATTATGTAATCAATTGTTGTATTGACATAGACAGAGATTTAATTCCAAAAACTGTGTAAATGTGCATTTTGAGTATTGAATAATGAGTTATGTGTGTATTAGAGGTTCTATATAACATATATGTATGTGGGCAGAATTTGACAGAATACACCATGGAGAAGAATAAGATAGAAGATCAGAATGGATCTCTGAATCCATTCGAAGGACCAAAGTAGAGTCTTGGAAGGATAGTGGTTAAAGAAACTCGCAGAGGAAAGCTCAGGAGGGAGTTACGCAGCAGGAGAGCAGAAGGACAAGAACCCTGAAGAAACCTGAAGACCACAGAGGAACATTGGAGAATGGCGTAAAAACCAAGTAAAAAGGAAGAGCAAAGAAGCGAAGCATTAGTGCACAGGATCCGTTGGATCTTTATGATCAATGACTAAGATTAAGTCAGAAAAGAGTGGAACGGAGTCATCAAATCACATTAGAGGAAAGCCTAAGAGAAATGAACCTGGACTCAAGTGATTAGCGATTGCGATCCCGTGACTGAACGTGAACCGTTGGATTGGAAGCTCAGATCAACAGTGGAGGAGCTTTAAACAAATATCGCATCGCAACGTTTCATTGATGAATTAACCTTGGTTCATTTGAAATTGCGACTTGCGATATGGGAGCGGACCCAATAAGGTAATGAATGCGGGTTCATGTTATTTGAAGTCCAGAGTGTTAATCGCATATTAGATGGGGGGAGGAAGGCATGTTAATGGACCTTGGCTTTTAATACATGTGACATGCGATATGCGAAGGGACGATGAGAGCGGACCTGAGAGAGGAATGAATCCCAGTTCATGTTATTTGGAATCCGATTGTGTTATCGTGTATCAGAGGCGATAAAGGAATGTTTATGGACCGCGGAGGATTGCGATAGCGATAAAGGCATATATCGGGAAATGTGCCAAGGCTATAGAAATATGCGGAAAGAGGCATGGTTTCACATAGTTTGTGTGATTTCTATTATATAAACATTATAATAGAAATAGTGCCGATAAGGGTTATGTGGTTTAAGTCAGGTATAATCTAAGGATAAAGTGTGGAGGTAATGAGATGTTTTCATTTCCTCCATAATGTCCTTGTCTAAATGGAATACATAGGAAGGAGAAGTGAGGGATTTTTGAGGGGCGTGAACTAGTGGGGTAGTTATTTTGGTGCTAAACACATCAACATGTGTGAGATAAGTATAGGTTTTGAGGAGATAATGGAAGTTTATACTCAACAAATTGAAGGGGCATGTATGTGTGTTATGTGCATAATTTCCCTATAATGGAGAGAAAGACTCAATATTGACAAGAGGGGAGTGGAGGAATAAAGGTATCTACCTTATATTTGATGAAAAAATATAGTAAATGTGAACGCAATTATGAGCATTTTCATCCGAAATGGTAGGGATAATCTCATGCCTTGGGTTGACTAGAGTGATAGGTGAGGCAAGAAGTGGGGATTCTTGTTAAATATGTACCAAGGGAGAAACAAGGGTGGAGGGTTTTTTCGTCACATACTACGGGAAAGGGATAACCCCTAGGGGGTGATTGTTATACTAGGAGAAATGGTAGGAGCTTCCCAAATTTATTGAATCTTATCCATGCACCAAGTTTGATATTATAGAATTAATAGATAATTATAGGTAAAGTGGTCAAATTATTAAAAAATTGCACATGGGAAACTATTTTGTGATTTCACTATGGTGGACACATAGTAAATTGTGTAAGAATATGACATAATGAACTATAAAGGTTGTTAAGTTGATTATCTGGTTGGGAGAGTCTTTTAAAACATTACCATCAATGTCAAAGTAGATTAGGGCAATTATGGGCATAATAGAAACATACATATCATATGGCACATGATTGGCTAGTATGTAATGCCTTATTATGTGTAGTGGGTGTTCCTAATGCTATTATCGTGGAATAACCAATAATGGATGCACTAGGCAACAAAGGTTTTTCTCTAAGGTTCACACGAGGTTCCTTAACTCAAGAAGAATGAGGTATAGGTTTTTAAATTGACTTAGATACTAATAAATAATACACATTGGAGGTACAATTAGGTGGCTAGATTATTTCCCCTTGTGACAGTACTCACAGGCGGGCATATATGGGGTTAAATGTATATGATATGACCCTAATAAAGGGCATATATGGGATTAAATATGCATGTAAGTTACAAAATAACTCCATAAATAATAGGATAACATCTTCCAAATACAAATTACATTCATACATCACAATCCATGTCTTCAGTAATGACTACATGATCGCGATATATACCTATTCATACATTTCACATGTGGTCCCTTCATTATTAGGCTAACCCCACTACATATACATTTACACATTACATGCATATTTAACCCCATATATGCCCCCCTTGGGGTCATATCAACTTTTTTCATGCTATTAGAGCTTATCACTTTAGAGGGTTTTACTTGGATACCTATAAACTCAATTTCCTTTCCTTTTGAGGAAAATCTCATGAAAGAGTCTTAAAAATTAAGAGTCATTATTCCTATTTATTGTAACCATTGGATCCCTAATAGAATATTAGCACCAAGCATTGAGATTGAAATCATGGGACTATCCAATAAATACTCCCCCATATTCAACTTAAAATTATCACACCTTCCTAAACAATTTATGGTATCTCCATCTACAATAACTATTTGAAATTCTAGCGCTAGAAATACAAAGAAATTGAGAAGTTTTGCGAACTTGTAATTGATGAAGTCATGGGTACTGCCATAATGAATCAACAATTTGAATCATAATAAATTTGAATCTCATGGGAAACTATTTTGTGAGTTCACTATGGTGGACACATAGTAAATTGTGGAAACATATGGAATGATGACTTATAAGGGTTGTGAAGTTGATTGTTGGGTTTGGAGAGTCTTTTAAAATATTATCATCAATGTCTCAAAATCAAATTAGATTGTGTTAATGATGGGTGTAATATCCACATAAATGTCATATGGAACATGATTGAATAATATGTAATGTAATATTATGTGTATTGGGTGTTTCCTATGATATTCTAGTGGAAGAACCAATGGTGGATGGGGTAGGAAACAAAGGTGTTGCTCTAAGGTTCATACGAGGTTCCTTAATGCAGGAAGAATGAGGTATAAGTTTTTCAAGTGACCTGTGTAATCATAAAGAGTGCATATATTGTAACCATTCGATCCCTAATAGAACACTAACACCAAACATTGGGATTTCAATCATAGGACTATCCAATATATACTGCCCCATATTCAACTTAAAACTATGACACTTTCCTAAACAATTAATGACTGAATCAACTAACAAGGAAAACATCTTACATACCTAAAAAATGGATGATAAGACAAATGGTCCCAAGGTGAAATTTTAGCAAAATTGAACAGACTGTGCTACCCAAAAGGGGTTGAGATGATGATCTCGATGACATAAATTGTTCAAATATTGGATATTTTTAATTCCTACATGGGTTTGAGGAAGATGAAAAGTAGGACATATAAAAGGGGTGGTGGCCTACAATGTGATCTGATTTTTACTTGTGTTGACATTGAATGCACACATGTGGAGCCCTAATGTAATATGCGTGTTCTAATCAATAATTATGCTAATTATATGTTACATAACTTTCAAAATCCTAATTTGTAGACTATTTAGATGGATAATATTTGTACTAATATATCTATGCAATTTAAGCCCTTGTGAATATGAAATTTTGGAATATAGCACATTGATATGTCTTCTTTTCAGTTCCATAGGTCTAATGAAAATTTTATGTGCTAAGTGAAATTCATAATAACGTTCCCAAAGCTTGGAATTTTTGCCTCTTCTAAAGAGGATACCTGTGGTTGAATGCATGAAGATGGGTTACACTTTCTGGCCAAATGTTGCAATGAAAATTTAAAATTTTACTCTTTTATCGAATTGAAGCTTACAAAATTCATATAAGCATTGCGAATTTTGATCTGGAGTAAAAGGACAACTTGTGGAGAATTATATTGTTTTCCTAGTGATTATTTTTTCAAAATGTTTTAGTGTCATATAATCAGTCAATTTTGCATTAAATGAAATATTTTCCTTGTACATTTTCACACACCTTAAGAGGTATGCATGTGTTCATGTAGCATAACTTAGTCTAAAATGTGTAATTTTTCATATATATATATATAGATATAGATATAGATATAGATATAGATATAGATATAGATATAGATATATATATATATATATATATATATATATATATATATATATATATATATATATATATATATATATATATATATATATATATATATATATATATATATATATATATATATATATATATATATATATATATATATATATATATATATATATATATATATATACATATACATATACATATACATATACATATACATATACATATACATATACATATGAGAATGATATACATGGAGAGAAATAATAAAACTTAGTTATTCATATTAAAAATTTATTTTTATATGCAACATTATACATTTTATTATTTTCTGAAGCTAGTGAAGTAAGATTTCAATTGCATTTTGCAGACATATGTGTTCACGTAAAAGAATTTCAACTATTTAAATAAATTGAAAAACCAAGAGTACCTTTTTGAAGAGGATTCATAAATGAAGATAGTGGTATTTTTTGAAAAAAATTCATTGTATATATTTTATGTTATTGATTTTTTTATTCAACCCCTTTGAAACAGTCAAAAAAATTTCAAGCATTATGTTTAAAAGAAATTAGATGAAAAATATCATATGAAATCAAAAGTGTCAAACGCATATTCCATTGGATAGAGGATTATTTCAGAAATCCGACATGATCAACAATACCACTCAATGACAAATTCTACCCTAAATCCACTAGGGTACTGATGCGGGAGCATTCAGCCCAAAGGGAAATTATTGTAAATAATAGACATAGGGGTCATGCAATTGTGGAATTAGTTTCCTAAATTCCAAGTCACTTTAATATTTAGGCTTTTTATTAGATATTTTCAAAATAAATAAATGAGGAAATAGGAATTAAGGAGAGCTTTTAGGCATAAAGGAATGGATGTGGATCATAAGGAAGCTTTTCTATTTTAGAACAGGGAAAAAGACGGAATAAAGCTGAAGAGATGCTTTTGCCATATGTATGCATTGCATGTAGAGTCTTAGAGCTTTAGTTGAGTGATTTTAGGATTTTTAGATCATGCTAAGTTTAATAAATTATGGAGCTCAACGGCATTGAGAAGGGAGTGAGTGTAAGGAGTGAGTGTGAGGAGTGAGCAAGGATTCTCCTTGGGAGCCTTCGGGCAGTTTGTAAAAGGGCCATAGATTTTCATATCTGGCTGTGAATAGAAACCTCTGTGTGAATGTTTGGTTTATTGTAAATATGAGTATATTGAATTCAATTCGATATGAATATGGTTGCGTTTAACATATTCGGAGATATGGTTCTGCACATAGTCGCAGAAATTGGTGTTATATAACATTGAATCGCATGAGGTCCTGCGTGTATTGTGGACTTGTTTATTTGAATTATCGTATAACTGTTGTTGTTCTTTGAATGAAATTATGGTTTAAAATTGTGTGTGTGAGGACAGAATGCGTTAATGTTAACAATGGACGAACGGTTGCGCAGAATAATGCCAACGACCCAAGAGATCTTGCTGATGTTTAATTGCAGTTTCAATCAATATAAATGCAGAGTTGCATTCTCGATATATTGGCGCAACTGATGTGTGTTCATTACTGAATCCGCTAGTCTTTCATTTTTACGCGCGTTCCTAACATATTGATTGTTAGTGTGGAGAGTGGCCGCTTAATGCTGTAGCTGACCTGCGCCCTTATAACTGAAGTTTGCAACCTTATCGGTCTGAGACCGGATTAGCGTGGGGAGACCTTTTGAAATGGTAATTGTGTGCTCGGCTTACGAAGCCTCTCGGAGCCACAGCATAACAAGTCCGAATTTTCTAGCCGAATAACGGAACCACAGAATTATTAACCATTGCATATGGGAGTATTAGTTCCGGAGGAGCGAAAGCCATGGTTTGAGCCATCGCCGAATAGCGGGACTGGCGACACATTAGAAAGCTACGTGTAATTATATAGGGCATTTTTCGGTTGAGTAATTGAAATTATATATACATCAACTGAAACAGCATAGAGGCAGAGATATATAGCAGCCTTGGCCGTGATAAAATTCCGCCTTTAACCAGAGCAGTGCGATATATATATATATATATATATATATACAAGCCTTGTCTATGGCAAGCGGGGCGATTGATACATATATACGAGCCTGTGGTAAATCGGTGCCATATATTTACATACGAGCCTTTGTTTAGAACGAGGCCAGACTGTAACCAGCGGCGGCATCAAGGAAAGGGAAGGTATATATATATACGGTATGCGCATGGTCATTCTCAATATGTTTCTTTTGAGAATTTCTTGAAGAGCATTGTGTGTAAACGAGTATGGTTATCATAGCACCGTATGTTTAATTCCAACCATGGTCATGAGATTACAACGATTTGAAGTAAGCTTCCGAAAATTCAAGTGTACACTTTGGCGTGTGTTGAAGTGCATGTTTTGTGTGCATGGTTGTCGGAGGATCCTGGTATTTGCGGCCTGGGCTGCATCAGGTGGTATCAGAGCGGGAATACCTTGTTGAAGAAGTTTGTTTTATTGAATGAGTATAGTCGAGAACTGAAGTGTGTTTCTTTGAATGTGTGATGAATGATTTTTTTTTTGATATGCAAACTACACGAGTGAACAGGATTGCAGAAACAAAGGGAGGACGAGATCATGCAAGATCTTAAAGGTAAGATGATTTCCTGATTTGAAATTTGTGAATTGAAGTTTATGGTTGCAGAGAAGTGGCAGTGAACCTGAAGAATCCAATAAGGAATTGGATAAAGAAGACAACTGAAGTGTTCTCAGGAGAGAGAAGGAGATTGCAGAAGCCTAGAGGGAGCAAAGGTGTTGCTCAGGAGAAGGTTCCAGACAAAGGACCGTGCTTACCAAAAGACTAAGTAAGGAGAGCTTAGTGAGGTAAGATTGCAGCCAGGAGGACTAGCTGTTGCAGAGGCTTGTTGCAAAGGAGAATCAACAGAGGTTGAAGAAAGTTGCAGATAAGAGAAACTTGAAAGAGCAGTGGAGAATGCTTGAAAGGTTCCAGCAGAGGACTGGTGATTACCAAAAGACCAGATCCGGAGGAAAGGATTGGTGAGGTAAGTGGCAGCAAAAGAATTTGCTGTTGTAGAGGCTGGATGCAACTCATGGGTGAGAAACTCATGGCGGAGAAGATGACTACTGATAGTCATAGCAGAGGTTCAGGAAAAAGCCACGGTAGAGGACATAAGAAAGAGGATGCCAAGGTAAATGGCAAGAATATAAGTCCAGAGGAAGTTGAAATGGAAGAATACATCTGTGAACCAGAACAAGGAGAATTTCTGGGAGATAGTGAAGATGAAGGCTTGAAGACTGAAACTTCAAGTAAGACCAAAGGGTCATATATTTTTAAATCTGACAATTTGTGGATGTTTGCAGGTCAAAGACAATTGGTTGATATTGTCATAAAGAAGGAAAAAGACCAGCAGAATCAAAATTTTGTTCTGGAAAAGCAGAAGGTAGATGGGTCTTATATACAGCTGGAGAACTTGATCATGGAGAATCAGAGAAGAGGTCTAGAGAAATGGCACAGAAATGAGATGACTGCATGAGTTCGAGAAAGAGAGATTGAAGTAATGAAGGTACAATTGCAGGTACTGGAAGAATGGCTACAAGAGCAGAAAAATCAAAATAGAAAATGGATCTTTCCACTGAAGGGAAAGAGAGTGATTTGGCAACAATTGCAGAGGAAGTTGGGGAAAATTGAGATTGCCTTACTAAAGAAGGAGCTTAGAGTTCTTATGCCAGACATGGGAATTAAAGATTCCAAATGCAGATTTGTTCGAAAAGAAGCAATGGAAGAAGCAGTCAAGATTGAAAAGTCTCATGATTTAAAAACTAATGAGTTGTGCATGTTTGCAGGTACAGAACAGGAAGATAAACAAGCTTTAGAGTTTGTGCAAGAAGAATTGAACCTGAAGGCTGTTCAGATCGATAATGAGTTAGCAAGATCTCAGAAGCAGATGGGGAAGAAGGAGTCTAATTAGGATGTTGATGCAGAAAGAGAAGGACCAGCTAATGATTGGTCAACCACTAGTGGAGGTATGGAAAATCATGTGAAATTTCCAAGGTCTACTCCTAATGAAGTTGTTGAATTGTATAGGAAACAAGATCTCCAGAGAAGAGAGTTGGAGAGACAGAGGACTTATTGGATGAAGAAACAAGGGAAGAGAGTCTTTATGAATGACAGTCATAAAGCAGGAGATGGTAAGAAGGAAGGACTAGCTAACAGTCTCATGGTGAGGGTAAATCAGCATACTAATGTGATGATAGAGAAGTGGGAAAAGAACTCAGAGCAGCATATTGAGGAGAAAGCTAATGAAGATTTCTTGAGTCCTGAAAAAGACTTGGAACTACAGAAAGAAAACTTGGTAACTGAATCAACAAGTGAGACCAGTGAGCCCTGTGATTTTAATGCTGACAATTTGATTGTGTTTACAGGTAATAAAGAAGAAAGTCCATCATTTGGAATTGTCTTGAGGGAAGAAGACAAAGATTATAATTTACAACATGTTAATGAAATACTTAAGAAGAAGTGGCTGAAAAGTTTGCGAGAGACATCTGAACCAGAGGAAAAAGTTGCAGATGAAATTGCAGATGAAATTGCAGGTGACAAGCAAACGAATGTTGCAGGGGGACAGGAAGTTTGGGAGGCAACAACATTCATAGTGACAGCTAGAGCAACATGTGGAGCGACACTTATGATGGCAGTTGAGACAACACTAGCATCAAAAGAGGCACTGATGCCTTATATTTTATATTCTAACAATTGTTTTGTAAGTACAGGTCTTACTGAAGAAGCTGGAGAAAATCTGTTAGAAAAAGAAATTGAAATGATGAGGCGGATGATGATGAAGGAATTCCAGAAGAGACCAGCAGCAGTGAAACAAAAGAGAAGCAGCAAAAGGAAGACAACAGAAGATCGCAAGAGTACAGCTAGTGGAGCAACGTAGCATAAAGTGTGGAGACCTGGAGAAGAACAACAGACAGAAACAACGGCAAATGGAAAGTTACAGTACAAGATATGGGATCCAGGCAAACATAGATCTGAACACATGATCAGGAGATCATGAAAATTTTCTACCTTGGGAGTATGATGCGGGAGCATTCAGCCCAAAGGGAAATTATTGTAAATAATAGACATAGGGGTCATGCAATTGTGGAATTAGTTTCCTAAATTCCAAGTCACTTTAATATTTAGGCTTTTTATTAGATATTTTCAAAATAAATAAATGAGGAAATAGGAATTAAGGAGAGCTTTTAGGCATAAAGGAATGGATGTGGATCATAAGGAAGCTTTTCTATTTTAGAACAGGGAAAAAGACGGAATAAAGTTGAAAAGATGCTTTTGCCATATGTATGCATTGCATGTAGAGTCTTAGAGCTTTAGTTGAGTGATTTTAGGATTTTTAGATCATGCTAAGTTTAATAAATTATGGAGCTCAAAGGCATTGAGAAGGGAGTGAGTGTAAGGAGTGAGTGTGAGGAGTGAGCAAGGATTCTCCTTGGGAGCCTTCGGGCAGTTTGTAAAAGGGCCATAGATTTGCATATCTGGCTGTGAATAGAAACCTCTATGTGAATGTTTGGTTTATTGTAAATATGAGTATATTGAATTCAATTCGATATGAATATGGTTGCGTTTAACAAATTCGGAGATATGGTTCTGCACATAGTCGCAGAAATTGGTGTTATATAACATTGAATCGCATGAGGTCCTGCGTGTATTGTGGACTTGTTTATTTGAATTATCGTATAACTGTTGCTGTTCTTGAATGAAATTATGGTTTAAAATTGTGTGTGTGAGGACAGAATGCGTTAATGTTAACAATGGACGAACGGTTGCGCAGAATAATGCCAACGGCCCAAGAGATCTTGCTGATGTTTAATTGTAGTTTCTATCAATATAAATGCAGAGTTGCATTCTGGATATATTGGCGCAACTGATGTGTGTTCATTACTGAATCCGCTTGTCTTTCATTTTTACGCGCGTTCCTAACATATTGATTGTTAGCGTGGAGAGTGGCCGCTTAATGCTGTAGCTTACCTGCGCCCTTATAACTGAAGTTTGCAACCTTATCGGTCCGAGACCGGATTAGCGTGGGGAGACCTTTTGAAATGGTAATTGTGTGCTCGGCTTATGAAGCCTCTCGGAGCCACAGCGTAACAAGTCCGAATTTGCTAGCCGAATAACGGAACCACAGAATTATTAACCAGTGCATATGGGAGTATCAGTTCCGGAGGAGCGAAAGTCATGGTTTGAGCCATCGCCGAACAACGGGACTGGCGACACATTAGAAAGCTACGTGTAATTGTATAGGGCGTTGGTCGGTTGAGCAATTGCAATTATATATACATGAACTGAAACAGCATAGAGGCAGAGATATATAGCGGCCTTGGCCGTGATAAAATTCCGCCTTTAACCAGAGCAGTGCGATATATATATAAACAAGCCTTGTCTATGGCAAGCGGGGCGATTGATACATATATACGAGCCTGTGGTAAATCGGTGCCATATATTTACATACGAGCCTTTGTTTAGAACGAGGCCAGACTATAACCAGCGGCGACATCAAGGAAAGGGAAGGTATATATATATACGGTATGCGCATGGTCATTCTCAATATGTTTCTTTTGAGAATTTCTTGAAGAGCATTGTGTGTAAACGAGTATGGTTATCATAGCACGGCGTGTTTAATTCTAAACATGGTTTTTATAAGTCATGAGATTACAACGATTTGAGGTAAGCTTCCAAAAATTCAAGTGTACACTGGCATGTGTTGAAGTGCATGTTTTGTGTGCATGGTTGTTGGAGGATTCTGGTATTTGCGGCCTGGGCTGCATCAGGTACAAAATGGTATTGTAGAGAAATCTGCACAACGGGATGCTAAAATTATGATTTTTAGGACCTCAATAGCTTGATCAAGAGCTTAAAATGCGCAATTAATTTATTAAGTTATAAATTCAAATAGCTCTATCAAGGGTTAAAGAAACCCTCAATAGGGCCATTAATGTCATTAAATAGCAGCTCGATCAAGCCATTGAAAAATTAGCGGTGCACCAAACATGCATCAATTTTTAATTATTGCATAGATGTTAAATGCTACAGACTAGGAGCTCGATTGAGCTCCTGGTGTCACCCCCCAAAAAATAAAACAATATAAATTCTAATGCATGAAAAAATAACATCAAACATTCATTCATAGAAAAATATTAGAACGTGGAAATTATACAAGAATTCACAATAAACATGGGAAATTGGAGAATTTGATCTCGAAAAGGAGAAAAAGTTCCAAGAACAGAGTAAATGAAAGAAAAATTTAAAGAAAGGATGAGAAAAATATGACAAACATTGACAGAACAAAAAAATCATGCAATTCAAAAAATTCATGCAAAAACAAGTAATTCAAGTTGTCCCACTTCTCATATTACCTACTCCATATTGTATGCATTAGGAAATATGATTGAAAATAAGAAAAAATGAAGAATGGAACAATATAACTAAGTTAAAATAAGCATTGAAAGTAATACCATGTAGTTAACAATTGAGAAGTAACAACAATTAAAGAAAAATCGCTTGGTGTGATTAATAGTTTATTAGAATTTCATGAAACCACTTGAATTCATGCAAATTACGAACCACCTTCGAATTTTAATGGTTTAGGAGAACCCAAAAAAACGAAGAATGTGATTTAACCAAAGAAAACTGTTACATTTCCATACATTATTTACTTGAATTACAATTCATGGAAATTTATTTACAAGAGGGATTAGAAAAAATGGTTATCACATAGGTGCTCCAAAACCTACAAACATTAGCTTTATTGATGCATGATATACTTGTAGGAGTTAAAAGAGAAAAAATGTGTCAATATCTAGAAGGAGCAAGAGTATATCTCTCCTTCCAATGTGCATGTTAAGAAGACATTATTTGTTAAGCTTATAACATTATTGAATTTTCATGATATCCATCATCATATATAACATTTAATGGTTCCTTGAATCCTAAATGATGTTCCCTACCTTTAAAAGCCTCACACGTTTCTTCTTTAAATCCTCACATGTAGGTTATGAGATTTTTTTAAAGAGAGCACATTTTTTAAACACAATGTGTAGTGCAGATTCATGCTTGCACAAAAAGGAGTGTAATTTTTCATATCACTATAATGATCAATGGAAGGCTCATGTGATTAATCAATATTAAATCCATAAATAATAAATGAAAAATAAACAAATTAGCATGCACGTGTTGATGATATGCTGGAAATGTTTACAATGTTAATCTTCTTAGACTGTGGAAATCTAATGTCAAATAAATTCATCTAGTTGTTTATCAACATGTAAACATGAAATATATTGCAAAGTATGATTCAAAAGTAAAAAAGAGAAAGCTTATTTTAAACTTTGTCAAGATTTGATAAAAATAATTGAAAACATAAAAGACATTGAATATCCTTCGTTTCATGTGCATAAAAAATTTTCTTTGTGGAAACATATAGTTTTTGTAAATCCTCTTACCCCTCCTTATGCCCTACTGGATTGTTGTGCTAAAATTTCCATGTAAATTCTCCCAAAAAAAACCCAAATCACTTGTGCCCCCTCTTCATGACAAATGATAATGATGTACATCCATTCTTGATAAGACCTTGAAGCATCTTCCTTGTTGTCTAAATCCACTAAAACCTTTATCTCTTAATTTCTTTTTGTTTTCTTATCAACGATTTCATTGGTCTTCCCATACTTCTCATCCCATAGCTCTTCCAGTTTTTGTTTGGAATTGTGAAATTCTCTATAATTATGATAAGTTCTTCCTCTAAGAAAGTTCTTACTATTGTTTTATGGTAATTTTAGTCACACATTTTAAAATGCTAAATGATATGGTGCTTCTAATGAAGAAACACTTTTCCAACAAATTTGATGTTGTATAATAGGCTTTCAAATATTAACATACTTAAAAACTAGTTGAATAGGTTTCTTCTTGTATCATGGAGTGTGTATTTATGTATTGTATGGGTTTTTAGTCACAAATTATCCTATAAAATTAAATTTGTATAAATTTATAGATATAGATTTTATTTTCTCTCCTAAAATAAAATTTTCCCTTCAATAATCTTCTCACTAGCTTGTTTTTTCAAGAATTTTCCACTCTCAAATTCAAAAGATTCTGCATATCATTAAGTTAGTAATAATTCCCTTTGAAATATGTATTTATACTTCCTATATAAGAATTTAAACTTTAATTTCTATTAGTATTTAGTTCAACAACCTTGCAAATTATTATACAATATCTTCTTCATCAACTTTGCTAGATCTTCATCCTCTTCTCATTTTTGAGCTACTCTCTTTGGATTCTTTTATAAACTCTCCAATTCTTCTAATTTTATTCCTAACACCTATCTTCTTTAATCACTTAAATCTATTTCATTCTCTTCTCACAATCCCTTTTATTTGGAATTGAATTTTAATTGAAATGTTTGGAAAATGAGATATATGAACATAAATATAATATCATCCTTGTTATAGTAGGATTCACTTTTATTTTTGGATTTATATAGTCTTTTGAAGAAATGAAAAATTGTTGCTAAGAAGAACCACTTTTGAAAAAGATCAAATTCTTCACTTTGTAAATGTGACTTGTTGTGAAACCAAACAAAGCTTCAAACCTAGATTCGCTAGTAAAATTTTGGGGTTATACCTAAATATAGATCACCTTTATCACACACCCTTCAATCCTAGTATGCCCAAATGGTTAAGTTTTTTCATTTCTTGAACATTTTTTGGGGGGAGAGTGAAGAGAGATTATTGCTTGTGGGACTAGATTACTTAGGAAATAGGTATATTGACAATTCACTCTCCATTTTTTCTAAATGTATTCTTAACACCTATTCTTTTTAAATCATTTTTCTCTCTTCTTCTCACAATCCCTTTTAGTTGGCATTGGATTTTAATTCAAATGTTTGGTGATTGAGATATATGAACAAAAATATAATACCATCCTTGTTGAAGAGCTCACTTTTTGTTTAGGATTTATATAGTTTCTTGAAGTAATGAAAAATTGTTGCTAAGAAGAACTAATTTTGAAAATGGTCAAAATATTCACTTAGTAAATGGAGAGATGGAGTTAGATACATTAAAATATATATATTTATAAATTTAATTTTTTATTCTTCTACATTATTAAATGAATAAAGAAATTCCATTTTTTTTACTAGCATGGTATGTTTTATTCAAATAATTGATTAAATACAATAATTTTATATAAAGAAGATTAAAATGTATTAAAAAATTTGAATTATGATATTGGAAAAAAAAATTTAAAAAAAAAATTATTTAAAAACTCAATATTGTATTTTATTAACCTTTTATAGAAATATATAACCACACATTATAACTATATAATACATATTTCACATGACAATTTTTAAATAGTTATATATATATAGCCAACATTGTCATATTTAACATAAAAGATAAATTTAATTGTTATCATTAAAATTTATATATATTTAATTAAATTTTTATTCTTAACATAGGACCATATTTAAAACATACAATATAAATTTAAGTGCAAATATTTTACAAATTGCATACCTTTATCTAGTTTGCAAATTTCTTATTCTTTACACTGGGGTTCCTCTATTGAGTGTTCTCAATTGTAGCATCCCTTGAATTTAAATAATAATTTATGCATAAGAAACAAATTTTAGCTATTTCAATGGTCTGGTTTGATGAAATTTATTTATTCATGTACTTAATATATAATGGTTTCATGTGACTCTCATTTGTTCCATGCATCAACATGTATAAGTTGAGTAAATATTAAGAAAATGAATTTTAATTTAGGTAAGTATACATATATTTGAATGGTATTAGAAGATTTAATTAAATCAAGTTACGTAATTCAATTTAGTTGTAATGGAAATAAAATATTTCCTAAAACATTAATTTTCCATCTCCCTATATGCTCACATAGGATAATTTGGAAATGTAAGTGGCCCATTATCCACATCATCTTTTCTTTTGCAAGGAACAAATATCACATAGCGTAATTAGGTGAATTGTATTAAAGGATCGTAAACTACATATCCACATATTTGCAATTCAAGAACTTTGTATGTACACTATTCACCTTGCACACACCATTACTAGTAACCAATTTGCTTTACTAACCATTATAAGTAGAGTAATTGCTTATCTTTTACTTTGAAATTTCACACACAAATGTCAGGCCCAGAATTGTCGTGTTTAATTCACATTTTCACCCTATGCATACTCATGGTTTTCATTTTTATTACTATCATTTTACACAATTGTTGGGCTAGTATCTTAAACTTGAGCATGATCAAGTAATTCTTCATTATTTAACCTATTTCCTTTATTTCAATAAGATCTACATCAAAATAATTATTAATAAAGACACTTGTTTTTTTTTAGGTTTCCAAAAATTCATATGAAAACATGGTCAAAGATACACATGCATCAACAATTAATTGCACCAAGTTTTGTTCCTGCACCAGCGTTCCTACATTAGCATACCTGCATCAACTTGGGGCTTTGATAGATTGGCACACTTTCGAGGAAACCAGAAGATTGTTTTTGTCCAAAATGATGTTCTAACATCTCCACATTAGTCAAAATATACCCAGCTCACACGTGTGAGTTTCTAGAAGAAAATTGACAAATCAACCCAAAAATTCAGACAGTTTTCAAACTACCAACTTTGACCTTGATTTACATGCATATGAAAGCAAATATCGAAATTCCAAAATATACGTTTTGTTCCCAATATAGGAAGTTTATTAAGACTCAAATGGTTTTCCAAAATTTGTCACAGTTTGGGAGATATGAAGGGATCTTTAAGGCACATTTGTAAAAAAAAACATGTTATATCCAAAATTGTATAAGTATCTAAATAGTCAACTTGGGGCATGATGTTTGATGCAATTAGGTTGAATTAGAAACTTTCAAGAGAGTTTTTTTGTTGAAAACATGGAAAATTAGTCTCCTTGAGAATAGTTTTCCAAAATTCATGAGGGTTTGAGAGCTATGCGAGATTGTTTGAGGCCAATTTGTTAAAAATTCATAATTTTCCAGAATTGAGATTTGGCTGTTAGAGCCAAAATTTGCCTTGTAACCTTCATAAAAAGCCTAGTCATGGCCTGTGAGAGAGAGAGAAGATGTTATTATAATTTCATATTGTTGATTTGGAACTTGAGCACATGGTCTCAGATGTAAAAGATTGATTTAATTCCAACAAAAGCTTCTAATGTCAGGTTCTTTTTATTTCTTGTGCATTTTTTTTTATGATTGATCTTGTTTCTGTAATTTAGATTCCTTATACAGGGGATGTGGTGGTTTGTTTGGGCCCTCCAACTCAGATCATCGCCCTTCTTCCTTGTTTATTTGTTGAATAGGTTGCAGATCTAGTTGTTTATTTGGTAGCATTGGTCTTGGATATTCTATTTTATAGTTGGCATGTTAAGTTTATTCTTACTTTTAGATGTGAAATTATGTAATCTACCTCTATGATATAATAATTCATTTTTTACTTGTTTCATATTTTCATAGAAATTTGGAGTATCGTGGTGTGTTATTGGTGGCAGAGATTGCGTATTCTTTTCAATTAAATCTTCATTTATACTCTTTTCATGTATATATGTAATTCAATCTGATATCAAAATCATTACAATTATGGAAAATCAGAGTTGTAGATGTTGTGCATCTTTTATTTATAATACAAATCACATCAGAGCTATTGAAATCTAGTATCCGCTAATGAGGAGAAACACAAGTTGTAATGAGATCTAGGGTTGTTAGTTGAATTGAAAGCTACAAATCTGGTAAATCATTTAAACCTATGAAAGTTTCTTGTATGCATGTCCATGGATCAAATATTTGGGGTGTTACTTATAACATAATTTTGAACCTCTATTAATTTGTAAGTTTATACAAGGGTCTAGTCGAAATTTTTCATAAAGAAAACATAGCATACACTTGTCAATGTTTTGAGCATTATAGGCTACATTAATCGCTTTAAGAGATTCCCAATATAAAACTCTTTTTTGCACAAAACATTATTTTAAGTGGATCATAGTGTTTGTCTTATAATACTTAGATCCATTTTTTTTTAAAACTTGATCTGAAAGAAAACTTGCTCACATATATGTTTCGAAAGGATTTTTTATAATAATTGTAAAAAATATTTAATATTTCATTATTACAAGTCCTTTATTTGGTTTCATTTCTATGAATTGTGGAAAAGTAAAAGATTTTCCAGAGGTTATATTTTTACCAGGTTTTGATTGAATTTTACTATTGAATTTATGTAACATCTACAAAAATATCCATCACATATGGCAAAGTATTGGGCATATATTTCAGAATACATATAGAAGCATTCTTTTCTACACATTTCACTTTGTTACACAGTAGTTTGCAATGAGAGCGAGTGAAAGAATCACACTGACTGGAAGAAGCCTACCGAGTGCAGGCAAACTATGAGAAAGAGCATAGTATAAATATTTAAGTTTGAATCTAAGATTCATGCTCTGAATTTAGTCCTATGTTCTTCATTTTTTCAAGACTTAGTATAATACTAGGAGAATGAATTTGAGTAATTTATGAGAGGCAAAATCATTTTACAATAGTGTATTTATTTGATTTCTTGCTTGAACACAATAATGTACTTTTCATTAATGGGCTTATGCATATCAACACTCTATTAGATAAGTTTCTTTGATCTGGACATGTGTGAGGAGTTTGTTTCCATTTTCTTTTAGAACTTTGATTGATTTGCATGACAAAGTGAACTTTGATTGATTTGCATGATAGAATAGAGCATAGTGTAGGAATCAAATTTGGAGTTTATGCATTGGTTTTCAAATTGATTTAATAGAAGGGTTTTATCTTTAAATTTTCAAAATGTTGGGTTTGTTTTCAATTGATTAATAATTAGGGTTGTCTTAAAAAATTGTAGGATTAGTGCTTATGTTTTCTAAAGTTTCCCTTGAGTGCATGATTCAAACTAATTGTTGCTTGCAAGATGTTGTAAGGATATTGATGCACAAGTTAGACTAGAATTTGATTTGTACTTTTCCAGGGGCTCTCTTTGGCATTTATAGTGTTGTGCCTCGAGTTTACGAACTCCCGGATTGAAATTAAATGTTTGTCCATTAATCCACCATATACTAAAACCCAAATTTTGGCATTGTTTCTGGGGAGGTGCTTAGGGGATTGACCTTGGAGACCTGTTGCATTTGGTTTTCATTTTCACCTAGTTTTTCTTGCAAGTTTTCGTTTCTTTCCTACACATTTTTCAAATTTTTTTTTACTTCTTTAGTGCTGTAAGAACCCCCCTATGTTCATCCATGTGATGACAGAATATACCAGTTGGCTTGTTAAGAATAGGAAAATGGTATTTTGAGCAATATTCTGATGAGAAGTTTTGATGCTATTGCAGAGATATACAGATCATCCAATGATGAACTCATAAGTGAAAAACTTAATATTTTGCTTGAACATAAAAATAATATTACCAATGTTTTTATTTAAAAGTTGCATGATTTGTAGGAAGAACATAAAGAGGATGAAGAACCATTGCTGATTTCTTGTGCCAACTGAAGAAAGAAACACATCCTTGGAAAGTGTCCACTTAGTAGCCTAAAAGTTTGCAGAATTTGTGAAGAGGCTCATGCAACAGAACATTGCCCATCACTACCAGGATTAATAAAGGTAATTAGGAAATCAACTAAGTTATTAAATCGATTTCTAGGCATAAGTTAAATCCCATCATCATTTAATACTTGGGATAATGTTTATTATCTTGACTAGGTTCCTCAACACATTTATAATCATACAGTTCCATGGAAAGCTTTTAATCCTCCTCCAATGAATACCCTACTTCATGGCCACAGTGGCCCTCTCCTTGGCCCTCTTCTTCGAGTCATATATCGCCATGGCCTCAAGAATGGTTTGGAGCCTATTCCCTAGGGAAGTATTTCATGCAAAAAAAATTACTTGAAAAACAAAAACAACAATAGTTTCCACTTAATGCACCATCAAGTTATCATCCTTCATGGTCCTAGTTATCTGTGCAACCTTATTTTTAACCCTAACCCTAATGAAATTCCTAGACCTAACCCTAGTCCACACCATAATCCATACCCTATCCCTTATTCAAATCCATACCATAGCCCTTATCCTAATCCATGCCCTAGCCCTTATCCTAATCCATACCCTAACCCTAATCTAAAACCTAAACCTAGCACTTATTGAAACCATAAACCTAGCCCTTATCGAAACCCCATAACTAATCCTAGTCCATACCCTAGTTCAAACCCTAGACCTAGCCCTAATTCAAACCCTAGTCTAAACCATAGCCCAAACCCTAATCCAAGCTAGTAGGTTGCACAACAATTTAAAACACCTATTCTTGCCATCGATTCCCATACTAAATGAAATGATATATCTTTGATGTTGGGGAAAGGTCTGAGTTTGGAAACGTCTCCTATCACTACAAAGCATTCACCCCTGGAAGATCTAATTCAAAGACCATTAAAGGAGCAATATATAATTGGAACCTATTCTGAAATTTTTGTTGAAGCTCAAAACCACAGAATTCCCTTAAACCATTCTTGTCAATGTGAAAAGCAAATTTTTGAGCTCAAAATTGAGGGATTTTTCTTTTGTCTTTCCCTATATCCATTATGCCTCCAAGAGAGTTATTATAAATTTGTGGAAGACTTACCTGAGTTGGAGAATCATGAATATGTGGATCCCATTAAATCATGGTTTCAAAAATCATCAGAACACCTCATTCCATCATCATTCGACAACTCTTTGTACCATATCAATTAAAGCGGCTAGTTTCTCATACTCTGTTATGTGTTAAGGCTTTCTTTTTGAGCCCAAGTGTGAGTATATTTAGCATTCTTTTATGCACGTGGCTACATTGTAAGTACTCCTACACTTGAAGGAGAGTTTCCTCTCTCCAAATTAGGGTAGGGTGGCATAAGAGTAATGAATAAAGATGTCATCTGAAAATTAATACAACAACACTCTTGAAACTACAATTCCGAAGGCACAACTATTGAAATTATGTCATTATGAACTCTTATGGTAATACTTGTCAGAAGCAATTCACTCTCAATGCCTCATATTATATAAAGTGACTTTGATTATTGGCTGATATTTCTCATTGGGTCAATTAGGGGGCTTGTTATTGTTATGTTTAACACTTTCCATTCATAATCTTAAAAACCTTCTTTTGGCGTATTTATTTGGACAAACTGTCATCCAAGAAAAATTTCAAGTTTCTCTTCAAAGGTATTTACTAAAAGCCTCATATGGTGGATCACTCCTATAAAACTCTAATTAGAGCTAATGATAACGATAGCATGATTAACTTGAGGAATCGTTTGGTCATTATCTGAGGTGCCTTCTTTAAAATGAGTCTTTAGAAGGACCAACTAGTAAATATTAGTCATTAAAAACTTTTCATGCCATCCCATTCTCTTAAGGAGTAGATTTTCCTCCCCACTTATTAAGTAGCCTACCTGAGGTTAACCATTATAAGCATAGTTTTTTAACGTAAAAAAATTAATTAAGGGAGAAGGTCTCATTATGAGTCAACCTAGCATGATCACGAGTCCTAACAAGAATGAAATTACTACTATTGGTCACCAAGACAGGGTAATGGCTTTCAGTTGAAAAGCTGGAAGACAAGAGGTCTCATCACGAGCTGGCTTATTCATTCTTGTTCGCCTCAGGAATGGAAGTATCATTAGCTGGTTACCATGCCAGGACAATGACCTCCAGTGAATTCCTAAATCAATGTAAATGCTTTTAAATGACACTAAATATATATCTAATAGATGGGACACAAGGATTTCATGGGGTTAAAAGGCATCCTTGTCGAGGCTATAGACACCTGTTGGTAGTAGGGTCATGCTTGTGGTATTAAAGTTAATTTTACACTATGATTTACTTGGTTGTTTTTTTCTTTCCCTGAAATCATTATCATATCTCTCTGAGAATGGATTTAATATCCTTCTGGTGTTATGCTTTGGAGTTCTATCTTTTTGAATAATTTGGTTTCTATGGATGTGGGACCCTTAATGCAGGTGATTCACTTAGCCTGAACAAGAGGAGCTTCATATATATGCTTGTATAATGGTAAGATGGTCACTCTAGGAATGTGTCATTTTGTTATCCTTATTTTTCCATATCTTCATCCCTCTTAACACCATGGATTTCAAATTATGTCACTTTTATTTTAAATGATGATATTGAGGTGAAACACTTTTAACTAAGGCTACTCCTGAGATTCTTCTGGAAATTTCAATGGCTAACTATTTCATGATGACACTATCCTTGCAGTCACAACATTGTTAGCATTCCTATGGAAATCCTGGCATTAGTTATAAAATAATGAAGATTAGTCTTGACATCGCTGAATCTACGGCCGCAAGCATTTCTTATCTTACTAATGTAAAGGGACTCAACATCATATGGAACTTATCTACATGATCTTACTCAATTATCCCTATAGTTTAACTCAATGCAGCATTACTCTAATAGAGAAACCCTAGCCCTACAGTCTTAATTAAATTTGGTCCCTATTAGAGGTTTTGCTTGCATGAGGACATGCAAGATGATCGACATGGGGGGATGTCAGGCCCCAAATTTTTTGTGTTTAATTAAAATTTTCACCCTATTCATACTCATGGTTTTCATTATTATTACTATCATTTTACACAATTGTTGGGCTAGTATCTTAAACTTGGAGCATGATCAGGTAATTGTTCATTATTTAACCTATTTCCTTTATTTTGATAAGATTTGCATCAAAATGGTTATTAATGACGATTCTTCTGTTGTTTTAGGTTTTCAAAGAGTCATATGAAATCACGGCCAAAGATACACATGCATCAACAATTAATTGCACCAAGTTATTTTCTTGCACCAACATTCCTACACTGGCATGCCTGCACCAATTTGGGGCTTTGATAGATTGGCACACTTTCAAGGAAAAGTGAAGGTGATTTTTGTCCAAAATGATGTTCTAACACCTCCATATTAGTCAAAATGCACTTAGGTCACACATGTGAGTTTCTAGAAGCAAATTGACAAATCAGCCCAAAAATTCGCACAATTTTCAAACTTCCAACTTTGACCTCGATTTTCATGCATATGAAAGCGAATCTCAAAATTCCAAAATATTTGTTTGGTTCCCAATATAGGAAATTGATTAAGCTTCAAAATGTTTTCCAAAATTCATCACTATTTGGGAGATTCGAAGGGAGATTTAAGGAAGATTTGTAAAAAAATCATGTTAAACCCAAAATTGTAAAAGTTTCTAAACAATCAAGTTGGGACATGATTTATGAGGTAATTAAGTTGAATTAGAAACTTTCAAGAGAGTTTTTTGTTGAAAACATGGAAAGTTAGCCTCCCTAAGAATAGTTTTCGAAACTCCATCAAGGTTTGAGAGTTATGTCGGATTCTTTGAGGCCAATTTGTTAAAAATGCAGAATTTTGTAGAATTGAGAAATTGGGCTGTTAGAGCCAAAATTTTCCTTGTAACTTTCATAAAAATCCTATCCATTGTATATGAGAGAGAGAGAGGATGTTATTCTAATTTCATGTTGTTGATTTGGACCTTGAGAAAATGGCTTATGATGTAAAAGGCTGATTTGATTTCAACAAAAGCTTCTAATGTCATGTTCTTTTTATTTCTTGTGAATTTTTTGTGATTGATCCTTTTTCTATAATTTATATTTCTTATATAGGGGATTATCTTGTTGGTTTAGTCCTACCAACTCAGCTCATCACCCTTCTTCCTTGTTTATTTGTTGAATAGGATGCAAATCTAGTAGTTAATTTGGTAGCATAGGTCTTGGATATGCTTTTTTACAGTTGGTATGTTAAGTGTATTCTTGATTTTAGATCTGAAATTATGTACTCTACCTCTCTGATATAATATTTCAGTTTTCACTTGTTTCATATTTAGATAGAAATCTGGAGTTTTGTGGTGTGTTATTAGTGGCATAGATTGTGTGTTATTTTTAATTAAATCTTTATTTATACTCTTTTCATGGTTATATGTAATTAGATCTAAACACAGGCCCATTACAAGTGTGGAAAATAAAAGTTGTAGATGTTTTGCATCTTTGATTTATAATACAAATCACATCAGAGCTATTGAAATATAATATCCATTGATGAGGAGAAACATAAGTTGTAATGAGATATGTGGTTGTTGGTTGAAATGACTGCAAATCTAGTAAATCATTTAAACCACTACAATTTTCTTGCATGCATTTCCATGGGTCAAATATTTGGTGTGTTACTTCTAATGCAATTTTGAAACCTCTATTAATTCATAAGTTGTGAGAGGGGTCTAATCTGAATTTTTCATAAAGAAAACAATGCATGCAATTTTCAATGCTTTGAGTGTTAGTGGTTACCTTAATCGCTTTAAGAAATTCCCAATTTGAAACTCTTTTGTGCACATAACATTATTTTAAGTGGATCATAGTGTTTGCCATATAATACTTGGATCCATTTTTTGTTTAAGAAACTAGATCTGAAATAAAACATGCTTGCAGATCTGTTTTGAAAGGATTTTTTTATAATAATTGTAAACAAGATTTAATATTTCATTATTACAAGTCCTTTCTTTGATTTCATTTCTATGAATTGTGGAAAACTATAAGATTTTCCAAAGGTTATATTCTTACCAAGTTTTGATTGACTTTACTATTGAATTTGTGAAACATCTACATAAAGATCCATCACATTTGGCACAAAGTATTGGGCATATATTTCATAATAGATCTAGAAGCATTCTTTTCTACACATTTGATTTTGTTATAGAGTAGTTCTCAATGAGAGTGAGTGCATGAATCACACTGAGTGGAGGCAACCTACCAAGTGCAGGAATATTGTGAGAAGGAGCATAGTATCAATATTTGAGTTTGAATCTAAGATTTATGCTTTGAATTTGGTCCTATATTTTTCAATTTTTCTAGACTTAGTATAATACTATGAGAATGAATTAGAGTGATTTATGAGAGGTGAAATAATTTTACAGTAGTGTGATTATTTGATTTCTTGCTTGCACACAGTAATGTACTTTTCATTTATGGGCTTATGCATATCAACACTCTACTAGATAACTTGCTTTGATTTGGACATGTGTAAGGAGTTTGCTTCCATTTCCTTTCAAAACTTTGATTGATTTGCATGACAGGGTGAACTTTGATTGATTTGCGTGATGTAATAGAGCATATTGTAGGAATCAAATTTGGAGTTTTTGCATTATTTTTTAGATTGATTTAATAGAAGGGTTTTCTCTTTAAATTGTCAAAAGGTTGGGTTTATTTTCAATTGATCAATAATTCGGGTTGTCTTAAAAAATTGTAGGATTAGTGCTTATGGAAATGGTCCTAATCCACATATCTTTTTTACTTGTTTTGCTCATTTTAATTCACACCAAAACTAGCTTAACTGGAAGGAAATCATGTGGACCTAAATCTACACATTTTTTTTACTTGTTTTCTAACCAAAGCCATTATTTCATTTTATTTTGGGACTAGGAGTTGGTGTTAGTAAAGAAATAAAGTAGATACTTCCCCCCTTGCAACCTTGTGGCGAAATTTTGGGGACTATATCTGAAATGTTTCTCAAAGCACTAATTTTTCCATCTCCTTATATGTGAGCACATAGAATAATTAAGAAAGAATAAGTGGCCCATTAACCACACATATTTTAGTTTTTTGTTAGGAACAAACGTTACATAGTGTAATTAGTGTAATTGTAAAGGATCGTCTCATATCCTCATCGTTGCAATTCACACTTTGTATGTTTACAATTTCACATGCACACACCTTCACTCCACACACTAAGCTCACTTAAACTTGGTATAAATGGTATCTTCTTTTGGAATCTTTGTGCTTTGAGATTACATTTTTTCACACCTAAAGTGAAGCAAAGAATCTCTAAAAACAACCTTAACTTGAACACATTAAATTCTCCATAGGGGCCACAAGATAATTTATAGTTCAGGTTACTGACTGCAAGGGTAGGCAACACATAAGTCCTCGTGGTTGTTTTCATCTTGAAACATATGAGTTGTCTTTTTGGGAGATACAAATACTACATCATCGAGTGACAAATCCAGTAATGAGAAGAAACTCGTGAAGGGGGTAAGGCTTAGGTGGCAGATTATCATGAACCTCCTTGTTGTCTCTAACACTTGGAAGGGGTTCTAGGTCTAAAAATGATAGCTAGAAGTTGAGATTCACTCATTCCCATTGGATGTAGGTAACTTAGTGGCCAAATCCAGTGAATCTTTCCCTATAGGTTTTAGGTATGGGACCACAAGCCACTTAAGGCGATTTTGGTCAGGCTATTGGAAGCATCATTAGCTCTTTCAAGATGTAGCCCTAGTACGTCAAGCCACTATAACGCTCTCCATACCTTGGTTGGTTTTTTGGATGATGGAATTTTTGTCAATGACATTCATGATGTGTCCCTAGTACCCTACTGTAAAATATTACAAGGCCCAGTTATTACTTGAGCAAAAGGATGTTAGGTATTTTTAGGAATTTGTCTCATATGAAAAACCTCACAAAACCTTCTTTGTTTATTACTTCTCACATTATAATTAGAGGGAAAATTAACCATTTATTTTTCGCTTTGCCTTATGTATGTGATTCATTTGGTTTTCCTAAAGAAAATGGCACTCACCATCTTTTCCCAAAAACTTACTAGGGAACCATAGGGGACCCAAGGGTTACCCATCATTCTAAGTGTCTATAAGATCTCCCAACATTACCGAGAGGAGTGTCTTATCTCTCACTATTCTGGCAAAGAAGATAGGACGAAGCCACCTTGTTTGGCACATCCATTCTTGGAGCCACCTTATTGGGATCTAAATCCTCTCAAGGCAACCCCACCACCAACCCTCAAGGAAATACAAACACTACCCCATAGGGTACTCCAACCAAATTCACCCTGCAAGGTACCCCAACCAATACTACCTTATAGGGTACACTAATACCAATACCAACACCAACACACAAGGTCATTACATCATGGATAACACCAACAAGATACCACTTGTCACTTCTTTAAATATCCCATATTTGATGAAACTCAAAAATTACCACATTTTCCATAATAACAATTGGCCCCCATGCCAACCAAGTTACCATCAGATATCCATAAATTCAGAGGAAAAAAAGGTCCTTTTAAATAAAAATGTGTATATCTACTATTCACTTGTTTTATGATGGAGATTCACTTAACTTAAAAGTATATTTTGTATTCCACTATGCAGGGATGAAAATTGACCAGCCACATGAAGAACAAGATGTGCCCTATCAAGTTGATCAACTACAAGTTGAACAAGATGTGTCCTATCAAGTTTATCAACTACTACAAAACAAGATGTTCCCTATGGAACTCATCAACCACTAGAGAAACAAAATGTACCCTATCAAGTTGATCAACCGTCACTAGGGGAACAAGATGTGCCCTATCAAGATAATCAACCACTGGAGGAAGAAGATGTTCCCTATCAAGATGATCAACCACTAGAAGAATGGGTTGTTCCCTCTCAAGTTGATAGGATAACAAGGAGTTGTTGCGGTTCAGAAATGGGTGGAAGGTTTGCAGAAAATTTATATGCAAACACAATAGAGGACCTTGGGAACTCTATACCTACTCACACTATTAGAGAGCATGTCAATAACATCATTCAATAATATTTTGAGAAACATTCATTTGTTTCACAAACTCAGATACTACATGGGTTGATCAAACATAAGAAACTAAAACATGCAACAAATCTTTTGGGTGTCAAAGATGCTAAAAGAAGGAAGACATGTATGAATGCTACAGGAAAAAAAATCAAAGACATTCTCTATTTTTGGAAAATCAAGAAAACCCAATGTTCGAGTTGCTTGTAAGGAAATTACAATTGTTATTGTTGTACCAAGTACATCAAGGCAAAAAAAGATGGCAACAATGTCAAAAATTTCTCCATGTTGCAAGAAAAACATTGGAAAAGTATACCAAATTTAGGGTTCAAGTAATGAAAATGAAAAATATGCTTGTTGGGCTCTTATCACCAGGCAATCCTACTAAGACAGGCTTACAACATGAATCATAACACTTGTAGTAGATTTTTGGGAGATTCATTCCCGTGCTATTCTAGATAGAAAGCATATTGTATGACATCACATAGCTAAAGGTGAGTATTTACATCATGCTAAGAACATTGTAGAAATAACAAAAGTTGCATTGTTGGAGGAATTTTAGGAAAGCAATCGCCATGTGAAGATATCCATAAGGATGTTTCAGAAATTAAAAACATGGTTTATTAGGCCTAATATAATTCATGACATGTTTTGTTGTTGATATCATGTTAAATTTCAACTTCATTATGACATTTTCTAGGAATTTTGCAAGAAGAACTATCACGACAGCCCTACTCCTCCTCTAGTGAATGATTTTTCTTCACCAATATTGTGCAGAAGGGATCCAAAAGAGTCATTTTATAGGAAAAAATGTATAGGTGGGAGAATATGCACTAATGTGGTGATTTGGAATTACCCCATTGGAAATTTCCTATTGATCACAACCAGTGTAGGATGTCAGGTGTCATTATCACATGGATGCGGTATGAGTATGTTGTGGGAAATCAATCATCTTATTCAACTCTAGCACTTAGAAGGATCAACTATTTTGAGGATAAGATTCCTATTTCATAATTCATGGGGGTGTTTTAGAACCATATCTATAAATATATCAAACACTCGCATAGGTCCAGGTGGCAAGCTTATGAATTTAAGTATTCTCGCAAAGTAGTCCAGCTAGGCACAATCTTATTACTGGTAGAATTTGATGAGAATTACACATGTTCTCCTCAAATAGAGATCTAGAGTGAGTACTATCACTCAGACCAAGTGTCCACATTTGTACACATTCTATACAAACATGCACAATTCAATGTTGATGGTAGCGATTGCACTTACGAGTAATGTCAAGTGATTAAGGAGTATCATAAGTTTACATCAGCAGTTATCGTGAGCATGACACATTGTTCGTGCAACATTGGTTTAAGCTAGTTTATCAACCATTCAAAAAAATGACATATCATTCAGAAAGAATTGGATATGGTTAGATGGTTGTGTAGGGAAGTTCAAGTTAGTATGCAGTTTTTATTGATCAGTTCGGCTACAGAAGAAGACAAAAATTCAACATACTTGGAGATATTCTGAAACATGACATGGGAATGGTGAGCATGATGGTGCAGGTGCTTGTGTGAAGCAAACACTTAGGAGGTACCAAATGAGTCATGATGCAGATCGACTCAAATCATCACTAGAGGTAGTCAACTAGTGCAGATCCCATTTAGGAGATGAAGGTCACAAATCCATTAGGCCTATGTATAGGTTCTTCTGGAATGTTGAACTTGGCGATGTGAATAGATCAATTCCTAGGTATTTTAATACCATAGAAGGAATAAGGGAATTAACTCAATGTGGAGTAAATACATTGGGGAAATATTTTCCATCGAGGCAAGGAAATTTGCATGTCTTTCTGAGTTTTGCATTGGCATTGATGGATGTAAACTTGATCACTGTGAAAAAAAAAAGTACGTAAAAGGATGGAAATATGTCCCTCTTAATCCAAAGGGACCTCATCGAATTCTAACGTGGCAAGATATGCACGATGAAGAGGCCATCATCTCACTTGATCATGATTGAGTCTCTATTGTTGTAATGGAAGGTATGTGGTATGTATGTCATTGACAACCTTCATCTATAAATTGAAATATATAACATATTTAACTAACACATATTTTGTATTTTGCTTGTAGGCGATATTTTTGCTATCATTTCCCCCTCAGGAAACAAAGAGAATGTGGCCTACTATTCAATTTGATGCATAGAGGTGAAAAGCAATTTGGTGTGACCGTATGAAGATGGATAGTTCACATACCAAATTGGTGACATGGTTGTGATGGGCCATTTTTTTGAAAAGGTTAAAAAACAAGCCGATCACATCATTTATAGAGATTTTATGCCTAAATAGTATATATTTCCAATAAATTCATCTATTCATAGCAGCTTGAATCAATCTTATAGAAATCAAAATAAAGAAAGGTGAACCAAGGATATGGAATATGACAGACTCAAACCATGAATGTATTATGGAGACTTGCATTCCTACGAGTCATTGGAAAAATGAGTAGATGATGCCACTAAAAAGCTATGAATCAGAGACTATAGCAGTCAAGTGTACTCTAATTTAGTATAAGAGATAAACATATGAATTTTGTAATTTAGAAATGCGACAGTTGAATACTCTTGTATTTTTGTAATTTTGAATAGAGAAATGTTTCCTTCTGATCTAGGATGGATTCATAATGGTGTATATATGTTATATAATATTTAGTTTCCTTGAGGAGCTTAAGTTTTGAAAGTTTTCCAAATTTCAAGGAGGTTTTATTTTTAGGAATAGGATCCTTATGTGAACACCAAAGATCTAAAATTTAATTAAAATATAGAATCAAGAAGGATTTAGATTTAGATTTAATTAAAATTTTTGATATTAATTTTTTTAAATTTCATGTATAGTATTCATGTTGAGCATGGAAGAAATCTAATAGATATACATCATAATGGGTTCAACATAGTTACCGATCAGATGAGAAAGTGAACTCGTACTTGTTTTTTTGAGGTAGCCAAAAATCACCCGATTTTGAAAAGTGGTGATGCCAGAATAAACTTTTTTTTTAAGCATATTTTTTGCACTTTAAATTTTGTTATGTATCAAGTCTGAACATTTTTTTTTCAATGTTAGTGATTTTCATGTTGATTTTGAAAAGTGATGATGCAACATCAACCTGTGTTTTTTAGAGGGTTGGCTTTTGACACTTTTATTTATTTATTTATTTTTATGTAGCAAGTAGGAACACCTTTTTTAAATGTTAATGATTTTCATCTTGATTTTGAAAAGGGTTGATGCAACATCAACCCTTTTTGTTTAGAGGGCTTATTTTTTACACTTTAAATTTTCTAATGTATTAAGTGTGAATATTTTTTTTAAATGTGCGTGATTTTCAAGTTCATATATATATATAAACTAATGAAACACCCATAATAATATAAAAATAAAACAAAATTAAGCTGTAAAAACAAAACAAATTAAACAAAAAATAAAATATAAAAAAAAAAATAAATAAAAGTAAAATATTTAAAAAAAACATAATTTTTTTATAATATTAATAAAATAAATACATCCATAACAATCTTTTTAAGTTAAAAAAAATACAACCACATAATAATAATTAAAAAAAAAATCTTAAAAAAAAAAAAAAAAAAAAAAATTGAAAAACAAAATTAATATTTAAAAAAAAAAAAAAAAAAAGTTAAATTAAAAAACTAAAAAAAATTATAAAATAAAAATTTAAAAAAAAAAAACAAAAAAATGAAAAAAAAATTGAAAAATTAAAAATACACAAAATTAGAAATATAATTAAAAAAAAATAATAATTAGAAAACAAAAAAAACAAATCAAAACCAAACAACTAAACAGAAAAAATAAATAAAAGTAAATAAAATTAAAATTAAAAAATAAAATAAAAATAAAAATAAAATAAAAAATAAAAATAAAAAAGTTTAAAAAAATATTTAAAAGAAAAAAGTTTAGAAATAAAAATTTAAAACAAAAAAATATATAAAAAAAATTAAAAACAAAAGTCATAAAAAAAATTAAAAGAATTTAATAAAAAAAAATTACATGCACCCCTAGGCGGGGTTGGCCCAGGGCGTGGGTGGGGAGGTGGCTGCGTGCAGACCGCCTCCACGCCCGGGGGGTTGGCAGCTCGCGTGGGTAGGGAGGTGTGTGCGCACAGCCCGCCTCCTCGTCCACGCCCACGGCCAACCCCACCTGCGGGTGCACAAATTTTAATTTTTTTAATTAAAAAATAAAATAATAATAATATAAAAAATAGTTATTTATTGCTTTATTTTTATCTTGTGTCTTTTTTTATGTTTTTTTTTTTAAATTTTTCCAATTGTTTTTTTATTTTAATTTTTAGTTGTTTTGTTTTGATTTTTTTTCATTTTTTTAATATTTATTTATTTATTTATTTATTATTATTATTTTTTAATTCAATATAGTTTTTTTTTATGTTAAAAAAAAAGTTTTGTATTTAAAAAAAAATGTTTTTTTTATCCAAAATAAAATGACTTTTATGAAAAAAAATAAAATTGTTTAAAAAATTAGTCTATTTTTATTTTGTTAATTTAATTTTTTTTGGTCAAATTATGGTGACTTTTTTGTTTTTTGTTTTACTTTGATTTATTTTTTTATTTTTTTATTTTATTTTTTTAAAATTTCTTGTCTAATTTTTAATATTTATAAGTTAATTTTATGTTATTTTTTACATTTTTTAAGTTTTTTTTTTTTTATTTTAGTTGATTTTTTTTTCATGGTGTTTTTTTTTTTTTTGGTTTTATGGTTTATTTCTTGTTATTATTTTTAAAAAATATATATGTTTTTTTATTGTTTTTGTCTATATTTGAATTTTTTGTGTTTTTGTACTATTTTATGTTTTTTTACCGTTTTTAATTTTTTATAACATTTAAAAAAAATAAAATTCTTTTGTATTATTTTTTATGTTTTTGTTTTTTTTTTTTCTCAATATTCGAATTTTTGTTTTCTTTTGCAATTTTTATTTATATTTCTTTAAGCATTTTCTTTTTTATTTTATTTTTTTTCTATAGGGTCTGTGTCGATGCTCGTCTAACAACCCAATCCCATTATGGGCAATTTGAGAGTTGATTTTAAAATTTTCCTTATGATGAATCGAGTCTGCCTCCACAATGTATCAATTTCATGGTTGGTCTTTGAGTTCTCATTACAATGGATCGAGTTCAGCTACACTGCATGTCAATTTGATGGTTGATTTATAAATTTTTGTTGTGATGTATCAAGTTGTCTTAGGCTAAGATTTTAAAATCGCTATATATTTTGCATTTAAAAAATGAATTACTCTTGAGTGTTCATTTTTAAAGTTTTTTGTCATAAAAAAATTTCATAATGTCATGCTTGAAATGTTTTGAAAACTTGAAATCTTTTGTAGTCATAATCTTTGGTTTTAATTGCATGGTTGAAAAATTGTCAAGATTTTAATGTTTTTCTAAGTCACGGTATTTTATCTTCAATGCTATGGTAAAAAACAATTACAATTTCAAGGTTTTTTACAGTCAAGATATTTTATCTTTAACAACATGGATGGAAATAGTTGGAATTATCAGGATTCGAGACATGATATTTTATCTTTAACATCATGTCCGAGAATTGTTGGAATTTTACTGTTTTTCAAAGTCTGGATATTTTCTCTTTAACTCCATTGCTAAAATATGTCAAAATTGTAACCTGATTTTTTTTTGTTATTCCAGAATAAACAATTTTTCTTTAAGGGTGTTTTTTTCACCCATTTTTAAAAAAAAAATTGATTTTACTTCCATTTAAAAAAAATGTTGAAAATTTACCCTAAAAAAACATCGTTCTAGAATAAACAATTTTCATTTTTGGGTTGTTTTTTCATGTTTTTTTTGGGTTTTTGAGCTCGAGTACCCGTTTTGAGGTAATAGTTCCCGTTTCATCCATAACTATGTTGTTCTATAAAGTCCATTTCAATATTTAACAACCAAGTTGATATAAAATGGAAATTCAACTATCTAGGTTATAAACAACGTTGAAATATATTTATGTTGTCAACAAATAGCATGTGTTAGTTTGATGTAAAGCATGGAAAGAGTTACACGCATGCTTCATATTGGATTGGAAAAAGTGCAACTAGTAGAACACTCACACACACACACATATATCATATTCAATATTCAATTAGCATATACGAATTAACATACATTGATTGCACTAAAAGACACTTTCTACAAGTTCAATATTAAGTTGATGTACATGATATATTTTAGTTCATTTTAACTATCAATGTGACCAGCATCGTAGTAAGATTGTACTTATTTTCTTATTCTATGAAACTAGAAGTCAAAATTGTTCTTTTGTAAAATTTTACTTCTTGAATGTTCTTAATTTAAGGCCTTAAGATATGGAATTGATTGAAATACTTGGACAGGCAAGTAAATTTAGGAAAGTTCATAAAATTATATAAAATTATTTAGAAACATATCATTAATATTTTAAATTAGCATACATTGATTGCACTAAAAGACACTTTCTACAAGTTCAATATTAAATTGATGGACATGATATATGTTAGTTCATTTTAAGTATCAAAGTGACTTGCATCATGGTAAGATTGTACTTATTTTCTAGTTTATGAAACTAGAAATCAAAATTGTTATTTTGTAAATTTTTACTTCTTGAGTGTTCTTAATTGAAGGTCTTAAGATAAGGAATTGATTGAAATACTTGGATAGCCAAGTAAATTTAGGAAGGCTCACAAAATTATATATAAAATAATAGAAACATATCATTAATCGTTTAAATTAACATATATTGATTGCACTAAATGACTCTTTCTAGAAGTTCAATATTAAATTGATGTACATGATGTATTTTAGCTCATTTAAGTATCAAAGTGACTTGCATCATAGTAGGATTATACTTGTTTTCTTAGTCTATGAAACTAGAAATCAAAATTGTTACTCTGTAAAATTTTACTTCTTGAATGTTCTTAGTTGAAGGTCTTAAGATATTGAATTGATTGAAATACTTGGACAGGCAAGCAAATTTAGGAAAGTTCATAAAATTATATAAAATTATTTAGAAACATATCATTAATATTTTAAATTAGCATACATTGATTGCAATAAAAGACACTTTCGACAAGTTCAATATTAAATTGATGTACATGATATATTTTAGCTCATTTTAAGTATCAAAGTGACTTGCATCATAGTAATATTGTACTTATTTTCTAGTCCATGAAACTGTAAATCAAAATTGTTATTTTGTAAAATTTTACTTCTTGAATGTTCTTAACTGAAGGTCTTAAGATAATGAATTGATTGAAATACTTGGAGAGCCAAGTAAATTTAGGAAAGTTCATAAAATTATATAAAATTATTTAGGAACATATTATTAATTGTTTAAATTAACATGCATTGATTGCACTAAAATACACTTTTGACAAATTCAATATTAAATTGATGTACATGATATATTTTAGTTCATTTTAAGTATCAAAGTGACTTGCATCATAATAAGATTGTATTTGTTTTCTTAGCATATGAAACTATAAATCAAAATTGTTATTTTGTGATCTTTTACTTATTGAATATTCTTAATTGAAGGTCTTAATATAAGGAATTAATTGAAATATTTGGATAGCCAAGTAAATTTAGGAAAGTTCATAAAATTATATAAAATTATTTAGAAACACATCACTAATTATTTTTTGGTATATTAAATTAGAATACGTATGACTTTATATTATGTTATGACTAAGCTCTTGTAGATGACCTCAAAAGAAATAACATTGAATAAAACTTATTTGTGCTTTACTAGTCGAAGACATCTTTTAAAATTGAATTTAAAACTTATTTCAATCCTATTTGTACTTTTTAATTGAACCATGATATATTTTAGTTCATTTTAAGTATCAATATGACTTGCATCATATTCTAAGATTGTAGTTATTTTCATAGCCTATGAAATTAGAAACCAAAATTGCTACCTTTTTTAATAAAAGTTATACTATAGATCTTTTTTTTTTTAAAACTAGCGAAATAATTAGCAGATCCTAACTTGAAATTTAATGAACATCTATAAACAACATTAATAAACATCCATAAACTAAAATAATGAATGTATCAATAAACTGTCCATATGAAAATATATACAAATTACATTACATGAACATTCCTAAACTAAAATAATAAGCATGCATAAACTGAAATAATGTTCATGCGTCCATAAAATGTCCATGTATGCAAAATACACAAATTATGTATCACATGTGAATTTTGTCTATGAAATGGGTCTGAAAATATGCAAACTATCTATGATCCACACTGGCAAGTATCACTTCTAGAAGTTTTATGTGAGTTCCACTGATCAAATTAATTGTCCATAATCCGATATTGCAATATAATACATTCAGATTCAAATTAATTTGAATATTATTTGTACAAAATAAACAATTTGGAAAAAATGATTATGAATTATGCATTTAATTATTCCCTTATGTGTGGCTCAATCGAGTGCAAATGGAAGTCAAGTGGGATGGAGGTTTGATCAATCTAGGTTTGGTGCTCCCCTTCCCGTGGCTTAGTCAAGTGCAAATGAAAGTCAAGTGAGATGGGGTTTTGATAAATCTAGGTTTGGTGCTCCCCTACCTATCGCTCTAAGAATGGGGCCTACGTTAATGAAACCACATCATCAATGCCTCCATAACTAGCATCCTACTCATGCATCCACATATTTGTGACATCGACACCACTCTACATATGGGCATGTGTACACAATGGAAAAGATAAATTATAATTAGTTTACAAATTAATTAGCATGCATACATGTAACTTGAAAAAATAAAATGTTGAAATATTAGGAATAAAAAAGTTTACATTGATTCTTGGTTCATGTGCTTGTACATAATGACTATCCTCTACAGGAGTGTTATAAGGTGGAGGTGGAGGAGACTTAACCATGGAAAAATGCATTGGAGGAGGTTGCCCTAGTCGATCAACTTCTCCCTTGAATGACCTCATAAGCTCATCCATGTAGTTGAATTGTGTATGCTTGTTATCATGAAATTATTAATATAAATGCAATATGATACAAACTTATTAATATAAACAATGTACAATTTGACAATAAGAGTCAGTTTGTGTCACGTGGTTCATGCATTCTTCAAGTGTCACAGATAATATCATGACATGTACGTGCATATGAAAAAGGTTGGTCACACCCTAGACTCTTGAGATATGAATCAACATATAATGGAACTGGTGGGTCATGAGGAAATGCAAGTGGTCTACTCATCTCTCCACACAATGTGACTTGCACACTAGCTAATGTCCTTTGCATGTTATTTTCAATTATAGGCCTCATCTTAGTGTTGAGTTATGATGGTTTCTCTAGATTTTTCGGCAATACCATGCTTCAAGATGGTCATGGCAATAATCTCAGAGGTGGTGCTACATGCCTAGGGTCCATACGAGCCCTGAAATGATCATAGTTATGGCCCAAGTTGGGTCCATAAAACTGATATCCATTGTTGGTACAACATATGTAGTATGAACTCATCATATATATACTTTACAAAGTAAATGGGGACATGGTCATGGTGGGGGAGTTGGCCCCAAGCTCCAATAAATCGATCATAAACAAAAGGGGTCACATAAACATTATTAAAATTTGAGAAAAATCGAACCAACATGTCTAGCACGATGGTCTGGAGGGATGTCAAACAACTCCCTACAAACATCAATTTCCTTAGTGATGTCTTTCACCCCCTTCTAAGTATGTGGCCCTATAACCTTCAACCTCCTAATCTTATGTATGGAATGTAGGAGGTGGCTCTTTAGGCCTGCCATCTAGTATGTCTTGATCAACCTATCAATGTTATCCATCATCAAATATAGACTATGCCTAGTAGGTGAACTAACAAAGATTTTACCCAACTCCTGTGTGATCTATGTTTGTTGGGCCCTAACATCCTCAACTGTGATATTGGCTATAACGTAGTTCGATGGAGGGATCACCGCTTCATTGTGATCCTCAACTCTATTCTAATGAGGGTATGCAAATCATAAACATAACTTAACATATATAGAAAAATAACAACATAATAACATATACATTAAATTCAAACACATCAAGTGAATACGATTTAAAAATTAAAGACAATTTCAAGACATAAATACATAAAGTTTAAAGAGGATTTAAAATTACAAAAGGTGTACCTACAATTAGTGAAGAAGGTCCATTATATATAATAGGATCATCCACAGAGACAAAAATATTACCTCTGACACTCCGACTGGTGTCAAAGCCAGGATCTATGAGTGGAACATGCACTTTGGTTGGGCAACGTGATCTATCACAAGCCCAACCATGTAAGATATCACCTAAAATATGATCACCTAGCCATTTCTTACTAGGTCGATTGAAATACACCATGTAGGATAGGGTTTTACACATTAAAACCCACTTTCACCTTATGAAATAATTTAGAGAACTATTTTCCTAAATGATTTATTATTAAAACCCAAAATCCCCATAAGAATAATTAAACAAATCATTATTTTTTATTATTCCTTATTTATCCCTTATTTCTCTCATGAAATAATTATTAAATCATTATTTAGTAATTATCTATAACTCATTTTGACAATATATTCTTAAAGTAATTAATAAATTATTTTTTATTTATTAATTACTTTACCCATTTCTAAATTAACTCAATAAGTCATTATTTTTTAGATAGTTTACTAAATAAAGATATTTGACCATTTCAAATAATATTTCCCTCTATAAAATATAGTAAAATATTCTTAATGTCTAGATCTTGATTTTGTCCAATATGTTTTTATTATTTTTCTAGATATAGATCTATCCTAAATTTTTATTATAAATAGAAGGGTTTTCTCCTTATTTTTGAATCATGACCATTTCATAGTCATCATTATCATCCTTTAGCATTTGACCTCGCACTTTTGAGTTCAATCCAACATCATTTCCTTTTACCCACGACATCCATTGAGAGAGAAAGAGTTGTAGCTGAAGCACATGGTAGCAAAGAATCTATCCCAGGGAGGGGGATGTTGTAGGTTTGAGTCTCCACATTCTCCTCATTAGGTGTTATCTGTAATAATATTTTTTTTAATAAAATTTCCATTGGGTTTACATTATTTTACACACTGTTATTTGCTATTTCTTTTTGCATGCCATTTTCTGCAAGGTTTTCTAAGAGTTGTTTGAAGAGGATTAATAAGTTATCCATTTTTGTTAGGGTTATCATTCACCAATAAATTAAGTGAGGGAGTTTAGTACACCTTCTGAAAATATACATACTAATAATTTATAGCAGAACCCCTTTTGACAGTTTGCAGTTGGGGGGCATATAGGACATGCATTTGCATATTAAATATATTACATATATAAACTAATCCAAGAAAAAAAATGTTGAACTACAATGAATGTTGGCAAGAAAACCATTTCTAAACTCAAGTAGAATAATCTAGCCTAAAGTCCTAAACTTTAGAGTCAATTTTTTGATAATTTCTCAACTAAAGTATTGAGTTCCATGTAAACACAATTGAAAGAGGTGGTCAAATCTAATTTCTCACTTTTTTCAATTTCTAAATAATGTATTTTATTCACAAAACATAAATATGTAAATTTTTATGTAAAAATTTAAAATAAACCAATTTGCAAAACTAATAAAATTTCATGCCAACCAAATACTCCATAAGACAAGTGCTTATAATGTTTGACTTTGACACATGACATGTACTAGGTGTAAGCACACACACTACATAATGAAACATTATGGTACAAATTAGGAAAGCGTTAAAATGATTTTGTTCACTTTAAATGCACTTTTGATCATGGATTTAATGTATGAATCCATGATGCATTGTTGAAACTTGAACTTTTATATATAATTATATAATTATGTAGTTAAATGTTATATATAGTTATGTCATGTTATGCTATATAGTTATATAGTTATATTATATAGAACTATATATATAATTATATTATGTCATATATATATATATATAACAAAAATTTATTGTTTTGAACTTTTAATTTAATTAAAATTTTGCTTAAGTACAATTAATTTTTTAAAATAAATTACTATATTTATTACTAAAAATATTTAAAATATAAATTAATTTAATTTTAAAATAAGAAATAAACAAAAATTTCTTATTTGATAAATTGAGGTTCATCATGAGCAATCATATTTATCATGGAAATTTCAAGTTTATAATTTATTTATTTATTGGTTATAGTTGGTTTTTTTTATGTTTTGGAGTTATTTTAAGCATATTTTTGGTCAAATTTGTTTGAAATTTAAAATGCATTTTAAAAAACAAAAAGTCAAAAAATTTTGAAAATTTATTTCATGAAATTCCTAAGAAAAACTTTAAACCTAAAATAATTAAAAAATAAATCTTTTATGATAGAAAAAATTCATAATAAACATGCTACCATTGCAATTACTGAAAACTTACTTCATAAAATAAAAAATATTTAAAACCTAAATTATTTTTTTCCGAGGTTTTCGAGGTTGTCTTTTGTGGTGGTTTTTAAGGGTTTTTTTTTTTTATGGTTTTTGTATGGTGGGCTTTTATTTCAAATTTATTTATTTTATTTTGTAAGAAAAATTAAATAAAAGAGAAAAAATGTAGGAAACCTACCTTGGCTTAATCCTATGGGATGTTGGTGGGGTCACTAGGTAGCTGGCTAGAGATTGATAGGTCCCTATAATACTAGTGTATTACCTTATTATTATTGTCATTGTAGCCCCTTATTGTTATTGTTGTGCCCATGTTGTCCCCATAATGTTATTATTGTGCCCCATAAAAGCCCATTATTGTTATTGTTGTATCCTTACATTATTTTTTATTTTTTTTCCAGCTGGTTCACGGACCCTGGTCAGTTGATCCGCTACTCCAGGTTCGAGAAATCTGGGTGGACCCCACCCGAAGGGGGTCCACCCCTCGGTCACCACAGACCTAACCCCAAGAGCTTTCGGGTTTCGACCCTGTGACCTCCCATTGGCGAGGCCCCGACTTGACCGATTGAGCTAACCCTTGGGGCTGTATCCTTACATTATTATTGTTATGTTGACTCTGATTATATTTTGACCCCTTATATTCCTATATATAGAAAGGAGGTCTTGTCATTTGTATCATCCAAGAATTATTCATTTGTGTATTGTAAAGGAGGTCTCCCCCTCGAAGAGGCTGATTTTGAAGTCGTTGATCTATCTTTTCTTCTATTTTGTGAGTTGGTTGCATAACATTTGGAATCAAAGGTTTGGATTCTAGGGTTTTGTTGCTTCAAACAGGTTATTGTGGAATGTTTCTATACCTTTTTTTCAATGAAGGTTCATAAGCCGAAATGAAAACTCATTTGAGAAGAAATCTTCATGAACCTCAGGTACAAATTTTAGATCTTGTCTCGCTATATTTTTAGAGATATGATCCAAGGAAGTTAGGGTTTTTGGAGGCTCCTGAATTATATCTCAAATAGGTGACCTATAGAATATCATCATAAATTTCTCTCTCAGCATCAGATTGAAATTTTGTAAAAAGGTATAGAAAGAAGATGCATTGTAGTTTTCTGTGCATTGTTTCTATGTCAGAAGGTCCAAACAATGACACATGGCACCTTGTACAAGTTTGCTCTACTAAACTAGTCTATAATTAGGTCATCATGGGATATTTGAAATAACTCTTTCTTGGAAAATAAAATCTTGATCAAACTTGTGGGGTTGGAAAGAGGACTCAGAGGGCTATTACGGGATGAAATTGCGGACTTTGGAGATCTAAAATTACAGAGATAAAATAGATTAAATATTGAGCTCCTACAAAGCGAAAAAAGGTGTGTAGTCTTTTTCAAATTTTGTATAAGTTTGGTTTGAAAAATCAGTTTGAAGGAATTCAAAGGGCACAATGAAGCACAATTATCCTTAATTGATGCCTCGAAGAAAGAAAATGGAAACACCTAGTAAGCAACCTAAAAGCTCTAGCATGACTCATGAAGAAGGAAAGGAAATGCAACATGATATATCAAAATTAAGAGACCAAGTGCAACAAATTTCACTCTTACAAAAAGTAACATAAGCTAAGATGGATGATTAAATAAAGGCATGGAAGCTAATAGGGATGTTGTGGAAGCTAATATGGATGGTTTAGAAATAAACATTGAAGATTTGAAGAAAGCCATGGAAGGTTTGAGAGGAGGTTTGGCAAAGTTGCTACAAGAAATGCTTCTTAATGGAAAAAAGTTAGTAGAGGAAACTCATAATGAGAACAAAAGAAATGTTAGTAATGATTTCATAGACTCTAATGGTGGATTGAAGACCCACCATGTTCCAAAGATCAATATGAGGAAGTTTGATGGCAAGGATCCCGTAACATGGATACTACAGATGGAGAAATATTTCGATCTCCATAATGTGAAAAACATACAAAAGGTATGCATTGTGACTTTACATTTGGAACCAAATTAGTTTGTATGGTATTGATGGCCTTGCTCTCGTAAAAAAACTGTCACTTGGGCAATTTTTATGGAAGAAATGATAGCACATTATGAGGATACAAAAAGAAACACCTTTTTTAGCCAATTGATAAATATCAAACAAAAGGGTTCAATGGTGGAGCACATTGAGGACTTCCAAAAATTGAATATAAGGGTAAAAGATATTCCAGAGGAGCGTAGGAGTATGTGTTCATAGGGACTTTAAAGGATAACATCCAACATGAGGTTTGACTTTCAGAACCTGCTTCATTGGAGAAGGCATTCAGGTTGGCAAGAAAAATGGAAAGCAAAATATTGCAACAAGGAAGCCTACCACTTACAATTATAAACATGGAAGCGTTGTTTCCCCTAGCCTTCCACAAACTACAAGGTTGACACCAGAATAATTGGAAGAAAAAGGAGAAAAAGGACTTAAATGTTATAGTTGTGATAGAAAATACACTAAAGGTCATAAGTGTGCTGAGAAGAAATTATTTTACATAGATTGTGAAGAGGAGGAAGAAAAGGAACACGAAACTTTAAAAGAAGAGGATACAAACTAGGAACAAACCCTCCAGAAAGAAGAAATGAATCTGACCATATCTTTTAATTCATTGGCTAGAATTACCACTCCTCAAACTATCAAGATAGAAGGACATATCAAGAAGAAAAAGGTAATAGTGTTGATTGATTCAGGTAGTACCCATAATTTTATTCATTGTGAGATAGCCAAGGAATTGAATTGCTTCCTATATCCAACACCAGAGTGTCAAGTGATGGTTGCAAGTGTAGGAACCATAAATTGCTTTGAAAAGTTCCATAATATCAAACTATCCATGGGAGAATATGTGTTGAATAGTCTAATGATTTCCATTCTATCTGGTGGTGTTGATGTTGTACTAGGAGTCTAATGGCTACAATCTTTGGGTACGATAGCTTTTAATTTTCAAGAACTTTTCTTGAATTGTGTTTTCAAAAGGAAAGGAAGTTTAATTAAGGGGAATCATAGGGAAACCATGAAAGATAATCAACTCTAACGACATAAAAGTCTTCTAAAGAAAGAACAATGTGGCATAATTGCACAATTATGTTTGTTGGAGGTTCCCACATCGAAATCATTTATTTCTCCAGATTTCCAAAAAGTCTCAGACTCTAAAAGGCCTCCCACCTATTCACGATCATGATCATGCTATTCATTTGATTTTAGGAAGTGTTCCTCCAAACATCAGGCCTTACATATATCCCTATACCTAAAAGAGTGAAATTGAACATATGGTTTCAGAAATGCCAAAGGTTGGTATAATTCAACCTAGTCAAAGTTATTTCTCTTCTCCAGTAGTATTGGTGCACAAGAAGGATGGATCATGGTGCATGTGTCCATATTATAGGGAGCTCAACAAGATCACTATTAGATATAAATTTCGCATTCCCATCACTGATGAATTATTGGATGATTTGCATGGAGCAATTTACTTCACCAAGTTGGACCTTCATTCAGGATATCATCAAATTAGAATGAAGACTGAAGACATTATGAAATAAATATTTAGAACTCATGAGGGTCATTATGAATTTTTGGTCATGCCTTTAGGCTTTACCAATGCACCTTCTACATTTAAAGGTTTGATGAATTCCATTTTCAAACCCTTAGTTAAAAAATTTGTGTTAGTATTTTTTGATGATATACTAACCTACAACAAGTCTTGGAAGGATCATGTTCAACATGTTGATAGAGTTAACAAACTATTGGAGGAGAAACAATTATATGAAAAAACCTCAAAATGTTTCTTTGGAGTACAAGAGGTGGAATATTTGGGTCATATTGTATCTCATGAAGGTGTTAAGGTAGACCCCAGCAAAATTAAAGCCATTAAGGAATGGAAAATCCCCACATCCATAAAGCATCTACAAGGACTTCTTGGGTTGACATGGTATTATTTCAAGTTTGTTAAGAATTATGGGGGAATAGCAGCACCTCTAACAACATTACTGAAGAAAGATGCATTTCTTGGACTATAGAAGCAACGAAAACCTCTGAACATCTTAAAGAGGCAATGTTCCAAGCACCAGTCTTAGCTACGCCAGACTTCACAAAAACCTTTATTGTGGAATGTGATGCCTCAGGAAATGGAATTGGTGCTATTTTAGTGCAAGAAGAAAGGCCCATTTCTTTTGAAAGTCATCTAATCAAAGGAAAGTATTTACACAAAGATATTTATGAGAAGGAAATGTTGGAAATACTACATGCACTTAAGAAATGGAGACCTTGTCTAATGGGAAGACACTTCAAGGTAAAAACGAATCATCATAGCCTTAAATACTTTTTAGAACAAAGATTATCTTTAGAAGAGTAGCGAAAATGGGTCACAAAGATGTTGGGTTATGACATTGAAATCATCTACAAAAAAGGGAAGCAAAATTTTGTTGCAAATGCACTCTCAAGAAAGGATGAGGATGTGGAAACATTTCTTTATGTCATTTGTATTATCCAACCAAATTGGATAAATGAAGGAAGGGATGAATGGAAGAATGAAGAAGAAGGGTGATAACTCATTCAAAATTTGCAGCAATATCCCAGTACGTTTGATACATTTAGCTAGAAAAATGATTCATTATGGTACAATTATCGCTTATACATCTATTAGAATTACCAAATAAAACAAAATATTCTTCTAGAATTAAACACTTGTCCCTTAGGAGGGCATTCAATATTTTTAAAAACTTACGACAAGGTTAAGAAGGTTTTTTTTTGGGATTACCTTAAATCTTATATTCAAAATTTTGTGCCAAAATGTTTGGTTTTCCAACAAAATAAAGTTGAGACAATTAAGACCCCAAGTCTATTACAACCTTTATCCATTCCAAGTCAACGTTGGGAGGAGATTTCAATGGATTTTATCATAGGTTTACCCAAGTCCGAAGGAAAGAGTGTCATGATGGTGGTAGTTGATAAACTTAGTAAGTATGCACACTTTTGTGCATTATCTCATCCATTTAAATCCAATACTATTGCTACTGCATTTATGGAAACAATTCAAAAACTACATGGAAACGTAAATATTATTGTAAGCGATAGAGATCCTGTTTTCACTGGAAATTTATGGAGAGAAATATTTTCTGGTCTCGGTACTCAGTTAGCTCATAGCTCATCTTATCATCCTCAATCTGATGGGAAAACTGAGATAGTGAACAAATGTTTGGAAGGATATCTTCGTTTCTTTGTATCTGATAAAGAGACACAATGGGTCAAATGGTTGCCTCTGGTTCAATGGTGGTATAACACTTTCTTCCATACTGCAACAGAAATGACTCCATTTATCACACTTTATGGATATCGTCCATTGTCCATAACATCATATTTAAGAGAAAATTCTAAGGTACAAGTAGTGGAAGATCACATTGAGCATAAAAAATAAGTTCTCCAACTCTTAAAGGATAACCTGACTATGGGGTAGAATAGAATTAACAACAGGCATATCAACATCGCAATGAAAGAAGTTTTGATGTAGGTTATTGGGAATTTCTACGACTACAACCATACAAACAAATGTCCCTCAACCAAGCTAAGAAGGATAATAAATTATCACCAAAGTATTATGGTCCATACTTTGGCATACAAATTGGAACTTCCTGCATCTTCCTGAGTGCACCCAGTTTTCCATGTTTCGTGATTAAAGAAGGTTATAGGTGACAAGGTCCCAGTTCAAACAATATTGCCAAAACTTGATGAAGAAGGAAAAATCATATTGGAACCTGAAGAAGTTACTGAAACAAGAATCGATAGCTACAAAATTGATAAATTTCAGAGTATCTCATCAAGTGGAAGTACTTACCTAGTGAAGATTCCACATGGGGGGATGAGAATTTTATACAGAAGCATCTAAAACTACTCAAGCATTGAGGACAACACTTTTTTGAAGGAAGGGCATGTTAGGTCCCTATAATACTAGTGTATTACCTTATTATTATTGTCATTGTAACCCCTTATTATTATTTTTGTCCCTATGTTGTCCCCATATTGTTATTATTGTGTCCCATAGAAGCCCATTATTGTTATTTTGTGTGCTTAAATTATTATTGTTATGTCGGCTCTCATTATATTATGACCCCTTAGAATACTATATATAGAAAGGAGGTCTTTTCATTTGTATCATCCAAGAATTGTTCATTTGTGTAATGTAAAGGATGTTTGCCCCTCGAAGAGGCTGATTTTGAAGTCATTGATCTATCTTTTCTTCTATTTTGTGAGCTGGTTGAATAACAAAAATCCTCCATTTCGATTGAGTTTAGAAATCCTCCTTTCAACTCCTTCTTACTTTGAGCTTAGAAATGGCTTGTGTAGACTGCAATAGAGATTTTGATAAGAAATAAGGGCTGGATCGATCCCTAATAGTCAATTGAGCCGTAACGCTTGATTGAGATCCTACCTCTGGTTACACAAGAGCTCGATTGAGATATTTCTTAGCCCTCAAGAAGCTTGATCAAGCACTTAACAATGGTTTGATTGAGTGCTTAAAATGGATCGATCAAGCTCCCTTTTTCACCTAAATTTTCCCTCCCTTTGCTAAAATGTGTAACCTAGCTCCATGCATAGAGCCCTATATGCAATTCCATGTCTTTAGTTTTCTACATATGACTTTTAATTTTTCACCTAAGGTACCTAATTATGTCTCCTCACATCCCTAAAAATTAAATAGTACAAAAGTTCTTTGGGAGAAAGTTACAAGAAAAGTTCTAAGATCAGTCATTTGAAAATGATTTTAGGATTATTCATAAAACCTAACTTCCACAATATATGTAGGAAACCAAGACCTAATTTTTTTTATCAACTATATGTTGAGATATATCCATACTCTACTGAAAATTCCATGTCCTAAAGTGTCCCATAGAAAAAGTTATGGATTAAATTCCATGCTCACTTGTTTGAACTTGATTTAAAGACCATTCACAAACCTTAAATTCCACATGGTTTATCTTTGAGAATGTAGAAAAAAAAATATGAAACTTTTACCGAGTACATTTTTCGATCTATCCTAAATTGACTCAAAATTTTATAATTTGAATAATTCCAGAAAATCGGTTATAATGAAAATTCCATCATGACTCATTTGAAGAAGCAAAACATAGGTTTATATGCTCTCATACAAAATGTTATGAATCACATGCCTTAATAATGATAGAATTCAATGAATATAATCCAATTTGAGGGTGGAACATCCATTTACAATGAATATAATATAAGACAAGATCTAACTATCCTATGACTAGTTATCCTTGATATACATATATAGGATACAAATGGTACAATTCTAATTAAAGGATTGTTGATGTCATTTGTCGCCAGCATTTGACTATGTAGTCTCAACTATGTCTCTCTCCTCACCACATCTATATTTTGGCCTCAATATCACATTTAACATCTCTATATCCTTCAAGCTGACTTTCCCCAGCTTCGTTGATGTAAATGTGCTCTTCTTGTTGTATCGATTTTCATTTGATTTATTTTAAAGAAAAGATAAGGAAAAGGACTCCTTCCCTTTCCTTGATGAAAATGAACGTGGTTTACACTTATTTTAAATAAGAATATGATATTCCCTTCAAAAGATCAAAACATGGAAGTCTAATAGGAAGTATTGTGTCCCTCAAAAACTCTGAGCATGTTGTCCCTCTCGAAATGTGTGTGTTCATGTTCTAAGCAAATAGTCTTTCTCTAAAATTTCTCGGTTATGAATACACCAAAAAAAGCCCACGGGGCTTTGGATTGACGATGAATGGGTGCACTGTTAAGGAACTCCTTGCGATAGGTCACTGGTTCAAATCCCCCGTTGGTGCTTACCTACCAAAAAAAAAGAATACACCAACAATATTAAAGCTCATATGTTATCATCATGTTCATGATTATCAAAATATTGAAACATTATTAAATTCCCACATACCTTTACAAGTATGTTCCTACCTCTATACTAACATTGAGGTCAAAAACCCACCCTCTACCGAGATCTCCCAAGGTTTCCCAAAGGTCCCCCTCTATCATCAAGTTAAATTGTTGATTAGGTCGATATATGGACTATTAATTGCATTCACTCACAATGAATGTGGGATATGTGTTTTTAAAATAAATAAATAATATATGCAAGACCTTCCAAAATTCATGGTTTGTAATGTACAGGTGTTCGGTCTACAATTGACACTGTCACCACATACAAGTGTAGACAGTCATTCCAAGACCCATACACTGACAAGAGTGTCTCCATATCATCGATCGATATATATATATATATATATATATATATATATATATATATATATATATATATATATATATATATATATATATATATATATATATATATATATATAACACAGTGGAGTTTCCCATGTTGCATGTGGGAAATAGTATTTTTATTTCAATAAAAAATGAAGCATGGATTGCTAATGCACATTGTGTTTTTCTTTGACATCTCAGTCTTTCAATGGTGGCTATCAGAGAGATATTTGGACACTTTGATAAAGTCTGGAATATATATATATATATATATATATATATATATATATATATATATATATATATATATATATATATGTATATATATATATATATATATATGTATATATATATATATATATATATATATATATATATATATGTATATATATATATATATATATATATATATATATATATATATATATATGTATATAATATGGAATTTCCCATGGTGCATGTGGGAAATAGTATTTTTGTTTCTATAACAAATGAAGCATGGATTGACAATGCACATTTAGTTTTTCTTTGACATCTCAGTCTTTCAATGGTGTTTATCAGGGAGATAATTGGACACTTTGATAAAGTCTTGAGACCACCAACCCACCACTATCAAAAATATGACGAGGGTATGATTTTTGTCGGACTTTACATGATACATTTTATAATCGTGTTATCACTATGTATGATTAGGTCAAGATGAGAGACACATACATTTTTGTACTTAGACTTCAAAGCATGCATCCATGCGGTCAATGAATTTTTTATTTGTGAAATTGTAGAGAGGTCACAACAAGGGTGAGTCTTTCCACTGTGCTTATTGTTTTTGGCAATGTCTTACTTGTTGGATTTGGTAACCATTAATCACCCATTTTTGCATCTAAGTATTTGATGGGAAAATATATGAATCACATATTTCTCTTATATTTCCTGGGTCTTTTGCTGATAGTTGCAGTCAATCACTCTCTTTTTTTTTCCCTGGGGAAAAATCGTAATTTTCTATTAAATTTGCAAAATTACATGTTGTAGATGCTTAACAGGCATATGGTGTAAGTATAGGCCATAGCCTTCAAAAACTATAAGTCTGTACAAAATTACCCTTCTGGGGTATAGAGTAATTATTAAGATAAAATTATGTACAATATATATATCACATAGAGTTCTGGTGGTATATGAAAGTGAATAAAAACTATAATTAGCGCCGATCGACCCTTTGATATATCTGATCATTATATGGCATGTGATAGTATTGGTAGTGTTCTTCTTCCCACTACTCTTTTATAAGCCATAATCCCCTGGGCTGGACTGTGACCTCCTTGGATAGCTAATCGACAGTCTGATTGCGTTCCCTGTAAATGTGGTGACAAGAAATATAATCAAATTGAGATTTTAAAAGCAAGGCTTCATCCAATATATTCCTGAGAGAGTGAACATGACATGCAGATGTATTATTGAACTAATTTATAATGATTTTGGAGTCCCCGTATATCTGTAGCTACCTGCAATCATGTGCCAATGCAAAATGAAGCAAATGTCTAAGTGTGATGAGTTCAGCAAAATTATTTGTGCCAGCCCCCAACCCCATCTGAATGCGATAAAAATGACTGTTCGTTAAGTGTAATAGTATCCCCCCCCCCCACCCCACGTCCTTGATCTTGTGTGGAACCATCAAAAAATGCCCAAGGGAGATTATGGTTTATAACTTCAGGTGTCAAAAATCGAGCAGAACGGGTAATATCATCCTCAGGGATGTCATGGAAGGCATTAATTATCTGTGCAACTGATATAGGCCATTAGATGTATTTATCTCTAATATGATGCCAATCCTGTTTAACCAAATAGATCATCTTATAAGAAGTGGGAGATTACAGTTTTTTAGGTTTGAGGACTCAGCCCACCAAAGGTTCTATGCATCCATAATATTTTGACCAGTCGATCGCTGAGTGATGGCTAGAGTGGAGAGAAATTGTTCCCAAATATTAATAACAGTAGGGAGGAAGAGGAAGATATGTTCATTTGATTCCTCTGCCTTTTGGCATAATACACACCAAGAAGGGCCATCAAATGTCATTTTCTTCAGATTTCCCTAGTATGTGTTTTATTCATTGAGTTTCCAGATAGATTGCCACCACCCCATCAACATAGGTGGCTTGTGTGAAGCGTGGATGATTGGGTATCCCTCTTTGGGAGAATAAGATCCGTGCACTGTAGGTGCCCAAATGAGCTCATCATCTTCCTCTGTAATTCTGACATGAGATTCGGTCAATGCTGCAATATATCCCTCCCAATCCTGGGTCCATTGAGCTGGAATTTCCAGCTAATCAGTTGTTTTCCAAGCCTGTGAAAATATTGTGGAGTGCTCCGAGTCCGCGATATTGGAAACCATGGCTATGCCCCTGTCCTTAAGAAAATTAATAAGATCATGGGGTAGATGATACATGTTGCCACAACCAGTCCATGGATCCATACCGATGCGCACAGATGTGCCAGCTTTAATATGCCAAATGAGTCCATCTCTGATAGTGGGTAGAGTAAGAAGAACATCCCACTAGATTGTCGAGGTACCATTCTTTTTCCATGATGTGTAGAAGCCAATTGTATTTATAATGAACAACCTCTGTCCAAAGGCTATGAGAGTTAAGGATGAGCCATCCCATCTTTGTTCCTAGTGCATGAGTGAATGAAGGTTCATATTTTAATCCCCATCCTCCCCATTTTTTAGGAAGTGTGATGTGACTCCATCCTACCCAGGAAAAAGTCTTCCCTTCCTTGTATCCATTCCAAAGGAATCTGCAGCAAAGTTTTTGGATCTGAGTAAGTATTCCTTTGGGAATCCATGCCAAGGACATCCAATAAACTGGGGTTGCCTCCAAGGCCAAATTAATGAGAACTAAGCACCCTACTCTAGATAGGAATCTATGGATCCAGTGGTGAAGTCTTTTCTCTACCTTGGCCACAAGCCAGATCCAATCACAATTTTACAACAATGTGGTTTGATGCGGAAACCAAGGTATTTAAGGCCTTCTTCCAAATGATGTCTTTGAAATGGGAATTTCTGAAGGGAAAACTGAATTTCCTGTGGGGAGCATGCTGAGAATGTAATAGTGGACTTCAGCCAATTCGATTCCATTCCAGTAGTAGTGCAGAAGAGTAGCAATAGCTCATAAAATACAGAGAAATCCTGAATACCCCCATTGAGGAAGATGAGCACATCATCAACAAATAGAAGATGGGTTATAGTGCATTGGTCAGTTATCTTGAGTCCCCGAAGTCACCCTTCTCTTCTTCCCTACAATATCAATCTACTCAGGCCTTCCATTACAAGGAGAAAAAGTAGTGGAGAAAGAGGACATCCTTGTCTGAGGCCACACTCAACATGAAAGAAATTGGAGGCTGATCCATTAATAAGTATGCTGAAGGACACAATAGAAATGCAGCACATAATCCATTGAATGAAAGTGAGAGGGAATCCTAAATGAGTAAGGAGCATTCTAATATAAATCCAGCTAACTCGGTCAAAAGCCTTGGAGAGGTCGATTTTGAGGATGGCTCCTTTTAAATGCTTCGTCTTAATGGAATGTAGTGCCTCCTGAGCAGTGCCAATGGCCTCATGAATTTGTCTGTTATGCAGGAAGAAAATTGCTCAGATGATATATGGGCTGAAAGGATGGGCTTGATATGATTAGCAATGATCTTAGCAATAATCTTGTAGAGACAGTTGCAGAGGGAGATGGGTCTAAAATCATTGAAAGATAGTGGGGAATCCACTTTGGGAATGAGAGCAATGAAAGTGGATTTGATAGCCTCATACATACGACCAGTTGACCTGCATTCCTCCACAACCTTCAGAAGGTCATGTCCAATGATTTCAAAAAAGGCTAGATAGAATTCCACAGACCATCCATCTGGACCAGGGCTTTTATCCTTTTTGAACCATTTTAAAGTTCTTTCCAGTTCCCCCATGGACACAGGCTTAATAAGGTCATTTGTCACTTCCTGGTCTACGAATCAAGGGAAAAGCCCAACAATTCAGACTATTTCAGCAAGTGTGGCCCCGGGAGGAGACTTGAAGAGTTGTTGAAAGTGGGATGAGACAAGATGGGCTAGTTGGTGAAAGGTGTGAGAATTCTGACCATTTTCAGTAGGCATCATCCATATGGTGTTACTAGCCCTTCTCCCCTTCGCGTAATTGTGAAAGAATTTAGTATTTTCATCCCCAACCTACAGCCAAATAGCCCTACTCCTTAGGCACCAAGTATCCTCTCGTTCTTTAAGTATTTTAGTCCTCTGAGCCTCTAAATCAGTGAGAATATGTTTAGCTTTAGCAGTGAGGAAACCCTGTCTCTGCTCATCCATCAGATCTGCCAGCTTGTTCTCAATGATACAAAGAGATTGTTCATCCCGATCTCGTTTGAGTTTTTCCCATTGGATAGATAAGCTCTTTAGTTCAATAATATTGTGACATAAACCTTCTGCTATGGATCTCCCCTGAGATGGTGGATGAGCTCGCCAGAAATCAGTTACCAGTTTGATATAATCTGGGTCCATTAGCCAAGTAGAGTTGAATTTAAATGGTGCTCTTGGTTTCTGAAATGGACCCGACAGCTCCAGAAAGATGGGAGAGTGGTCAAAGATACCACTAGATCCCACCCATTGACGATAATTTGTCAGGGTCCTTACCAAGTGTTCCTTGATTAAGAATTGATCCAATCGTCTTGCCAGAGATGCATCACCAATTCTTCTGTTACACCAAGTTGGTTGCATCTTATTAATAGGAATATCAATCAAATGGTGTTGCTCTAGCAGTTGCTCCATGGAATTTGATAGGGGATCCACCTGAGCATTATGACCCCAGGATTCCATATGGCCAATTGAGAAATTTAGATCCCCTCCTAGAATGAGATTATCAGAGTTAGTCAAAGATAAGTTGAGTAAATGGTTCCAAAAATCAGCCCTGTTAAGACAGGGAGCATACACATTGATAATTTTGAAGTGCATACCCAGCTCCCATGAGTAAATGTTCATACAAATAAATCCAGAACCTCCCCATGATGAGGTGATCTTAACAGTGCAGGGATCGATGCCAAGAGCTATTTCCCCCAATCGGCCATTGACATCAAGTGCATGAAAAGTCCAACTAGGCTTCAGAGAGAGCATAATGGAGATGACCTGCTTAGTCTTCCCTAGAGTTTCTTGTAGATAAATAATGTTGATCATCACTGAATCTAGAAGTCTTTTAAGGGCTAACTTTTTTGCAGGGATAGCCATCCCTTTGTAGTTAAAAGAGATCCACTTCATGAATGAGACCGGGGGAGGGGGTTCGATGCTCTAAGGATCATATCAAAAGTAGATTGTCTGCCCTAGGCCATGTATGCCCTAGCTTGGATGATATATTTAGTGATATCGGAATGTCACCCCCGAGGGAGCTTGGCGGTTTTAGGAGGGGAAATCATGCCAATCCCTGAAGGCTCAGAAGGGTGTGTCACCTGAGAGCAGAGATTATAGGAGTGTGAGTGGCTAGAAGAGATCAACGAACCAAGAGGAGTAGAAGAAGCAGTCAATACAGGGATAGAGGGTTTGGTGGTCAAGTAGAAAGGGGAAGGATGATCCAATGGACATGTGAGAGCCATGGAGGATATGCTAGCTATGGATGAAAATGCAACATGCATATGTTGTGTAAAACAAGATATAGATAATGAAGGAGCAGAGCAAAGAGGTGGAGAAATACCCGAGGAGAGAGCGGCTGCAATAGCAACCCTAGATCTCGTCATCGACAGAGAAGGAGGGTGAGGTGAGGTAGATGTAGACATCTGAGTAGAGCATCCAACCGGTGGCATCAAACGAGTAGATCAAGGATGTTGTCCTTATGTAGGTGTTGATGCCATAGGACAAGGAACATCCAAAGCTTTGGAGGGGGAGGATGTAGTATTAACCAGGGGACAGTCCTTGTAGAGATGTCTGACCTTATGACATCTTCTGCATCTAAATGAAACCCCCTCATAATCTAGCGATTGGATATGGGTGAACCTTCTCCAATGTAGAGTGATATGCTCCTCCAGACCTTCCCTAGTATCCAGGTACACTAGTATACGGGCCATCAATCTATTTCCAGAAGTAATGTAAGACTTGTCGTAATCCAAGAAGGTACCCAATGCATTGCCAATTCGGGTGAATATATCTTCAGACCAAAAGTACAGTGGGAGTCTTGGAAGGAGGACCACGAGTAGTCCAGCACCCAGTTAATCCCACTCAGGATTGAATAATGGACTCCATCTCTTGAGTAGCAGTAGAGCCAGTTCAATATGCCAATACCGAGAGAGAACCCATGAGGTGTACTCCTCCCTTTGAAAACTAAGGGAAATCCACCGAGCAAGTTGCCCCAAATCTCCATGACCCAGAGGTGAAGGATAGCAGTAGAATACAATCGACCTCTAACTTTTCCCACCAAAACCTTGTTCGCGGTATCCACAACCTCACCCATTTGAACACCTTCCCCGAAGAAAAGGGAGAGGTCCTTATACGAAGCCTTGATACACTTGGGCTTCTAGAATTTATCGATATGACGTGCAGTAGGGTGGTCCTAAAGGGGATCATGAGAACCCAAGTTAGTCTCTGACGTGCTAGCGTTACAAGACCGAGGGTTTATGGTCGGAACTTTAAAAAAACCGGATGGGAGGAAAACCCGCCCAAGGTTTGTGGCTGGGAAATGAAATGGGGAAGTACTTGGAAAATTGGGGAGGGGTTCCACTGTAGAGTCTAACCCTACCGACGAGCGGGGAGTGGAAAAGGATGGATGGATGGTGAGTCCGGTGGTAGAAACTCAAAGGATAGGGAAGGTGAAATGAAGAAAGCGAGAAGGTGAAGAGTGGTCGGAGAGAGAGGAGGGCAGTCATGTCCCAGCGAAGTGATGGAGAGAGCTGAAAATGGAATGCAAGGCACATAAGGACTAGGATCTGAATGGACATGTGTCAATCTCAACCACGACAGAGAATGTGAGAGCGGGGTCCTAGAAACTGACACTTCCAGCAATGTGCTAGGATGAGATCAGATGGGCTTGTAGGGATTCAGATCCATTGAATAATCAGCAATTTCCTCTTCTATCGTTGACATAGTGCTACCAAGGATGAATATAGGAAAAATGGACCGTAGAAAGAAATGACAACGAACTACAAACCGTCATGGTGAGGATGCCACACTGCAGGGTGGGCTCAGATAGCAGCAGTGTTGACTACATAGTAGGGGCCTTATAAATGGAACCCTAGCCAACACCATGCGAAGCTACATATCGAGGCTCCATCATCCTCCAGTCAATCACTCTCTTTACAGAAAAGGGGAAATATTTATTTCAATATCTAGGACAGAGAATGCCAGATCCTATTGGCATTAACTGTTTCCTTTCTCTTATGTGATTGTTTTTGGTGCTATCAAATTTGATTCTATTCTATCTGCCAAATCTATATGTCACTCTTGATCCAGTTTACTTTGCTTGACAATAAGTGGATTATAGTTTTTTAAGTTTTTTAATACATTGAGGACATTGATGTTTCTAATTGGCATAATTTTTACACTATTATCTTTATTGAAAATAGTCGGAGCTTATAGTGCCAAATTCTATAGCAAATTTTGAATACGAAGAATTGAAATTATGGAAAAACAAAAAGTGGAGTTTGTAGATCATGTATCAAGAATAAGGAGAAGAAATATCAGGGAGAGATATCCATGGAGGTTTCGTCATGATTTCATTTTAGGTTTTCTGAATGCTGACATCTATGAATTATTAGGAAAAAAGTATATATTGTAGTAAATACAAATCTTGCCTATATGTATTAAAGGAAAATAAATAAAATTATGACCATATGTAATTAAAAACAAATAGTTTCTAAATATTTTATTGAATCCAAATTCCCAACACTCATTCAACAATCATGCGAGGAGGATTGAAGCTATTCACTAGTCTTGAGAGATCTATCAAAAGCAGGCAACGACCTAGTTCAATCCTAATTCCCATTCTTGATACCTAGACACTACCCGAATAGTGAGTGAGGTTTTGGCTGATGTTGTGAGGATTTTATCATTGCTTCCTTATTCTCTTTCTTGCATTGATCTTCGGATACTAATGAAGATTGTTGGATTGCAGGTTTCCTCTAAAAAAGAGCCAAGGGCGTGAAGGCTGATTTCCATGCATTGGGGCAGTGTGAATGTATCATATTTATTTCTTGCATGATTTCCATGATTCTTTATCATTTTCATGTATTGATTTAGTAATGGTTATGAAGGGGTATGGTTCTCCTTCAGGTCATTTATCCATTTAAACCTGAATTTGTCATCTTTCCTTCATACGTTTATACCATCTCATGCAGAGTCTTGTATTGAAATATTGTAGCAATGAAATAAGAGACTCCTTTCATTATTCCAAATACTCTCCATGTTTCACAGTTTCTCAATTTCATTTTCACAATGTCTTGGTTTTATTTCTATTTATATTCCATGCATATCAATTTGTAATATATATATATATATATATATATATATATATAGAGACTGATTCATTATAAATTTTAGTTTCATTCTTTTACGATTTTCTTGCCCAGATGTATATTGCAACACCTTTCTTTTAATTTCATTTATTATGAAATGAATGTATATATGACTCAGTCTGGGTGTTGGGAAGGACCTTTTGAATTATCTCTTACCTTTGATTGTTCCTCATATACATAATCTATGAACATTCGACCACTAACATTTGGTTTTGTTATTGTGTTTCTTGATTTGTTTAAATATTTTCATTTCATTTTGTTTCTTTAATTAAATTTTATGCCCTTTATATCATTAGTTTAGATTTAAATTTTGTAACTTTTATTTTTTCTACATGTTTCTTCAAATTCAAATTGTTGTTATACATATAAAATTTTATCCAACATAACTTAATTTATGATTAGTATAATTGGTTAAAATTTTGGTTTTAAAATACACAAAAATTAACATTGTAGGGAGGAATTAACATTAAAATCCACACTCTTAATCGTTAAACTTATTAACTCAATAACTTAAACCTTTTCTTGAAAGAGAAAATGTTTAGACTTACTTTCCTTGTAGGAAGAAACATTATATTTATTTTTTGCTTAGTGCTTCGAATGGTTAATTCTCTCTTTATTTTATCCTCTTTCTTTCGTCAAAGTCATAAGCCCTAGGATAATTTCTGGAGGGCTACAATATTTGACAAAAATGAGGTTGTGTGCTCTAGGACTCTTCCTTATGGGGCCATGATTCCCTTGACAAAGGCGATAAGTCTAAGTCGCGAAAGTATTGGCGTAAAATCTGTCTTAATTTTGTGGCTTAAAACAATAGGGAAAATGCACTTGACGCTTCTTGTAAGCCATTGAGAAGTTCAAAGGTGTTGGTGTTCAGAGCCATCCATTTCGAAACATAAACCTATTTCTGGCAACCATACTAGGGAGTGTTAAGTTTCACTCCCTTTTGGTTTTCATCTCATTTTGTTTTTTAATTAAGTATGGTTGTCATTGATTTGTTCTTGCTTACCGAAACTTGGCAACCACTTCCTCCAACCCCGATAAGATCATTTTCCATAATGAAATATTTTCATGGGAGGAAGATAAAAACCCTTGTCCTTGGCTTAGACATTTTCCTTTGAATCTCACACATCCTATTAAGCCTTTTCCTCGTAAATTCAAAGACCATTTACCCTTGTTTCATGCTGACATAACCGTTACTATGAAAGAAAGCTTTTGTGCATTTCCTAACACATGTATGACCCTCAGAGTGAATGAAAATGATAGTTGTATGATTTTGTTTTCAAAATCCCTCAAGAGACATGTTTCTTCCATGTTTGTCGATTTGTTTGATGAATTTTTCTCCACATGGCATGAGCTTACTTATTAGTTCACTTCTACCTTTGGAAATCCAGAACACCCTTATGACCACCTCAGAAGCTTTAACCAACTTTACATGAAGGGGGAGGGGGGCGGGGAGAAGACAATTTACTCTTTCAGCCCTAGGCTTCTCAATATTTATAATCTCATTCCAAAACCTATTTGACCTACTAATCTAGCTTCTTATATAAACTACCATGATCTCTTTCCTCCTCTTTGTTGATGGAGGCTATAGGAAAATAATGTTCAAAACCTTGACAGAGCCTTGACTACGTGCCTCGACTATGAAGAGTAGATCCATAGAATTGGATTCTACCCTAATATTAATAATGCACAACTGGATCCTCATTCTTTAACCTATGTCATTCAATATATGTTGGATTGCATGTGTCATCTCAAATACTTGGTTTCAAGTCAATCTCTATCTAATTCTTTCATTGAACCCTCTTATTTAGAAACCTCTTCTAACTTGTTTCCCATTTGTGATTAACATCTTGGATGTCATGATGATCACGATCACATCTTGAAACTTGTTGACCATGTCATTTCTCCTTATTTGAATGCTTTCACACTTCAAGAGGAATCAAGTTAACCTAATGGTCATGGTTTCTTTGTCGCCTCTCAAGCTTGATCATGTAATTATATTCATTCCTCAGTAGATTTTGACCTTCTCAACAGTATACTTGATGTCGTTTATGATGATTATAGTAATGTATGCTCAACTCTTGATTGTCATAAATTCTTTCTTGATGTGTATCATAAGTCATCATTTAATGAAATTGAAAAATAAGTGTTTAAATTTTATTTTGGAGATGCTTGATCCCGCAGTTAGTTGAATATGAAGTTTTCGATTTTGAGGCTTCAAATACATGCATCTATTTTCTCAATTATGAGGTAAAGGATGCTCAAAATGATGTAAATTTAATGTTTGGTGCAAACCATTAATATCCTTTGTATGCATATTCTTACACTTCAAGTCCAATTTACATTCCTACACATGTTGGTTGGCATGTTATATGTGACAATGAGTAGTTTCTATGGCTTCTTGTTAAGCCTACGCTATCACATCATATACATGTTTGTTGGAATAACATGCCCCCTTTCTTCATTGACTCACTCAGAGTAAAAAACCTTGCATGCATAATCCGTGATGCATTTTTTATGCACAATTTCATCTTGTACGAAGGGTCACCACATTACATAGATCTTTCCATGTACATAAATAAGTCACTAATAATAATAAAAAAAACACACACACACACAATATTTTTTTTCACTTTCTTTGCAAGTTTTTGCGTTTTATACTTTCATTCTACTCTCATATCAACATGACTTTTGAATCTTGTCTTTTTCTTTCTTCCGTTGACATTTTTTTACAATTCACCATTTTGTGTATTTCGTTTCATGCTTCAACCATCATTCAACTCTGCAATATTCATCCCTCTCACTTTTATTGTCATGAAACTGAAGGAACCCTAGTCAAAGTTTACATGGATCAATGGTTAGAAGGAATATATTCATGCATTACTTATCACTAACCTGGTTGTGTTTTTGTAATAACAAGAGATATAGGAAAAATTTAAATATCTTATATGCTCATCCTAAAATGGTTTGGCTCACCTAACTTGGCTCACTCACATGGAGGTTTCTACCTAAAGGAAATCCTCATCATACTCTTAGATATTTTTCCTCCTGCTTTTTTATTTTCGTTCCAAGACCTGCTGAGAGTGGCCCCATATTATCAAATTAAAATGGAAAAACACACACATATAACGTAATGCACTTTCCCACAGTGCAGGTGGGAAATAGTATTTTCATTTCTATGTCAAATGAAACATGGATTGGTAGTGCACATTGATTTTTTCTTTGGCATCTCAGTCTTTCAATGGTGGCTATGAGAGAGAGATTTGGACCATTTGATAAAGTCTTGAGACCACCCAATGAACCACCACTATCAAATAGTTATCTAGCGATGAAAGCATATACGAGGTGTATTCTAGTGAAGAGCCTCAAAATAGCCAGTGAGATTAATAAATAAGTACCATGGATTGGTTCGGTCCCTATGTATCCACTAGAAAAAGGCTAAAAAAAAAATTGACGAGGCTATGAGTTGTCTCACTTTACATGATACATTTTATAATCGTGCTATCGCTTTGTCTGATTGGGTCAAGATGAGAGACACATATATTTTTGTACTCAGAATTCAAAGCACGCATCCATGTGGTCAATGAACATGTTATATGTGAAATTGCAAGGAAGGTTTCTTATTTCTATTGTGCTTATTTCTTTTGGAAACGTCTTCCTTGTTGGATTTGGTAACCATCAATCATGTTTTTACAATTGTGCATTTATGGAAAAATATACAAATCATATATTTCTCTTATGTTTCCTGGGTCTTTTTTTGATAGTTGCAGTCAATAACTCTCTCTATAGAAGAGGAGGAGAATATTTTCAATATTTGGATGACATAATGTCAAATACTATTCGTTTCAACTGCTTCCTCTCTCTTATTCTATTGTTTCTGGTGTCATCAGATATCATTCTATTCTATTTTCCAAATATTTGTATGCCACTCTTGATCCAATTTACTTCGCTTGACAATAAGTGGAGTATCAGGACTTTAATACGTTGAGGACATCAATGTTTCTCATTGGGATACGTTTTTTGAGTCTTATCTTTATTAAAAATAGCTCATAGCACCAAATTATATGGAAAGTATTGAGTACAAAGAATTGAGAGTATGGAGAAACAAAAAGTGGAGTTTGCTGATGACGAGCCGGTGACAAGGCGAAGAAATCTTGGGTAGAGAGATCCATGGAGGATTTCTCATGTGTTCATTTTTGGTTTTTCGATTGTTGACACGTATGGATTTATCGAGAAACAAGTATATATTGTACTAAATAAAAATCTCTCCAATATACATTAATGACAAAAAATAAATTTATGAGCCATATTTGATGAAAACAAAAATTCAAACAATTGCCAAACAGTTTAATGAATCCAACTTCCCAGCACTCATTCAATGATCATGTGAGGAGGATCAAAAGTTATTCATCAATATTGATAGATCTATAAGATGTAGACAATGACTTAGTTCAAGGATTCCCATTCTTAATACCCAGACGTTCCTCAAATAATGAGTGAGGATTTGGCTGGTGTTGTGAGGATTTTCTCATTACTTATTCTCTTTTTTGATTTGATATTTGCAGACTAATGAAGATTTTTGTATTGCAGGTTTCCTCTAGAAAAATCCAAGGATGCCAAGGAAAGGTTCCATGGATTGGGGCATAGTGAAGGTACCATATTTATTTCATGCATGATTTCCACAATTCTTTATCATTCGCCTTTATTTCCGATACTGTTCGCTGAAAACATATAAAGCTAACATGGTAGTAGGTAATTGGTTCAAGTTGCATACTATGTTGACGGGTAATTTAATTGCCTAAATTGTTGTACGTAAAATTATTGACCAAGAGTTTGTAAAATTTTGAGGTGCTGACAAAATATATGTAGAAGAAGACACGACTGGTTTCTGATCAACAAATACTACATCATTCTTCTACAAACATACTTTTACTAAAAATTGATTCACCACTTGCATGCGACACAACTAGAAAATTTAATACTAGTTTTAAAATATTATTCCATTCATCAACAACATACGGGTGTCCTGTAGGTTCAGTAGTTTTGCAACTAAACAAGTAAAATCGCGCTGTGCTGAAAATCATAAAAAAAATAAAAAATTCTTAGAGACCTATCGTTATGAGTACTGGGGTGTCTTGCAATTCATGGTGGATTCCTGGGTATTTAATCAAAACCACTCCACACAGATATACAAGAATATGGAATTTTCAAGAATTAAACTACTCGATCTATGCATGGAATAAATAGAATAGGAATATAAAAGTTATAGGACCAAAAAGTGAAAATACTTGAACCTAATATAACTATATAGAAAATAAATTAAATAACATCTGCTAGAACTATATACTGTCCAAGTGCATCCTAGGATAGGGGGCCTTCCTCGACCAGAGCACTTCAAGAATACAAAATTAGATCACAATATAATCAACAACAGGAAATTGTCATTAATTAGCCAAAGATTACAGAATATAGGTTTGGACAAACATCTAAAATGTCGATGCTATAACAAAATCAATATCATCCCTCTCCCCTCCAACAACCTTTGAACTTGGCTTTTACCTAGGAATTTATACATAAAATATGGGGGATGAGTTGGAACTGTTTTCCCCAAAAATGGCGTATCAAATCATGATCGATTTGGCAAAAGATTGATTTGTTGGTATCCTCAACTAAGGATTTGATCACATAAAATTTATTTGGCATGAAACCACCTTGCAATTTCTTGATCTAATGCACTGGAATATGGAAATATCTTGATATTATGTGTTCTGGTAATCAGTTATTCGGTTTGGATGCAGCTGGATAATGGCCACAACTATAAATTTCCCTCTAAATGAACGACGAACATCTCCCAATAAATTCACTTTTTGGAGGAAATTTACGTGATTTCCCTAAATTGGGATGTTCTTAAAAAAAACCCATGTTCTAGTTTTTCCATATTTTTCTTCGTTTGACCATAAATAGTGCCCGAATTTGATGGCTCCATGCTACCTGGCACGAGTTGTGAACTATTATTCTCTGCATGGAGTCTGCTACGACTGACCTGGGTGTAATGTGAATGACATAAATATTTTTTTTGATATTAGAAACAAATCCCATGTTGTTATATGCACTGATTTGGTGGAGAAACATCTCAACTAACAAATCCACTATTAGTGGTCAACTACAGGACCTTCTAGTAACCGAAGACATGCACAGATCCTTGTGTAACTACTACAATAATGCACCCCCAAGTTTCGATAAATTGACTGCTTCTAATAGTTCAGCTAAATTAGCATAGCTTGTTCACTTCTAGTAACCCAACACTTCAAATAGTCATATTGTTTTGTTCTTTTTATAATTAGAGTGACGTCTGATAACGTTGCATAGACACTACAAGAACTAAGCTAGGAAAATAATCATTAGTAATAAATTAAGCATTATCCTTTTTAATCCATTGAAAATAAGGGAAAATGACAATAACTAACTAATTCAAAATTCTTGGATTTATTAACACACAATTATGGAGAAACCAAGATAAAAAGGAAATGAATTGGGTAATAGATGGTAAAAAAAGTATGATAAAATAATTGAAAATGGATGCCTTGAATGATAAAAAATGTGACAATTTGGCAACTCATAATCTCGTCCATGCCTGGATTTTTGCATTTCCTCATGCAAACAAGATAGAGTTTTCAACACAGAGTCGCCTACTTTTTTCAAATGAAACCAATCGACATGGTTGTACCGGAAATCTTATTTACATTCATATTTTATCCCTTCATTGTGGTGCTTGCATTGACACTTCCGTACCCATTCTTATTTACACTTTACCTAATCATCCTTTCCAAAATTTGCATATTCTTTCATGGAATCATCTTCCTTTACCCTCAAATCCTATTTCTTGAGGCCTCTGTGCATCAGGTCAAATGAAACGGTGGTCTTATCTATGTTCTAGAATGTGAAACTAAGTTGTACTCTACCCATATCCTTTAAAGAGACTTCAGACCAACCACTATTTTCAAACAATGTTGCATTCATTTTATGTTATTACAGGAAAATTGTCTAGTTGAGCCTATATGTTTTTCATGTCTTCAGTTATATTTAATTAGTTTACTCATATTTTCTTTAGTTGAAATACCTATTGACCTTACAAATTCAATATCCCATTTTTTAGAAAAGGAATTATTTTTTCCATACTGGAGGCAGAAACAACAAAATTTGAAATAATATTTTTCTGGAAAATTTGTTTCTGGGGTCGGCATGATCATTGGGAAATTCTTAACTAAAACATCATAATTTTTTATTTACTTTTAGCTAACAGTTCAATTACAGTAGTAGTGTATTATGAACCATAAATGTATTAGCCGATAGCCACCAAAACAACTAAATAAATTTGATCCATAAATTATCTAAGTGATAGATGATGTTTAAAAAGAAATTTCATTTACGGAACCATGAAGAAGAACCCATGTATGCAGTAAAACTAGTTCATCCATATAGAAGTCAAAATGAAAAAATAACTCAATGAAATCAGCGACTACTAAGAATTATGAAATTTTCTTGGAAATTCTGTTTATTTTCACTAGATCATTCAATTACAGGTTTCCTTTAGCTGCAAATAAAGATAAAGGAAATCCAAGTCATAAAATACCATAGTAAATAGGTACAACATTGGATGATTTCTCACCCCCTATCAATGTATTCAATACTAGGATAATGGATAAAACAATTCATGTCCTATTTAGATTAAGTCTTCAAAAATCCATTTGCAACTGTAGAATTTGACATAGGTGTAGAAGGAAACTTCGTCAATCACTTTCTCACAATATATAAATTATATTTTAATGAATTTTTTTTTCATGTTTTTCTAAAGCATTTTTTTACTATTTCGATTCCTTCTCACACCAAAAATCAGGGCCATCTCATGCACATATTTCAAGATATGGGCAAAATGGTTATAGGTGAGGATGCTTGATTTTAAAAAACTACAAACTCGGTTTGGTTGAAATTTTGTGGGTGTTTTCATCTTAACTTAATGTTACTCTCTTAAAAATATTAATGCCATCCATTCGATGGTTTGGAAGATATCCTTGAATCATTTTCTACATTTTCTTTGTAGGAACAGAGGTAGGAAATTTTGATGCCATAATAGAAATAGGAATTTATGACGCCAGAATAGAAATAGGAATCGTTGATACAAGAATAGAAATAGGAATCGTTGATACAAGAACAGGGGTAGTAATTTCTACTACCAGAATAGGAATTGTTGATAAAGAACAGGGGTAGTAATTTCTACTACCAGAACAGAGGTATAATTTTTTGCTACTTGAATCGAGGTAAGATTTCCTATTACATGAACAAAGGTAGTAATTTTTTCTATCAAAACAGAGGTAGGAATTTCCGCTACAAGAACATAGGTAAGAATTTCTGATACATGAACAAAGGTAGTAATTTTTTCTACCAAAACAGAGGTAGGAATTTCTGCTACAAGAACATAGGTAAGAATTTCTGATACAAGAACAGAGGTAGTAATTTTTGCTTCCTGAACAGAGGTAGGAATTTCTATTACCAGAACAGAGGGAAGAGTTTTCTTTTTTTAATCTTGTCCTCCACCTCTTGTAAACCCTATTATTGCTACCCCTGCTTTACCCATCATCAATCCCTACTATCTGATATACGAACCCATTATCTTTTGAACAAAAAAATATTGTGATGGTAGGGACAACCACATCAAAATATGGAGGTAAAAGCAAGCAACTAATTTATCTATTATAAAAACAAGAAGTGATTGTTCTGATAACTCAATGTTTCTTGGTAAAATAAGATGTTTGATTGCAACCAAATGGATTAAGGGAGAAATTTATGATGGGATGGAAAGACAATGTCATAAGGTAAGAGTTGGAATAATAGGGTAAGATTCCAATAGTTTTATTTATATAATTTCATAAATCCTCAACAAATCAAAATGTTTCATGTTGATTTTTACCTTAGGTTTTACCTGTATTCTGATGATGATATTATATCTGAATTTGAAACTGATGTACCATGCATTTGTTCCAAAACAGAGCACCAAAACTAATGCTAATTGCTGAAGTGTGTGAGGCTGGTATCTGATAATAATAAATATAAGTCTAAAATTGATCCAAATCAAGATGATGTTGATACATGATGGTTGTGTAGTATTGATAATTGATGAAAGCTAATTGTGCAGAACTGAATGCTAAATTTTGAGGCTAACTATATGGTTTTGATTACTATTGAGGCACTGTAATGGTGGATCTAGAGACTGTTAGGCTGCTGAAAAATGGATGAAAGAGTATTGTTGAATTTCAGTAAGATTTATTTTTATCATACCATAGTCTGTAGCAATACTTTTTGAAAATTTTCCCTGCCATTAAAGTTTTTACAAAACATCTCATGAGAATTATAAGTCATTAATTCATCACTCAATAACCTCATTATAAATAAAATTGCTTGAATTCCATCGCATGAAGGATGGATGAAAAGAGTATATAAAATAGGGCATAAAGGATGGAAAAAAGATACATTCCCAAGATGAACTAGTTCTCTTTGTCTTTGTCTCTTAAAGTCTTACCATTATCTATGTGTATACAAAAGCCCCCTTACATGAGAAAATTAAATCACCTTCTCTAAGGATCCCACTTCTATAAAAAAACTTTTTTATATTTTTAAAATATAAAACTTCAAAGCATAATATTTGAAGGATCTTAAAAACTTTATCCCAAAGTTGAGGTTTATTCTTCCTAGCTTTAAATTTAATGGCAATTGATTCAGAATATGACTCAAATCCTTCACTTGGAGTGAATTATATGTGTGTTAATATGTGTACCCCATCTCTCTTACTCGACATAGCCCCACTACAAGTAGGCTTGTTTATTACCCCTATGGGTTTACTTGTACTTTTGGATACTTCCTTTTATTATTTTTTTTCTTTCTTTATGTGAATCTTTTTTTAAATATATAACACTCAAGATTTGAAATCATGTATGCTGCTCATTGGTATTTTTTAGAGTGTAAGGAATTCTGGTGGTATGAGAGTATTTTATATTTTCTAGGCACATAACTCATTATTCAAGTTTAGCCCATGGGTGACACCATTCACAATAGTCTTAAATCAGAGTTCTTTAATGTGTAGTGAAATGAAGCATCTCGAATAATAACAAAAAGGCCCCTCTAGTCAATCATGCTATAGTTCTCATAAAATCCTGTTGAGGTTCTACAGGGGTGGTCCACCATATAAGGTTTTTCAACAATGCCCCTTAGAGGAACTTGGAAAAATTTCCTAGATAATAGCTTTGGATATCAATTAGACTTATATGATTTATTCACTTCATAGTAATATGGTTGCTTGTTACATATCTAAATTCATGTTGATGTGGGTTGTTATACACCTAAGTCAACAAGGGAGGAATATCCCAAACTCGGGCTCTTTAATAGCCCAAGCTATTTGGTATGGCTACCCTCGACAATTATATAGGCTCTACTAGCCTTGGATCCCTTCCTTTTATGAAGAAGTGAATATAGGGAAGAGTAATATTAATCTAAACTATGGTTATCCTATACTATTCTAAACTAATCTATACTAATTTATGGTTAAAATAAAACTACAGTTAAATTATTAAGTTAGTTATACAAATGAAATGATGAGAATAAATAGCCTAAATCTAACATGACTGAAAAGAAATAAAATGAGTGTATGTTTCACCAACAAAGAAATTACAATATGCTATTAATTCTAATTTATATATTTAATTTAGAAATTAGAATTAAAACTACAAAATATAATACCATAATTCTCCTACAGAATGTTGCTACAAGATTAGTAAATAAATGTTATAATACAAAAGGTCAATCTATGGTACATTATATATAAGATTTATATTACAACAAATAAAATAGGCCATAACATAATGTAATTGACTCAAAGGAAAGATGAAATGTCTATAAAATTTACAAAAAGTACTTATGAAATAAAATAAAATTTTGTTTCTATATGAAATTACAAATTAAATTGGAATTGATTCTTAGTATAAATAATAAAAGAATAGGTAACTGTAAAATACAGATTCCTTATTCTCATAGATAACACAAATCAACTATGTTTACCTTGAAATTTTACATTAAGAAACATATACAGATTTTAACTAATATATAATACTAATTATTGCTTGGACAAGATAAGTAAAAGGGATAACCGCAAATTATCTCTTTAGAACTTGTATACTTTAATCATTAGCTTATGGGAACAATCATAAACCAATCAGCTAAAGGAATAATATAAATGAGACAATCATTTACAACTAAAACATTAGATCGATTTGTAAATAGAGATTGACATTTCGAGTCAACTTGAACATCTGAAATACATTCACAGAAATTCAAATCGAATTGATGTTTAGATCAATACCACTTCTTAGGACATGGGTCACTAAATAAGAATCATTGATCAAATGAAACTATTACAAATCAAAATAATGCTTTATCAACAAAGAAATGTGATGAGCACAATTTTTTCTTAAGAAATAAAATCATTAAACAAGCAACATTTATCTTCTAGATCTCAAAAATTAATAACATAAATAAGATATTCAACATGACCATGGAACATAAGAGTGAAAGAATCATACTAAATGAAATCAAATTGATGAACTTGTATTAACAGGATTCCATAGTCACAGTGTAACCAACATTTCCTTGTCCAAACTTCCCCCTAGTTTTCATCAAAATCAAGGGTATATATACATAGGCTTTCAACATTTTGACATCAAAATAATACTAAAAATTTTATTTTTAACAATCAATTCTAAAAATAAAAGAAAATTGTTTCTTTCTAGGCCTCTCGGTCTAATGACAAAGCTGAAAGAAACAGGTGGCAAAAAGAGCTTCCATACAGAGGTAAGAACATACACATGTGGATCGAGAGTATCCTGAGTCATGAAGTTCAATATATTTTCTTGCATACGTGGAAGAGTTTTCACAGAAACAAACTAAAATTAAAAAATCTCACAATAATACTAAAATGAATTTTTTATAGAATCTCTGATTCTATAGTGGCATTTTATTTAAAAATAAAAATAATAAACAAATTAAAACAAAGAATACTTGAAAAAATTCACATGTATATATAAACAAAATAACCTATTTATCTTCATCTGATCTTTCTACTTCTAAGGAAATTGTGACTTTGAGATTGAGAGATTTAATCACGATGTGAGTTTCCTTTGGCTGGGTTTTAACCTTGACACTGGATGACTTTTCTTCTTTAGATTTGTCCTTTGCTTAGAATGAGGCTTTGTTGTTTTGTTTGGGATTGACCTAGGTTCGATCCTTTACTGCACACCAACAAATCCCTAATCATTAGGCATTTTGGCGGTGACTTGCAAGAAGACCGTAGTCTCACCTGAAGTGACTATGGGAGGATACAAAACCAAGTTTCTTCAGCCTTGAGGATACTGGGATGTGGTGTTTTATTATATTTTTATTTAATACTTTATCCTTTACTTCATGGGACTTGAATCATATACTTAACCATGCCATAAACAACCATAAAGATTTTTGTGCGGAAGTAAAATATAACCAAAATACTGGACAGAAAGCAAAGATACACAATACTCATACACAAGTTATGCCCATTAAACTGTACTTATTTATAGTAATTATTTGAAATAGTGCATAGTTCTTCGATATGCATGCCTAGTTGCAGGTGTTTGCACACTTAGCTACAGACTTTAGGCCTCCATGCACTCAACTGCGGAGGCTTTCCTTCTAGACCCAAAACAGATAGAGATATTCACTCGTGCTCGTATCATATGATTACATCTACATATGTCCTATTCAAATTACATCTTTTCCCTTTATATACTAATTACATCAGTAAGTATATCACAAATACCATGGATCTCCTAAAACAAGCAACTATTTCCCAAAACCCAGTATAAAAAGAAGGGACTTCGACCCACCTTGAAGCCCCTAAGGCACCGCGCAGTATATATCTCAATAGTACCATGCACTCTACTCCCTAAAATGCATAGTTCTGACCAAGACTTGGACCAAGTTGGGCTACACCCAACTAGCCCCCAACACTCACATGTTACTCGTCCCAAGTTATTGAGCTTCTTTTCCTCGAATCTTTGCTACGATTTTGTTGTACGCGACTTTGTACTGTTGTAATATCTCTGCTTCCTGCTTCTCTTCTCTGTGCATTTCTTCCAGTAGTGCTTCTGCCATTGGTCCAACAGTCTTCTACAACATTGCTTCTTCCTTTTGTCGAAGGTCCTAGAGCTTCCCATCTACTTCCCACAACAACTGGAGAGCCTCATCCTACCATGGTTGAGTTCTCTCCGTCAAATTTTGTTCTTCCTCTTTGAGTTCTTCTATCTGCTTCTAAAGTGCCTTGGCTTGACCAATTTTGGTGAGCTTCTATGAGACTAGTAGGGTCTTCACAGTTGTCCACATTTCCTCTAATGGCTTCTTCTTTTGCTGGATGCCATCTTCTATCTTTTATACATTTGGATCTTCCTGTAGCGAAGTCCAAATATGCACTATCTCGGAGATGCTTTTCACTACAGTCTTTGGGTTGATCTTCCTCTACTCATGCACTTCTGGTGGTGTGGTTGGCTGCAACTTCATTTGCAGTTCACTGACCTTGATTTCATACTCAAACAAATCCACGATATTTTTCTTTGACTCCTTGAGTACAAGGTTGATCTTTGTGACCTTATCTTCTACCTATTCCTCCTTGTGTGACATCCATGTCTAGAACTTCCCTACAAGTGGCTTTGACTACTTATTTCAGTCTCTACTGTTGTAGCTCTGCTTGTTCCTTATCCTTGATGGCCTAGTCGAGCTATTTCTTCATAACAACATGCTATTTTTCTAAGTGAATATTTAACTGTGATGTGTGTTGTTCTCTCTCCTTTAACTCATGTATGACGCCTTGGTGCAGTTCATGTAATATACCAGAATGGGCGACTTTTCCATGTTCATGTTGACATGATCCAAACCTTTTTCCTGCTACTTTGTTTCAGTGGATTCGAATTGCAGATCTCTGACAGGTATCTACATTATCCTCATCCCAAATATTGTCTCTATTAGTCTTTATGGGTGGAGTACTTGTCCTATCTGTGCTGGTTTTCTAGATGTGTGTGCCATTATTTTCAACTCTGCAATACTCTTCTCAACACCTATCAAGAGTGTGATGTAGTGATCCTCTATTCTATTTCAGGACTCCGATGTAACTTCTTATGTTTTCTCCCAGATTTCATCTAGGTCTCGATTAGTAGGGACCAGTAGCACTGCGCCCTTGGATTTATCTTCTTTCTGCTTCTTTTTTATCTTTAGCGAAGTTCCACTATGCATCTTCTTCTTTAATTTTTCTATATGTGTCTACTCTTTAGGCTCCTCTTAATCATTCTCTTGCTCTTGTTATGGCTCATGTTCATCCTTATCTTTATCTTTTCCACTTGGTTCTGCATGAAGAGAAGTTTCCTCCTCTATTTCAGTGTCTCTTGCATCCTTCTCCTTCGTAGTCATCCATTATGTTGGTCACTATTGTATTAATGTCATCAGATCCTCTTCGGTGACCAAATATGGCAGAGGGTGCCATGTATTCATTTCATCCTTTCCAGCCTCTATATAAATCCTATGAAAGTCTGCTTTGAACTTTGTAACAAACTTATATTGCTAGTACAAGCTTGGTGATAATATCAACTGCTTATTTACCAACATGTGTAAATTCATGTGATACAAAACAAATAATATCTTATTCTCCTCAGCTCGCTATGCCTGCTAGGTATACCAGAGCGAAGCATAGCACACACCTATACATACATATGCTTCTACAGGAGGAACATGTGTATCCTTCAACTCCTCCCATGCCAACAATGCTATGATGAAAATAAGCCATGCATAGTGAAAGGTCTTACCCTCCTCCTGGGCTTCACGACAATCTTCTAAGAATTATCTACATAGCTATCTAGCCCAGTTTTACTAGACCCCATTTTTGCACTACGCAGCTAAGGCTACAACTGCTGCGGGGACTTCATTGGCTATGCACTTTCGCATAATATTCCTAGCTAAGATATGCATGGCTAAGTGTACTCCTTGCTCACTGATGGAGTTTATATCATAGCCTTGCGTTTTCTTAACCAAAACAAATTTATCCTTCCTGTTTTGTGTTATTTTTCTATCTTGATCTTTACCCATTAACACTTTAGTGGGGTCTCTTCCTTGGTATGGAAACTTGGTAATTCGACATATCATCATCTTGTCAATGGGGATCCTCTTTCCCATCCAGAGGCATCCATCGTGCACCAGCACGAGCAATTTTCTGATGCAAGATGTGTTTCGGTATACTTATGTTGAAGTGTGTCACATTCAACATGTTCAATAAGCCTGATTGCTCCAATCCTTTTGCCCACTGATGTGGTTCGAGTCTCATTACTTCACTCTCCCGATAATGCACCCACTTCAGGTACCTGCTTGGTGCGAACTGTGGGTGTTTGTTTCGGTCGTTGAAGTCATAATCCTCGACCTTCAACTTTCAGATTTTTCCGAGCACCTCTCCCTCAAAAGGTATGTTCTTTAGTAGCAGCAGGGTAAATGTCCCATACTTTACATCCTTGTTAGCTTTTACTAATTTTGCATTTGGTTTCCTAGGTGGAAAATATGGTGGCAACAGGGACGAAATCATTTTTCTTTCTATCTTCATTTGCTGGCATTAGGATTCCTCTTCACTATCTCTTAGGGGTTTGGCTTTTGTCTATGGTTCAACTGGCTTCTTCGACTTCTTGTCTTACTTCTTCTTGGTTCTATGCTCTAGAGTCGTATTCTTCCTTAGTGATCTTCGTTGCAAGATGGGAAATGTTGCGGGTGTACCAAATGGTGTTGTGGCTTCCATAACTCCCTCTATACCTTTCTCTTCAAATAATCGAATGAGCTCTTCAGTGTTCTTACAGTAGTGCAACTTCTGCAATTTCTCAATACTTAGCAGTTTTCTAGCTCTTAGACAAAAAAGTGTTAAAAATTTGGCGAGACGTGGCCTTTTATATTTCTCCTAATATTATAACCCCATGATTATCTTAGATATTTCTTGGATTCTATTTATTAACTACATATCTATCCCTAGATCCTTGCCAAGTTGTCTCCATAAATGAATTTTTTTGCTCCTCCAACGGCGAGTTTCTGTTTTAATAGGACTATTTCAGGTGAACTTCGACGCACCTTTCTTTGTAGTGAACTTACGAGTCTCGACATACTCTTGTTTGTCACGAAGTAACCTTCCCATGTCGAATCTCTTTTGTGCAACGTATTTTATAGTCATGTGCCCAATTTCAATTACAGGTGGTACTAATACTTTCCTCTTTTCTTTTTATAGCGAAGCTACCATGTCAGGGTTGTCCCTATACATTTTAATTAGGGGGTTTTGAGGTCTGAAATGAGCCTCGTAAAGAAATTATAAAATAATAGTGGAAATAATAAAATAATATTAGATTACATCATCAAATTTTAGAGGGAAAAAAGAAAAAACTAATTTTTCAACTCGTAGTTTCAACTTATCTCTCTATGTGTTTACTCAATTTTCGAGAAGAAACACTCATTGGATGCAAAATTTGATTCCTCCTTCAAGGAGTACTCATCTTGCATACTTTTGATGGACTCTGCTACACAAAAAATGAGAAATACTTGAAAAATGTGATTGTAATCACGTTTTATTTATTTATATATTTCTCATTCTTCAGGTAGCGGAGTCGATCAAAAGTATGAAAAATGATTACTCCTTGGATGAGGAATTAAATTTTTCATAAAAAAGTACTCCCACTTGAAATTTGAGCAAAACCTTAGTGAGATAGGTTGAAAATATGAGTTGAAAAAGTAGTTTTATTATTTTATTATTTTTCAATATTTTTACTTTTTACTCCAAAAATGGTGAATCATTCCCCATGGTTGACATCATCATCTTGAATCCTATTGGTTCTTATAAATTTTATTTTGGTTGAACATTTTTCTTAGGAGGCCCATTTTAGACCTCAAAATTCCCATAATGCAATCTACTACCATTCACCTTCCATGGTATCAATTCTCCATTGAACTTCGCCAATTGAACTGCACCTCCATCCGTGATATACTTGATGATATAGGGTCCCACCGAATACATCTTAAACTTTCATGGGAACGTCACGAAAGTACTGTCATATAGAAGGAAAATATTTCCTTCCTGGAACGTATTTTTCTTAATATGTCGGTCATGCCAAGATTTTTCTCTTACTTTCTACACTTGCTGACGAAATCCTACTATAAATCTATCTTCCTCTAATGCGAGAAACTATGTCATTCTTTCCTTCATTATGTCTGGGTCGGCCATGTCTATAAAGGCTACAATTCTTAAGCTAGACACAATATACTCCATGGGCATCACAACTTGTTACCCATAAACCAATCTGAAAGGTGTCTGACCTATCAACTTCTTCCATGTGGTTCTAGAAGCCCATAAAAAAATTGGAATTCTCAAATCCGAGTCATCTCTGTTCACATTGCATAATTGAGTTAATGCATTCTCCAAAATCTTGTTAAAACATTTGACTGTGCCATTTTCCTGAGGCTGATATGGTGTGCTATTTTGATGATACACCTGGGCTTCTTCAATCAATGCCTCAACGGTCTTGTTCAGGAAATGTGGTCCTTGATCACTCATAAAAACCTTTGGACACCTGAATCTAGACAAAATATACTCAAAAATGAACTTTGTAGCAGTTTCTGTGCTACAATCCTTCACTGACTATGCTTCAATCCACCTTGTCAAATAATCATTCGCATTGATTATATAACTCGCATTAGTTTTCTTCCCCATTGGGTTTATCGGTCCAACGAAATCAATGTCCCATTTCTCAAAGGCTTGCAATGTCACGTAAGGCACTAATGGCATTTCATCCCTCCTTGATGGTTTCTGATTTCTCTGACATACATCACATACTTGACAATATTCCTTTGCATGCTTGTGTAGTCTGGGTCACCATAATCCTTCCCTTAAGACCTTTTGCATAGCAGCCTTCACTGCATAATGTCCACCAGCTATGCCTCCATGAGCTTCTACCAAAATAGTATGGCTTTCATGTTCAAGGACATATCTGTGCAGTATTTCATCTGGTCCCATCTTATATTAATGTCCTGCAATCACTAAAAAATCAACTGCCTTTACTACCAACTCCTTCTTCTGCTGCACAATGTAATTCTCACGGGCCATTCCTATAGCAAAAAACTGAATAATGTCTGTGAAGTGATCTTCTGCAATCTTGATTGCAAACAACTACGGATTGAGAAGATTATCTTCAATGCTCGTTGGTTCTTCCCCTGTTTCCAACCTTGACAAGTGATCATGCTTGACATTCAACCTTTCTGGTTTAACAACCACTTCAAAATCATACTCTTGAAACAACAACAACCATCTACTAATTTTCCCTCCTAGGACAGGCTTATTCACGAGATATTTAAATGAAAAATGATCTATGAACATCTTAAAATGTGATCCTAGAAAATAATGTCTATACTTCTGTAAAGCATATACCATATCCAACCCTTCCCTTTCTGTAGTTGTATAGTTCTTCTCTTCTTTAGACAATTTCCTACATGCAAAAGCTATAGGGTGATCAATTTCTCCTACACCAGGTTGTGCCAATACCACTCCTAAAGATTGCATGAAGCATCAACATGAACATGAAATTCCTTATTCCAATTTGGGAATACTAGTATATGAGATGTTACCATATTTTCTTTTAGTGTGTCAAGGATCTTTTGACATTCTTCATTCCATAGGAATATTATATCTTTCTTCAATAGCTTCTCCATAGGCACAATGATTTTTGCATATCCTTTGATAAATTTTCTATACTATCATGTATGTCCCAATTGTTGGCATTATGATTCAAGTTTGGTGCTATGGCACAGGTGTTGTACTTGATGGCAACTCACTCAAGAGGCAGATCTCTGTTCAGGCTCTCAAAATCATAGAAAATGAGATACCCGCAGGTGAGCCTAAGAAAAGTTGCAGACCTGCAGGTACCCCAACCAAGAAGTGCATACATACCCTCAAGTACTCTGTTCAAGAGGTGCGGACCTCAATTTCACTCACTTGAATGCAGAGAAGTGCGCGCACGTGGGAATTCTTATGAATGGTCCATGGTATTTAGTCCAACGTATATGATCCTATGGTTTTGGTCCGTGGTATAGCATCTAAATTATTGAACCCCGGTTTTAGGTCCCTTGTATCGGTTCTCTATGGTTTTGACCCTTGGTTTGAGTATGGGCTTGCCTATAAAAAGGAAAGGAGATCATTTGGCTAGACACTTTTGAATATTGAATATCTTAAGATCTGAAAATTTTGGTGATCGGTTTGATAATCCTAGATCTAAATCAAGGTGAATACTGTAAATTGTAAGGCAGATCTATCGTGATCTCATTGGCGCATGATCAAATCTATGGATCTGATAGTCTGTGGCACATTGGAGGACTGATAAATTGGCTCTATTCGAAGGTCCGCAGGCGATCCACAGCACAGGTGCGGAGGTACGTAGCTCAGCAGAAGGTGAAGGTGCGGAGGTACGTAGCGCAGCAGAAGGCGCCGGTGCAGAGGTACGTAGCACAGTAGAAGGCGCTGGTGCATGGTTCTATCAAAGAAGAGGTCTATGTGGAGCAACCTGAAGGATTTGAGATTTATGATTGAAAATCTCATGTATGCAGGTTGAAGAAGGCTCTCTATGGGCTGAAGCAAGCACCCCGAGCATGGTATGAGAGGATTGATAGCTACTTGATGAAGCTGGGATTCACTAGGAGTGAAGCTGATCCTAACCTTTACTTTAAGGTGGAAGATGACAAGCCTCTCATACTGGTGTTGTATGTGGATGACCTCTTTCTAACAGGTGCAAACCCTCTCATTCACAAATGTAAGAGGGAGATGGCATCTGAATTTGAAATGAAGGACCAAGGACTTGAAGTGTGGCAGAAGCCAAGGGAAATTTTCCTATCTCAAGGAAAATATGTGGTAAATATATTGGAAAGATTCGGTATGATGGACTGCAAGCCTGTGACTACCTCGAGGATCCTAACTTTTAGAAGTTCTATGGTAGTGATGTCGGACCATACTTGGGAAATGCCTCTGAGTTTCAAAAAATCATTCGCATTGATGTTCTTGGTGAACCTCCGTCCGAACATATGTTTTGCAGTTAGCATTGTGAACTCATATTTGGTTGAGCCTCACTGCATTGATGCCAGGAATCTTCTGAGATGTCTTCAGGACATAATCTCTCATGGATTAAGATACACTGTCGGAGATGTGAGACTACTTGGATATACTGATGTTGATTGGGCAGGTAGTGTGGTGGACCGTAAGAGCACTTCCGGGTACTGTTTCACCTTGGGATCTGCTTCGATATCCTGGATGAGTAGGAAGCAGAAGTCGGTGGCTTTGAGCACCGCCGAAGCAGGATATATTGTTGCTAGCATAACCTCGTGTGAGGCAGTCTGGTTGCGAAAGCTCTTCAGTGAGCTGTTTGGATTTACATTGGATACCACTGTGATTCTCTGTAACAACCAGAGGTGGGATTCGATTATTGAGGAATCCCATATTCGTCAATTGCTCCAGCAGATAGACATCATCTGGGATATGGTAAGTCGATGAGCAAGGAAGCTCCATCACATTAAGATGATGTACAGGTTGATACACCTTATCAAAGCCCCGAGGAAAGATCTAATCTGTGATTTTCCCAAACGACTTGGAGTCGGCAAGAAACCCTTGTACAAGGGTCCTGCATGTTGCATACATTGAGCTCTGGGAGCTCTGAGGGCTTGCGGTTCCTACTGGAGCAACATATGACCACAGGGTGACTCACCCTCCCCTAGTGGTGCACAATGGAACAAGATGATTCGCTCTCTTGTGGGACAAGATGATTCGCTCTCTTCTGGAACAAGATGATTCGCTCTCCTATGTAGCAGGATGATTAGTTCTCGTGTGAGCCTTGGATTGATGTGTTCTCCATGGCAGCCTGGATTGATGTGTTCTCCACAGTGATTGTAGCAGGATTGATGTGTTCTCCTGTGAGGACAGGATTGATTAGTTCTCCTGTTGAGGCATCCTACCCATGTAGTCTGGGACTCATGGGAAGTACCTCTCATCTGATCAATGAGCAGGGAAATGAAGTTAGGGACCATAGTAGTACTGATGGATGCATCGTTGTATCTACTGTACTCCCTACGCTAGGATGACCTCCATTGATCTGGGATCAATGATACTGGTCTGGGACCAGTGGTAGGAGTTGTACCATACTATGATGCTGACTTCAGGTCAGTTGAGACTGGTTTGGGACTAGTCGTACATACTCTGAGACTGACTTCGTGTCAGTGCAGTACTGGTATGGGACCAGTGAGAGTGGTACATACTATGACGCTGACTTCGGGTTGGTTGAGACTGGTCTGGGACCAGTGGTACACTCTCTGAGATTGCGATATTGATCTAGGACCAGTGGTAGGAGTTGTACCATACTATGACGCTGAATTCGGGTCAGTTGAGACTGGTCTGGGACCAGTGGTACATATTCCGATACTGACTTTGTGTCAGTGCAGTACTGGTCTGGGACTAGTGAGAGTGGTACATAATATGACGTTGAATTCGAGTCGGTTGAGACTGGTCTGGGACCAGTGGTACACTCTCTGATACTGCGATACTGGTCCGGGACCAGTGGTAGGAGTGGTACTTACTATGAAGCTAACTTCAGGTTGGCTGAGACTGGTCTGGGACCAGTGGTACTCACTCTGAGACTGACTTTGAGTCAGTGGAGGATGATACTGGTCTAGGACCAATCGAGTTGTACTCACTATGACGCTAACTTCAGGTTGGTTGAGACTGGTCTAGGACCAGTGGTACATACTCTGAGACTGACTTTGAGTCAATATGATACATCCTCGATCATTTCTTCTTCTTCATAATTCATACAAAAGCAGAGCAAAACAGAACAATGCAAGAGCAGAGAAGAACAGAGAAAAATAGTACAGATCAGTGCAGGGCAAAAAAAGACAAAGCAAAATAGGCAGAATAGAGCAGAGCAGGGCAAGGGTCAGGATGTACAGGGCAGTGCATTTGATGGATGAATAATAACGACCGATAGACAGATTGCAGATGAAGTTCTCCATGGTTGAGAGGGAGTGTTAAAATTGTAAACCAGGGCAAAACTTCATGTGGGTCATCTTATTCATGGCTGATAATATTTTTATTACATTCCTCTCATCGAGAGGTGTAGGATTGATATAAAGATCATCTGATTCCGATAAGTATTCATGGAGATATGAATTTATTTTGATTATGGAATTATTATCAAGCTGACCTACAACTCATGTAGGTTCAGAAGCCCAACAGTCACATCTATTTACCCACCAACGTTGTGTATAAATATAAGAGTACTTTTCCTCATTTGGACTCACTCATCTCATCACATCTCTCTCTCTCTCTACTGCGCAGAAATGAGTCTCTTCTCTACTGCGCTGAAATGGGTCTCTCTCTCACACATGTGAAGCCGGAAGCTGTTGAATTTGAAGCTGTAACTGCAGAAGTAAAGATTGAATTGTGTGGCCTAGAAGATCTCCTCATCTAAACTACGCTGTAGGTTCATCTGAACCTCCTCTAAAAGCCGTAACTTTTGGTGGTGGAATGAAGTCAATCCGACGAACGGTTTGCAAGATATTGACTGCCCTAGTTTGAAGCTGGAAACTGCTGAAACTGAAGCTGCAACTGCAGAAGTAAAGATTGACTTGCGTGGCCTAGAAGATATCCTCATCTAAACTACACTGTAGGTTCATCTGAACCTCCTCTGGAAGCCGAAACTTTTGGTGGTGGAATGAAGTCAATCCGACGGTCAGCTTGTGAGATATGGTCTGCCCTAGTTTGATAATGAAGCCGCTAATGCTAATGCTGCTGATCTAGGGTTTGCTACTACTGATATGAATCATATTTATTGTACTATTTCTCTCTTCTGAATTATTGAAGATAAAAGAAGATTTTATCAAAGGGTTTCCCCACACATTGTGGGGTTTGTCCCTGGCTAGCCGCCACATCTTGTGTCTCTTGTCTTGGCTTGTTTTCTGTCGATCGTTTAATCTTCTATCTGCACTTTACTTTATGTACATGTGATTGCTAATCGGTGGAATATAATAAGAAAAAGAAGTAAATTGTTATAAGCATAGAACATAGCATAACTTAACAGAATGTTTTAGCAAGCATCATAAAATTGGAATGAGAAGTGGAGGATTGGTCAATGTACCACTTCACAGCATCTCCAGCGAGCGTGCGTTGGAACAACCAAAGATGAATTGAAATCAGTGATGGAATTAGATGAAAACCACATTTGGAAGGAGCGGACATGATTGGTGGGGTCCTCTCCAAAATTACCCTCAAACTTGGGAATATTTGAGGGAAGCTTAGTTGACATAGCTAGCCAACCAACATCATGGTGTATAACATCATTGATCAATTGGTTAATATCCAGCATGCTTAACCCAACCATCAAAGGTAGCAAAGGGGCTGCCAGAATGGTTCCTGTAATGGTTTCGCTAGATGTGACTACCAGGATAGAACTGGAGCCACCACCAGGTCGGTTTCCTACACCTCCAATGGGTCCTGACATGATGATGGTATGCGGTGAAGGAGGCTCAGAATTGGATGAGGAATCAGATGAACCAGAAGAAGAGTCAGTATGGGGACTCGAGGGATGACTAAATCGAACCCTATGGGGATGAGTAATACATCCAAGCAGAAACTGAGGATGAAGATCTAAAATTATCCATGACAAACGCCTTGGTGGCACAATGGTTACAAGACACAAGTGACACGGAAATGGTAAAAGGAGATAAACAAAATGTCTTTGTCTCCGTTTAGGGAGATAAATTAATTAAGTTAAGTCTTGGCTTGGTGGTGTAAACCAAGTTCCCTTCACTTAAGGTGTTCTTGTGTGTGCAAGTGTGCTTATTAATTAAGCCCATATCGTGTTCGAAAAAGGAAAAAGATTGTTGAAATAAACTGAAATGAAAGCCCCACCCAAACTGGGTTTGAAAACACTGTGCTGGTTGGTGGCAAAATCAACTGAAATCACACAAAAAAGGCCAAGAGATCTAAACATCAGTGTGACTGGGATCAAATGACACTATGCCATTGAAAAGTTGTGCAGCAACAACAAAAGACCAGTGAGAAAAATCACTACAAAAGATAGGGAGATTGGTGTGAAACTTAGGGCAAACAGTGGAAGCCTAAGGCAAATGACCAAACAAGGTTCAAGAGGGAACTTTGGATGGAAACAACCTATCTTTGAAGATTTGAAAAAGGAAGGTACATATTTGGAAAATATGGTTGAAAGCTCTGCAAAAAATCAGACTTCTTACTCAGCTAAAATCCTCCTATAAAGGTGGAAGCGTACTAGAAGCCCTAAGGGGATAAATTCCACTTCGACAAGTGAAATAGAGTATATCAATGCCTAAGACAGTGGTCAAACAACTCAACAGACTACTCTCAACAAAACCCAGAAAAAGATTAGAAAAATTTCTGGAAATCCTAAAATCACGGGTATTGACCTCATTAAGGGGATATCGCACTTTTTGGGCAAGAAAGTGTGCTTTGGACCTCTAGATTGTAGGTTTGGGGCAGAAACGTGCAATTTTTTCTCCTCAGTTCTCGAGCGGCAAGTCGTGGAAAAATGTCGTCTTTGTCGCGGCTGGTTCCTGTGACCTACGTAAATAACCAAAACACTTGCGAAAGTTAGAAATTTGATTGATCTATGGTTAGAATGCTAGTGAATAACATTAAGATATTAGATGAAAGAGAAACCCTCAACTAAAAACTGGTGGCCACCCAGGTTTCTGAATCAGAATTAAAAACCCAGCGGAGTCGCCAATTGTTATGTAGTGTTATTTTCAAAGGTGTAGGTAAAGAAACCACTTTATACTGTGGATGAAAAATAACCCTAATAGTAAAAATGGTTGTTAAACAATGTGGATCTACAAAAAATAATAGAAACAAAACCTGCCAAAGCCCTGATCTATGCAACAAAAATAGTTAAACAACAAAATGGAATAAGAAAATACGCGCAAGTAACTCCAATAATCAAATGGAAACTAGATATATAAATAATATATTTTATTAAATGACACTTGTGAAGGGAACAAATAATGTTACCAGTCCCCTTTTATGGGATGGGTTTTTGGCTATCCTCAATGTCTTAAGCTTTTGTAGAGTCTCTCTCCTCTATAATGTGTAAAACCCAGCAAACAAAATGTTTGAGCTCAATGAGAACTCAAATGGAATAGACAATAGTGTGTGACAATGATAATAATCATAACTGCAACAATGAGTGCAGCAATGAAACTGATCAAAAGTGAAGAATGGATGTAAAACCCTCCAATTTATAACAAAATATTGGTTTATTCTCAAATAATGGAATTAATATAATATTATTAACCAAAATCTAAAATTAACCGTTTGGAATATTTTATTATATTTGGTTGGAGGGAAGAAGTATTTAAATTGGTTAAATACTTTTATTTAGAAATAATAAATAAATAATGATTTATTTATCATCTCAAGAAATATGGTTAAGGAATAATAAACAAATAATGACTTATTTAAGTATTCCTAGGGGATTTAGTCAAACTTGACAAGGAATAATAACTAATCAGTGATTAATTAATTATTCCTAGAAGATAATTAAATAAATTGTGATTTTTTTAATTCTTCTTCATGGGTTTAATCAGAAATGACTTAACAAATGTGGTTTGTTAAGTAATTTCTTATAGTGAAAGTAATTTTACTATGGTAAAATTGACCCTACATGGTGTACTTTGATCCATCTAGTAAATTATGGCTAGATGATCAATTTTTGGTGATAACAACTAGGGAATCCATGAGCAGGTAAGCTCTACTGCCAAGTGATGACATATATAATGGTAAGTGGCTAAATAATCAACTTGACGGGGTCAGACCTAAGGCAAAAATATGGCATTGACAGTCAATAATGCATTAGTGATAGTTATAGACGACCAATCCCTATATGCCAATTTCTTTAGAAATGTACCTAAAGTCCAATGGATGTCGCAATAAAAATGCCACATTGTCCTGTAAAAACCATCAAAAAAGACTAGACCCATGGTTAAATAACATAATGAAATAAATAAACGTGGATTAGGTAAAAACAAGACTATATATTTTTTATTTTGAATTTTATAATCTTGTTGTATTTTTGGCATAAATGAGGCATGAAAAATAATCGCATCACACACCAAACCAAAAAGGGTAAAAACATCACACTACTATGTATAATATCTATAAGTGCAGCATAGTCTAGTAGGTCACACTAAAGTGTGCCCATAGTCAGGTGCAGGCCAAGGGTTTCTATACTTGAACTCATGGAGGATGAGGGGACCATATGGTTGACCAATGTTGTGTCATGCCAAATGAAATCAAACTGCCCAATGCTGAAAAGTTGACCATACCAAGGACTGTCTAAAATAATCTCATTTTCAAAACTAACCCAGGCACATAAGGGAGGACCATGACATAAAGGAGGTACAAGACGTTTTTTGACAGGTGGTGCAGGAAATTCATTGGAAATTTTGGTAATAGAATCCCAAGACTTGACTCGGTCCATAGGTGGAATTTCCAAGGAAGTTCGAGGATATGCCCCCTGGGTCGATTCAAGATTTATGTTTCCAAGCTCTGCTAGCTTTGTGCCAAATTGGGGAGACTAGGGGCATAAAGAGGGATAACCTCCCTATGATTATCAGTGGGTAGATCCATGACCTCCAAGTTGACTAAACATCGAGGTTTGTCATCAAGGAAGTCATGTGGAACAAGCAGAGGGGCGGCCTGTGTGGGAAAAAGAACTTGATCATATTCCATATTAGGATGGATTTTCTGGCAAATGTTGGGAGGTACTGACAAAATTTCCATAGAGGAAATCTCTTCCACAATAGGTGATGGAGGGTTCTCACTAGCTTGATCAACTTCCATAGGAGCAGGAGGCACCACCCAAGGATTAGGAGGTCTATGGGGTCCGCAGGTGCCTGAAGAGATCATATTCATAGGATTCTTAAATGAAGAGGTGTAGGAGTTTTGGGAGGGTGTAGATGAGTGAAAACCCCATAAGAGATGAGATTTTGAATATTCCACACCAATACTCTAGAATTGACCAGGGTGATCTCCCACGAGTGTTACAAAATCCCTCATGGTGGAAATCTAGGCCAATGAGACAAAATAGTCAAGCTGATTGTTAGTGACAATTTTGCCTTCATAAGGAAAGAAAAGGACATGAAATATGGATGAGACAACTGTGGTCATGGCATAAAACCTGCTACATCCATGGAGTAGGTTATAGTCCAAAGGAGCGTCAACGACTTCAAGATTAACATAGACAGTTTTCCCTCCTAACTCAATGGAAAAAAATTAGAAGAACCCCTTTAGGTACAAAGTTGTGACCGTCAAAGGCTTAGAGAGTGGTGTTGGATGTGGTGAGTGCCGAAGAGGCAAGAGCCTTCCTATAGGACACTGACATAAGAAACGTGGAAGAGCCTTCATCCACCAAAGTGCGATGAATATTCTTGTGGAAAATCACACAATGATTTGAAAAGTAATCTGATGGGAAAGGCGAGGAGTGGCTTTGTCGAAATTAAAGGTGATGAGACTAGATTTATACATATCCACTCCACTAATGGCATAAAACAAGGCCTTGCACTGCTTAGGAAAACTATGCAAGACCTCCAAGGCAGACATGGAACAAGGAGCCTGGGAAAGATCTTCAACAATATTGTAATGTGGAGTGGCCCTCATAGAATGTTTGTGTGTTGTCTTACAAAGAACACCTTTAGTGGGGCGACTGACAGGTTCGCTAGGCTTATCGAAAGTGGCAGGTTCAGTGGAGGTAGGTGGAGCGAGTGAGCCCTTAGAGAGAGAACTCGACTAAGGAACATCATAGGATTGAGCTCGCATAGTCACATTTATATCTTCCTTTAACATAAAGGCAGATGAACTATGGGGGATGAGAAGATGACCCCTAATTTCCCCCTTGCATAGGTAGAGGAGGTTCAAAAACCATCTGTTATTGAGGTTGTGCAGGGAACAAATGAGTCAAAACAATAGGTTCCTGAGTAGATGGTGGTGAAAGAAGCCTACGGAACTCATCCATTCGAAGGCACTCATGAGTGAGGTGGTTTCCTTGACAAATTTTACAATGGAACTTGAATTTACAATGAAGTTCACTAGTGTCGCCCCCTTATTTCAGAGGGTTGGTTTGTGATTCCAAGGCATTTTGGTTCTTTTGTTTATTTCTCTTATTATTCTTTTTACCACTAGATTGTTGGTTGTTCTTCGGTTGAGTGGACTTCACCATTAGAACATCAATGACCTTCTGAGGAGAGGGTGTTTTAGTAGAGCCAGATGCACTTGCTGGGGCTTGAGATGTTACAATCAATTTCCCAAGATGGGTAGCAAGTTGGCTCATGGAATTGGAAACAGACCCAATCACACCATCAGCATGTGGGCTAGGAACAGGTTTGGGAGGGTCAATAGAAGGCCTAGGGGCATTAGGAAACACTTTGTAGAGTGTACCCGATTGTGAATAGATAAGATCCAACTATTGGGCAACTAAAATGGCTTGTTCCTCGGTAACATCTCGAAACATGGACACATCTTTGGAAATCTGGGGTTGGAGAGAACGAATGAACCATTTATGTAATATTTCATTAGGTAACTTGGTTCTCATTATCCTCTTGTGACAACACCACTCATGAATGTGATCCCAAATTAACGTGGCGTCATCTTGTTTGAAGTTGGACAAGAGGTCAGATTCGATATAATATCGAGTAGGAAACTGGAAGTGCGTTAAGAAGGTTTGAGCTAGGAAGAAAAATTCACCATAGGTTGTTGTATCTAACTCAATATACCACTTTGTGGCATCCCCAGTTAATGTATGTTGGAATACAAGAAGTTTAATAGAATCATCCACCAAATAATTAGATAAGCACCATAAGTGATAGGTGGTGATGTGAGTGGATGGATTCTCCACATGCTTCCCTTCAAACTTGGGAATATCTGACAGCAATTTGGCAGGCATGGGTGGCCACTAGAGATCATGATGGATGGGGTCATTAGTCAATTTCGCCAAGTCTGGTAAATCAAGAGTGGATAGGAACAAATTACAGAGTTGACTAAATGGATCATATATAGGAGAAGCCCCTGAACAACCTTGCGATTGCCCGATGTAAGGAGTAGAATGATGATTTTTTTGGTTAAATAAAGGGTTCTCCCCAGCATAATATTGTTGCGGGCCAAAATGACTGGTAAATGGATGTTGTCCCTTGGGGTATGTACCTCTAGAGATAAAAGGACCCCCAAGATCATGGTTAATTATGGGGTTGTACCGAGGACTAAAATAAATACCACTTTGTGCAGTAGGACCAACATAACGAGGATAACCCATGTGAGAGACAACACTGGCAGCAGGGTTGTGCCTAGGTAAACTAGCCCCTCTAGGAAAAGTATTGGTAGGTGGCACCCCTCTTGTGACATATTAGAAGCAATGTTGCCCCAAGGCTGACCAAGAACAAATGATGATCCCCCCCACATATTTCTAGAAGCAACCATGTCTAAGTGAGGAACATGAACCATTGGTTGAGAAAAGTTAGGTGAAAATACTCTTGATCTTACCGTATGACTAAGCTTAGGCACCATGGTCCACAATGGAGATGGTGTGGGCATGGAAACATTCGAGAAATTTGCAAGACCTAAAGAAGGATGGGGAGCGATTAGGAGGCTCCAGACGCTCGAGGAAAGGTATTGGTAGGTGGCGCCCCTCTTGTGACATATTAGAAGCAACGTTTCCCCAAGGCTGACCAAGAACAAATGATGATCCCCCCCCACATATTTCCAGAAGTAACCATGCCTAATTGAGGAACATGAACCATTGGTTGAGAAACTTTAGGTGAAAAGACTCTTGATCTTACTGTATGACTAAGATGAGGCAACATGGTCCACATTGGAGATGGTATGGGCATGGAAACATTCAAGAAATTTGCAAGACCTAAAGAAGGGTGGGGAGCGACTAGGAGGCTCCAGACGCTCCCATAGGCCTCCATCCATGCATCCAAGGGTCAAAGCTAGAGTCACTCCCATAAAGAGAGGGTGGGAGTGACTGGGAGGCTCTAGATGCTCCCATAGGCCTCTATCCAAGCATCCCAACATAAAACGGGAGAAAAAGTAGGTCCTAGGTGTAGAAAAAGTCAAACAACCGTGAGGACGAAGGGTCACTAATCCAAGGGGATAAAATAGGTTGGTAACACTTTGTCTACTACCAGATTTCCTTTAGGTTGTAATAAAACATTGTTGATCCTCTAAAAGTATATAGGAATCACAAAATCCACTCCAAGTAGTCATCAAGACAAGGGAAATCATCAAGTCTAATAATCACTCAACTCGCCAAGCTCTTAGGGTGTAGGAGTGTTAGGCCCCTATACTACTAGTGTAAGCCCTTATTGTTATTAGTACAACCCACTTATTATATTGATGTACCCATGTAGTGCCCATATTGTTACTATTGTGCCCCATAGAAGCCCACTATTGTTATTATTGTGCCCTTACATTATTATTGTTATGTCGGCTCTGATTATGATATGAACCCTTGGACTCCTATATATAGAAAGGAGGTATTTTCATTTGTATCATCCAAGAATTGCTCATTTCTTTAATGTAAAGAAGGTTTCCCCCTCGAAGAGGCTGAATTCTAAGGTGTGGATCTCTCTTTGTTATCTTTTTGTGAGCTAGTTTCATAACATTTGGTATCAGAGCTTTGGATTCTAGGGTTTCGCTACTCCAAACAGGTCATCGTGGCATTTTCGCTATAACCTTTTTTCTGTGATGTTTCAGAAGCTAAAAAAAAACACATTTGAGACGAGATCGCACTGAAGGTTAAGTCCGAATTTCAAAGCTTCTTGCGCTATATTTTCGGAGACATGATCTGAGGAAATTGATCTTTTTGCAGACTCCTAAATTACATTCCAAATAGGTGACTTGGGGAAAATGGTCATAACCTTCTCTCTGAGAATCGAATTAAAATTTTGTAAGAAGGTACAGAAATATGACGGACTTTAGTTTCCTGTATATCTTTTTCAGATCCAAAGGTCAAAACAGTGACTCGTGGCACATCGTACAAGTTCACTCTACTGAACTAGTCTATAATGAGGTCATCTTGGGAAATTGTGCATAACTCTTCGTTGGAGAATCAAATTTGGATTAGTCTGGTGGAATTGGATAGAGAATGAAGAGGGCTACCATAGGTCACAATTTCAAAACTTAAATATCTGAAAGTACAGAGTTACAGTCGTTTCAAGATCAAGCTCCTAAAATCAAGAAATAGCAAGAAGAGGAAGTTTGATGGCAAGGATCCGGTAAATTGGATACTTCAGATGGAGCAATATTTTGATCTACATGGTATACCACTGTTACAAAAGGTATGTATTACATCTTCATATTTAGAACCAGATCAATTTTTATGGTATGCAGGGCTTTGTTCTCATAAACAACTTGTTACGTGGTCAATTTTCACGGAGGAAATGATATAACATTATGAGGATACAAAGAGAAACACCTTCTTTAGAGCAACACCACAGCAACTGGAAAGAGTAAAAGGGTTTTGTGACATATTGGAAAGAAAAATTATGGAAATTAGGAAGCATACCCCTCACAACTATAAAGATGGAAGTGTTGTTTCTCCTAGCCTTCCACAACCTACAAGGGTTACACCACAACAATTGGAAGAAAAAAGAGAAAAAGGGCTTTGTTACAATTGTGATAGCAAATGCATTAAAGGTCATAAGTGTGCTAAGAAGAAATTATTTTACATAGAATATGAAGAGGAGGAAGAAAAGGATCAAGAAACATCAAAAGAAGAAGATATATGCCAGGACCCCACCCCAGAGAAAGAAGAAATGAATCAGACCATATCTTGTAAAGCATTGGCAAGAATTTTCACTCCTCAAACTCTCAAGATAGAAGGACATATCAAGAAGAAAAAGGTGAAAGAAGTGAAAGATCACATCAAGAAAGAAGAAATGAATCCAACCATATCTTGTAATTCATTGGTCGAAATTACCACTCCTCAAACTATCAAGATAGAAGGACATATCAAGAAGAAAAATGTTCAAGAAGTGAAAGATCACATCGAGCATTAAGAAATGAATCCGACCATATCTTGTAAAGGATTGGAAGAAATTACCACTCCTCAAACTCCAGAGATAGAAGGACATATCAAGAAGAAAAAGGTTCAAGCAGTGAAAGATCACATTGAGCATCAACAACAAGTTCTCCAAATTTTAAAGTATAACGCCACTTCAGTGCAAAATAAAACGAAACAATAGGTAGATCAACATCGTAGTGAAAAATGTTTTGATGTAGGTGATTGGGTATTTTTACTACTACATCTCAAGCAAGCTATTTATGAGAAGGAAATGTTGGCAATACTACATGCACTTAAAAAATGGCGACCTTACCGAATGGGAAGACTCTTCAAGGATGAGGATGTGGAAGCATTGTTTTGTGCTATTTCTATTATCCAACCAGATTGGATAAACGAAGCAATAGATGAATGGAAGAAGGAGAAGAAGTATGGCCACTTATTCAAAAGTTGCAAAAGATCCCAATTCAAAAAATATTTCCAGAAATTGAAGAGGAAGGAAAAATCATATTGGAACCTGGAGCAGTCACAAAAACAAGAACTCGACAGCTACGAAATCGATCAATTTCGGAGTATCTCATCAAGTGGAAGAACTTACCCGCTGAAGATTCCACATGGGAGGACAAGAATTTTATACAGAACCATCAAGAACTACTCAAGCGTTGAGGACAGCGCTTTTTGAAGGAGAGGGGCATGTTAGGCCCCTATACTACTAGAGTAACCCCTTATTGTTATTAGTACAACCTACTTATTATATTGATGTACCCATGTAGTGCCCATATTGTTACTATTGTGCCCCATAGAAGCCCACTATTGTTATTATTGTGCCCTTACAATATTATTGTTATGTCGGCTCTGATTATGTTATGACCCCTTGGACTCCTATATATAGAAAGGAGGTCTTTTCATTTGTATCATCCAAGAATTGCTCATTTATGTAATGTAAAGGAGGTTGCCCCCTCGAAGAGGCTGAATTCTAAGGCGTGGATCTCTCTTTTCTATCTTTTTTTGAGCTGGCTTCATAACAAGGAGTGGGTAACATGTGGTAAAATGAATTGTAAATGGATAGAAATGAACAGTAAATGAAGTGGTGGTAGGATTAAAAGTCATTAAAAACCTATCAAAGAAGGCTCAACAATCTATTTGGAGTTTGGCCACTTAGTTATGCCATTTAAAATTATTAGGACTTGAGAACTACAAAGCTTGACTAGCTTGATACCAAATAAATTCTCAATCAACCTCAACCCAGTTTCAAATCCCAAAGGAGAACATCTTTGACCTATTGTGATAAGGCTCAAGGAGTATGCTCCTCCATCCTCGTGGAGTCTCGACTCTTGCTAAGTCATAAATACCCGAAGTATCTGGCTTACGAATATACTCTTGGTGTTATAATGGTAGTTGCTAGGTTTAATTTTAGGCCTCGCCCACTTTACTCCAACAAATTACCAATTCACCATGATTAACAAAAAAATCTCAATAAAATATGTGAAATGTCTTATGTGTCCTCACATAATCATACAAAATTAGAGTTGAAAATATTGCTTAAATAAATAACTTGATTAATTACACTTTTAACATTAAAATATTCTAACAAATAAATATATTTATTTTAAATTGAAAAATTTAAATATATAAAAATTACTTTATTTTTATATTTTTAAATTTCTATCTATATTTAATATATTTTATAAATGTAAAATTAGAATATATTGGTAGTATATTGGATTCCATCGTACAAATTTAACGGAGCACCAGTTCCTTGTTATTTTGAAAAAATCTCATAAAGTGACCTAAAATCTGAAATTATTTCTTTATTAGATGGACGAAGACAAATGTTTTTATTATTAAAACTTCTTTGTAAATTCTTCACCTCACAATGAGCCAGGCATTTTATGATAGGATAAAAAGATGAATCTTCAAATCAATTAAAGAAAGTGAATGAAAACAAATCAAGTATTGATTAAAGATATGCTTTATAAGCTAAGTTGTCCAACACTAGAAAAAGTCCAATCATTAATTAATAAATTTAACATCAATATACCACAACATTATCTCTCTTTTATATATATATATATTCTACCGCATACTGTATTCCAACTAATCATTACTTTTGTACATATTTTTAAAGTTCGTTCAAATAATCATTACTTTTATATATATATATATATATATATATATATTCTTAAATTCTTTCTTTATGAAACAAATATACTAGAAACTAATCAATTTTTTAAAATTTGTTTTCACTTTATAATCATATCGCTGATAGATCCCAATCACAGTTTGTTTATAACAGCTAGTGAAAAAGACCATGTGGACCTCTTGATATACAATTAGCGGAAAAATATTGCAATAAAATAATGTTATTTTTCCATCTAAAAATAAAGTATTAAAAACAAAATATTGCAATAAAATGACAATCTTTTTCCATCGAGGAAAAATAAAATCTTAGAAAGGTAAAAGAAAAGTATCTTGCAATAAATAAACCAAAATTAAAATCGATATGTAACTTCTTGAAATTGTGTCTACCTCCAAGATCTTAGTAGAAACTTATGAGAAATCACAAAATTGAGCATGTGGATTAGATATACATGGATCGATTCAACATTTAAGATATTTTCATTATAATAATGTTTAAAATGTATTTTATATTAAATAAATTTAAAGTGGATTGGAGTGATTCCAAGAGTTTATATGGCTACCATATTCAAATGATATGAAAAATAAATGAAAATGACACCTAATCTGTAATATATTAATTGCTTCAATTTCGAGCTTTTTAAAGGCATATGCAATTGAGATAATGTATTAAGATAGCAATTGAGATAATGTCTAATAGGCAATGAATGGGTGTAAATGCATGGTCATTAATACGAGACATGATCTCAATTGCATGCATTTACACTTAGAGGACATGCCTAAGTGCAACGAAAAAATAAGACTAATGACCCACCCAAATTGCATGAATAATATTTTGTTTGGCCTCTGTGTTGAGAGTGTCACGATGGAATCTATAGGCAACCAAAAAAAGATTGCTTTAACTTTTTGTCATATTTTAGGAGGGTTGATTTTTCAAAAATAAAAGTATAAATTACGTAGGGTTTAACTTGTTAGGTTTAAGTTATAAAAAATAAAAATTATGTATGATTTAAGATAATTTAGATTGCATTATGATATTATTTATTATTTGTTTTGATGTTTTCACGGTATAAATTAATGAGGAGTTTTTTTTTTTTTTTTGACGAATTGGGGTTTAAAAAAAAATTAGAGCTATTTTGTGGCATCAAATAAAAAAAAATTAAGTTAAAACTTTCTCAATTTAACGTAGGACCCTAGATGTTGATTTACACTGAAAGACTTTTCCAACAACGTAATAATCACGTCAATTAGAGTTCATATGTAAAAATTATGCCCCCTACAATTTGGCTTACTATGTTCACCACCATGGTACAAGAGGATACCACGTCAACCCCCATTATTCACAAAATTGGGCCTAGTCACATTTGGAATTGCAAGAAGACTCTAAAAGGTCTAAAATTGTAACTCTCATTGAGGGTTGAGGGACTCAAAACTTACTTTTAGTTGGCTATTGGGCTATGTTAAATACTAGGCCATTAGGAAAAGTAAGGGTTTCATTCTACACTATTGTATTTTGCTCCATAGTTGGCCAAATCAATGGCAATGGAAATTTAGAGAGAAGAATAGAGGGGATTAAGGTTCTATAGCAACCTTACAAGCCATATGTCTCAAGTAACTCTATAGAGAGTACATCTTCCTTTGTACTTGCATGTTTTCATACCAAAGAAAAGAGAGCAAAGCAACCTCACCTTCTAACTAGGTTTTCTCTTGTAAGGGTTTCACAATGTAAAACTTGCATCTATTATGGACGGTACATGTGTGTATTTATTTTTTGTCTCTATTTCTCGCATTTCAACTATTTTATTCATTTAAGAAGAAAATTAGTCATTAAAGAATATGAGATCTAGATAAAAATTAGCCTTCATAGTATATAATTTAGTTATTTTATTAGATCTCTTATGATCAAATATTCTAGTGGAATATTTGTGGTTGTTGACATATCTTATTGGTATCAAAGCAGTTTTGTTTGAGGTATTTTGAGGGAAGTTGCACAGATTTTGGAATTAATTTAAGAAGAAAGTCACAAAACCTAGCCATGGTTGATGAGCCTATTCACAACAACCCTTAAGATTCAGTAGAAGAGATATCTGTTAGGCTGAAAGAAAAGGTTATTGACATTAATCATGATATGAACCTCCTCATGATAGCTCTAGCAAGAATGCTCAAACTATTCAAAGATACTAGAGGATCCAACTTTGAGATCAAATCATAGGGGAAATCAGGAGATAACAAAGACCCGTAAAAGGAGTCAAGGAAAGAACCCAAGAAGGAGTAAGGTCTTAAACCCATCCTTGACTCCTTTTATGGGTCTTCATTAGGGTTCCTTTTACATTTCCCCATATCCAGGTGATATCTATGCATTAAAACTAAATCATTGATTATAGCAACTAGAAATTTATTTAAGCATTCACCATATAGATGAGGACAAAAGATATCATTTTCCATAATGAAGTTAGAGGGTCGTGATTTAATCTAGTGGGAAATCCATATGGAAACACTTAGGCTAGAGGTTTATCTATTAGTAATTAGGTGGAAGGACTTCAAAACCCTTATTAAATATCAATTTTACCCTATCAAGTATGCAAAGTACCATTGGATCTATTTGCACTCCTTTGGGAAGATGCACGGGAAGAGTGTACAAGAGTACACCACTGAGTTTAGAAAGATGGCTATAATGTTGGGTATCTCTCCCAAGAACCTAGATATAGTCCTCAAGTATTTGGGGGGTCTACATACTCATCTACAAAAGAAAGTGATATGTTTCAATCCAAGTATAATGAACATGGCATGTGTACAAGCACAATATCTAGAAAGCATAGGCAACAAGAAAGAGTAGCTAACCAATTCTAAGAAGAAGAGCAATAGGAAGCTTCCAAGGATGGGAAGAAGTAGTGCATATGGGAGAAGGATAAGAAGATGACAACCATTGGACATCTATGCAAGGATCTCAATAATCATTATAAGAATTGAAACATTAATGGTCATATTAAGGAAAAGTGATGGAAACTACATAAAGAGTTAAACTTGAATAACTACAAAAAGGATATAAAGAAAAACAATCCTCTACCCACAAATTCAAATAATTAGGTGAAAAGAAGCTCTAATGTGGATGATAATATTATATGCACATCAATGTAGAAAAAGGTGAAGCTAAGCAGCCTTCATCACTAGGAATAAAAGGAGATGACTAAACCCTTCCAAATCAAGATCCAGGTCAAGAAGGTGAAGATAGATGCTAAGTTTGACTCTAATTAATATATTAATACCATAGCAATCGACCTAGTTAACAAGCTTATATTGGAGGTTCATGACTAATCCAAGTGACTCCAAGAAAACCTTAAAAATCAAAGCCTTAAAAATGTAACGAAACAAGGACCAAGTCATAGAGCTCTGCAATAGGTTTCTGATGATGCAAACAACACCTCAATCTGAGTCTGTATGACCAACTATTGCAGTTTAAAGTTTGAAAAGACAGTAAAAAATTGAAGCCAGCAATGTGCCACATGACTCTGCAAAAAAAACTAAAACAAAAATAATATTAAAAAATAAAATACATATAAAACAACTTACTTTAAAAATATATAAAATACATATAAAACAACTCACTTTATATATATATATATATATATATATATATATATATATATATATATATATATATATAGATAGATATATATATATATATATATATATTCTAACTTAGTAACCAGAGAACCCACAGTGAAAACCATTTTTCTGTCAACGTTTCAAATCCTAACAGGGATCCATATAGTTATTTAATAACCATATAACTTTATATGTTGAAATATAGTTATAACAAAAATCCAAAAGAACATACCATCAACGAATATTGAAAAGGAACATATAAAAAATATATGGTTATTAATACAACCATATACATCCAACATAAAACATGTGCCCTATCAATGATTTCCATAAACAGGTTTGTTTGTTATAACATGTGGGCATTAGAAAACAAATCATATATTTAATTGCAATGGTGGATTATTATATATATGGCTTTTTAAAACCTATATCTACATATAGTGGGACTTAAGAAGAACCTAACAACATTTGTTTTATAATAAAAATATTGTGCGCAAGAGTATGGAACCCATGACCCATCAAGTTAAATAATCTTAACATGCAATCTCCCAACCAATAGGACAACAACCTATGATTTGTAAATTCCACTAATATTTTGGTTTACAAACATGACATTTTGTAATTCAGCCGATGGATGAAAGAGGAGCAAATAGAACCCAAAGCGAGCATACAAATTGAGGCATGAAACCCTGACGCAAGAGAATCATGAGGAATCTGAAAGATTCCTTCACAGGTTGATTTTTTACAGAGGCATAAGTTTATCAAGTTTATACTCAAATTACACATTTTTCCACAAGGAATCTGATGGTGTAATCGATTTCCTCATCTGGGCATAATATATTCAATCAACTTGCAGATAGAAATATTTGTGGATTCATGAGGAATCTAAAAGATTCCCTTGGGACCAAATTTTCACAGTGACATAATCATATCAACTTTATACTCAAGTGAACGAGAATTTCATCTGTAGTCTAATGGCGTGATCAGTTTTCTGATCTGAGTGGTGGAATTTCAATCAACTTGTAGAGAGGAACCTTTGGATAATTATGAAGAATCCAAAAGATTCCCTAAGGGCCAAGTTTTGATAGTTTCGAAAACAGACTAAGTTTATACTAATTTTACTCAATGGCGAAATCAGATTTTTTATTAGAGCAGCAGAATTTCAGTGGACTAATGAGAAAAGAATCTTGAGGGGAATCTGAGATTCCCAGGTGCCCATAATTGATGGTCTTAGAAAGGGGTTGAGTTTATAGTCATTTGATACGCTTCCATGCCATGAATTCAACGGTGCAGTCCATTTTTTCAATAGAGTTATGCATTTTCAAGCCATGCTCGAACGTGGAGGTATATGATGCAGTGATGCCATGTCTTTCTTTTGATCTGCTGAGATGATGATTTTGATGTTGAGATCCTTGTTTATCATTCTGTTGGAGGATACTTGTATGCCACTTCATGTGATAATTTGATATCTTTTCATGCAAAAGAAAGGCCCATATGAGTGAGAGTTCCTATAGGATAATATATCGTGAAGAGACATGCCACTCTAGTGGAGGGAGTTTATTGTTGTATTGACAAATAATTTATCATGTAATCTTCATCATCTTGTAGCATTTAATGAAGTAGCCTTCCCACTCTTGACACCAGGCCTAGAGACGTAACCCACACTAGGTGAACTCCATTATCAAGTTGTGTGTGTTCTTCGATGTGATGGTTGTATTTATGTTTCCTCTTCTTTAAAGTATGCACATGTGGTTTTTCACTCTTTCACATGAAATTCTGCTAACATCAAAGAAGTAAAATATATTGGTTAATTATGGTAGCTGAGAGAATCTAGATCAATGACCATCCTAGCCCATATCCATTCAAATGGGTAAATAAGGATGGAGAGATCAAGGTAATAAAAAATTTCAAGATCAAATTTACTATAAGTGTTGATTTTATAGGTAGCAGAAATGGATACGTTATCCATTGATACAAGTGAAGTCATGCTTGAAAGTCCCTACATGTATATGAACGATGAAATCTTCATGCATAGAGTCAACTAGTATCACCTAGTCAAGCATTGGAAGTCTTATGTCATAAATGTGCATAAGGGAAAGTAAAAAATCTCACTAGTAAGTGACACCAAGAGCTAAGAAGATGATTAATTCTAGTAAGAAATATGTTCATGTTTACTTAATGGAAAATTAGTCTAATGATGGTTAAATAAGAGAAAAGGAATCCATATATGGGTTTACTAAAGGTTAGAAGTATTAATTGGAAGTGTTTTTGTAGGCATACAGAGGAGTTTTCTAGGGGCCTAAAGAGCTACTGTCTAAGAAGGAAGTGAAGCATGAAATATTGATAGACTCTCCATTACCAAATATTAGGCTATATAGAAAAACCATTCTAAAATAAAATGAAGTGGAGAAATAGTTGAAATAACTATTGGAGTAGGGTTTGATTTGAACAATCACCTCACCTTATGGGCCATCCATCGTAATTGGACCAAATAAAGATAAGAATTGAAAAATCTTCATTGATTACATAACATTAAATAAGATTATGCTCAAGAATTGATACCCTCTACCCAAGATCAACAATCTATTACATTAGTTGTAGCATGCAAAATACTTCAACAAGATGTATCTAAAATTAGGATACCACTAAGCTCAAGTCAAAGAAGAAGACACTTAGAATACCACCTTCAAAACTTGGAAAGATGTCTACAAATGAATTTTCATGCCATTTGGTTCACATAATGCCCCAACTACATTTGTATTACATCTATACATAAATTCATTTTTTCTAGTCTCTTTGGATCATATAGTATTTTATGTTGCTACTTGAAGCATATCTTGCATCTTCGGTAGGTGATATAGACTTTTAAGAAACACTAGCTACTTGTTAACCACACGAAATGTGAGATTTCCCAAAACTCCTAACTTTAGAGATATTTGTAGGAACTTGTCACTGCATGATGTCCTCCTGATGTTCATTGATTACATAACATTAAATCATATTATGCTCAAGAATTGATACCATCTACCTAGGATCGATGATCTGGTACAAAAGTTGTAGTATGCAAAATACTTCACCAAGATGGATCTAAAATTAGGATACTACCTCGAAGTTAAAGTCAAAGAAGAAGAAACATAGAATACCACCTTCAAAACTAGGAAAGGTGTGTATGATTAATCGGTCAATCCATTTGGTTCATGCAATGCGCCAACTACATTTGTATTACTTCCATATATAGATTCATTTGTTATATTTTATTTCGATAATATACTATTTTATAGTGTTACTTGGATCATATCCCACATCTTTCATAGGCGTTAGAGACTTTGAGGAAACACTAGCTACCAACTAACCACAAAAAATGTAAGTTTTCCCAAAACTCCTAACTTCAGAGACATTTGTAGGAATTCACCACTACATGATGGCCTCTTGCAAAGATTGAGGTCATCATGAAGTGGAAGGTTCCCACAATTGTCTCTAAATCTAGTAGTTTTGTTTGGGTATCACAATACCTTTGAAAGTTAATAGCTTCTTTTTCAGTAGCAATTGCACCAATCCATGCCATAAGAATGAGTGGTAAGAGTTTATAGTGGGGGAAGAAATAGCAAAAGGCTATTGATAAGTGGAAAAGAAAAATTAGTTAAGCACAAGTTTTTGCATTACCAAACCTATAGAACCCCTTCAAAGTTGAGAGAGATGTATGTGAGTGTGCCATGGGAGTAGTCTTAATGTAAGGAGAAAGGCCTATATACTATCATTATGAAGTATTCCATGGGGCAACTCTCAAATAGCCCACCTATGACAAGGAGGTATATGCCCTGGTATAAGCTATTAAATAGTTGAAACATTATTTGATGTGCAAGGATACATTCATGCAAATATATTATCAACTACTATAGTATTTGTATGCCCCAAGTAAGCTAAAACATGATAGAAACTATAGGTGTATGGGTTCTTACAATAGCTTCAACTAGTCATCAAGTACAAGAAGGGTAGTAGAAAAACGTTGGTCGACATTCTTTCAAAGTGGCCCACATCCTAAGTTACAGGTTTGGGAACTCTTATGAACATGGATAATTTAACCCATGATGCATATATAGAGGCATACATAGAGGACGAGGACTTCAAGGAGGTGTTTCAATAGATAGGGCCAAATTCATGTAGAATATGGTGGCAATAAAGCTAAATATCATCTCCAACTTTGGGTTACTCAACATGTTGGACATGAATTGTGTTCTTAAAGGTATTTGAATGCATTTTATTAGATACGCTTATGACTCTATAGTTGCAAGAAATTTTGGTGTTGGTAAGATAGTTTAAAACTTAAATAAGCATGTGTACTAGCCTAGATGAAATAAGATATAACACCATACATTAGAAGGCTCAATATACGCTTATGACTCCATAGTTGCAAGAAATTTTGGTGTTGGTAAGATAGTTTAAAACTTAAATAAGCATGTGTACTAGCCTAGATGAAATAAGATATAACACCATACATTAGAAGGCTCATGCCTAGATGGCTGTAAGACATTTTTGGCCAGGAAGATAGTTTCCAACTTATAGAATTATGTCTACTAGTGATATGGAGTTATGCAGTAACAAAACAAAATACAGAAATACCCATATACACAGAGATGCAACAGAAATAAAACTTCATTTCCTTAATACCAAAGAACTAAAATATGCTTACATACAGAAATAAAAATAGACTAGCTTGAGCAATGGTAGCTTATCCATGAGAAGAGACGTGGTGGCTACGTGCCTATGAAATTTGTTACAATGAGGTTCAAGGGCCTATTTGTTGTTGAACAACAAGAGAAAACACTAAAAAATTAAAAACCTAACCCAAGAGATGGAACGCCAAGAGTTTGTGGGCCCCATTGGGGTTAGTTGGGTAGCCAAATTCTCGGGGGCATAACTTGGTCATATTATCTCTGTTTGGCGTGTACAATACCTTGTTGAAAATATCTCTCTGAGTACTACAAGATTTGTGGCAGGCTCGTGCTTATGGCTACAAGCCTATTGCAAACCTAAAAGAAACGTTGTTTAGGGGGTCAAAAGTACTCTGAAAGTTTAGGACCTAAAAAACTACTAAAAATAATAAATGTTGAAATAAACAAGGAAGCATATTAATCCAACTGGAGGTCTAGGTGGAATAGGTAGGTGGCCATCAATATCCACTAGGATAATTCTTCCCTCCTTAGGAAGTAATGGTCCCCATTGCATGCAGAGCCTCCATGATGTGAGGAAATTTCTATTGAACTTCGTCCCTAGTGAACCACTTGACCTAGTGAAGGTGTTGGCCTGCTTTGACAACTCAATATAGTTGGATCCTCTATTGGCAAGTTTTCTTGATCTGTGTGTCCATGATCTAGTTAGTTGTGGCATGTTCCATGTAGTTTGGGTTTATCTCTGTTGGTGTGAGTTGTTCTACGTTATCGGATGTGTCCAACAGTGGTGAAAAGTATGGACAAAGGAAGTCTACATTGAACACTCAGTACAGACCAAGGAACAATGGAATGATGAGTTTGAATGCATTATCCCCTATAACCTTGGTGATGGTGTATGGTCCATATCAAAGTGGGCAAAGCTTGCGGTGGGGTCCAGCAAGGCACTCCTTCTACAAATGTAGCCGAAATTACTCACCCACCTAGAACTTTTACGACACTCGATGTGGATCATGGCATTACTTGTACTTAGCATTAGCCTCGTCCAATATATCATGGACCTGCTGGTGGATGTGTTGAATGTGCTCAATGAAGCTGTTAGCCCTGTCATCTTTGGACTGGACGTGAGACAAATCTACATGAGTAAATGCAAATGGTATGGCCACATCAATGGGACGTAGTGGCTGAAATCCCAACCCTACCTGAAAAGGTTTGTGGCCCATTAAGCTATGGAGAGCTATGTTGTAGTTGAGTTGGAGATAGGTCAGGATTTCATCCGATGTGTGTGGATGCTTCGAGTTATACATGCACATAATGTGTACGATCATCGTATTGACGACCTCTGTTTGGCCATAAATTTTGGGGAGGAAATCTATGGACTTAGTAAGTTTGGTATCCAATGTCAACCAGAGACGTGACCAAAATGCACTTAGGAATCTTCTGTCCCGATATGAGATAATGTACTATGGGATCCCAAAGTGTACCCACACTCTCTCAAAGAAGATATTAGTAGTGGCCTCTGTGTGATACTCTTATTGCAAGCCATCAAAATGGCCATCTTAGAGAATTTGTCAAAAACCACGAAAGCACAGTCATTGTCATGCTTAGTAGAAGGAAGGCCCGACATGTAATCCATGGAGATGGATTCCCACGGTCGACTAGGATTAGGAAAAGGAGTATATAGGCCTTTCTTCTTGATGGTTTTTTTGGAAATGGCGTAGGTGGTGCAGGATCTAATGTACTTCCCAATATCCTGACGAAGTTTCAGGAAATCAAAATACTTTTGCAGTACTGCCACTATTTTCTCTACTCTGAAATGTGCAGTGACCCCAGTGTAGTGCGCCTCCAAAATCATCTTGTCACGCTCATTTGAAGGAACTTAGATGTGTCCTAGGTGGCATAACAGTGCATCCTGGAGGTTAAAATTTGGAACTTGTTTAGCTTCTAGGAGTGTTTGGTATGTGCTTCCAAATTCTGGATCGCTCTTGAAAAATATGTGTCCACCCCGAAGTCTTGTGCCCACAAGAGTCAAGCACAATGTTCAATGCCATGAATGGTGTTCAATTGAGGCAATATGAAACATTATTGGTACTTCCCTTCTAGTACTTAATGTTCAAATGAAACTGTTGCAGGTATGTGGATCATTTGTGATGGAGATTGTTTTGCAACTTCCCTTATGTCTTTATGAACTGTAGGGGTTGGTGGTTTATGTGGATGATTGTTTCCTTCCCCATAATGTAATGATTTCATTGACGATAGGCATGCACAATGGAATACATTTCTTTGTCATAATTGGGATACTTTCAGACTATGTCTGAAAGTGTCTCACTGTGGTAAGCCATTGGATGGCCCTGCTGAGTAAGAACTACACCAATAGCATAGTTGCAGGCGTTTGTCTCCATCTCAAATGGTTGCTGCATATCTGGTAATGTGAGAACTAGTGTAGAGCAAAGGCAATGCTTCAACTCAGAAAATGTTTTCTGTTGGGTTTCAGACCAAAAAAACTTTTCTTTTGCTCCAACCTTGGTGACTTGACTTAATGGCCAAGTGATATGAGAGAACCCCAACACGAACCTGTGGTAGAATTGGTAAGAGCCAAAAAGTTGCAAAGCTTTGTTAGAGTTGTTGGGGTTTGCCAATCTTGCTCAATGACTTGTATCTTGGTTGGGTCCACATGCACACCCTTCTCATCAATGATGTACCCCAAATATTGAACCTAGGTCATGCCAAAAGTGCATTTCTCCAAATTGGCACATAGTTTGTGTTGTCACAGGGTTTGAAGGGTCTGTCGAATATGGTGGAGGTTCTCTTTCAAATTCTGGTTGAAGATCAAGAATTCATTTAAATACACCACCACAAATTCATTGGTGAAGGGTCGCAAGATTTAGTCCATCAATCTCATGAAGTTTGCAGGTGCATTTGTCGAGCTGAAAGGCATGACCAACCATTTGAAAATGCCCTTCGTGGATTTGAAGGTAGTATTCCACACATCAAAGGGTTGGATAGGAACCTGGAGATAACCAAACTTCAAGTCAATCTTGCTGAAATATTTGGCCCTCTTGAGCTGGTCCATAAGGTCATCAATCCATGCAATTGGCTACATATTCTAGACAATGATCTTATTCAACATCCGATAGTCAATACATAGTCACTAGGTCTCATCCTTCTTCTGTACCAATACAATTGGGCTCCCATAGGGTGATGAGCTTGGGTTGATGTGCCCTTTCTGTAGCAACTCTTGAATCTGCCTCTTAATCTCATCATTCTGCAGAATAGAGCATCAATAGATTGGGTAGTGGCATGCCTAGGGTAAGATCGATGGAGTGCTTGAACTAACAGTGCAGACGTACCCATGTAGGTGAGGCAAAAATGCCCCTATACTCCTCCACAACCTTGTCCATCTACTTCTTTTGTGCGAAGGAGCCCTATCTGGAAGTCGTGACCACAACCTTCTTCTTGTCCTGAGGGTGAACCATAAGGGAAACCAATTTCCTGGTCTTAGAAATGATCTTACTACATTTCTTTGCAGTGATCAAAGAGATGGTAGTAGGGGGCCTACCTTTGGTATCCTATACATCTTATTTCCCAAAGTAATAATCACAGAGCGAGGTCTAGAATCATATACAACATGTCTCTTCCACAAGTATTGTTATCCTAATAACACATCACAAACTTCAAGCGGAGCAACATCACATAGTACCTCATTAGTGAAGGGCTTGATGCTATAGGGAAGGTGACACTGCGGGCTGACATAGATATTTCGTCCTTGGTGAAGCGGCTCGATCGTGTACGGATGTGGATGTGTTGTAGTCGGTAGGCCCAACAGCTTCATGACCTCTACTAAAATGAGGTTATCTTGGCTCCTGTTGTCGACAATGAATTGCAGTCGAGAACCCTTCACCCATCTATGAGTGGAAGAGGAGTTCCCCCTCCTCTGGATCTTCAGGCTCATTCTTATGGATCTTTGTGGTGGCCATAGTGGCACTAGGCTCTGTGTTAATGATTTGCTTCCCTTTGCCATTCCCCTTATCGGGTTGTCAATGAGAGTTAGAACATGCGTTTGATTCAGAATCCTTCAACTTGGCCACTAGTGATTGCTTGGCCTAACACTCACTTGTGTTGTGAGTGTAGCTCTTATGGAACTCACACCATTTTCCCATGTCCTTCTTTGTCTTCATGATGATTTTATTTTCTTGTGGCTTCAACAGGTTGTTTTGGGTTACCCTGCCTTGGATTTTCATTTTCTTTGTGGTTTGGGGGAACCTTTTCCTTGCTTTGGATTCATAGATCCAAAGTCTTGCTTCTTTTGTTTAAACTTCCTCTCAATCTTGACAATGTATTAGTACATTGTGTCGAGCGAGGAGATGTCCAGGAACTCCATCTCGTCTTGGATGTACTTGTGTATATAGTTGTGGTACTTGAGTACTAAATGTCGCTCAGATCCTTGATACCTAGCTTTGTGCAAAGGGTATAGCAAACATTTGTGAACTCCGAAACATCTTGGTCCCTTCCCTGTCGTAGTGTGATCCACTTTATGTATTTATATTCATAGCTCCTGATAGGGTAATATTATTCCTTCATGGTGTCTCAGAAAGAATTCAAGTGGGTGCGATGGAAAATAGTGAGGATTCCCTCTCATCCTTTTGTCACAGTAAGTTTCCCACTAGTCCTTGACTTGTGGGGTAGCTTTGAGAATTGAAAAAGTAATATTTTCCAGATTGGAAAAGTCATGAACCAAAAAATATCCTTCCAATAGATTTAACTATTTATCTACGTCATCTACATCTATCTGGCCCTCAAACATGGGAATATCAATTTTAACTTGTACCTTAAAATGAGTGGTTCCTCTAGAGTGGATGATGGATGAAGATGCATCGCCTGTGGGTAGCCATCGAAGGATCTGGGCAATTTATCCATCATCACATTCCTCTGTCACTCGAGGTATTCCTTGAGAAATAATTTGAAAGGATCTCCTACCCCCTTATCTTTCTTTTCTTCCACCATGGGATGTTGTTGGCTTTTGCGAGGTTGGTCTTGCAAAGGTTCAACCAGTTTGAGCGCTAACTCCTTATACCCTAACCTCATTGAGGACATGCAAAGAAAAACAGATAAAGAGAAGATCGCTGTGATACCACTGATCTAGAATTATGGAGGAATGCAACAAAATACAAAAATACCCATATACACAGAGATGCAGTAGAAATAAAACTTCATTTCATTAATATCACATAACTGAAATATGCTTACATACAGAAATAAAAATAAACTAGCTCGGGTGATGGTAGATTACCTCTAAGAAGAGATGTGGCAGCTACATGCCTTTGAACTATGTTAAAATGAGGCTCAAGCACCTATTTATTATTGAAAAACAAGGGAAAACCCTAAAAAACCAAAACTCTAACCCTAAGAGATGGAACGCTAAGAGTTTGTGGGCCCCGTTGGGCTTAGATGGGTAGCCAACTTCTTGGGGTCATAACTTGGTCATATTATCTCCATTTTCTGTGTACGATACCTTGTTCGAAATATATCTATGAGTACTACATGATTTACAGTAGGCTCGAAAAACTACTAAAAATAATAAATGCTGCAATAAAAAAGGAAACAGATGAAACCAACTGGAATTCTAGGTGGAATAGGTGGGTGACCATCAATATCCATCGGGATGAACTAGCCCATATTCAAGAGAATGTAACACCACATTAGAGGATTCATACTTTTTTATACCAGTAAGCAGAGTAATAGGAAGAAAACTCCATGCCATCCATTACTATTACCCACTAGACCTTGGGAACAAATTTCCATGGATTTTGTAGGAGGCTTACCAACAATCAAGAAGGGACATGACTATCTATTTGTGGTAGTTAACAAGGCCAGCGAGATGTGCATTATCATGTGTTGTAAAAAGTCCATCAAAGGACAAGAAGTGGAAAACTTGTTCTTTGAACAAGTCTAGTTGCACTTTGGGATACAAAGGAGAATCATTTCAAATAGGGACACTATATTTTTCTTCATGTTTTTTGGACTATGTTGTGGGAGAATATGTAAAAAAAAATTGAATAGGTATACAAAATTCCATCCATAGATAAATTGGTAAACAAAATAATTCAAAAATACTTTGGTGTAAATTTTTATGGGTTACAATCAGAAGCCTTCAAAGAGATGGAATGACAATATAATCTATATTCAACAATATTATAATAGAGAATTCCATAATTCTACTCGAAAATCACCTTTTGAAACTTGTTATAGATATTTTCCACCTCCGCCCTTGGTTGTTGCATATGGATAGTAAGGAGGAGTGAGGGAGGACATCACAAGAGATGATAAGAATAGAATTTTTTTTTAGAAGATTAGGAAAATGAATTCATAGGTACATGAAACACTAAATAAGTTGCAAGAAGAATTTAATAATATGCATGATCAACATGAAATAGAGAATTCATTTAGAGTGGGAGATAGAGTTTGGTTATAACTGAATAAGGAATGACTACATGGTCCTGTAAAAAGATTGCCTCTATGGTATGGTCCTTCCAAGATATTGGGAAAGGTGAGAAATCATCCCTACAAACTCATTGTACTCCCAAAATTCACATTTACTCAGCAGTGAATGTGGACATCCTTAAACTCTAGGATCCTTGCATGTTGGATCAGGAAGATGGGAAGGTCTGAACTTCCATAGAGCACATAACGACAAATTCTCAGGAAGATTTGGTAGAGGACACAATTTTTTAGAAGAGTTATAGAACTATAATACATGGGAAACTCAACCTTTGGTATATTGGGTTGAAAGGATAAGTTCCAAGAAAAGCAACGTGGTACTCCATGGAGAAGGTAAAGAAAAATTTTCATCACCTCATTCACTTATTCTTCTTGGGACCAAATGCCTTCCTAAATGGAAACATATGATATTGTTTGAATCAAAATATTATTTTTCATCTATATTAATTCTTTCATAGTGGAAAACAATTATAAGAACCAATTGGCAGGCCCATTTCAATGGTGGTGGGTACTAGTTTGTAGAATTAGGGTCTGAAACCTTCTAAAGATGCCATTTTAAGGCATAAAATGGCATTTTTTAGTTTTGATTTTTTTTCTTTAATGTAGGATCATGATACAATTATAAACATTCAAATACCTTTCAAACGGTGTAAAAATAACATCAATATGAGTTCATATCCAAAATTTATACCTCCAATTGTTGACATCCCATCTTGAGCACCATGGCATGAGGAGATACTATGTCAACACAAATTACTCATAAAAATGGGGCTATCCATGTGTGTACTTTCAAGAAGACTCTAGAAGGTCTAAAAATGTAACTCTAGTTAAAGGCTGAGGGCATCAACCACTACCCCTAGTAGCCTATTGGACTATGTTACCAAGTCACTAGGAGGACTAGGGGTTCCATTCTATGCTATTATATTTTTCCATACTTGACTAGAGCAACTAGGAGTGGGAAGTTAAAGAGTTGTTGTAGCAGCTGCAAAAACCCCCCAAATTTTTTCCTTCGCTTCGTTTTGGATCCTTCCTCCTCGAAATCATTGCAACTATCCTGTAGTGATCAGGTACTAGTTTTTATTTGATTTCATATGTTGTTTAACAACTTTTGTTCACTCACTTGCCCATTGGTCAAACACAAGCACACCCAGCCTATGTACTAGTAAACACATTGGCTAGTACAAGATCTAGGGGTTTGCAGCTCCCTTCCAGTAGAAGATGGAAAACAAGAGAAGGTTGCAACCTTCTGCAGGTGGGTGCCTACGTACTAGTATGAGTCTGCACCAGTACATGATTTTAAACATATTTTCTTATTATTAAAAGAAGACATAGACGACAGTAGCAGGTGGATTTTCTCCCGCATTGGGTTTCCACCTTAAATCTTGGTGTTCATGTGTGTTCCTTACGTGTGATTGTTTATTATGGTTTTATTGCACGGTTTAACAAGTTACTGATGCATTGATTGAAGATCAACAAATGATAATTTGATTAAATGATAAGTTTTCTGGGTAGACATTGGTTTCTCTAATAACAGTAGCTTCTACACGCTAGTTCACTTCACAAAAGTAGCATATATAATTTTTTTTGGGAAATGAAAAATTATTGAATTGATAATACTGATCCAGCCCCCTCTCAGTATTATTTCCAACGCTAAGGTCTAGTTGGGACTTCTTACCAGGGAGATCCCCTGACATGTTGGCACGTCCAACACCGTCAACAAGAGCATAATAGATGGGATTAAGTTTTTTTACTAGCATTATAGGCCATAGGTCTTAGGTAACTCCATTAAGTGTACCCATTCCTTTGTACTTGTATATTTCCATACCAAAGAAAAGAGAGCATAGCAACCTCACCTTCTAACTAGGTTTTCTCCCATAAGGGTTTCTGAGGGTAAAGATTGTGTCTATTGTGGATGATGCATGTGTGTATTCCATTTTATTCTTTATTTTTCACATTTTAGCTATTTTATTTTATTTAAGAAGAAAATTGGCTACTAAATAATTTGAGATCTAAACAAAAATTAACGTTCATAGTATATATTTTAGTTATTTTTATCAAATATTCTATGTTGAACTATTCTAGTGGAATATCCATGGAAATTAATAGATCGTAAAGGCCCAAGGAATATCTTAGATGTGAAAAACAACTAGAATAAATTCAATTGTATATAGAATTAGAAACAAGTGTGCTAAGAATTCACACACAAAACCATATTCATGGGGTAGTAATTTTACTCCATACCTCACCATAGAGATATGATACCATGTAATATTTTCATAGTTGAATTAGTTTATATAGCTAAATTTAGTGATCATTGATGTTTAATAAAATTAATATAGATTACTATATAAATTTAGGCAATTGTAGGTCCTCTAAACATTTTTTATATCTCTTTCTTTATGCATATGACCTACATAAATTGGAACTCACAAGTAGATTGTAGATTTCTAGTTGGAAACTTACAAGAACAATGAAATGTCTCAAAAAGGAGTGTATAAAATATGTAGATTTAAAGAAAAGATCACAATGGTTATACACCTGTATTGCATAAATATTGAGCTCTAACTATTGGGACCACTTCTTAAGCATATAAAATGAAGGTTCATAGTTGGAGGAAGGGGTTTCTCACCCTTATGCTAAAGGTAAAGTCTAATAGCTATTTTGATGAAACTAGGAATCCTTAAGGTCTAACCTTCTTCTTAGACAAAATTTTGCGTCCTCTAAGTTTGACTTATTCTCTTCTAGGATTTTTTGAACCGCTCGATGGCTCCCTTATGAATATGAGGTTTGGGTCCTCGTCCTAAGTTAGAGTGTGATTAGTGGTTAGGTTGGAAGAACCTAAACTTGGATCATGAAGTTCCTTCGATAATATTAGGTACAATATTTTAATTTTTAGCTCTCAGATCATATCAACATAGACCTCTCTTCTTCCACAATCACTCCTTCGAACCCTATTTCAATTATAGAATTAGAGTTGAATTGACTTACATAAATTTCATTAAGAAAATCACTTTTTATTTGTTTTATTCATGTCAAATACTTATAATGGTTTGGGAAATGTGTGTCTTGTTGGAATTGTGTGCAAGTATCAAGAGAGCTCTAATTTTAGACAATTGCTTGATCAATCAGTTGCAAAGATCAAGATCAAAATATTTCACTATGTTTTCCCTTTCTTTCTTCTTGAGTTTAAATTAATTTTCTTCAGTGAAGCTAATAATTCTTTTATCCTTTTTCTATCCATGAAATATGAACCCTCTCTCTATGGACTTACAACTAGTATAGAAAAAACAAAATCTTCAAAGACTAATAGAAAATTATATAAATTAACTAAAAAATATAAAGAAAATTATATAAAACATTGAAAATAAGATGTGTATAAGATAAAACATCTAAGGGAAAATTCTACTTTCAAAAGGATGTTATATTTATATTCATTGCAATGGTACAAGGCCACATTATTTATGCTTTGGGATGAAGCATACCATAAATAAGTTACTAAACATCTTTTTAATGATGAGCATTAACCCATGAACAACCTCATTAATGAGGATCAATGAGGTGAATTAAGTTCAATGTAACATATACCTACATAAATGTCCCTAAAATAAGATTAGATAGGATAGCATATCATTCACACTAGCAAAAAAAAGGCATATTGATCTCATTGTTTCAAATGAGTTTCTAGACTACTACCTATTACTAAATCCCTTTGTGTTATATTTTTTCCCTTTTCTTAAAGTGTATGACCTTTTATATTTGGAAATCTATCACACATTCTATTTGGTCACCCCAATAATAATAGGGCCAAAGACATAATACACATTTTTTGTATGCACTATTAACAATAACATGTTACTATGAAAGGGATACCTCTAAATTATATCTTGAAGAGTGAAAGCTTTACATTAAACTTTTAAGGCCTAAATTAGCAATGAAAAATTATCAACTATTATTAATTAGGTGAAAATAGTGTGCATCCTTGATGTGGCATAAGAGGTAGTGCATGGATTTTGGATATACCTTATCAAAGCCAAAATATGACCATAAGACCCCACCATTTCTATATAAGGTATTGGCATTGATGATTACCCATTATTTATCCCCATACCTAAGTTTAGACATGCCTATGTTTAGACATGTGGATGTGTTTCCCCACTTGTTGTTTATTATTTTGGATCTACACTCTCAAAGCCAAAATATGACCATAAGACCCCAACATTTTGATATAGAGTATTGGCATTGGTAATTACCCCTTAAGTTTAGACATGTTGATATCTTTCCCATTTGTTGTTTATTATTTGGTAAATGTACCATTTCTTATTTTTCTAGGTTATTGTTTTTCTATATATACACTTTATGGATTTCTTACTTTATATTTCTATTCCGTACCATTAATCAATTTTAGAATTATTTTTTAATTTAGTCCACTTAAGTTAGATAATTTTTTTTGTAGGGTACCAATGTCCACATGCCACTATGAAGTTCTAGTCAACCCCTACTTTTCTCAAGTGTGAGGTTTCTTTCTTTTTCTTTCACCTCTTTGAATACAATGTACTTTATCATCTACAATTTTGGAATTCCATTGGTGTTGAGCAGTAAAAAGGGTCTTTTTAACCTCTATTTACCCTACATTAATTATCAATCTAGGTACGATTTTTTATCTCAAGAGTGTACTCAGTCTGAGGCGGTCACTTGTTCAAGAGTAATGCTAGCAATATAGTGCTTCACAAAGGTAAATAAATACTGGAAACAAACTCTAATTGAAATGGCAAGAAACTTAAATGCTTTGTGACTAAATTAAGAAACTACAACAATCATCAGCCAAGAATGCAGTAATGATAACTCTTTCCTTTGTAAACTGATGGAAATGAAAATCAATCAAAGACAAGATCTCCAATCTGAGAACTAGACAACAGTAGTCAATGTTCGTTACAGTTGTAGATCTTTCTATTCACACCAGAGCAAACAATTCAATTTGCAGAAAAGGAACAACAACTAATCTGTTGAAGAGATCAAACAACAAAGCTTAATCTACAAGAATGAATTAAGTAGTAATATTCATCTAAAGGAATTGAACTTTAACTAATAAAGGAATTTGAACAGCAATCTAGAAAGGAACAGTAAGTCTACGAAATATTGAACATCAAACTTAATCGAATGTAAACACGTAGTGAATCTAGAATGATTGAATCAGTGATCTTATTCTAGCATAATGAGCATTAACCACAATTATAAAGGAACGAAAATTGCAATGATAATGGAACAGTAATCAAAGGAACATCAATCGCAATTGTAAGTGAACCGTAGCTAAATGAACAACAATACCAATCTGTAAATGAATAGTGATGTCATTCTGTAAATCAACAGCAATATCAATCTGTAACAGCATAAAAATATTAGACAATGTGATACTATTTTAGAATGAACAACATAACATTTCCAGTTGCAAATAATAGTCCTACTATTCCAATTACGAATTTGATATAATAGAGCAAATCAATAAAATGTCCAGGAACAGAAGATTATGGAATAAAGCGAATTTAAAGGAATGCAAAGGAAATCAAACCACACACGACTGTAATCAGAAAGTAATGGTACAGAAAGCAAGTGATCCACTAGGGCTGGGCCCTTAGCCACTAGGGATGCACTGCTGCGGTTACTCCAGGATCAGATAACAGAACAACAATGAAGTTTATGTATTAATCATAAAAACAGAGTTACAACTATCACTCTTTAAAGAGAGTCGATGTTCAAAGTTCAGATTACAACAGTGAATTCCATAAATCAACAATAATTCACCCCTTGGTCTACCAGCGTTGTCCCTTTTTATAATGGCCAGGTGGAAATACCAAAAATGTAGGATCTTGAGGGATTCACCATATCTTTAATATTTAGTTATCTTTTCATCCTCTTGCACTGATACTATGCTTCTTATTCCTTTTCCTGGACCATGTGCTTCGATCTCCATTTCCTTGTCTGGATGTGTTTTCCTGTCAAAGGGACAATAGTTGGTTTTTCCTTGTCTTTTCCTCCGGAATGGAAATTTTCTGTTTTCTTCACTTTCTGTATAAAAAAGACAATAATTAATCATTTTACATCAATCAAAATTCCCCTTAATTCTATCATAATCCTTTATCTTATGACCATCTTAGAATGCAAAGAAGTTAATGAATTAAAGGAAAAGATAAAGAAATAAGTGGCAATTGCATACCTTTTCTAGTGCTCAACACACCCCCCTGCTTACCCTTTTTCATGCCTTCATGAAAACATTGTAATTGACATGCAAGGCAGTTAGGGAATAGGTTGGAGAAGGATTTTCAGTCAGTGGTCTAAAACCATGATTTCTAGTTAAGACTTCAAAAATATGCCCTGTTTGACCTTCAGGCAATTCATATAGGGCTCTATATCCTATTGTATGATACCAGATGATTGGACTTCAAAACCTACAACCTAACCAAGACGGACCTTCTCTCAAGATTAGGTCACCATAGTTAACCAAGCGATCAACAGCTAGCTTAAAATTCTCATAATTGAAAGGCTTTTTGTCTTGGATATTCCGATTGGAAGTCTTGTATCAGAATTTGGCTGCTACTATCACTTGGTCCTTGATGGCTAGGAAGTATTCTACCCCTTTCTAGACAACTGCTTTGTGAATGGGTCCCAGTGTCTGGATCACACCCTTATTTCTCATTAAGCTTCTATGATTATTCCATAGTTGCAATGGGTTTCTAGGGTCACCCCTTACTGATAGATCTAATCCATTCTCCTATTTTTGGAGGATATTGTAGTCTTTAAGCCACTTTATTTGGTTGACAAAAAAAGAGATAAAGGCTTGAATCTGGATGTCACCCACAAAAGGGATAGGGTTCTTTTCTGTTTCTCCATCCAACACAAGATTATCTAAACGAAACTCACATAACAATCGTTGGACTTTCGCCCTATAATGCTTACAACAGTTTATGAAATCATCAATGGTTTTTATCTCTATAGGCACCCCTGCCTTGACAACCTTAATTTTCAATTGTAAATACCTTTCCATAAAAAACAAAGCATAGTTTTTGGCAGGTGCCCTACACACTAGAACATGAGTATACAGAGAACATAAGGTGTCCATTTGATTCATAACTGTGTCTAGTCTATGGGTTACCTTTTTAACTTTTTTCTCTGCCCTTCACCATCCATCGAAGGCCTCGCTCTCTGTTGCATTGATGTTCTCTAGCTGTTGTTGTAACTTCTGATATTTCTCTTGAGGAATAGTTTCCTCTGTGAGCTTTTCTATCGTTTGTTGGGCCTGTGCTAGATCTTTTTGCAGTTTTACTATCCTTCGGTCATTATCCATCATGAAATTTTTGGGCTTGGAGATCTACTTGGATCTCCTTATTGCAACATCTGGTTTTTATAGTCTGTGTTTCCTTCTCATGCACTATTCGGTTGGTCGTGATGCTAGAGGACAATGCCTCTGTCTGGACTTCCTTATCACAGACTGGTGTGTTTTCTGTTTGTGCTTCTGCATTTGTAACAGCTACATGTTGTTCCTTGCGGTCCTGAATAATGGGTTTGACTTGAGTCCTTTTGACCTTCTTTTTATGGGGTTTCACCTGGGTGGCTGCATGCTTTGCTCCAAGGGTTCTTTTTGAGTTTTTCCCCATTTTTAGGACCCTTATTTGTTGTCGAAGTTGTTTAATTACATTAAGCAGTCTCTGTTGTTCCTTTCGCAACTTTTTGATTTCATTTGTTTTCTTAGAAGGAACAGTTGTTTCTTTTCTTGGGCCTAGGCTTTGTACTTCAGGGATTGTATCCTCACCTTGGCCAATTTCCATGTTTCCTACTTGGAACACTTCTTCAGTGTTCTCATCCTACTGATTAGGTTTTTCAGGGGAAGAAACCCTGGTTTGTTCTGTTGTTTCCTGGGCAGCTTCTTCTTCTACTTCTTCTTCATCATGCATTTCTTCGGGTGTACTCTGACTGGGAGCAGAGTGTTCCTGAGATTGTCCTTCTTCTTCCTCCTCATCACCCATCTCTCCAGATGCACTCTTATCATGAGCAAAGTGTTCCTGGGATTGTCCTTCTTCTTCCTCCTCATCACACATCTCCTCATATGCTCTCTTATCATGAACAGAGTGTTCCTGCAGCCCTTCTTCGGTATCGGGGTTGAGTGGGTTGTGAGGTTGGACATACTCACCCATATTGGCAAAGATTCGGGCCAATTCATCTTCTTGTGGAAGGTTTTGCAATGGGCTTTCACTGGTTTCCTCTGCTTCCTCCCTTTCTTCTTGACCGGATTGCTCAATTTCCTCTTCTACTTCCTCTTCTTTGTTCTCTTCTAATTCTTCTTCATTTTCCCCTCCTTCAAGTTGTGGGGGTTTCTCGTCCTCTGACTCGTGTATTTCTACAGGCTGGCTACTGTTTCCTTGGGAATTTCCCAACATTCCTCTGCTTCTTCCCAATCTAACAGATTGTCTTCGTTTTTGTGGCCTTATTGATGTGCTTGCGATGTTTTTTCATTTTGGGGTTGGTAAATCCAGTCCCCCATCTATTGAGAAAATAAATTCTTCCCAATTACTCTACTGTTGGGTGAGACTGTAACTGACTATCAACCAAATTAAACCGTGATGGCTTACTATTGATTCCACGTGGTGATATTTTCTTATACTTCAGGCAACATCATGGAATAAAAAATTTAAGTACGCAGACAAATTCACAACACATTTTTGTTTTAATATAGCTAATAGTTTGAGATGGCATGGTCTTACCACGTCTTTTCTACCATCGCAAGTGATGTAGCTTTGGATAATTCTAGCCAATTCTGCCCAAGGCTCTCCCAGGGTTGCCAACAGGACTCCTTTTCCTTTGACAATATGGTTCTGTCCTTCGTCCCGGAAGATGGTTATAGCATCTTGTAGTCTCATCTTTTTCAGGATCCATACTGATCCAATGGCTGGAAATCCCGAAACATCAGCAATTATCTCATCTGTTGCTACTATTTGTCTCCCCCTAACCATGGAATGATCTTCCTGCAGATTCTGCAGAAATTCAATTGCCACCGTCTCGTTAGATTGTTATGGACGGTTAAGGTAGGCTATCCATCCTGCCCTTACTAAGATTTCACATTTAGCATCAGAGGCCATTAACACTTGTGGCTCACTGTGAATTGATCTACCTCCCATCTTGTTCAAGCTTAGCACTGTTATCACCCCAAAAAACTCTCCTAGGTTGTATCTCATAGATGCTCGGGAACATTACAAACTCAAGAAAATGTTGGAAATGGATAGATGGAAGGAATGATGCTTGTCTAAGCCAGATAACCACTTCTACTATGCTTAACTCCAGACATGGGTGAACACCCCCAAACTACAAGGCTTTAGACCACCAATTACTCATAGTTTAAGGATTAGGTGTACATGGAGAATACTGACCACACCAGCAGATGCACAAGACCATGTGATGGTCGGTTGCAACCAGTAAAGAGGTCTACAAATCTATTTCCTAATGCACAGACAGGATGACAGCTCTCTGGCACTAAGTAAACAGAAACTTGCATAACACATTCCATGTTACATACTAGACTTCAACACAAAGGTGGGATGACAACCCCTCTAATGCTAAATATCAAGAGTACATGAACAAATGCATAACAGGAATAGCCTAGAACAGAGTAGAAATGGAAAGTGAGTAATTAACAACAAAAGAAGCTTGTATTAGCTGAAAATGAAGACAGACGTTGCAAGTATCAAAGTAGTTACAGTCTCCAAAAGTTGAACCTTACATCAAAACAACAACCATCAACCCTGATTACATCTGTGTTCTGGGTATATATAGAGTTTCATTACAAAATGTTCTGCTATTCTATGCGTGGAGGGGTCATAATTGACCACCAACCACCTTAACTATCTGATGGCATCTCTGCTGCAATCTACTTGCTTCAATGAATTAATTTGACATTCTCTGGTGCTCTGTTGTACTCCTCGAGCAGGTGGAGTGTCGTAAAGGATGAAATCCCTTAACTGCTGGATGTGCTAATCTGCCCGAGTCTTATCCTTTCCCTTCTCGGCCATCCTGTTTGTTGAATGCGGTGGTTGATGAGTAACTGCGCGAAGTGCTGAACACTATCCACCTTCGTCCTTTCAGGAATATGAAATGGTTATGTTGCACTATCTATGCTCCTTGATCACTTCTGTTGCAGGTTGCATCGTGTTGTGTTGTCACCTTTCCACTTCCAACCTTCTGTCTCTGTCTCTTGGCCTTTTTTAGGTGTTGTGACCTCTTGAAAAATGCTTAATAATAATTGTTTTCTATTGTATACAGAAAACGCTGTAATACTGAGAAATCCTGCCCATTCTGCTTCTTTCGGACTTCAAAAGTCCTCAAGTATGGTTTAACTATCTTTCGGGTCTGCCCTTGGGTCACCGTCGCATGTCGTACTTGGCCTGGTCCCTTTGTTCCCTTTGTTCCTTGAAATACTTGAAAAACATGGGAAATACATAAGAAAGGCCTCCCTCCGGACTTCAAATATTTAAACAATTTCATTCCAAAAACCAATCGGGTCTGGGTTTCATCACTATCGCACTACCGCAAGGTTCGTTTGTATTTTGTTTGTGTCGATAGCCTCCGCCAATGCGACCTGCCGATCAGATCATCGGCGATCGCTGATCAGCAGTGTCCTGTGCCCCTTCGTAAGTCATCCTTTGGTTTTTTCCGATAGTGATATAGCGATGCGATGTGGGCCATCGATTCGCGCGTGTGATCGACGGTCCACATTGCATCACTGATCGCAATCGCAATGCCCTTTCTGTCCGTGCCGATACCTCCGATTCACCTCCGCCGATTGCCACTGCTTGCCTATGCCGATCAAATCTGCCAATGTGATTCGTCGATTAGATTTGGACCATTGATCAGCCAGATCGAACAGCTGCTGTGCAACCATTGTTTAAGCCTGCGATTTTGGTCTTTTTTCATGGTTTTGGAGTGTTTTTCCCTCCCGATAGTGTATTTCCGCTCTCCTGAGGGCTTTTGGCATATGATTGTTTCAACCTTGGGAAGATCTTAATCAACTCTTGAAGAGTTCAAGAGTGTTTTGAATCCATTTTTTGGGCCGTTTTCCCACAAGGCTAACACTAGCATCCTATTTGAGCACAACTACGAGACCAGGCCTGTCCCTGACCATAGAAAATCCTCGTTGTATAGCACAGTTAACACTGGCTCCTTCTAGGGATGAGATCCTCCCTGTGAGGTCTTAAGAACTGCAGACCAATGCCTTAATACAAAACAAGCTTAAAAACATTACCTCGTATTCCATTGGGCATGGAGTCTAATTAAGTCTATGCTAAAACCTGTAAAAGAACATGTTTACAATCATTAAGGCTCGAAAACCTCAAACAACATAAATCTTCAAAAACTGGCCCTCTACTGGACCATCAAAAATGTTTCTCCTCCTCTCAGCTGGCCTATGAGCCGGTTCATCAAAGATCTACAAAATTGGATTTATTTGATCCTCTACTTCAAAATTTTTGGGGCATTTGACCATATGAGGTAGAGACGGTTTGTATTTCACCCCCTCTTTGTATGCTCTCATCCTTGGATGTTCTTCGTGGAAGCCTTTTTATGCTTGCTGAAAAACAATGGCTGTTGCGTACTTGGCTATGTCATTTGTAGCCTGCACAATTAATATGAATGGTGAACCAATGATTCTTGTGCAGGGGACACAAAGACTTCATCTACTCCTGCATCTTCCTTAGAATAGTCTACATCCAAGGAGGTGTCCCAAAACTGTGCATCCTCTTCCTCTGTGATCTAGAAAACTGCCCTTTCAAGCTGTGTGGAAGCCAATTCGGCAAGCTTCGGAATATCAAGACAGATATTATCCATATCAGCCTTGGGCATTGAATTCTAGCTTTCTCTAGTGCCTAATGGGAAATTATGAGGGATTGTCACTTGGACAAACAGAGAAGCATAAGATTATGGGCAACTGACTTCCCCCTTTTTGATCACTGGGCTGGGGATAACAGTAGGTTGTTCAATTTTTGGATTTGCATAGTCATGGGAAGATGGGCTGGCTTTGGGCTCGGACTTTTCGAGGATGGTGGGATCTGCTGCTGGTCGCTTATGCTTACAAGCTTGTTCTTCTGTAGGTACAATAAAATCATGAGCAGTGTCTTTGGATAATGACTTTTCATAGGCAGCTCTGGTTAAGAAAGGGGCACTGCCCTTATCTTCCAAACCATGGACCACATCCTCTTCTTCAAAATGCTCTTCCTCCATAACTATACTCTGAAAAAGGGTATTCACCCTTTTGTCCTCGTTTTCATCTTTGTTTCTTTGCAAAATCTACAACTTCTCCTTTGCTCCTGTATATAGATTTGGATTTGGAAGAGAAAAGGTACTAGAAGCTCATGCTTCCTCGAAATGCTACGCAGCTCTTAATATGGAAACTCTAGAGGCTAATGACTCTATCATCCTGACTAATTTATCGATCTTAGGATCCGAGGACGATGAGAGCTCAGCCCTGTGTCTTCTCCTATCAGCACCACCTCCGAGCCTCTTTGTAGCTATGATGTTTGATTCTACTTCAAAGGTTGCATCTTGCATTTCAGCCAAAGAAACACATCTTCTTTCTCTTAACAGCAACCAAAACTGAGAATCGAAGGCATTGGCATAAGTGAGCATAGCAGAAGTAGGGGTAGGTTTCACTTCAGCTGGTATTCTGTTGTACATATGTGAATCTGATATTGAAATCAGACAGCAGCTCACCATTCTCCCTCTGCAAGTTCCCAAATTCATTATGATAGTAGAGCAGATCTTTCTTATCCCCCTAGTGCTTTAGGAACACATCATCTAAGGCCTCAATGTCTGCTATAGACCTAGGGGTTAATTCTCTGAACCATTTCCTAGCTTCCCCATCTAGGCTTTGGACAAAAGCCCTCATCCACACATCATTTTCACTTATATCTAATTTATCATCATAACTATAAAAGGATTCAAGGTGCTCTTCAACTGTTACTCCCTCTGTATGAGTAAACTTAAGCATATATTTCTGATAATCTCCCGCAGGCATGGAATTCAAAGGGATAGGCAAGACCAGGGGTCCATACCTAGCAGCTATGATTCTTTCAATCTTTGTGAGAGCTTGCTGGCCAGCCATGACTAAGGTAGGTGGAATGATACTGGTAGATTAAGTGGTATGAAGCAATGCAATGGATAACAGAGACAAAGGAATGTGATGGACTGTATGGGATGCTTTCTCTGGACTAAGTTTCAAAGGGGGACTAAATGAACAAGGAGCTCTATGAATCTCTGAAGGTATTTCTTAAATAGCAGAGATACATGGGATTTTTTAGGCTTACCTGATCCTGATGCTCCTTTCTACAAAATTTTCTTCGGCTTAACAGTCTTCTTAAGGTCAGGCACTGGAACAGCTGGTGATTTCTAAGGATTTCTTCGAGTGTGTCTCACGAATTCAACTAGGACTATAATGTGGAGTCGCCAAAGGATGGTCTTCCTCTAGTGGAGTCGCCAGATATATGACTACAACCAGAAATGTGTCCAGACCTTGTCTATCATCAAAATATGGAACTATGTCATTCTCCGAGGGAAGCTGAGCTTCAATCTCCTCTCCCTGGAAATGATGCCAATTAATGTTATCACCCCAAGAAACTCTCCTAGGTTGTATCTCAGAGATGCTCAGGAACATTACAAACTCAAAAAAATGTTGGAAATGGATGAATGGAAGGAATGATGCTTGTCCAAGCCAAATAACCACTTCTACTATGCTTAACTCCAGCCATGGGTGAACACCCCCAGACTACAAGGCTTTAGACCACCAGTTACTCACAATTTGAGGATTAGGTGTACATGGAGAATAATGACCACACCAGCAAATGCACAAGACCATGTGATGGCCGGTCGCAACCAGTAAAGAGGTCTGCAAATCTATTTCCTAATGTATAGACAGGATGACAGCTCTCTGGCACTAAGTAAACAGAAAATTGCATAACACATTCCATGTTACATACTAGACTTCAACATAGAGGTGGAATGACATCCCATCTAATGCTAAATATCAAGAGCACATGAACAAATGCATAACAGGCACAACCTAGAACAGAGTAGAAATGGAAAGTGAGCAATTAACAGCGAAAGAAGCTTGTATTAGCTCAAAATGAAGACCAGACGCTACAAGTATCAAAGTAGTTATAGTCTCCAGAAGTTGAACCTTACATCAAAACAACAACCATCAACCCTGATTACATCTTTTTTCTGGGTATATATATAGTTTCATTACAAAATGTTCTGCTATTCTATGTGTGGAGGGGTCATAATTCACCACCAACCACCTCAACTATCTAATGGCATCTCTGCTACGATCTGCTTGCTTCAATGAACTAATTCGACATTCTTTGGTGCTCTATTTTACTCCTCGAGTAGGTGGAGTGTCGTAAAGGATGAAATCCCTTAACTGCTAGATGTGCTGATCTGCCCGAGTCTTGTCCTTTCCCTTCTCGGCCATCTTGTTTGTTGAATGCGGTGGTTTAAGAGTAACTGTGTGGAGTGGTGAACACTGGCCACCTTCGTCCTTTCAGAAATATGAAATGGCTATGTTGCGCTATCTATGCTCCTTGATCACTTTTGTTGTGGGCTGCATCTTGTTGTGTTATCGCCTTTCCACTTCCAACCTTCTGTCTCTATCTCTCGGCCTTTTTTAGGTGTTGTGACCTCTTGAAAAATTCTTAATAATGATTGTTTTCTATTGTTTACAGAAAACACTGTAATACTGAGAAATCCCGCCCATTCTACTTCTTTCAGACTCCAAAAGTCCTCAGGCATGGTTTAACTATCTATCGGGTCCACCCTTGGGTCACTATCGCATGTCGCACTCGGCCTGGTCCCTTTGTTCCCTTTGTTCCCTTTGTTCCCTGAAATACTTGAAAAGAACGGGAAATACATAAGAAATGCCTCCCTCCAGACTTCAAATATTTAAACAATTTCATTCTGAAAACCCATCGGGTCCAGGTTTCATCGCTATCGCACTACCCCAAGGTTCCTTTGTATTTTGTTTGTGCTGATAGCCTCCACCGATGCGACCCACCGATCGATGATCGGTAGTGTCCTATGCCCCTTCGTAAGTCCTCCTTTGGTTTTTGCCGACAGCGATATAGCGATGCAATGTGGGCCGTCAATCTGCGTGCATGATCGACGGTCCACATTACATCGTTGATCGCAATCGCAATGCCCCTTCTATCCGTGCCGATACCGCTGATTCGCCTCCACCGATTGCCACCGCCTGCCTGTGCCGATCAGATCTATCGATGCGATCCGCTGATTAGATCTTGACCATTGATTGGCCAGATCGAACGACTGTTGTGCAACCATTATTTAAGCCTGCGATTTTGGTCTTTTTTCATGGTTTTGGAGTGTTTTTCCCTCCCGATAGTGTATTTCCGCTCTCCTAAGGGCTTTTGGCATATGATTTTTTCAACCTTGGGAAGATATTAATCAACTCTTGAAGAGTTCAAGAGTGTTTTGAATCCATTTTTTGGGCCGTTTTCCCACAAGGCTAACACTGGCATCCTATTTGAGCACAACCAAGAAAACCAGGCCTGTCTCTGACCATAGAAAATCCTCGTTGTATAGTAGAGCTAAAAAGCACACTGTAAAAAACATACATATGATGATGGAACAACACGCTGTTCAAATTCTAGCTCACTGTTAAAAAAAAAAAAGAGAAGACAATGGAACAGCAAGTTGTTCAAAGTTTAGCTCACTGTTAATTTTTACAGAGCAAAACACAGAAATGGTATTGGCATAACAAGCCATGCATATTGGGAAATACAATACCGTTAGACTTGTTATTCCTGAGTTTTGATGAAGTCATAATACCTCCAAATAATGAGTTGACACGTACGCCAGTGAATTATGGAGATCACTCGTGCCCCCCTGAAATGTGATAGGCCGTCCTCAGTCGGCAAATAAAGGAGCAACATGTTGAACTGCAATTGTACAACAGAATAAAGGAATAGTGTATAGATCCATGGCATGCTTACAAAAATGAGCAGATTACTGAAATCGAGGCTTATGATGGAAATCGCTAATAAATATGGAAATGACATGATATGATGCAAAAAATAGAGGATAGGACAACTGACATAAGTAAAAGTTCTTATGCGGTCATTATCCACTTTAACCATTATGATTGCTTTATCAATGATTTTCATGTATAAAAGGTTCGAAAGGGTTATATAACATAATCTCATTTGAAATCACTATAAATATATAAGAAGAAGGGTTTATAATGACTATTGGTGTATGAAAAAATATGACTTCAATACCATCAGCAGAGCTCTGTTGCCCACAGGTGTCCATAACCTTGACAGAGTTTTTTATTTCACCCTCGAAACCATAATCCTTTATGTATGCCTAGGAAAGTGTTGTGCGATGTCAGAATGGAGGCCATTGTGCTGGCTTGGTAACTAGATGAATCACAATGCCATTCACTAGGAAGGAGTGAAAGGTGGGTAGACCGGCTCATGATGAGACCTCCTCTTCCAAGGACTCTTTTTTTTCTGATGTGCCTCTTGGATCATATCCCTGGTGTGGTGGCCGTAGTGGGAATGCCACTTCACTTTCTTCCTTATGATCATGGTAGGCTGGCTCTTGATGAGACCCCCTATCCTTCATATGACAAATCATGTTAGTAATCATATAGATCTATATCTTTTCTTTTTCTTCTTTTCTTTTTATATAGCACTTTCCTATTTATATACAGAGGGTGGCTCAACACTCCTTAAGAGTAGGGATGGTGGAAGAAGTCTGAACATCTCAATAGAGGAAAATATGCCCTTATTCTTATTCAATAATAATGATCAAAGAGAATTATGGGGATTTAGAAAGAACCATCATGATAAAAATAATCAATCAAATTGGTGTTAGTGAAAACAAAGATAGCAAAGTGATATAAATAGTTGTGTCCTTTCCTCTTTTCTCTTATCAATTCAAAGCAATTTCTTTAAAGATAATGATTTTTCTTTGGTTTGTTGATTTTAGTATCCTCTAGTTTTTGTATTCTTGCATAAATGTATAGTTGTGCCTTAAATGACCATTACTCACAAAAATCCTCTAAATGGTGAAACACACATGCACACAAAAAGAAGAAAAATGCACTCAAAAAGTGTTGTTCTTTAGATGGAACAGCTGTTATTTCTTTAGAGGGACAACAAAAGAATATTTTCACACAAAAACCGCAGTTCCTTTAAGAGGAACAACAAGCAAAAGAAAAAAACATACTCGAAATTGTTGTTCCTTAAGAGGAACAATAGTTGTTCCTTAATCGGAACAACAAATAAAGCAAGCACGAAATAAAATAACGAAAATGCAGAAATGTTGTTCCTTTGGAAAGGAACAACAAAAAATGAAAGTGTTGTTCCTTCAAAAAGGAACAACAAAAATGAAAATGTTGTTCCTTCAGAAAGGAACAGCAAAAATGTGAAAGCGTTGTTCCTTCGGAAAGGAACAGCAAAAAACAAAAATGATGTTCCTTCGGAAAGGAACAGTAGAAACAAAGGTGTTATTCCTTCGGAAAGGAACAGTAGAAACAAAGGTGTTATTCCTTCGGAAAGGAACAACAACAAAAAATGAAAGTATTGTTCCTTCGAAAAGGAACAACAAAAAACAAAAGTGTTGTTCCTTCAGAAAGGAAAAACAAAAATGCAGAAGTGCGGTTCCTTTAGAAGGAACATCAAAACGTGAAAGTGTTGTTCCTTCGGAAAGGAATAGTGAAAAGGTGGAAGCGATGTTCCTTCGGAAAGGAACAACAAAATTCAAAAGTGTTGTTCCTTCAGAAAGGAACAGCAAAACGACAGAACTGTTGTTCCTTCGGAAAGGAAGAACAAAATGCTAAAGTGTTGTTCCTTGAGAAAGGAACAACAAAACGACTAAAATGTTGTTCCTTCGCAAAGGAATAGCAGAATGCAAAAGTGTTGTTCCTTCGGAAAGGAACAACAAAATAGTGAAAATGTTGTTCCTTCGGAAAGGAACAACAAAACGCAAAAGTGTTGTTCCTTTAGAAAGGAACATCAAAACGGTGAAAATGTTGTTCCTTCGGAAAGGAACAACAAAACGCAAAAGTGTTGTTCATTCGGAAAGGAACAACAAAATGGTGAAAGTGTTGTTCCTTCATAAAGGAACAACAAAATGTAAAAGAAATGAAAAAATTTGTACAAAAAGTAATTTATACAAGCAGAACAGAAAAAGTTATGTACAAACTTTAAAAGCAATGAATTTACTTAGTGAACCAAAGCCGAGGAAGAATTCTTTTCCTCATCAAGAATCTGCATATTAGAATCTTCCCGGAGTTGCTAGTAGAAGGATTCACCAGTAAGCGGTTTATGGTACGGTCGCACTCGGTGGCCATTTGCTTTAAAGGTATGTCTAGATCCATCAATAGTAGTCAGAGTAATAGTGCCATTATCGTGCACTTTCTGGATTTCATACGGTCCAAGCCATCGAGTCTGAAGTTTTCCTGGAAAATCCTGAAACATGGAATCGTATAGGAGTGCCCAATCTCCTTCATGGAAGATTTTCTTTTTTATCAGGGCATCGTGCCATTTTGCTCTCTGCTGTTCGATTAATCTAGTGTGTTGAAGAGTTGAGAGCCTAATTTTGTCTAGCTCGGTAATTTGCTTAATCTATTAGTCTGGGCCTCATTTAAATCTAGACTGACCTCTTGCGCTGTTCTTAACGTTTGTATTTTGGACTCTATTGGAAATATGGGTTCCTTACCAAATACTAGCTGATATGGTGAATAACTGGTGGTGTTTCTCCATGTTGTTCAGTATGCCCACAAGGCTTCCAGCAATCTTGAAGCTCAATCACGTCTGTGTGATGCAATGGTTTTTGTTAATATTGCCTCTATTACTTTATTCATTCTCTCTACTTGACCATTTGCCTGTGGGTGATATGGAGTGGTAATTTTGTGCTAAATGTGATAATTTTTTAACGTTGCAGCGATTTTATTACCTGCAGACTGTGGTCCTGCGTCTATGATTATGTCTCTTGGGAGGCCATAGCACACAAATATTTGGAACAGGAAATCAACCACAGATTCCTCTATAGCTCTTGGAATTGCCTCTGCTTCAACCCATTTGGTTACATACTCTGTTGCCACCAGAATATATGTTTTCTGATTTGATGATGGGTTGATCGGACCAACAAAATCGAGCGCCCAACGCTCAAATGGTTTGATTACTAGTTGTGGGTTTAAATGCATTTCATCGGATAGTTTAGGGCGTCCTGCTCTTTGGAAACTATCACAGGCTTTAACAAATTTCTTCGCGTCTTTAAAGATTGTGGGCCAGTAATATCCTGTTTGTATATTTCTTCCTGTTTGTGACCATTCCTTCGATCTATGAAATGTCTGCCACACGGTCCGTGTTATAGCTCCAAACCTCACTCTTGATGTTTGTGATGCTGCACTTGTGGCCTAGGGCAACCCCTCCTTCCAGACCTAGTCCAAATATTTAAAAAACAATGTTTTACTCCCTATACGCAACATTGCCCTGATCTAAACACGTGTGTATGTGGGTCTGTGTATACCCAACCTGCATATATGTCTTAAAACACTTAAAGAAAATTAAAACTCCTTAATTTCAAGCGGAGATCATGGGTTTTACTTGCTGATTACCTATTAGTTCCTGTGGCCCAACTATTCCCAACGAATTCCCAACTAAAAAACTACTTTGAGAGAAGTATAAAAAGGCTTCAATGGGAAGGCCTAAGGGAGGAGAGAATAGAGAGAAAGATCACTTTGCTGAGATTTTCCCTGACCAGGTCTGAAGATCCTTGTTCTTCCAGCACTTCCCCCATTTACAGGAAACCCTTGTTTCCTTGTGTGATGATGTCTTTCTACTTGATAGATCATGGAGTAAGTCATGGAAGGAGTTTGTTGAAGGCTTGAAACTGGATGAATCTGGAGGACGGTTCCGCTTGGAGCCTGTGAAAGGATGAATGAGGTGAAATCATTCCTTTCTGTACTTTATTTATTTATAATAAAAGAAACACTTGTCTTGTTCCTGATATAAATATTCTTCATGTTCATTTTGTCAATGTTATAGTTCATATGTGAATGGTTGTTTTTAATTGTATAACTAACTACCATTCGTTATTTTATGAAGATGATTTCTTTATGATGTGTGGTCCATATACTGCTGTACTTTCTTGAATTGTTTGTTTTGCAGGTTGAAGGACTAAAAGGAACTCAAAGAGGGTTTGGATCCTAATTGGATCTTCTCAAATGAAGGACCCCTAGGTGCACCCCTCTTCGTACAATTTGTTCATATTAGCATCATGGTTGTGTGGAATGTGTGTTTCTATGTGTAAATAACCTCCGATCTGCTAGGGTATCAACCCAAGACCCTAGGGGAATTCATCCCTTAATAGAATTGGTGACTCCATTGGGGACAATAGTATTGTTGTTCCTAGTATGGGTTTATTCAAGCCAATCAGGGCTCAGTTGTCTATTTGCTTGTTGTTGCTGTGTAGTCTGTTCCTGTAGGAACTTGAATTATAAGTTTGATTAGTTTCTTCAGACTGTTTTTTTTTTTTTTTTCTTGAAATCTTTTATATACATTGTTTTTCTAGTTTACAGAAGCATATATACACATGTTTCCTTAAGTAAACCTGTGTATACTCAAGTTTCCTTAAGCTGAGTCGCGTATACATGTAGCTGTGCACTAACAGAATCGCCTATATCTTGTAATTTTCAAGATTTTTCAAATCTTTTTGTTTCTAAAGGTCTTTCTTCTATTTTGATTCAGTCCTGAATAGTTACTTTTCTGTGTCAGTCTTTAGTTTTACAGCAAGTATCTGATTTCAAATTCTCTCTGATTGTGGAAAGTGTTGGTCTTATTTGTTTTTTCAAGCATCATCTTTTTTGTTTAAGCACGCAAGATTTCTTGTTGGGAATCTTGGCTGCTCTAATTCCTCAGGGCAGGAAGATTGATCTCAATCTTTGTGTCAAATCTTGTTTTGGTGACCTTTTTGTTTGCTTGTCAAAACTACATTTTTGTGACCATCTACTTTTCTTGTTTTCCGAAAGTTGTTGATTGACACTTTCTTGAAAATTGTCTTTTTGATCTTTTGGTCTTTGTTGCCAAGCTCTTATTGTTGCTTTTGATTGTTAAGAGCATCTCGAAACACATTTTTTTTGTTGAGTTTTCATCCATTTTGTGTTGTCAGCTTGCAAAGTGTTTTTTTGCTGATTTTTCAATCATAAAGTTTCAGTCTTGTTGAGAGCACTTTTGAAAAGACGTTTTTGTTTTTGCTTTTGAAGAAAACTTCTTGAAAAACTTGGTTTTTCTTTCTTGAACTTTGTTTTGATTTAGTTTCTTTTAGTGAATGAAAGTGCATTTTTGTTTGTCTTGAAACTTGCTTTTAGTGTAGAGACAAAAATGAACATTAGCAACCCATATTCCATCTAAACATTTTAAGTGGAAAATCATATTGATAAACAAGTTACTTTCATTTCTTGATTTAGAGTAGTCTTAAGTCTTGCATCAACATGTACTCATTGCATTAGGATAAATTTTCACATCGTTTTAGGACATCCATAGTTTTGTTAACTTTTGTGAGTGTGAAGCTTGAGTAAAAGAAAAGAAAAGAAAAATTTGTTTCTTTCTTTGAAGTTCCTCTAAACCTAGTAGAAATTTCTTTCATCGAAAAACAAAACAAGTTCATTTGCATGTAGTTTGGCTTTTATTAATTTGTTTTGCGTCAAAACACCACAAGTTTCATTTCCGCTTATCCCTTGACTTAAGAATAGCCCATTTAAAAACAAGCGCTAATTAAAATATACTAGAACTTTTTATAATTGTCAAGTTAGACACACCAACAAGTTTTAGGATATTTTAGGGCCTTATATTAGGTGAGTGGAGAGAAAACTCTCCAAGGTCATTTAAACTGTCAAACATAGGAGTCTAAATAGTGAGTGAAAATCCAATAGCATTAGGGAGACCAGGAAAGCTTCAGATCTAGGAGTTAAGCACAAGGGTTTTTGAAGATAAGGAAGAGAGATATCCCCTCTCCTACTTGTCAGGTCTAACCTCAAGACTGTTCCGCCTAGATTTTGATACGAGTTGGTAACCTTAGTTGCTACTCCTAGGGATCTACATAGGTGGTCATGGATGGGAATCCCATGGCGCCTGAGGTTGACGTTGTATCACTCTCAACGGTACTACTACAGGGCACCCTTGCGAAGCTTGGGGGCTTGCACTGGCATAGGCTATTGTTAAGAGGTCAGCGTAACTTCATCTGTTACCTTCGCTGGTAGGACTGGGCCGTCATTATCCCAGACTATCTTTGGAAGGCCCCTTACTTCACTTTCTTGTATTTTGGTGTCCGGTCGTCATCACCTGGAGCGGAAATACTCAAAATTTGTTTGACTGGCTGATATCTTTTAGGGACTTTTTAGTGTGTGCTCTGTGCTCCTAGTTGGCCTAGCTTTCAATTTTTTGAGTCTTTAGTTACATCTTAATAAAAAATTCAAAGTGGCTGACCGATCACCCAGACGCTCTCGAAGACTTCATGGTCTTTCACCACCAAGTTTAGAGCCTCTCCTAGAAGGCACAAAGGTAATACTGCTAGTGGGTTTCATCCCGTGGCAGCTGACGCATCAGGGATTGATCCTCCTCACAGGGACATTAGTGTTCAAAGCAGGCCTGGTACTTCCATGGAACAAGAGACGAACACTCCAATTCTTTCTCGAGTTCTCTTTCAATCGGAAGATAACACAGAAGTAGAAGAATTTCAAGAGTCGTTAGCGGCTCTGAATTCTCCCTTACCTTCTAGTTATCCAGAAGTATTACAATACATTGGGTCTCCGACGCATAGACTGTCAAGTCCATGTCACATTACACACTTACCATCGATGGCTACTACTGGAAGCATGGCTTCTACCACAAGTGCTACAGCTATGCAGACTCCAACATCAGTGCAAGGGGGAGGAACTATTTCCATCCCCTCTGCATCTTTATTTGGTTCTTTTTCTATCACATCTTTAGTTGGGTCTACCTCCATTCCTTCTACGAGTGAAAATTCCCAAGCCAATGCTTTTAGTACTAGATTCGTCCCATTTGTCACCCATTCACAGGGTATTCCGTCAGTTCCATTTAGTGCCTCCACATCCATGATGGGTGGATCAGCTTCATTTCAGGGTTTTCCTTTTGGAAGTGGTCATATACCACATTCCAATCCGACGATAGGATATATGCCTTTTTCCACCATAGGACAAAGCAGTAATCCCTTTCAAGGTTGGACTAACCCTGTAGTTAGTGGCATGGGAACTGGGAATCCGTTTCTAGGCCAACAAGGGAATAGGCCGTACTCCACAGTTAGTTCATTTCGAAGTATTCCTCCCTTAGCGTCTGCTTGGAGTCCTTATCAGGGGTTATCGACTCCTTATAATCCTTTAGGAGGGAGCTTCACCGGTTATGGATGTTTTTTGGTTGGAGTTGGTCAAACTCTGAGTTTTGCTGGATCATAAGGTCTACCTTTTGGTTCAGCTGGTTTTGCGGGTTACTTCGGGCAGCCTGCTGCCTTCCCAAATCCAAGCCAATCTTTTCAGAACTTTGGGAACTCTGCCCAGTCTGGGTGGAAACCCCCAAGGTCCTCCTAGGCTTCCCTTTTTGGCAACATTGAACTTTCCAGATCTCACGAAATTAACAAATGATCCAATCAAATACAATCCAGCCTGGCCTCTGGTCGCAACCAAACTCCCTTCAGACATTCCAAAGTTCGAGGGGAAGGGCGGTGAAGACCCGAGCGACCACGTAACCACATTCCATTTGTGGTGCTCATCAAAATCCCTTATTGATGACTCGATTAGGTTGAGATTTCTTCAACGCACCTTGACTGGTAATGCAGCCAAGTGGTATATAGAGTTGTCGGGGGTAGCTTTACATCTTTCGCCAACTTAGCTAATATTTTCTTAAATCATTTCCAGTTGCCCATCTGTTATGATGCCGGAACTGAACTTCTGGCCAATTTCCATCAAGACACGGCAACTCACATTTCTGACCACATTCAGGAATGGAGATAGAGAAAGAGGCTTATTAAAGCCGAGATTCCTCCGGAATACCGTCTCAAATGGTTTTTGAAATCTTTACAACCTGAAATCTCTAAGGATGTCTCCCTGTCTAGAGTCTATTCTGAGGAGCAAGCTATTTTTAGAGCCCAACAATTAGAGTTGATTTATTCTCAGTCTGGGATTCTACAAAAAAAAATTCTTGATGCTCCCGAGACTAAGGTTGATATAGCTAAGTCGAAGCCAAGTCCCCATGCGGATGGTATCGTTGGGTCAGTAGACACAAATGCGGTGAACATGTTGAACCAACTGTAGTAATTGTCTTTACAAGGTACTTCTAACAACCAGGTCACATCGTCTAACACTTTGTCTTCTCAACCCTCTTCAGTTAATGCCGTCCAATCCGCCAAACCCAAAGGAAATCAAAATTCCAATGGGAAGAAGAAAGGATGAGGTAATAAAAAGAGTCAAGATGAGAAGACTGACGCAAATAAATCCGGCAATAATACTGGTGGTGGTAGAAATGAGTCTAAAAAGAAAGTTAAGTTTCCATGCAAGTTATGTAGTGGAGACCATTTAACTCATCTCTGCCCCAAGATTCAAGATGCTCAGCGCTTGTTAGGGCAGCAAGGGACTTCTAGCTCTCAAGCTATGTTAACCAACCCTTTTCCCCAAAGGCAACAACTTCTTGCTGCCGCAGGTTCCAATGTCCATGTGGCCACTTGGTCACATGATTATGGTGAAGTAGAAACTTCCAAGGACAAAACTGCTCCTAGAAATACCGACCTTCATATTGAGCGACCCCCTGTCGAGACTATGCCACGGATACCGAAAGGTTCCGCTAAACGCGCGACTATTAATCCTGATGCTAGGGCCGCCCAAAATTACTCCATTGTTGAGGATTTGGCTCAGATTCCATGCGCCATGTCCACTTTAGAGGTTCTCCAGTCGTGTCTAGCTCAAAAAAGTGCTTTACTTTCGGCGATTGGGGCAGTTGATCCAACTAACTCTTTAGTGCTCATTTTCGACATGTTAAATGTCGAAAAGTGATTCCCTCATCATATGGATTTCCAAATAAAGTATACAAACCGGAAAATTAAAATTTTTTGTACCGTTATTGATGAAGGAGCTTCCACGTGCCTCATGTCGATGTCATGCTGGAAGGCTATTGGATCACCTTCGGCTATTCCTTCACCTACCCTCCTGACTGCATTTGATGGGCATTCTCATAAGCCGCATGGGATTATCCCAACCTTTCCCATATGTGTTGGGGGGAAGGTTTTCAATATTGAAGTAGAAGTCATTGATGCTAACCTGGACTACAATCTCCTCTTAGGAAGGAACGGGGTATATGAAATGGACGTCGTTGTTTCGACTCTGTTTCGTGTCATTTACTTTCCTCATGAAGGGAAAATCGTTAAGGTTGATCAATTGGATTATCGTCTAGTCGATCCTCAGGAAATCTCTAACTCTACTGTTCCTTTAGTGGATAACCCTCATCCACCTACTGAGAATCTAGGAGTTTGGATGTATTCTTCATCTATGGGTACCTTTGATCTTCCCTCTCCTGTCACTAGAATCAATGTCAATTCATCATCTAAGGAGTCTCCTCGAAAAGAGTTCTTCCTAACTCATTATTTGTCGGACCCTTGAACCTTGCCTTCACCTACGACCACATTAGCTAAAGGAAAAGTTAATGGAATGGCATTCCCTATATCTGCAGCTGAGCTTAGATACCAGTCTATCGTTAACTCTGCAGATGACCACTCTACTCCTTTTTCTGAAGAGGAGCTAGATGGTGATGTGGCCCCAGCTTGGATCCTTGATTCTACCTCCGCCTTGGACTGCTTAGATACGGTTTTACCTTCTAAATAAGCAATCCTAGAAGTAATGATGGGTGTAGATCGACCTTGGGAAGACTTACACCATCGTTCATATTTTCTTCCTCCATTGTAGTAAGTAGAATCTAGGTTCTCCGAGCTCTTTACTAGTGATGTTTGTACGGTATCAAATCCTTTGGCTCCAGTACACTTTCGTGCCGAAGGTAATATGTCGGTGATTTCAAAAAAGATATCTATAAACATCTCTAGGAACCCTAACATGATCGAGAATCTCTTCATCGAAGTCGAATGTTCCCCTGAAGAAATTCAAATTTACACCGACCTTTTCAAGGAATTTCGAGATGTATTCGCTTGGTCTTATCAAGAAATGCCTGACATTGTTCCCTCTATAGTTCAACATGAGATCAAGACATATGAAAATCCCAAACCAGTTCATCAAAGGCTTCGACCAGTTAATCCCAGGAAAGTAGCAGCCATTAAAGTTGAAGTAGAGAAGCTGCTCAAGGCGGGTTTTATATACCCTGTTCCTCTTACCGATTGGGTTTCTAATCCAGTCCCTGTGGATAAAAAGCAAGGAACAATCCGAGTCTGCATTGACTTTAGGGACCTAAATAAAGCTTGTCCCAAAGATAATTACCCCACACCATTTATTGATCAGATTATTGACGAGTGTGCGGGTAATGAGATTTTTTCCTTCATGGATGGTTTTTCCGGTTATAATCAAATCTCTATCCGTCCTGAAGATCAACATAAGACAACTTTTATATGTCCCTGGGGTACCTTTGCATATAGAAAGATGCCTTTTGGTCTTAAAAATGTTGGAGCTACTTTCCAGCGGGCCATGTCATATGCTTTCCACGACATTAAACATATCATCGAAGCATACTTGGATGATCTAGTTGCTCGTTATCGAAAGAGAACTGACCATCCTAGTCACCTTCAATAGGTTTTCGAGCGATGTCATTTTTATAAGATCTGGTTGAATCCCAATAAGTGTGTTTTCGCGGTTAAATTTGGTCGTTAATTAGGGTTCATCATGTCAAATGAAGGGATTCAGGTTGATCCCTTGAAGGTTGAGGCAATAATTTAGTTGCCTCCCCCGTCCTCAATTCGACAACTTCAAAGTCTTCAAGGGAAAGCTAATTTCTTAAGAAGGTTTATAGCGAACTATGCCGAGATCACTAAAGGATTTATGCGTTTGCTACGTAAAGGAGTTCCATTTGTATGGGACGACTTTGCACAGCGATCGTTCGATGCTTTGAAAAAGGCATTAGTCTCTGCCCCACTTTTGAGTCCACCAGATTATGGTAGGGATTTCCTTTTATATCTCGCTGCAGTAGAATCAACCATTGGGATGGTTCTCGTTCAGGAAGACGATGCTCTCACGGAGCATGTGATTTATTATTCGAGCTGAGGCTTGATAGGTCCTAAACTTCGCTACTCTCCGATTGAGAAGTTGGCTTTGGCAGCTGTCCATGCTGTCCAGCGGCTCCGTCATTATATCTTGCTATGAAAAACTTTTGTCTTAGCGATCGTCAATCCATTTCAATTTGTCCTCAGTAGGCGAGTGATTGGGGGAAAATATAATCAATGAATAGTCATTTTACAAGAATTTGATCTCGAATTCTTGTCCGCCAAGTCTAAGAAATCCATGGTTTTCGCTGAGCTAATTTCTGAGCTGCCTTGTGGAGAGGATACAAGTTATGAGGAAAGTTTTCCCAATGAACATTTATTCCTCATCTCTTCACTCGACCCTTGGTATGGAGATATCATTGTCTATCTCTAGACTTCGAAGTTTCCCTCTACTTTCTCTAAGGATAAACGCCAGAAATTATGTCACCTAGCCAAGAACTATGTTATCATAGGTGATACATTATACCGTCGAGGGGTTGATTCAATCCTTCGACACTGTTTAACCCTAGAGGAAGCAGAGTCAGTGCTCAATGACTACCACAGTGGAGCTTGTGGTGGTCATCTTTCAGGGCTTGCTACAGCCCAGCGTATCTTACGTGCCGACTATTTTTGGTCTTCGCTCTTCAAAGATTGTGTTGAAGCAGTCAAACGATGTCACCCCTATCAAATATATACTCGGAAGATGCGTGCACATCCAGCTCCTCTTTTTCCCATTGTCATTGTCGGTCCTTTTACTACGTGGGGTATTGATTTTACAACTTGTAATCCGCCTTCAGCGGTGAATCACAAGTACACTATCGTGGTTGTAGACTACATTACGAAGTGGGCCGAGGCCATGCCCACTTATAAAAACGATAGTGAAATGACAACATTGTTCCTTTTTAATCAGATTATCTCAAGATTCGGTATCACAAGAGAGATTGTCACTGACCATGGCAATCATTTCCAAAATCAACTAATGTCTGAATTGGCTCTCAAATTGGGTTTCCGCCAAGAATATTCGTCTCCTTATTATCCTCAAGCCAATGGACAGGTCGAGGCAGTGAACAAAACTCTTAAGACGATCCTGCAATGGACAATCGACAAAAATTGGTCCAATTGGCATCTTATGTTGTATCCGGCTCTTTGGGCATACCGAACCTCCATAAAGACTGCTACTGGTTTTACACCTTTTTAGTTAGTTTATGGGATGGAATCTATCTTTCCTATCGAATGTGAAATTCCATCTCTTAAGTTAGCTGTTGAGCTCCTTCCAGAGACTTCTAGTCTCGAAGAGCGCCTCCTTCATTTGGAACATCTCGATGAGCAACGTCGAGATGCTGCCACAATCAATGAGGCTCATAAGAAAAGGGGTAAAACACAGTATGATAAAGTTGTCCATCCTTGAGTTTTTTCTGAAGGCGATCTCGTCTTGGTCTACGACCAAGATAAGGACAATTTGGGGGCAGGCAAGTTTAAGCCTATGTGGTACGGTCCCTTCATTATTAAACGAGTTTTAGAAAAAGGGGCATATGAGTTAATTGATTTTGAAGGAAACAAGTTGGCGGAGCCCCGAAATGGGCTCTACCTCAAGAAGTACTTTGCTTAAGTAGTAACTAGGCAATGGCTTCTTTGTATATTTGTACATAGCTCATCGAGAGTTTTTGATATCGACACTTTTTGGTTTGCTGTGGCGGGAGTTGATGGATGACTTGGTCTATTTTGGATTCGCCGATGGTGCTAGTCGGCACACCCGGAACCTCACTTCCGTAGCTTGGGTACTCTACTATCCAACTGGTCAATTGATGGTGTCAAGGGCAGTATGCATCGGTCCCGCTTCAAATAATATGGCTGAGTATAATGCCGTCATTAATTTACTATCTGAAGCCATTTCTTATGAAATTGATTTGTTGGTAGTCTATCTTGATTCACAATTGATAGTGTCACAATTGAATAACATTTATCGGGTAAGGGATCCATGTTTATATCGCCAGTATTTAAGGGTGAGGTTGTTGCAAAGATCATTTACTTACATTAATTATTTTCACATTCCAAGATCTCATAATTGGTTAGTTGATTCTATCGCTAATCAAGCATTAGACTGGCACATCAATCTTTCATCACAATAAAATCAAGCATCAAAAATTCAAACTGTATATATATATCATAAAACATCTCAAGTGTATATAAGTGTGTCCAAAATAATATACAAAAATTGGGATTCAAATGCCCATAATCATGTCTAGTACATCTAATGCCCCGGCTCAGGATGAGCGGCTAAGTAGGTAACTATCGCATTGGCCACACGCCTAAGAGTGCGAACCCAGTCACGTGGCATGCCAACCACATGACGCTACATATCTATAGGAAGATCCTCTACGGCCGCCATCGGTACTCTGTGAGTGAGTCTCACCAAGTTCCATTGGACTGTGTGTAGCAATCACTCTGTGTCTGTAGCTGCCTCTTCGGCCCCTCAGCCACGACGTCTGTGTCATGGGAACTCATTTGGTCGTACCGGCCCAATATCTGGAACATGATCATCATATTAATCATTTGAATCCTCTCAAAAATATTTTTCAAAATTCATTAATTCGGAAAAATCACAAAAAAAATCACAAAAAATAAAAACACTTACCTATGTCACCCCATGCTACGATCGGTGGTATTACTAGATCGGGATCCCCTCGAAAATACAACCTAGCATAAGGGTAGTCATCTATGGCAATGATCTGTTGCTCCCACCAGGAGAAGAAGTCATCATCAAATGCAGTCCATGGGATGTCCCCACCTCCTAAATGTTTCATCAAGTCAGCCCACCTACCCATGCATGAATCTCGTGGGGTGCTAATTGAAACTGGAACTCTAGGATGAAGTGCTGGGACCCTCTCAAAAAAGAAAGAACACAAAATAGTCCCATATCCGAAGTTTTTGGTCTGCCCTCTCTTGATGGAAGTAAGCTGGCTTTTCAGGCTGGCCAGAAGAGGAGTACACCAGTCAAATACAGTGGTAAGACAATCTACCGCCAAGCTCATGGTTGGCCGTGATGCCTGGTGTAGGGAAGCTGATCCATTCACTCTAGCTATAGTGAAAAAGATTATCCTCGACAATAGACTCTCCACATGTTTGATTGGAATTTGACTTCCAACCTTCTCTGGATGTCCCAGGAAATATATATGTATGTAGTCCTCGATCGAGAGACTGCCTTGTGTCCTGCCCTTGGAATGTACTACCTCTCCCCTTTGGGAAAGGCTTGTGATGAAATAAATGTCTTCCACTTCTATCCTGAGTGGCATCTGGTCAATCATAAATGAATCATCCTCGATGCTCCAGTAGTGAATGAGCATCTCAAGCAGGTGTGTGTTTGCTTTCATATTTGGCAATTTGAAGAATTTTAGCAAACCACATCCCCGTAAGGCATCCAAAGCATTGGGATCGTTCATGACCTCATCATCCACTGAGGTATGCTCTCTTTCTCGCCAAGTGACTAGCATGCTGAAGAAAAAATGATTTTAGAAGTTAGTTTTTTTGTTTGAAATGTTCGCGGCATATACATGGGTCCATTTACACACAGTCGCATGTAGGGCCTGCGTGTATGCGGGTTTCATATATCCAACCCGCGTATACGCCGCGGTGAAAATTTTGACAAAAAATTCAATGGTAAAACTTAAATTAAAAATTCTAAAACTAGTCACAATTGAATGCAAGACAAGTATAGAGGTTACCTGGTGATTTTGGAAGGATTTGAACGGTTGAATTTGGCATATGGAAAAGTTTGCTTCTTTTTCTCCACTCCTCTGCTCTCAAACTCAAATGGTGAAAATGGTGAGTCCAAAAACTGTTTTATAGGCTTTGAAAATGCAAAACTCTTTCAAAACTTGTTTTGTTTGGTCTCATGTAACTTTTACCTTGGGAGCTTGGAATGTCGAGAATGGTTTGATTTTCAAGACATTTTGAACATTTTTCGACGGTTTTGAGTCGGTTCCATGACTACTGACCTGTCATGGAAGGTATCGTTTTCTCACTGGCATATAGGTTAGGGAAGCCATTTTTCCATTGCACTATGCATACTAGCCTCCATTTTTCGATACACTTGCCATAGGGTCGATCCCATCGTGTTATGGTTCGTAAACCACTTTCACTCGCTGATTTTTTAATCATGACACGATGGTAGAGCCATCCTTTTCATGGGCATCGTACTTAGCACCTCACTGACATTTGTTGCCCATGTTGCTCCAATCTGAGTAGGCTCGGTAGTCCTCTGTAGTCTCGCCATGACTTATGCGATGAAGACTCATTCCTTTTTGCTTCTTCGCTTCGTTTTGGCCTTATAACCTAAAGGCTCCTTTGTGTTGAGTTGTACTACTGCATTGCATTTTGACCATTTGCACCCTTTTGGCCTTAAGCCGGCCTCACTTGGACTCGTGTTTAAGCCAAATTTTGACCATGACTACTGCAAAATCAAACTTGCATGCCCTTGCCTTCTACAAATTGACACACCTTGATCCATGGAAGGAACACACCTTTGAGTGTCTTTGACCAGTTTTCACCTCCCTGCATTGAGCATAGGAATGCTCCAATCGCAGGAACTAGATCATTTGTTTCACCGACACTCGTTCTTTCCACTGTACTATAGCATCCTTTTATTCTTTTTCCAACTTAAAGAAAAAGACAAAAAAATTATATATTCCAAAAAAAGAGTGGGAACGGGGCAATATTTCCACTTATTGTTGGCAGTTAGAGTCAGTTGTGTCGCCCTTGAACAAAGCACTGATAGCAAAGTCTCCTCCGTCTGGGCGGGATTTAGTTTGACCTAGGCATGCCTTAACATTGTTATTGAGTCAATCCTCCCCCAATTGGTTATCTCTTCCAATCATATGGAGGGTTCGTTCATGCCTCCTGCATGACAAACTTATACAGAGTCATCATATGCTGCCACATAGTCACATTGAGTCGTGCTTTTGTTCAAGGGAAGTTAGCTTGATTCGGCCTCTCTATGGTGTCTCTTGACTCATTTTTCAGTCGGCCATCCCTGGTTGTCAGTATCATGTCTATCATCACATCAGCGATATTGGTCCTTTACTCATGCCGATTTGAGAAGGTCCCCATTGACTTCTTGCTGGGGGGTCTTGTCCTTATCGACGACGACATCTTGCTCTAAGGACAGGCCTAGAGCTGCACCCTGGCCCTATTTTCATTATTGATAGGTCACCTTGTGCTCAGCATCGATCAGTATCATGGGTCTTTGACTGAGTGGTTTCCCTTGTGTTCAACATCAGCTTACATTATCACACATTGGGATTCATGCAGTACCTTGGTTTCCATTTGACCCTATTGGTGGATACCTTGCCTCTGTCTCATCTTTCATTATTGGTTGGTTCAGAGGGTTTCTGTCGTGCGCTAGCCACATCTTGTGTATGTCGGAAACGTGCCTCAGTTGGGTTACTACATTTTTTTTTGTCTGATTCCTTCCATATTATTGGCCTACGGGTTACACTCGCGCTAGATTGATGAAGGATGCCTTAATGCCTTCCTTCTAGCGGATCTTTCCCCATCGACTATGACTCATTTCTCTGGGGCAAAGATCTAGAGTCCATTTGGCAGTACCTTGGGATTTGCAGTCATTAGTGGCAGATCCTTCGCTATCGATAGTGGGAAACCATCATTGTCTCCTAATTGATAGACAGGTGTTCGACTCTAGCTCATCTATTCACACTTATTAGATTGTACTGGGTACCTTGACGCTCATTATCATTATCGGTGAGTAGTCTCGCGTTTGTTAACGGTATACATCAATGACGATAATCAAATGATTTCTCACATGGTCGACTTCAGATCATTTATTCCCATGGTGTATAAATGTACCATGGCAGTCGGTGAAGACCTCAGGTTGCATCAGCATTCATTGGTTCACTTGACAATTGCTCCTGTTGTTGCTAGTTGATACCACCCCACCTTATATGTTGTAGTCATTCATGGTGACATTCTATATGCTGGCACCTAAGTTTGCAGTGTAGTACCATCCTATTCCATCATGCCCATTTGGTACCTTTTGTGATCATTCTTTGATATCAGTGATCCAATTCATTCTTCAGCATCATTGACATCCTTATATGTTATATTCAGACATGTACTTGTTCGATTGTGATCAGATGATCCATTATGTATTTTCCAATTCTTTACACTTATATACTTAGTGGATCCACTTGTACTTGATATGCGGACATGCTTTACTTTCTCTGAGCATGGGTATGCCCGCCTCAGAAAATGTTTCTTTATGATCTCCTTTTGTGGCTTGGCAGGCTGAACTTTAGTGAAGTCCTTCTCAGTTTTTGACAGATTTCCTTTCCATGTACTTGCTTAATACATTTTAGCCATCATGTACCCCTTCTAACCTCATATATTAGGGGGCATCTGTTACAGCTCCAAACCTCACTCTTGATGTTTGTGATGCTGCACTCATGGCCTAGGGCAACCCCTCCTTCCAGACCTGGTCCAAATATTCAAAAAACAGTGTTTTACTCCCTATATGCAACGTTTCCCTGATCTAAACATGTGTGTATGCAGGTCTGTGTATACCCAACCCGCCTATATGTCTTAAAACACTTAAAAAAAATTAAAACTCCTTAATTTCGGGCGAATATTGCGGGTTTTACCTACTGATTACCTATTAGTGCCTCTGGCCCAACTGTTCCCAATGAATTCCCAACTAAAAAACTACTTTGGGAGAAGTATAAAAAGGCTTCAATGGGAAGGCCTAAGGGAGGAGAGAATAGAGAGAAAGATCACTCTGCTGAGATTTTCCCTGACCAGGTCTGAAGATCCTTGTGCTTCCAGCACTTCCCCCATTTACAGGAAACCCTTGTTTCCTTGTGTGATGATGTCTTTCTACTTGAGAGATCATGGAGTAAGTCATGGAAGGAGTTTGTTGAAGGCTTGAGACTGGACGAATCTAGAGGATGGTTTTGCTTGGAGCCTGTGAAAGGACGAATAAGGTGAAATCATTCCTTTCTGTACTTTAGTTATTTATAATAAAAGAAACACTTGTCTTGTTCCTGATATAAATCTTCTTCATGTTCATGATGTCAATGTTATAATTCATATGTGAATGGTTGTTTTTAATTGTATAACTAACTACCTTTCCTTATGTTATGAAGATGATTTCTTTATGATGCATGGTCCATATATTGTTGTACTTTCTTGAATTGTTTGTTTTGCAGGTTGAAGGACTAAAAGGAAATCAAAGAGGGTTTGGACCCTAACTGGATCTTCTCAAACGAAGGACCCCCAGGTGCACCCCTCTTCGTATAGTTTGTTCATATTAGCATCATGGTTGTGTGGAATGTGTGTTTCTCTGTGTAAATAACCTCCAATCTGCTAGGGTATCAACCCAATATCCTAGGGGAATTCATCCCTTAACAGTCCGTCATGACAGGATTTTAGAATGTCAAATATTTCATCTTCACAGACACATATTCTGGTGTACATATCTCTTCCTGTATGAAATAGGTAGCCCCCAATCCAAGAAAATTGGGTACTACGTTGCACAATCTGTTTTCGTTCATTGGGGGTCAGATGCTTTGGTAATTTTCTTACTGCTAAATAATTTGCAACATCAGCATACGAGGGTGTCCTGACAATAACAACAAATAAATGTTCATCTGAAAATTGATCTTTGACTGCTGCTGCATCCACTGGCTTCAGCATCCGTGACAGAAAATCAACTACAAGATTTTCTTTCCCAGGTTGATCTTTTATTGTGATGTCAAATTCCTGCAATAAAATCAAACATCTTGTTACTCTACCGTTTATAATAGGTTTATTTGCTAAATATTTTATGGCAGAGTGATATGTATTTAAACAACAGGATATCTAGTGATATAATGCCTAAATTTATTTACAGCATGTATTACAGCTAAAAATTCTTTTTCAGTAACAGTATAGTTTAGCTCAGCAGGATACAAATTCTTGCTAATATAATAGATTGCATATGGATTTTTTTCTTCTTCCTACCTAAGGACTGCTCCAATAGCTGTGTCCGAAGCATCTGATGAAATTTGAAATGGCAGGTCCCAATTTGGGCCTCTGAGCACTGGGGCTATTGACACTAGCTTTTTCAGATCCTCAAAAGCACATTCGCATTTATCTCTCTAAACAAAATCAACATTCCCTGTCAGTGCGTATAGAGGTGTATTTATTTGAGAAAAATGTTCTATAAATCTCCTATAATAACCAGAAAATCCAAGAAAACTGCGTACCTCTATCTGTGTGGTAGGAGTAGGTATTAACAAGATTATTTGAATTTTAGCCGGATCTACCTATATTCCAGCCTCTGAGATATAATGACCTAGGATGAGTCCTTCAATCATCATCATATAGCACTTTTCATGGCTCAAGCGGAGCCTGGTGGCAATACATCGTTGCAGCACCTTTTCTAATGTGTCTAGTGCTGGGTCAAAATCATCTCTGTATGGTGTGAAATCATCCATACATACTTCTAGCCCTTGATTTATTAAATATGAAAAGATGCTGAGGATGGCCCTCTGAAATGTGGGAGGGGAATTGCATAGGCCAAAGTGTAGGACTCTGTAGGAAAATTTTCCCCAAGGACAGGTAAAAGTAGTTTGGTCTTGGTCTTCAGGGGCAATCTGATAATGATTGTATCCACTGAAGCCATCCAAGAAAGAAAAGAATTTCTTTCCTGCTAATGTATCTAATACCTGATCAAAGAATGGAAGGGGAAAGTGGTCTTTTTGGGTTGCTTTGTTTAATTCTCTATAATCTACACAAATCCTCTACTTTCCATTCTTCTTTGGCACCACTACTAGTAGAGAGACCCACTCACTATCGGAGATTGGATAAATAAAGTTTACATCCAAAAGTTTTTGTAATTCAGATTTTACAATGTCTTTCAGGTGAGGGTTGAGTCTCCGTTGGGGTTGGCGAACGGGTCTAACATCATTTTCTGTATAAATGTGGTGCGTACACAGTTGGGGATCAATTCCCTTCATGTTCGGATAATCCCATGCAAAAGATTCCTTATATTTTCTGAGTAGTTGGACCAGCTTTTCTTCTTGTTCAGGAGTCAGGTTATTATTGATGTTCAAGGTTTTACCTGGCTCAATCTCTATAGTTTTGTTGTTTGAAAGAGAGGTAGTGGGTATTGTTTGATCATGAGTGTCTTTGAGAGGATATTCTTCTAGTTCATTGTCAAATGCTACCTCCATCATGTGACATTGTACATGGGACCTAGATTCTGATTGGTTAATGAAGTTGTTAATAACATCATCCTCTGTTTGATCTTTGAAATCGTGGGCATCTTCTATGGTTAATGGGGATCTAATGTTTTATGTGAGGTATGATACAGGGTGTTTGTTAGTTTTTATTATTGTTACACTTGGCTGGGCTGGAGGGTATAGAGCTAGATTCTTGATATTGCTCCCTCTAGTTATGGTCATACTGCCTTTTCAGCAACCAATGTAAGCATCGACAGTCGCAAGCCAAGGTCTACCTAAAATTAACGGGTGTCCATTGAGTCAGTTTTTTGGGGTTTATTATTAGAAAGTCGACAGGATATTCCCAGGTATCAACAGATACCATGACATCATGTAGTGTACCTTCTTTCCTGACTACTGATCAGTTAGCTAGTTCTAATAAGGTGGAGGTTGGTTCTACTGATGTAATGCCTAGTTTTTCACAAGTGGTGGTTGTTAAAATATTAATTGCAGCCCCTAAATCAACTAAGACATTTGAAAGGTTTGTCCTTTGATCTGCACTATCACTATTGGATTTCCTGGGTCTTCATATTTCATAGGTGCTTCTCTTCCTGATAACAGATCAGGTAGGGTGCCAACTACTTGGACTATCGGGTTATTTGTTATTCTCCTCCTTGTTTTTTTTATACATAGCTCTTTGATGGTTTTTGCATATATTGGGATATCTTGGATAGCTTGGAGGAGTGGGATTTTTATATACAAATTCTTTAGTTCTCCCATAATATCAAAGTTAGGATGTTCTATAGGGTGCGGTATGATTAATCGTTCTGGGAATGGGGGAGAAGATGTGGTTGCTTGGTCATGAGTCTGTTGTTTGACCATGTCTTCTTCTTCTAATGGTTGTTCTATGGATAATTGGTTTTCAACTTGAAAATTTTTATCTCCCTGGGTTTCTATAATGTGCCCAGACCTTAATTAAAGGTCGTTACACTCCCTTAGATCGGTTTCTAGTTCTGGTGTTTCGATTGTTTTAATAGATTGAACCAGTCTGTTATTTGGGTTCTGGTTGGGTTGGACTGGGAGTTGTGGTCTTAAGCTAGACTGGGGATTTTGTTGTAGTGCATATGGCACTAGTAGTGTATGTTGAGGGAGTGGAATGGTTCCTGCTGGCTGATTCATTGGTCCTTGCCAGTTTGTCTACCACGCTTGACTCTACGAAGTGGGAGGGGACCATTGTGTTGGATATGCATTGTTTTGCCAATATGGTGGAGTATAGGGAAAATTAGGCCAATTAGATTGGCTTGTTTGATTCGGCCATGGAGATGATGAAGGAAATGGTTGTTGTGACCAATTTGAGAAGGGAGGTTGATTTTTCCACATTGCATTATATTGCTGAGCATGATATTGTGGAGGCTGGAAAGAAGAAGATGAATCAGAGGACATACCTAATTGTTGCGGCTGCCATTGACGACGCTGATTGAGTAGGTACAACAGTTATGATTCTTCTTCCACTTCTTTGTATACTGCCTTCAAACTAGGAAGTGAGGAGAAGTTCTATGTAGAGTGGTCTTTTGTACAGATAGCGCAGACTTGAACTACATCTAGTGGGCACTCTTTGTAGTTGTGTTTCTTTTTGCATCTGGGGCAGAATATTACCAGATTTTGCTCTACTTCTACTTGTTTCTGTTTCGCTTGCATAATATCGAGCTGCGTTGTCAGAGTCCCGAATATATCAGTTTTGAAATTCTCCAGTAAATTTCCAATTTCTGCGTGAGTTACTCCTTCACCAGAGATCTTATTGTCCCTTGTGAACCTCGCGAACTCCTGATACATGAGTCAATAATGTCAGCAAAATTTTCTTGATAAATGGTTTCTTTTCCCATAATATTTAATGTTTCAACCCATTGTTCCTTCATGCCTTTAATTAATGTTGTTTTTAATACATTGTCAGGTAAGGGTAATGATGCATAAGGAGATCTTTGAAGATTATACTGAAAACGTTCAACATATTCTTCTAATGTCTCATTGCGTCTAGCTACCATCTAAAATATTTCATCTTTTAACTCTCTAGACCTACAATAATCCTGATATTTTTTTAAGGAACCTTTCATCTGATCCCAATCATTTATGACACATCCACCTAACCCCATAAACCATCGTAAAGAAGCCCCTTTTAATGTAGAGGGAAATAATTTCAGCTTTTGGGGATCGGTGGTATAGTCGTACCCCCTACACAACACATCAAATTCAAACAAAAATGCATCTGGATCTTCCGATGTTAGGCCATGGAATGTAGGGATATGCTGGAGAGGCATGACCTTCATAGGTGCATTGACTGCAGTATCTACAATGGGATATTGCAGTGTGGAGGCTTGGGGGGGTTGTTGGTTCTGGGCCATTTGGTCAAACATGTGCCAATAATCTTCTGGGATTTCTAGGAGGGTATTCCTAGGCTAGCTAGAAGGGGTAGGAATGGCCTTAACAGCACTTCCTTTGTCTGGGATGATGAGAGTTCCTTGCTGAACTAATGTTTGGGGGGATTTTAGCTCTTCAGGTTCTTCAACTTTGTTCTGGGTGATTTTTATAGCACTTCCCTTATCTGGGATGCTTAATGGCTGAACTATTCCAAGAGGAGATCTTGGTTCTTCAGATTCCCCTGTTTCTCCTCTTCCGTCGCAGAGATTACTAAGGTTCTCTTCTTGTAATGATTTTGGGCTAGAATTCTCAATTTCTTGAAAATTGTGTTCCTATGTTTAGCTGTGCACCTCAGCAAAGGCTACAGATGGTGATTCTGTGGCCTGAAAGGAATTAGTAGGTTGTCTAGAAGCAGCTTTTCTACGTCCTACTAAAGGCTGAGATTCTACTTTTTAAAGGATTTCTTCTATAAATGTTGATCGGCCAAGGGTCACTGGCCCCTTAGCTTTATCAGGCTTGGGTAGTGGTTTAAGATTCTTTTCAGGCTTTTTCTACTTAGTCATGCACACAAATCAAATACTTATTTCTACCCAAAATAACAAGAAATCTGCAGGAAAGCAGGTGGGGAAGAAGGGCTATGACATGCTCCATACACAAGTTATTACCTTCTGTTTTTAAAACCCAACTCTCTCTTAGCAGGTACTTACACTACTCTCTCTTCAAAAGAAACAAATGGCTACACTCTCCCCGGAAATGGTGCCAAAATGTTGAGCAGTAAAAAGGGTCTTTTTAACCTCTATTTACCCTACATTAATTATCAATCCAGGTACGATTTTTTATCTCAAGAGTGTACTCAGTCTGAGGTGGTCACTTGTTCAAGAGTAATGCTAGCAATATAGTGCTTCACAAAGGTAAATAAATACTAGAAATAAACTCTAGTTGAAATGGCAAGAAACTTAAATGCTTTGTAGCTAAATCAAGAAACTATAGCAATCATCAGTCAATGATGTAGTAATGATAACTCTTTCCTTTGTAAACTAATGGAAATGAAAATCAATTAAAGACAAGATCTCCAATCTGAGACTAGACAACAGTAGTCAATGTTTATTACAGTAGTAGATCTTTCTATTCACACTAGAGCAAACAATTCAATTTGCAAAAAAGGAACAACAACTAATCTATTGAAGAGATCGAATAGCAAAGCTTAATCTACAGGAATGAATTAAGCAGTAATATTAACCGAAAGGAATTGAACTTTAACTAATAAAGGAATTTGAATAGCAATCTAGAAAGGAACAGTAAGTCTATGAAATATTGAACAACAAACTTAATCGAATGTAAACACACAGCGAATCTAGAATGATTGAATCAATGATCTTATTCTAGCATAATGAGCATTAACCATAGTTATAAAGGAATGGAAATTGCAATGATAATGGAACAGTAATCAAAGGAACAACAATCGCAATTGTAAGTGAACCATAGCTAAATGAACAGCAATACAAATCTATAAATGAACAATGATGTTAATCTGTAAATGAACAACAATATCAATCTGTAATAGCATAACAATATTAGACAATGCGATACTATTTTAGAATGACAACATAACATTTCCAGTTGCAAAAACTAGTCCTGCTATTCCAATTACGAATTCGATATAACAGAGCAAGTCAATAAAATGTCTAGGAACAAAAGCTTACTGAATAAAGTGAATTTAAAGGAATGCAAAGGAAATGAAACCACACATGATTTTAATCAGAAAATAATGGTACAAAAAGCAAGTGATCCACTAGGGCCGGGCCCTTAGCCACCAGGGACGCACTGTTGCGGTTACTCCAGGATCAGATAACGGAACAACAACAAAGTTTATGTATTAATCATAAAAATAGAGTTACAGCTATCGCTCTTTAAAGAGAGTCGATGATCAAAGTTTAGATTACAACAGTGAATTCCATAAATCAACAATAATCTGCTCCTTGGGCTAGTAGTGTTGTCCCTTTCTATAATGGTCAGGTGGGAATACCAAAAATGTAGATAGCCTTGAGGTAGCGATCCCTCAGGATCAAAGGATCCTGAGGAATTCGCCATATCCTTAATCTTCAATTATCTTTTCATCCTCTTGCATTGATACTGTGCTTCTTCTTCCTTTTCCTGGCCCATGTGCTCCAATCTCAATTTCCTTGTTTGGATGCGGTTTCTTGTCAAAGGGACAATAGTTGGTTTTGCCTTGTCTTTTCCTCCGGAATGGGGATTTTCCTTTTTCTTCACTTTTTGCATAAAAAGACAATAATTAATAATTTTACATCAATCATAATTCCCCTTAATTCTATCATAATCCTTTATGATGTGACCGTCTTAGAATGTAAAGAAGTTAATGAATTAAAGGAAAAGATAAAGAAATAAGTGGCAATTGCATACCTTTTCTAGTGCTCAAAAATTGGTTAGTCCCATCAATCATTACCCTTTTTTCAAGCATGGGTTCCATTTCATATTTTTCCCTCTTTTGGTATAATATATCATCAATTTAAATTTTGATGGATATATTGAGTCATCAACCTTACTTTTTCTCAGGTGTGAGGTTCTCTCCCCTCTCTTATCTAATATAGTCACTCAAATACATTTTGGGGACTCCATGATCTAGGTGGATATTGGTGGCCACCCGCTAATTCCACTTGGATCCCCTCTAGTGCTTCTTACAGTTTTTTCAGTTTCCTTAATTATAGCACAGTTTACTATTTTTAGCAGTTTTTCGGGTCCTAAACTTTCGGAGCTGTTTTGAGGCCCTAAATGACGTTTTTTGGGAAATCTACCGCCAACGATTGTTTTGTATAAAAATCGTCTTTTCCGTCATAGTCCTCGGAGAGATCTTTCCAACGGGCTATCATGCACGTCAAACGGAGATAGTACGACCAATTCGCGACCCCCGGAAGTTGATGTACCAACTTACCCAAAAACGGGGCCCACAATTTGGCGTTTCATCTTCTAGGGTTAGGTTTTGGAATGTGAAGGGTTTTCCATTGTTTCTCAACAATAAATAGGCCTTCGAGCCTCATTGTAAGACAACTCAGAGGCATGTAGCCACCACATCTCTTCTCATAGATAAGCTACCATCGCCCTAGCTGGTTTATTTCCATTTATGTTTGTAAGCATATTTCAGTATTTTACAGTAATGAAATGAGGTATTATTTCCACTGCATATCTGTCTTTATGGTTATCTCTGTATTTTATTGCATTCCTGTTTAAATCCAGATCAGTGGTATCAGAGCGGTCTGCTTTTCTTCTCTGTTTTTCTTTGCATGTCCCCAACGAGGTCAGGATATAAGGAGTTAGGGCTTGAACTGGTCGAACCTTTGCAAGACCAGCCTCGCAAATCCCGACGGCCTCCCATGGCAGATAAAAAGAAAGACAAGGGGGCAGGAGATCCTATAAAAATCTTGCTCGAAGAAGCCCTCGATCGACAAAGGAACGCGATGATGGACAACTTTTCCCAAATCCTTCAACGACTACCCAGGGGCGACGCATCGGCTTCCAACAGCAACTCTGGAAACGCCACACCATTTAAGGTACAAGTTAATTTTGAAATCCCCAACTTCTACGGTCAGATAGACGCAGATGCCGTCGATAAATGGTTAAATGTGCTAGAGGGTTATTTTTCTGTTCATGATTTCTCCAGTCGGGAAAAGATTATTTTCTCTCTTCTCAAAGCAGCCCCCACGTCAAGGATTGGTGGGAAACCTACTGTGAGCAGAAGGATGAAAGTACAGGCTCACTATTTTCGGTCGTATCGACTTGGGATTCATTCCGAGATGCCATCAAGGAGTAGTACTACCCTGTCGGAAGCTATGAGGATCAATACATAAAGTGGATGAGGCTACGGCAGGGAAGGGACCAAGACGTACAACAGTTTACCAATATTTTCCATACCCTTCGCACAAAGTTGGGTATCAAGGATACAAAGCATCATTTGGTACTCAAATATTGTGGCTACCTGCACAAGTACATCCAAGAAGAAATAGAATTCCTGAACATCTCCTCGCTCGGCACGGCATACCGATATGCCGTCAAGGTCGAGCAAAAGTTTAAATAGAAGAAGCGAGACTTTGGGTCTGCGAATCCGAAACAAGGGAAAGGTGCCCCCAAACCGCAGAACAAAGGACAAAGCCAAGGCGGGGTGACCCAAGACAACCCGCCAAAGCTGCAAGCAAAGAACAGCGCTGCGAAGCCGAAAAAGGACACCAGAAAGTGGTGTGAGTTCCATAAGAGCTCCACTCACAACACAAGTGAGTGTCATTGTTACAGGGAAAAGCGTCTACTCAGAACTGCTTATCCCACTAAGGTGTGATAGCTTCCTTAGAAACAAACAAAGTAAAGCTACTTTCGTTTTTCCTTTATGAAGTATAGATAGAGAGGAACAAAGAAGACCAACCTCTATCTTGCGCTAATCTCCTTGTTCAATTCCTCTCTTCCTTGATAGTCTTTCGCTACTTGTTCCCTTGCACGCCCAGCTTCACAGAGTACCTGTAAGATCACAGTAGCATATCACTATACAAGAACATGGATCTATAATCATAAACAATCTAGGATCAGATGTAAATTGACCATACAAATGCAGCAAACATAGATGACACAAGAGTATGGAGGAAAACTTGAATAGCTTTTATTGATAAACAAGAAAGAGCCAAGGGGAGTTACAACCAGTTGTTCTGACCCAGCATCATCCTCTCAGCAAGGAAGCTCCTCTTCACCTCATACAAAGCTTAGATCGCCCAACAATCTGATGTTTGTCTCAAGAAACCAACATCAATTCCTTACCATATGCAAAATTCCAGCCTCCAACCTTCAGATCTCTGGGATGAGAGATCTATATATAGATATTTGCAGAGGTGTGATTCAGCTCCGGGTTTTTGATTAGTGTCTTCTTTCTGATAGTTCTTGATGCCACTTGGAGATCTCATTGATCTCTTACTCATCCTTGGGCGATTCTGAGAGGCAAGTGTCCCAGGAGAAGTTTCTGGAAGCTTCCATTGCCTCTCCACCTCGCGGAATGACACTGCCATTTGTCATTTCTACCCATCGCACCCCATAGAAGGTTATTTTGAAATGCAACGCACCCACACAATGTATTTAGGTGAGATGCAATGCACTTGGCCTGTGGAGCAGCTGAAATGATCCTGTTTTGACCAATTCTGAGCAGCTTTTCATGGAGAACTTCTGGGGGAAGCTGTAATTAGTTGACCTTGTTCCTTTATGGGTTAGAACAACACTTTTAGGGACTTAGGAGCCCTTGGTTTATGGACATTTCATGCTTGGGGTTGTAGTGCCCAAAAATGTCTATAACAGTTGCCCCCTAAAGCATGAAGTCGTTAATCTTTTGATGTCGAGTGAAATGCTTTATTATGAGGATCCGAAGTTCTTTCAAGCTGGGAGGAGACCTGTAATAAGATACAATACAATACATTATCTTCATAATATTTTCATGATCTAGCTGAGGTGGGCATTCCCATGCTCAGCTTTATAAATTCATTTTCATGTACATAGGACAGACAATCGTCTGAGTGTAGACGGATGATTCTGATAGAGCCATCATCCCTTTGATTGGATGATTATCTGTGCAGCAATGATGTACATTTGATGTCTTTATTTCCTTGAATATATATCGCAGCCCGGATGGATGAAACTAGATCCGGGGTCTTCAATCTCGTTCGATCTTCACTCGAAGTACAAATCTATCCATGTGAGAGATGTTCTGGAGTCGAACATGGAAAGACATCGCTTGATTACCAGCCAATGATTTAAGATGTTAACAAGCACGAGAGGAATCATCGATAATGATAATGACCCTCAAGGTACTGCAGTACAATTCACGTGGTGTGAATAAAGGACTTGGCGTCGAACACCACGCAAAATCTTTCGGTCGAAGGTCATTGATGTAAACCTGTCGCCGGAAGTGAGAAACTTGCCATTGAGGCATGCAAGCTTCAAAGTACTGAATGGGGTGTTCCTAGATCAACTTCTTGGATAATGAGTTGATGTCGACAAGAAGCGATCCGTCATAGGAGGGCCTTAATGAATCCCACATCAATGACACGGAACGGAGCAAATGATTTTAATGGAGGTGAAAACAATCTGGTGATATAAGGTTCAGGGTGGCAGTCATGAAAGAATGGAGTATAAATGTATTGTAGTGGGTGAGACACAGGTCAATTATCTGAATGACTTCTCTTGAACATATCGGCGACACTGACGTGATGGATTGGTAGCATTAACCCCAAATGTGGATGGTATGATGGGACCATGGTGATGTGACCGGTGAATGAAACAACCCAACCCGACTTGGATGCGAAGTGAAAGTGTCATGTTCAAGAGTGACTTGCTACCAACAAAGTTTCTTCAAGTTTTCTTCCCAATTTTTCCCCAGCCATTGCTGACCAGTACCTCTTTATTTTTATCAGACTTGAGGAGGATAACATATGCTTGTTCTATAATTTTCCCTTCGGGCAAACCCATCGCTATGTTTTAACGAGCCTAGCGATAGTGAAACTCGTTCTCGTCTATAGACAAGTTTGTCGCTATTAAAATTTTAACGAGTTTAACGACAAACATAACTCGGTCCTTTTCAATTTTACAGAGTCTGAAAAGGAACGTAAAGGAAACTCCAAAATTCCTTTTTCGTCATCTAATCCCTTAAGTCTGAAAAAGTATAAAACAATACAAAAGGGATGAATTTTCGATACTTTTAACGAGCCGAACAAAACAAGCACTTGATCTTTTTGTGTAATAATCCCTCAGGTCCAAAAAGATTAAAATTTAGAGGAGGATAGCACTTTCGGTCCCTTTAATGAGCTGGAGAGGCCAATGGCTCGGCGATCTTTTCATATTTTATGAGTCAATTGAAAAGAGCTTAAAGGAGACTCGTCTTTTGAGGAACGAGTGATAAAAAGGGTAGCAACTGATTCCAGGTAAGGTTTGGAATTTTCCAATCACAGCAGTGTTACAAGGATGGCTAACATGATCACTCTTCGCAGCTGTTCCTAAAAATGGGTAAACAATCAAATGGAGGTGAATGATCGGCCAATGCAAAAGTGGAGGTGATGATGAGAACATGACCAAGGCTTTAAAGGCTGAAGTACTACATTCACGATGGTTATTTACCAAGAAATAGTTCATTTTTAATGAGCTTAAACGCGAGAAGAAACATTTGCTCATGACTTATGTTTAATTTTTAACGAGCATGAAGTCCATGTTAAAACTGCTTGATGCGGGTTTATTTTTTAACGAGCTTGAACCCTGCAGTAACACTGCTCGTGATAAGTTTGCATGCCCCCAGCATAATAACGCAAATCGAGGTGCATGCCCCCCAAGCTTCATTGCATTCATCTTGGTGGTTGGAATGAAGGTTTATCTTCGAGATCTTTGAAAGACTCGACTTTGATTTTACGATATCGTAATCAAAGACTCGATTTGGAAAGGGAGTCATTTCATTTTTTAATGAGGTTGACACAGTAAAAGAACTATCCTCATAACTCCTTGTTTCATTTTTTAACGAGGTCGACATGAGATAAGAACCATCCTCAAAATCCACTGTATTTACAGTATTTGATAGAAAATCAAAAACTGAAGGATGATTAAGGTCACTAGAACTATCTTCCTTACAATTCGGAAGATGGGAGCGATGGTGGTAATCTTCCCATGGTGCCTCTCCTATCATCATTGATTGAATGATTCCTTCATCTGTAGAATGTACATGCGACCAAGGATTTCAAGAGGTGAAATATTCCTTAGACCTATCTATCCAAACACTCAATGAGCGTTGATTTGGGGTTTCCCCCCAGGCCAAGAAAATTGATTGCTACAATATTTCTAAAATGGCCATGATCCATGCTAACAAAATGCTTAGGAATCTTCCAAATCCATTAGATATAGAAGATTTCATATTGCAGGTTTCCACTGTGGCCACTTCCACCAGATTATTCGGAGGCGGTAGGGAAAAAGTACCCATTAAGGCAGGGTCTTTTAGGAGACCTACTCCGATATTTTGAAGCGAATGATTGCTTCCATCGATCATTGGAATGCTTCCCGTAACTTGTGAACTGTTGGGGAGAAATGTTTGTTGGTCGACGATTGTAATTCTTCCTTGAAAGGGAAATGCAATCTTCCTGAAGTAGGTCGACACAACTGCGGCCATGGCATATATCCAGGGCCTTCCTAGTAGGATGTTGTAATCGAGGTTTCCATCGATTACTTCAACATCAATTTCTACTATTTTGCCCCCTAGTTCAACTTGCAAGTTACTTAAAATCCCGTATGGAGTGTATGATCGTCCATCAAATGCTTTTAACATCGTTGACGATCTCGACAAGGGTGGTGAGCCTAAATTTTTCCAGCAACTCATCGACATAATACATGTAGATGCCCCCTCATCAATAATTGTTCGATGAACAGTTTTGTTGAGGGCTTTCACTTGAATAAGGAAAGCTAGTTGGGCTGGTAATTGAGGGTCATATCCTTTATGATCAAAGGCCACAAGATTGGAATCCATTGGGTCAATCCCACCTTTTGCTGATAATAAAGCTTGCTTTTGGGAGGGGCAATTTTGCGGTATCTCAATTGTCGACATAGCGGACGACGATTGGGCTAGGTCCTCTACTATATTATAATTCTGTGCTACTTTTGCACAAGGATTAAATGTCGATTTGTGTACTACTCCCTTTGGCGACTTTATCATTGGTTCAGGAATGATGGGTGGCACAACTTTGGTCAAAGTTGTTGTCGAACTACTAGGTTGTTCATTAGCCTTGTTATTCGACAGCTATGGATTCCCGTAATCTTTATTCCTTGTCAAAGCATCATTTTGTTGCTTTGAGATAGACAACATAAGCACTTGGGATTGGGAAGCATTTTGATTAGTAACCAGTTTGGTTCCTGGGTTTGGAAACGGATCAGTCAATACTGCTGAAGCTTTTGAACTCTTAAAGAGTTTCTTAACTTCAACTTTATGTGGACAATCTCTTGTCCGATGATTCTCATCGCATATATGACACCACGCAGGGGGTTTCCTTTTCCAAAAAGGGTTTGCAGAAGGTTTTTCAGGAGACTCATCCTGCTTCTTTTTTCTCCCTTTCTTTTTCTTCTTGCCCCCTGGTTACTTCAGTTTTTTGCCCTTGTCGGTCGACACGGCATTTACTTCCGAGGCAAGAAGTTCCTCATTTGCATTTTGACCAGAAATCTTACGGGCTTTCTTAGATGTAGCCTTTGTCGATTTCGTGCTTGTCGTACCTATCATGCCATCACTGGCATGAGAGTCTTTGTTTGATTCTGGTCTGGGAGCGTCAGGGATTTTATCGTAGAGCATGCCAGACTGAGCATAAATCAAGTCTAAATATTGTGCACGAGCAATAACTTGCTCTTCGGTGACGACTCCCCCTTTTTCCACATCTTCTGTAATGGAAGGTAACAAAGACTTAATAAACTATTCAGCTAAAAGTTGATCAGGAACATACGTTTTAACCATTCTACGACGACGTCGCCACTCATGTATATGATCAGATATGTGAGTGGCCGTTGTTTGCTTGAAATTGGTAAGAAGTTCTGTTCCCATTTTGTACCTTATCGGTAAATGAAAATGGGTTAAAAAGGTTGTGGCTAGGGCACTGAAGTTGTCAAACAAAGCTCTGGGTAATTTGATATACCATTTTGTTGCCGGACCAGTTAACGTCCTCTGAAAAAGGCGAAGCCTAATCAAATCATCATTTAGGGTGTTTGATGAACACCACAGATGAAATGTCATCACATGATTCGACGGGTTTTCACCCGGATTTCCATTAAATTTAGGAATATCTGACGGAAGTTTATGCGGAATCGCCGGCCACCAAGGGGCATAAGCAATTGGATCATTCATCAGCCGGTTTAGATCTGGTAATTCTAGAGTTGCTACGAAGGGCAACTATTGATTTAGGTTAGGCGAAGCATACCGAGGATAAGATGGAATCGCCTGAGCAGTGGGTCTTTGCATACCAGCATAATGTATTTGATGCTGGCAACTTTGACAAGGTTGATGGGCATAACCATTATAATATTGTTGTTGATAACAGCTTTGGAAATGCGATTGCCCATTACTTACAAAGACTTGTTGCTCAGGTCCTTGATATGATTGCTGGAATGGCGGTTGTTGAGATTGAATCAGCCATGGTTGTTGGACCATTTGTTGTTGCCCAATACTGGATGATTAACCAAGATGAGGAGTCATAGTAATTGTTTGAGCCTGAGTCGCTCCAGATAAGGAGGCACTATCCTGAGGTTATGATTGAGTCGTTGAGACAAGAGGCTGTTGTATTGCAACCTGAGAAACTTGGGGTTGACATACAATAGGTAGCGCTTGTACTTGCGACGCAGTCACCATAGCAGGTATAGTGGGAATATTCGACACAGGGTGGACTGGTTGCATTGAATATACAACCCTTGGTTGCTGAGGCAGTATTGGCACCCAACCGCTGGATGTAATTCCGGTTTGACCTGAACTTTGTTGTAAACTCCCATATGGTTGTTCTCTGGGAGGGAATAATGAAAAGGCATACTACCCTCCATATGGTGGAAATCCAGTACTTAAAGGGTAGATTGGCCTTTGAAGACACATTGGATCAATTTGTTGAGTTTCAACATAAGAAATATAAATGATAATCCAGATGAAGAAATAGGAACTGACCATGTCGTCGAAACAGTCCCTGATTGGACTTCGGCTTGTTGTTGATAACTTGCCGGGACAGATGGTATACCATCGAACATCGTTGGAGTAGCAGCAGGAGGCTCTGCCGCTGCTGCGTCGGATGACACAGTCCTGGATGTTGATGGTTGTTCAGACATATCTAGTCTATCCAAAAGATTTTCTAGCGATTTTGATTGACTTTCTTCCACCATTGCGGATTACTCGATCAACTAAAAATAAAGGGGAAATATGTTTCTGAATTAAATGAATTTTAGACGCTTTGACACAACTTGTTTTTTCAATTTTTAAGAGTCGAGAAAAAACAAAAGATGACTCTAGTCGCCTTCGATTTTTAATGAGCCTGAAGTGACAAGTGCTCAGATGGACCTTTTCCGTTAAGGAGTCTGAAAAGGAATGAAAGGGACTGCTCTGGAAATCTAGGTAGAGGGATTACCAAACCAATCGCAAAACTGCAGAATAATTTTTATGGTACGGCAATCAATCTTCCCGAATGCTGTGTTCAATGCATTGCGATCGATAAGGCGGCAGACACGGCTTCCTATGGATAAAGGATTAAGGCTATTGGGGTCTCCCAAAATATACTCGACGGTACGTGGGAGCACAAGTCCGTACTGGCACTTATCGTCTCAAAGTGGAGGAATCACCCAACCATCAGTGAGAACAATAGTTACCAGGCTTTACGACGCCGGAATATGTCTCTAGCCTAGACTTCTATATGTTGTGCGTTAGGTTCCAAAGCGTTGTTAGATTCATTGAATTTATTTTATAGTTGATCTTGTTTATGAAGTTTGCCTTTCAGGTTCACCACGAGATGTAGTATAATTCCTAAAATGCAATCTAAGATGATAAAAAATCTTTTTATCTTCTTTGTGCAATGAAAATCCTAGCTACTAAGGAAAGAAAGACAGAATCCTTTCACAAAGAGCAAAGAGCACACTCTAAATGCACTTTCCTAAATCAAACCAATCAGACTGTCTAAATGCAAATGCACATGCATGTATTTGTTTTCGACTTTCTTAGTATGTAAATGATAAAAAGAAAGTTGATGCACAAATCTGAATTACTTTTCAAGCGACAGTTATCAACAAGTTTCTTTTCGAAATCGAAAATGGAGACAATCACAACACCTTATGATTTGGAAATGAATACTTGTTTTCGACACTAGGAAAATTACAAATTCAGACCAAAAACAATAGTAATAGGATAATCAACTATCTACAGCAATCAAACTCTTTCCTATGATTGAAAACGACACTTGCGACACTTTCAAATCAAAGGACGACAGTGCGATTATGTTACTTTTTGCAAAGGAGAACTGAAAATGACTCAACAAACACACAAAAACATTTACAGTTCTTTTGTACAAAGGAGACGGAATAACAGCAAGGAAAAGGGGTTTCAAACAGAGATATATTGATCACAGGTAGCAAAATTCATGAATAGAACTAGAAAGAATGAATCACAGAAACCAAAACTGCACAATGCCTAGTCTGATCAGCACACCTGTAACACAGGGAATTTGAAATGCAGCGCACCTACTACACTCGGGAAGTGCGCTGAATTTCAGATTCTCAGAACAGTACCTGCGTTGGGCTAGAGACGAGACTTTGCTTGGGTTCTGGGTCATAGTTTGCAGTTCAGTTCATGGGTTTTGGCCGAGAAAATGGCAATCAGTAATGCAACAATCAGGGGTAGATCTAAGGAGGATCTAAGAGCTACCACAAGGGGCAATCAGAGAGTTTGTGAATCAGTTGTTTAAATCATAAACAAATCCTGGAGATTGACTGAAGCGGCATTTATCTACTTTGCATTTGCATAGAAAATGCAGTTCGAAAGCTACCTGGCACGACTTCAAACTCCATCTATAAGTTTATGAAATAGAAAACAAGGAAGATAAACAAACAAACTAATTCGTCCCTAGTGGAGTCGCCATTTTGTTACAGGGAAAAGTGTCTACTCATAACTGCTTATCCCACTAAGGTGTGATAGCTGCCTTAGAAACAAACAAAGTAAAGCTACTTTCGTTTTTCCTTTATGAAGTATAGATAGAGAGGAACAAAGAAGACCAACCTCTGTCTTGCGCTAATCTCTTGCTTCGATTCCTCTCTTCCTTGATAGTCTTTCGCTACTTGTTCCCTTGCACGCCCAGCTTCACAGAGCACCTGTAAGATCACAGTAGAATAGCACTATACAAGAACATGGATCTATAATCATAAACAATCTAGGATCAGATGTAAATTGACCATACAAATGCAGCAAACATAAATGACACAAGAGTATGGAGGAAAAATTGAATAGCTTTTATTGATAAACAAGAAAGAGCCAAGGGGAGTTACAACCAGTTGTTCTGACCCAGCATCATCCTCTCAACAAGGAATCCCCTCTTCACCTCATACAAAGCTTAGATCACCCAACAATCTGATGTTTGTCTCAAGAAACCAACAACAATTCCTTACAATATGCAAAATTCCAGCCTCCAACCTCCGGATCTCTGGGATGAGAGATCTATATATAGATATTTGCAGAGGTGTGAGTCAGCTCCGAGTTTTTTATTAGTGTCTTCTCTCTGATAGTTCTTGATTCCACTTGGAGATCTCATTGATCTCTTACTCATCCTTGGGCGATTCTGAGAGGCAAGTGTCCCAGGAGAAGTTTCTGGAAGCTTCCATTGCCTCTCCACCTCGCGGAATGACACTGCCATTTGTCATTTCTCACCCATCGCACCCCATGAAGGGCTTTCTAAAATGCAACGCACCCACACAATGTATTTAGGTGAGATGCAACGCACTTGGCCTGTGGAGTAGCTGAAATGATCCTGTTTTGACCAATTCTGAGCAGTTTTTCATGTAGAACTTCTGGGGGAAGCTGTAATCAGTTGACCTTGTTCCTTTAGGGGTTAGAACAACACTTTTAGGGACTTAGGAGCCCTTGGTTTATGGACATTTCATGCTTGGGGTTGTAGTGCCCAAAAATTTCTATAACAGTTGAGCCAAGCAGTCACTGGTGGCCGAGCTAAAGGTTTCAGAATTAGATGCATGTTCTGACTCTGAGTCAGAACCCGATAAGGGGAATGACAAAGGGAAGCACATTATCGATGCGGAGCCCAATGCCACCGTTGCCACCATGAAGATCCAGAAGGAGGAACCTGAAGATACAGAGGATTAGGAGCGTCTCTTCCACTCCTAGATGTGGGTAAAGGGCTCCCCGCTACAGTTCATTGTCAACAGCGGGAGCCAAGAGAACCTCATTTCGGCAGAGGTTGTGAAACGGCTGGGCTTACCGACCACAAAACATCCACAACCATACACCATTGGGTGGCTGCACCAAGGACGGGATCTTCACGTGAGCCAACAGTGTCGCCTTTCATACAACATCAAGCCCTTCACGGATGAGGTATTGTGTGACATTGCTCCCCTTGAAGTTTGTGATGTGTTATTAGGACAACCATACTTGTGGAAGCGACATGCTGTGTATGAGTCAAGGCCCCGTGATGTTATTGTTACTTTGGGAAATAAGTTGTATAGGATACCAGAGGTAGCACCACCTACCGCCATCTCTTTGGTTACTGCAAAACAATGCAGTAAGCTCATTTCCAAAGCCAGGAAGTTTGTTTTCCTAATGATACGCCCTTAAGAAAAGAAGAAGACGGTGGCCACGACCTCTAGACAGGGCCCCTCCGCACGACAACTACAGATGGACAAGGTCGTGGAGGAGTATGAGGACATCTTCACCTCCCCCGCAGGGGTTCCTCTACACTGTCAGGTCAAGCACTCCATTGATCTGACCCCAGGTTCACCACTACCCAATGGACCAATCTATCAGTGCTCTGTTCTGGAGAACGATGAAATCAAGAGGCAGATTCAGGAGCTGCTGCAAAAAGGTCACATCCATCCGAGTTCATCGCCCTGTGGGAGCCCGATCGTGTTGGTAAAAAAGAAGGATGGGACTTGGAGACTCTGTATTGACTATCGAGCGTTGAACAAGATCACTGTCCGTAATAGGTACCCAATCCCACGGATTGATGACCTCCTGGACCAACTAAAGGGGGGAAAATATTTCAGCAAGATCAATTTGAAGTCAGGATATCACCAGGTACCAATCGAACCCTCCGATGTGTGGAATACTGCCTTCAAAGCCAAGGAGGGCCTTTTCGAATGGTTGGTTATGCCTTTCAGATTGACGAATGCTCCTGCAACCTTCATGAGGCTAATGGACGACATCTTGCGGCCATTCACCAACTCATTTGTAGTGGTATACTTGGATGACATCTTGATCTTTAGCAAGACTTGGGAAGAGCACCTCCACCACATCCGACAGGTTCTCCAAACACTGCGACAACACAAGTTATGTGCCAATTTGGAGAAATGCACTTTCGGCATGACCCAAGTTCAGTATCTGGAATACATTATTGATGAACGGGGGGTGCATGTGGATCCAACCAAGATCCAAGTCATTTGAGATTGGCCATCTCCAACCACTCTGACAGAGCTTTGCATCTTTCTAGGCCTTGCCAACTTCTACCGCAGGTTCGTGTTGGGATTTTCTCATATCACTTGGCCCTTGAGTCAGGTCACCAAGGGATGAGCGAAAGCAAAAAAAAATTGGTCTGAATCTCAACAGAAGGCATTCATAGAGTTGAAATATCGACTTTGCACAGCACCAGTTCTTGCATTACCAGACTTGCACCAACCATTTGATGTCGAGACAGATGCCTCTGACTATGCTATTGGGTCAGTCCTTACTCAACACGGGCATCCAGTGGCATATCACAATGAGACACTTTCAGACACAGTCCGGAAGTATCCCACTTATGACAAAGAGATGTATTCCATTGTGCAGACCTGTCGACAATGGAAGCATTACATTTTGGGGAAGGAAATGATCATCCACGCAAACCACCGACCCCTGTAGTTCATACAGACCCAAGGGAAATTGCAGAATGACCGCCATCAGAAGTGGTCCACATACCTGCAACAGTTCCATTTGAATATCAAGTATAAGAAGGGCAGCACCAATAATGTTTCAGATTGCCTCAGTTGACCACCGATCATGGCGTTAACCACCGTGCTCAACTCTTGTGGGCACGAGACTTCTGATTGGCCACTACTCTACAAAAGCGACCTGGAATTTGGCCACACATACCAGACACTCTTGGAGGGTCAGCATGTTCTAGATTTTCACCTCCAGGACGACCTGTTATGCCACCTGGGTCACCTTTGTGTTCCTTCGACCAAGCGTGCCAAGATGATCTGGGAAGCACACTACAGCCGGGCCGTTGGGCATTTTGGGGTCGAAAAAATGGTGGCAGTACTACAAAAATATTTCTATTGGCCGAATCTTCGACAGGATGTCGGGAAGTACATCAGATCATGCACTGCTTGCGCCATTTCCAAACCGACCATCAAGAAGCAAGGCCTCTATACCCCGCTGCCTACCCCTAGTCGACCTTGGGAATCCATCTCTATGGATTACATGTCAGGCCTCCCTTCCACTAGGCATGGAAATGACTGTGTTTTTGTGGTCGTCGACAAGTTCTCGAAGATGGCCATTATGGTGGCCTGCAAGAAGAATATCACAGCAGAAGCCACTGCTAAACTCTTCTTTGAATGAGTATGGGTACACTTTGGGATCCCACAGTCTATCATTTCAGATCGGGACAGCAAGTTCCTCAGTACATTTTGGTGTAGCCTCTGGTCGATGCTGGACACCAAACTCCCTAAGTCCACAGCCTTCCATCCTCAAACTGATGGCCTGACTAAGGTCGTCAACAGGATGATCGTACCCATTCTACACATGTACAACTCAAAGCATCCACACACATGGGACGAGAGCCTACCCTATGTTCAGCACAGCTACAACCGGGCTCTCCACAGCTCGACTGGCCATAGCCCTTTTCAGGTGGGATTGGGATTCCAGCCACTACGTCCCATCGATGTGGCCATGCCATTTGCAGCTACTCACGCAGATTTTGCTCATGTCCAGTCCGAAACAGATAAGGCAAACAGCTTCATGGAACACATCCAACATATTCGCCAGCAGGTCCATGACATTCTGGAGAAATCAAATGCCAAGTACAAGCAGTAACATGATCAACATCGGGTGCCACACAGGTTTCAAGTGGGCGACAAAGTCTGGTTGCATTTGCAAAAGGAACGCCTTACTGGAGCCTATCGGAAACTCAAACCACTCCGATATGGCCCTTACACCATTACCAAGGCTGTGGGAGACAATGCATTTGAGCTCAGCATTCCCCCATTCCTTGGCCTGCACCCGGTGTTCAATGTCGACCGCCTTCGGCCATACTTTCCACCATTACTAGACATGTCCTACATTTCATAACAACTCACACCCACAGAGTTAAATCCAGCTTGCATGGAACAAGCTGCAACTGATCAGATCATGGACACACAGATCAAGCACACTCACCAGCAGAATATCCAACTGTATCGAGTTTTCAAAGCAGGACAACTCCTTCACGAGGGCAAGTGGCTCACCAGGGACCAAGTGCAGCAGAAGTTCCCTCATCTCATGGAGGAACTCAACACAATGGGGACCATTGCTTCCTAAGGGGGGAGGAATGATCCAGGTGGATATTGGTGGCCACCCGCTAATTCCACTTGGATCCCCTCTAGTGCTTCTTACAGTTTTTTCAGTTTCCTTAATTATAGCACAGTTTACTATTTTTAGTAGTTTTTCGAGTCCTAAACTTCCGGAGCCGTTTTGAGGCCCTAAACGACGTTTTTTGGGAAATCTACCCAGTCTTCAAAAAGGGAATCAAATCAAGAGCCTTGTCAAGATCAAAGGATTAGCCCACAACAAAAGTCTACAATAGAAAAGGCTTTTGTCAAAGAATGAAGTTTCAAAAATAAGTACTCAAAACTCGAGATCATGGCAAGCAACATCAAGACTCTATGGTTCTACTCAATGATGCATACTACAAGGTTACATAATCCACTTATGTGATATCAAGACAATGTTATATCAAGTTCATCAACAGGTTGCGAATAATAAGAATCAAATGTATAATTTGAAGAAACTTGAAGACAAGAAGGCAAGCTTTATACCATTACATCAAGGATCTCATCCGAAGGAAGCATCAATGCATCTGCTTCAACCATCATCAAATAAATCAAGGTGAATATTTCATCTTCACATGACAAGTGTCTTTTCAATTTATATATTTGATTAAATGACTTCATGATTGTAAGGACATCTATAGGTTGGATGGGCCATCAATATTCCTTGCATGAAGGAGGATAGACATAGTCCTCTAAGTACATGAAGTCATTAAACATATCAATAGGTCTCCTCTAAACTTATGGAATGGAATTCTTATGAAAGATCCCCTCACATAGAAATATTGGAGACATCAAAGTGATGTAGATGATAAACTCATTTCTCTAAATATGCAATAAAGAATGTCACATATTTTCATGAAACTAAAAGGGTATCAAGGATGTAGAATATCTTCATAAGATCCCATATACAAGATCTAGGAAGGAACATAATCATCATCATTATAACTTATACTAAAGGTAACAAATGCCCATGAACAATAAGGTTACCTCATTCAACAACTTGTGGTCTCTATGCTAGATAGAGAAAGACAAGTTGATGACATAAATATTGAAGGTTAAAAGAACTCAACCATGTGCAGAAAGGAAATAGAAGGTTGGTCCTCAAGCAATAAAAAATAAGTATAGTTAAGATTCAATGCTATAGAAATATTTTGGAAGCTCATATCACTGAAATATGGAGGAAGCTGAAGAAAAGGGTCAGGAAAAGAGGGAGTAACAGATCTCTCCTATGAGTAATATAGTATCCCTCACAAAAGGGTCCTATCATAAGCTCTATTAGTGTCAATGTCTTCACACTGCCATCAGTGATCAAATTTACTCTTTTTGCATTCATGTTAGGTGTCTCATTCAATCAGCTGCATTCCATTAGGTCATGGATCAACTAATGGTAGAGGTTTTATTTCATTTTCCCTCATGTCATATACCTGCTGAACTTGTTGACTTGTTGTCATAGTCATTTCAATTTCATTTTTCACCAGTCCTAGGGTTTAGTATCATTAGGTCTTAGGGTTTCATCATGGTCATTCAGAATGAATAAAATGGTCAGCAGACACATGAGGAGGGTAAAAAGTTCAAAAAGTCATCATTTTCCTTTTTGTGAACTCAATAAAGCTCTTTAATCTCAAAACTTTGTTTTGAGGAAAAACAAAGCATTTAGACCTGAAGGGTTTCATTCATGTAAATTTATGTAATTTTATTGTTCCTATATGTAATAAGTATATACAAGCTTCTCCTGGTTACGTGGTGATAATGCCAACTGTTGCCACTTCAAAAAATCAATAAGATTAATATCAGTCCACATGAAAAAGCCAAAAAAGTCAAATATCAGCAAAACAGAGTATTTCAAAAAACCATCAAAACATTAGAAAGTGGGTTTTTCTTAGTGAAAAATCAAAAGGAGGGAAAGTATAAAAAACACATTCATGTGTTTTATTTCCTCATTACTAAAGGAAACTTGCTAAGGAGAGCCCAAAAACATGATTTCAACTATCATTGAGCAAAGTGAAGGAAGAACAGCGAAAAATTGGGGTGTTTGCCTGGTGTTGTGCATTAAAAGGGTGTTGTGCACCTATTGCCTTTATATAGTGCATTTTTATATTGGCCCTGCCCATTAAAAGTGCGCTACGCACCTGTTGACCGGCGCTACGCACCTGTTGGAGAAGGCCGAAACACTTCTAAATTGCATCAAAACTCATCAAAATCTCTTGAATGCCTTTGTCCAAGTAAGTACAGCCATTCTTCTGGCTAAAGAGAAATTAGTGCTTGGTTTCTTGGGTTGTATGGTCTCATTTAAAGCAAACCCTAGGTGTCTTTGAATTTCCTCTCAAACCCTAATTACTCACTAAGTAATCCCTCACATGGTAATTAAAAAAACCCATTGGTGCTCTCCCTCTTGCCATTTTCATTGTCTCCTGTCCCTCTTAACATTTCATTGCTTTCCTAAATCCCTTCCCCTATCCCTAATTCACTAAACTTATTTCCCAAAATCTAAACCCTAAAACCCCTAAACCTTCACTTCCTCAAGTTGAATCACATCCCCATTCACCTCACTCATTTCTATCTTTTTAAAATCTCTTCATACTCATCTTCTCCCCACCCCATTCCTTCATTCCTCACTAGCAGCAACAGTCATCAAAACCCATGGAGAGTGACACTGATTATGAAAGGGAGGAAAAAACCCTTAGTGACAGCTCTAGGGAAAATCATGTGCAGAGGAAACCTCGCAAAGGGGGAAAAATAATCAGGGAAGAGCCTATCAGTTTGAGAGAATTGTTTTCTTACCCATTTTCCATATCATGTTTCAGACATCACTCTTGCTTTGATTTCTGTGAAATGGTGGAGAGGGTCAAGTTTCACCATGAGCTGGCCAGGTTATTTGTGGCTCATCTGAACAATGGTCAGGTAAACCTTGTTGGTGTTTCATTCATATTGTCACCTGCTATTATTTCATAAGAAACAAGCATTCCAAATGTTTGTGAACAGTGGAACAAAGGACAGTATGTTGACAGGGAATACTATGAGCCTTACATTAAGGCCAGATATCATAGCAAAATCACCAGAGTGTTTCCCTTCAAATTTTTGGAGGACAGGTTTGCTCTACTCATGAAAATTATCATCAAGTATTTTACTTGTGAAGGAAGGTTTTCCTAGTTATATGCATACCACATCAGGTTGTTGATGCACTTCACTAGAGTGAGAATGATGAACCTCCCCTATTTCATATGCAAGAACATAGACAACAGCTTAACAGTATATATCACTTCTCTTTGATAAAGATCATTGTCTTACATCAGATAAACTTGATCAACATGCCATGGGAGACCTTCATTTCTCATGAAGTCTTCAAGGACCCTCAGATATCACCATCAGTGCCTCAGGAGGAAGGAGGACCTTCAGGACAGCAAGGGGTTCAAGAGACTAAGACCACAGGAGTGCTAGTGTTTCTCACTTATGAGAGAGGCACTAGGAGGCTTTTTTCTGCTGCCAGGTGAGTATTATCTCCACCAGGGGTGGAAGGGGTCTCGCCTTCTTCTCCAGACCATAGGCAAATGTTATCTCCACTAGGAGTGGAAGGGGCTTTGCCTTCTTCTTCAGCTAGACAGGGACAGGTTGACCAGTAGCACAAGGACAAAGATAAAGGTAAGAGAAAGATGCATTATAATGACCTTAGTGAAGGGCAAGAGAGATATTTTTTCTTGATTGATCATGAGGATGTACAAGGAGTGAATGCCATTGACTTGGGTGCTCAAGACTCAAGGATCAAAGACATGATCATCAAAGAGAAAGAGGCTGAGATACATGCTTTGTCAGTAAATCTAGAGAGGGCCAAATGGATCATTAACTATCTTGAGTATGAAAACAAATAGTTGACAGACAAGCAAGACCTCATGGAGTTACAAATGATCAAACAAAATCGGCAAAGGGCAAAGAAAGCAAAGGTTAAGATGACCTCCATTGAGCAAGAAATTGAGAATGATCGAGAAGCTTGGTTAGAGAGGCTGAACATTAACCTTGAGAAGCTGCTTGAGAAGGCTAATAAAGAGAAGAAAATGCTTCACTACATGGCCTATCACTATTTGACCCGTAACAAGATATGTAACTCAAAGATGGAGCAGCTTAAGGCTAAGCTGAAAAAGGCCTTAAGAAGCAAAAAAGAGCATGATAAACTCCAAATCTTGGCTGAAGCTTCATTAGCTAAGCAAAGCACTTAATGAAGATGCCTCTTGCCAATTTTGAAGAAATTTTGAGAAATTTTGGTCATTTTGCATTTTTGGAAATTTTTACACAGGGATTTCCAATAGGTGCGCAACGCCGCTTGTAATGGGGACACTATTTTGAGAAATGGATTCCACATTTGGATTCAGCATGAAAAAACAAGTAAACCCAAAAAGTTTGAGAAAATTTGGTAAAGATCTTCGCGACCAAAAGGTCAAAAAACACCCAAAAAATGCCCTCTCTGCCACTTTTTTGACCCATAGGAAGCAATCTTGGGATAATCAACTTTTGGAGGGGAAAATGGCCTCCAAATCAGGAAATTCAAATTGGTCCAGAAACTAGACAGGCAGGGCTTTCCAGCAAGCCATCTTGGGCCTGATTTGGATGAGCGAAATACCTTCAAAATGACCTCTAAAGTGGCAATGCGCATTAAATTTCTAGCACTACGCATTAAAAGAATTTCGCCAGTTTTTGCTAGAAAAGCCAAATTTCACCTAGTTTTCTCTACAGTTGACTTTTTCTTTCTCTCTTGTTGAAATTGGCATGGCAAATGATGTAACTTGATGTAATTATGGATGTAAAACACTTGATAGGGTAGAGACATCAATTCAAAGGTGGTTTTGAGCTGAATGAATTGGTTTCCTTGGTTTTAGAGGCAAGCTATTCCACTGCCTACTTTTGTGTTCCTAGTTTAGATATGGTTGAAACCACCCCTTTTCTCATGGATTCGACCCCTGATGGATAGCTTAGATGGTTTTGAGGTCTATATGATGTCTTTTTTCAGTCATTTGAAAGGGTTGGACTCTTTTGGAAGTGGTGCACTCATTGTATACTTGTATCAGCAGATTGGCAAGGAATAAAACCAGGTTTTACAGCTATTTTTGTGGGATTCTTGTGATATTGAGTTTATGTATTGTTTCTTCTTTGTAATGAGTTTTTTCTGATGTTTTATATGTATCCACATCACTCTCTATCTTATAAACTAAATGACTCAAGGTGAATAGACAAAATACACTAATTTACAGTGCTTTGTCTTGGGAATGCATTTGGTTTTTTTGTGTTTTTCAACAGTTTGAAGAGGATTCATGCTCCTCATGCCCTCCTCAACCCCTCAGCAGTCTAAATCTACCATCTAAATCAATATCTATTACATAAATCCTTTGTCTACCTCGCCCCACAGAACATGTCTGTATCCCTGATTTGATTTCCCAGACCCAACTTGCCTGTTCCATTTGATCTAACAACCGATCATCAAAATCAACCAAAAATCCTCTGAGCTACTATACCTAGCCTAAAATATACATTTAATTTCAGTCATCTCAAGTCATAATTGCAACCATCTTAACGGAGATTGACAAGGAGAGAGCCCTCTCTCGACCTAGTAGGGCTAGCTACCAGGCTAAGCGTGGTTTGTGGTTATCCTAGGATTGCCTCCCTTCAGCCTGAGGTCAATCTAGGCTCTAACATAGTGGCGACCATACTGGGGAATGTAGTTTTATGTTCCTCAGTAAAATGTATCAGGTTTAGATCTGATTGTTGATGGTGGACAATGATCAGACACCAGAAGGCTGAAATCATTCACCTGGCAACTCCAATGGTGAAAAATCCCAAGGTTCAGAATTTTTATGGCAACTCTACTTTTCAGGAACCAGTAGGTTGAAGAATTTCTAAGTGAATTCATTGTTATCAAAATGGATTCGCTTGATTGAAGGTATGCTCCCATGAGCCGAGATCACATTCCAGGTTTCCCAAATAAAATTCCTAAGGTAGATTGGCAAAGGAATTTGCCTATGTTTAAAGATGATGATAGGAAAGATGCCACTTTACATCTGGTTAGATTTCACATGCATATCCACAAGTTGAAGGTTGATTTTCCTAAAGACTGCTTGATGAAGATACTCATGGCCACTCTAGAGGGTGAAGCCCGATCTTGGTATGAAAGTTTGTCGCCTGCTTGTATTTACTGTTTAAAAGATTTTCATACCCTGTTCTTTGAAAGGTATAAAGAATATTATCCATCCCTAAATTTAGTTTAGAACTGTTGAAAACATGTTTATAGTTTTATTGAAAATCTTGAGAGAATTTATGAAGATGATGACTTCATGGATGATGAGATCATGGAAGCCCTGTATGAAAATCCACTTTAACAACATAAAGAGAGCTTAGAGGATACTTATCAAGATGATAAGGAAAATTTGCAGCAAGATCAAGAACTTAGTACAATGGAAAATGATGAAAGAGAAGGTCTTATTTCAGATCTACTCATAGCAGAAGACAGTATGCTGGGAAATCAAGTTTCAATTTCAGATTGTGATAAAGTTAAGTTGGCTAATTCAGATCTAGATTCAGATCGTGATGATGCAGAGTACCTTGTTTTGAATCCCATGAAGGAGAGCTCTATTGTTGAGATCATATGGAATGAAGAAGACAGATTTATTGACCCAAGTGTTTGAATTTCATTAGAACAAAGCCTTCATGAGGAGGAAATCCAGTCATTTTATGAAAAACAAGATGAGATCTTTGTTCATGTAAGTGAAAAATCTTCTTTGGATAACTCAGTGGTAAATGATAGAAGTGTTAGTTTTGAGTTTTAAGAACTATCTCAACTTTTCCCTCGTATGATTGATGAGTGCGATGCGAAACATGAAAATTTGATTGCCATGTCATATGAAGTTGATCAACAATGTTTTCAAATTTCAAAAGACCAGGGAATTGAGGACTGTCATTCAGGCTTTTCATGTTTTGAAATGTTATTTCAAGAATACAATAAATGTTCGAGCAAAAGAAAACAAAAACGATTATCTCCTCTATTTGAAGATGAGATAGATCAACTCTCGAAAGGTCAGGTTACAGCCCAAGCTAATGCAGGTTTGCAGTGTTCGCATCGTCAAGAAGGTGTAAGTAAAGTTTCTTCCACTTCTGAAAATGATAACAGTCTTGAAATTAGATTTATAGATCAAAGAATACATATTGTTTTCCTTCATGAAAATGATAAGGTTGTCATGTTTGATAATCTTGAAGAATGTTTTCTATCTAAGAAAGGCTTAGACTATGAAACTGAGCCTGAGAGAGACAATATGCCAGAATTCGAGTTAGAATTTCTCATGGTCAAGGAATTCATAGCCAACACTCAGATAGCAGAAGCTTATCTGCTCTATGCCTTCCTATCAATTAGGAACCAACTGTTCTTTCAGATCAGAATGAAGGGAGTACTTGTATTTTGTTGTTGGATCTCAAGACAAGCTAGTGCCTCAGGATTTTCAAGATCCCTTCAGCATTATTTTGCAAACATTATAGAAGATGAATGTTGCCTAGTTCGTTAGCGTAAGCCTTGGTTTCAATTGTTATTGTGAGTTGCCTACATGTACATCGTTCTACCTGCTTGGGAAAAGTGAGATCAGGATTTCAATAAGTAGCCATCTGCTGGATTGGTTACATTGGAAGGCCCACTTCACATTATTGTATATATTTCATCAGTAGGAAGGTGGTTGTCATCATGATTTCAAGCCCTCAAATCTTGATGGTCTGCTGCCATTAAAAAGCTTAGTAAGTACTTGTTTCAATTAAGTAAGTCTTGAGTCAATTTTACGTTAGTTCCAATAATTTCAAGTTAGTTTCAAAGTCAGTTTGTGTCGTCAAGTCGTCAGTTTTGAGTCATGCATTTTAGTTTGAGTTATTGACTCCATATTGCCCAATGGATAATGCACCGGTCTACTTTCCCAAAGATCTGCGATTCTTGGCACCTCCAAGGAGCTACCTCCCCATTGGAGCCAATGTTAGTGTCAGTGTCTTCACACTGCCATCAGTGATCAAATTTACTCTTTTTGCATTCATGTTAGGTGTCTCATTCAATCAGCTGCATTCCATTAGGTCATGGATCAACTAATGGTAGAGGTTTTATTTCATTTTCCCTCATGTCATATACCCGTTGATTGTGTTGACTTGTTGTCATAGTCATTTCAATTTCATTTTTCACCAGTCCTAGGGTTTCATATCATTAGGTCTTAGGGTTTCATCATGGTCATTCAAAATGAATAAAATGGTCAACAGACACATGAGGAGGGTAAAAAGTTCAAAAAGTCATCATTTTCCTTTTTGTGAACTCAATAAAGCTCTTTAATCTCAAAACTCTGTTTTAAGGAAAAATAGAGCATTTAGACCTGAAGGGTTCCATTTGTGTAAATTTATGTAATTTTATTGTTCCTATATGTAATAAGTATATACAAGCTGCTCCTTGTCACCTGGTGATAATGCCAGCTCTTGCCACTACAAAAATTCAATGAGATTAATATAAGTCCACTTGCAAAAGCCAAAAACATCAAATATCAGCAAAACAGAGTATTTCAAAAAAACATCAAAACATTAGAAATTCGGTTTTGCTTAATGAAAAATCAAAAGGAGGGAAAGTATAAAAAGTGCATCCATGTGTTTTATTTCTTCATTACTAAAGGAAATTTGCTAAGGAGAGCCCAAAAACATGATTTCAGCTATCATTGAGAAAAGCGAAGGAAGAACAACAACAAAATCAGGGTGTTTGCCTAGCGCTACACACCTATTGCCTGGTGCTGCGAATTAAAAGGGCGTTGTGCACCTGTTGCCTTTCTGCAGTGCATTTTTGCACTGGCTCTGTGCATTAAAAGTGCGCTACGCACCTATTGACCGGTGCTACGCACCTGTTGGAGAAGGCCTAAACACTTCTAAATTGCATCAAAACTCATCAAAAGCTCTTGAATGCATTTGTCCAAGTAAGTACAACCATCCTTCTGGCTAAAGAGAAATTAGTGCTTGGTTTCTTGGGTTGTGTGGTCTCATTTAAAGAAAACCCTAGGTGTCTTTGAATTTCCTCTCAAACCCTAATTAGTCACTAAGTAATCCCTCACATGCTAATTAAAAAAACCCATTGGTGCTCTCCCTCTTGCCATTTTCATTGTTTCCTGTCCCTCTTAACATTTCATTGCTTTCCTAAATCCCTTCCCCTATCCCTAATTCACTAAACTTATTTCCCAAAATCTAAACCCTAAAACCCCCAAACCTTCACTCCCTCAAGTTGAATCACATCCCCATTCACCTCACACATTTCTGTCTTTCTAAAATCTCTTCATACTCATCTTCTCTCCACCCCATTCCTTCATTCCTCACTAGTAGCTGCAGTCATCAAAACCCATGGAGAGTGACACTGATTATGAAAGGGAGGAAGAAACCCTTAGTGAAAATTCTAGGGAAAAGCATGTGCAAAGGAAACCTCACAAAGGGGGAAAAACAATCAGGGAAGAGCCTATCAATTTGAGAGAATTGCTTGCTTGCCCATTTTCCATATCATGTTTCAGACCTCACTCTTGCTTTGATTTTTGTGAAATGGTGAGAGGGTCAAGTTTCACCATGAGCTGGCCATGTTATTTGTGGTTCATCTGAACAATGGTTAGGTAAACCTTGCTGGTGTTTCATTCTATTGTCACCTGCTATTATTTCAAAAGCAACAGGCATTCCAAATGTTTGTGAACAGTGGAACAAAGGATAGTATGTTGACATGGAATACTATGAGCCTTACATTAAGGCCAGATATCATAGCAAAATCAGCAAAGTGTTTCCCTTCAAATTTTTGGAGGATAGGTTTGCTCCACTCATGAAAATTATCATCAAGTATTTTACTTGTGAAGGAAGGTTTTCCTGGTTATATGAATACCACATCAGGTTATTGATGCACTTCACTAGGGTGAGAATGATGAACCTCCCCTATTTCATATGCAGGAACATAGAAAATTGGCACATTTTGTTTAGAGAAAACCATGCCCTCAACAGCTGAACAGTATCTATCACTTCTCTTTGATAAATATCATTGTCTTACATCAGCTGAACTTGATCAACATGCCATGGGAGACCTTTATTTCTCATGAAGTCTTCAAGGACCCTCAAATATCACCATCAACGTCTCAGGAGGAAGGAGGACCTTCAGGATAGCAAGGGGTTCAAGAGACTGAGACCACAGAAGTGCTAGTGTTTTTCACTTATGAGAGAGGCACTAGGAGGATTTTTTCTGCTACCAGGTGAGTATTATCTCCACCAGGGGTGGAAGGGGTCTCGCCTTCTTCTCTAGACCATAGGAAAATGTTATCTCCACTGGGAGTGGAAGGGGCTTTGCCTTCTTCTTCAGCTAGACAGGTATAGTGTTATAGACATTTTTGGGCACTGCAACCCCAAGCATAAAATGTCCATAAACCAAGGGCTCCTAAGTCCCTAAAAGTGTTGTTCTAACCCCTAAAGGAACAAGGTCAACTGATTACAGCTTCTCCCAGAAGTTCTCCATGAAAGACTGCTCAGAACTAGTCAAAATAGGATCATTTCACCTGCTCCATAGGCAAAGTGCATTGCATCTCACCTAAGTACACTTTGTGGGTGCGTTGTGTTTCAAAAATCCCTTCTATGGGGTGCGATGGGTGAGAAGTGATAAATGGCAGTGTCAATCCGCGAGGTGGAGAGGCATGGAATCTTCCAGAAACTTCTCCTATGACACTTGCCTCTCTGAATTCGACCAAGGATGAGTAAGAGATCATCAATCTCCAAGTGGAAGCAAGAAATATCAGAGGGAAGACACTAATCAAATCACAAGCTGACTCATCTCCCTTACAGATATCTATATATGGATCCCTCATCCCAGAGATCTAGAGGCTGGAATTTTGCATCTTGTAAGGAATTGCTATTGGTTTCTTGAGGCAACATCATAGTGTTGGGTGATCTAAGCTTTGCATGAGGTGAAGAAGGGCTTACTTGCTGAGAGGATGATGTTGGGTCAGAACAACTGGTTGTAACTCTCTTGGCTCTTTCTTGATTATCAATAAAAGCTATTCAAGTTTTCCTCCATACTCTTTTGTCGTTTATGTTTTATGCATTTGTGTGGTCAATTTACATCTGATCCTAGATTGTTTATGATAATAGATCCATTTTCTTGTATAGTGTTATGCTACTTTGATTCTACAGGTACTCTGTGAAGCTGGATGTACAAGGAAGCAAGTAGCAAAGGACTATCGAAAGAGAGAGGAATCGAACTAGGTGCCAAGCGCAAGACAGAGGTTGGTCTCCTTTATTCTTCTCTCATCTATATTTCATAAAGGAAAATGAAAGTAGCTTTACTTTTTTTGTTTCTAACGTAGCTACCACACCTTAGTGGGATTAGCAGTTCTGCATAGACACTTTTCCCTGTAACAAAATGGCGAATCCGCTGGGGAGCGACTAGGTTGTTTTTTAATCTACATTTTGTTTATTTTATAAACTTACAGACAGAGCCTGAAGTCGAGCCAGGTAGCTTTCAAACTGCATTTGCTATGCAAATGCAAAGTAGATAAATTCTGCTTCAGTCAATCTCCGGGTTTTGTTTATGAATTAAACAACTGATTTACAAACTCTCTAATTGCCTTTGTGGTGGCTCTAGTAACCTCTTTAGATCTACCCCTGTTGTTGATTTACTGATTACCACTTGCTCAGCCAAAATCCCTGAACTGAACTGTAAAATGTGACCCAGAAACCAAGCAAAGTCTCGTTTCTGGCCCAGCGCAGTCTCTGTTCTGTGAATCTGAAATTCAACGCACTTCCCGAGTGTAGTAGGTGCGCTGCATTTCAAGTTCACTGTGTTACAGGTGCGCTGATCAGACTAGGCATTGTTCCTCAATTTTGGTTTATGTGTTCATTCTTTTCAGTTCTATTCATGAATTTTGCTGCCTGTAGTCACTATACCTCTGTTTGAAACCCCTTTCCTTGCTGATATTCCGCCTCCATTGTGCAAAGAACTGTAAGTGTTTTTGTGTATTTGTTGAGTCATTTTCAGTTCTCCTTTGAAAAAAAGTAACGTAATTGTACTGTCGTTTCTTGATTTGAAAGTGTTGCAAGTGTCGTTCTCAGTCATAGAAGAGAGTCTAATTGCTCTTGATAGTCGATTACTCTGTTACTGTTGTATTTGATCTGAATTAGTAGTCTTTCTAGTGTCGAAAGCAAGTCTTCATTTTGAATTTGAAAAGAAACTTGTTAGTAATTGTCGCTTGAAAGTAATTCAGATTTGCGCATTAGCTTTCTTTTTATCATTCACATCTTAAGAAGGCTGAAAACAAATACATGCATGTGCATTTGCATTTAGACTGTTTGATTGGTTTTATTTAGGACAATGCATATAGTGTGTGCTCTTTTCTCTTTGTTGAAAGAATTCTGTCTTTCTTTCCTTAGTAGCTAGGATTTTCATTGCACAAAGAAGATAAAAGATTGTTTATCATCTTAGATTGCATTTTAGGAATTGTACATCTACATCACGCGGTGAACCTGAAAGGAAAATTTCTTAAGCAAGATCAACTATAAAATAAATTTAATGAATCTAACAACGCTTTGGAACCTAACGCACAACATCTAGAAGTCTAGGCTAGAGATGTATTCCGACGTCGTAAAGCCTGGTAACTATTGTTCTCACTGTTGGTTGGGTGATTCCTCCACTTTGAGACGATAAGTGCCAGTACGGAATTGTGCTCCCACGTACCGTCGAGTATATTTGGGAGACCACAATAGACTTAATCCTTTATCCATAGGAAGTCGTGTCTGTTGCCCTATCGATTGCAATGCACTGAACACAGCATTCGGGAAGATTGACTGCCGTACCGTAAAAAGTATTCTGCAGTTTTTCGATTGGTTTGGTAATCCCTCTGCCTAGATTTCCATAGCATTCCCTTTCATTCCTTTTCAGACTCCTTAACGGAAAAGGTCCACCTGAGCACTTGTCACTTCAGGCTCATTAAAAATCGAAGGCGACTAGAGTCATCTTTTGTTTTTTCTCGACTCTTTAAAATTGAAAAAACAAGTTGTGTCAAAAGCGTCTAAAATTCATCTAATTCGGAAACATACTTCCCCTTTATTTTTAGTTGGTCGAGTAATCCGCAATCGTGGAAGAAAGTCAATTGAAACCCCATCGTTCGGGGAGGCTTACGAGTCAACTGTCTTTGTCTCCAGAATCGAAACTATTACGGACAAAGCGAACTCGTTTAACCGGTTCCAAATCTCCTGGTAAAGTTAGAACAAGTGTTCCAACAACATCAGAGACTCCGATTACTCCAAACATTTCTGGTATCCCTGCTTTTACATAAGAAGTTCAGCAGCCACCGAAGGACAGTAGTACTGATCCTAGTTTGAGGGTAAATACTTGTATCACTGAACCAGTTCCATCTACAACCGGTTCGGAACGTGTTGTTCCCCAAATATCTGTCGCTGCAGATTCCATACCTTCTTCGGCACCAGAAATATTCTACGGACCTGACGGTCTACCTCTTCCACCTGGTCTGATTGCTATAGAAGAGATTGTGGAGGATCCTCCATCTAGTACTCCATCGCAATTTGGGGTCGGGATCACTCTGTATCCTTCTTCATTAGAAATTAGTCTACCGCCAGTGGAAGCTCCTGTAGAATCGCTAGGTAATCTTTTGGATAGACTAGAAATGTCTGAACAACCGTCAACATCTAGGACTGTATCGTCTGACATAGCGACGATAGAACTTCCTGCTATCACTCCAACAAATATCGCCGGTATACCATCTGTCCCAACTAGCTCTCATTGGCTAGAAGGAACCCACTCAGGGGCTATTTCGACGATATGGTCTGTTCCTGTTTGTTCATCCGGAATAGTATCCAGAAACTCTTATGTTGAGTCTCAACAAATTGATCCATTTGGAGGTCAATTTGGGCAATCCGGTCCTCAAGGGCAAACCATTCCTTTAAGTACCGGATTATCGCCGTATGGGGGGCAGTATACCCTTTTGTTGTCCCCTCCGGGAGGACAACCATACGGGAGTTCACAACAAAATTCAAGTTATGCTGGAATTACGTCTAGCGATTGGGTACCGATACTACCTCAACAACCAAGAGTTGTATATTCGATGCAACAATGTTTACCTATGTCAAATATACCAACTACGCCAGCTATTGTGACGGTGTTGCAAGTACAAGCGCTGCCTATTGTATGCCAACCTCAGGTTTCTCAGGTTGTAATGCAACAGCCTCTTGACCCTGCAACTCAACCACAATCGCCGATTGGTGGAATGACACAGGTTCAAATGGGTACAATTACCCCTCATCTTGGTCAAACAGTTAGTATCGGGCAACAACACGTGGCTTCACAACCATGGCTAGTGCAATACCAACAACCGCAATTCCAACAAGTATACCAAGGATCTGAGCAGCAAATCTTTGCAAATAGTGGGCAGTCGTATATTCAAAACGGTCAAAATCAACCATTCTACAATGGTCATGCCAACCAATGTTACCAAAGTTACCAGCATCAAATGCATTATGCTGGTATGCAAAGACCAACTGCTCAGGCAATCGCATCTTATCCTGGGTATGCTTCACCTAACCTGAATCAACAGTTACCCTTCGTGGCAACTTTAGAGTTACCTAATTTAAATCGGTTCACAAACGATCCAATCGCTTACGCCCCTTGGTGGCCAGCGATTCTGCATAAACTTCCATCAGATATTCCTAAATTTAATGGAAATTCGGGTGAAGATCCGTCGAATCATGTGATGACCTTTCCTCTGTGGTGTTCATCAAACACCCTAAACGATGATTCGATTAGGCTTTGCCTTTTTCACAGGACGTTAACTGGTCCGGCAGCAAAATGGTATATAGAATTGCCCAGAGCTTCGTTTGACAACTTCAGTGCCCTAGCCACAACCTTTTTAACCCATTTTCAGTTACCTATAAGGTACGAAACGGGAACGGAACTTCTTACCAATTTCAAACAAACAACGGCCACTCACATATCTGATCATATACATGAGTGGCGACGTCATCGTAGAATGGTAAAAACGTATGTTCCTGATCAGCTTTTAGCTGAATGGTTTATTAAGTCATTATTGCCTTCCATTGCGGAAGATGTGGAAAAAGGGGGAGTCGTCACTGAAGAGCAAGTCATTTCTCGTGCGCAATATTTAGACTTGATTTATACTCAGTCTGGCATGCTCTACGATAAAATGCTTGACGCTCCCAGACCGGAATTTTCGGTCCCCGCTCCTCCTAAATCAAACAATGACTCTCATGCCGGCGATGGCGTGATAGGTGCAACAGACACGAAATCAACAAAGGCTACATCTAAAAAGGCCCGTAAGATTTCTAGTCAAAATTCAAAAGAGGAACTTCTTGCCTCGAAAGTAAATGTCGTCTCGACAGATAAAGGCAAAGAAACCAAGCAACCAGGAGGCAAGAAGAAAACCAAAGGGAAGAAGAAGAAACATGAGGAATCATCGCCTGAAAAATCTTCTACAAACCCTCCTGTAAATAGGAAACCAAAAAATCCATTCTTTATATGCGATGAGGAACATTGGACAGCAGATTGTCCACACAGAGCTGAGCTTAAAAAATTCTTCAAGAATTCAAAACCTCGGCAGTATTAACTGATCCGTTTCCAAATCCAGGGACAAATCTGGTTGACAGTGGGAATGCTTCCCCGTCTCAAGTGCTGATGTTGTCGGTTTCCAAACAGCAAAATGATGCTTTGATATGGACAAGGAACAAAGATTACGGGAATCCACAGCTGTCGAACAACAAGGATAAAGATCAACCTAGTAGTTCGACAACAACTTCGACAGAAGTTGCGCCGCCCATCATTCCTGAGTTGACAATAAAACCGCGAAAGGGAGTAGTACACAAGTCGACATTTAATCCTCGTGCTAGAGTAGCACAACATTATAATATAGTGGAAGGTTTGGCCCAATCGCCATCCGCTATGTCGACACTTGAGGTACTGCAAAATTTCCCATCCCAAAAGCAGGCTTTATTATCAGCCATCGGTGGGATAGACCCAAAGGATTCCAATCTTGTATCCTTTGATCATAAAGGATACGATCCTTAGTTACCAGCTCAACTAGCTTTCCTCGTTCAAGTGAAAGCCCTCAACAAAACTATTCATCGAACGATTATTGATGAGGGGGCATCTACATGTATTATGTCGATGAGTTGTTGGAAAACTTTAGGATCTCCAACCTTGTCAAGATCTTCGACGACATTAAAAGCATTTGACGGACGAACATATACCCCATATGGTATTCTAAGTAACTTGAAGGTTGAACTAGGAGGGAAAACAGTAAAAATAGATGTTGAAGTAATCGACGGAAACCTCGATTACAACATCCTACTTGGAAGACCATGGATATATGCTATGGATGTTGTTGTGTCGACCTATTTTAGGAATATTGCATTTCCCTTTCAAGGAGGGATTACAATCGTTGATCAACAAACCTTCCTCCCCAATGGTTCTCAAGTTACGAGAAGCATTCCAATGATCCATGGAAGCCCCCATTCGCTTCAAAATATCGGAGTAGGCCTACTAAAAGACCCCATATTAATGGGAACTTTTTCCCTTCCACCTCCAATCAATTTGGCGGAAGTAGCATCAGTAGGAACCTGCAATATGATATCTTCAATTAAAAAGATCTCAGAAAACGATATCAACATGGATCATGCGCAGGTATTGCCTCCAAGCCCAATAGAAATATTGTAGCAATCAATGTTCCTAGCATGGGAGGCAAACCCAAATCAACGCTCATCAAGCGTTTGGATAGATAGGTCTAAGGAATATGGCACCCCTTCATATCCTTGGTCGCGAGTGCATGTCACCGACGAAGGAATTGTTCAATCAATGGTAATTGAAGGGGCACCATGGGAAGATTACCACCATCATTCCCTTCTTCCGGATTGTGAAGAAGATACTCCTGATGACCTTTATCATCCTTCAGTTTTTGATTTCTATCAAATACTGTAAACACGATGGATTCCGAGCGAAACTTGTCCAACATTGAAGAGACTATCGCCATAAATATCTCGACCAAAACAGATGTTGTAGAGAATATTTATGTTGGCAAATGTTGTTCTCCTTCAGAACTGGAAATATATAACGCTCTTTTTCGCGAATTCAGAGATGTCTTTGCTTGGTCATATAATGAAATTCCAGGCATTGACTCGAGTAACATTGAGCACAAAATCAAGATGTATCCAAATGTCAAACCAGTACGACAACGGCTACGGCAGGTGCACCCCAAGAAAGCCGCTGCCATCAAGGCAGAAGTTGAAAAACTTCTCCATGCTGGTTTCATTTACCCGGTTCCTCTAACCGATTGGGTATCGAATATTGTTCCTGTTATGAAAAAACAAGGAATGATTAGAGTGTGCGTCGATTATAGGGATGTGAATCAAGCTTGTCCAAAAGACAACTACCCTACACCCTTCATTGACCAGATAATTGATGAATGCGCCAGATGTGAAATCTTTTCATTTATGGATGGATTCTCCGGGTATAATCAAATAAATATCCGCCCATAGGACCAGTCAAATACTCCATTTATTTGTCCATGGGGCACATTCGCATATCGAAAATTACCCTTTGGTTTAAAGAACGCAGGGGTAACATTTCAGAGGGCAATGAATTATGCCTTCCATGACATCAGAAACATCATTCAACTGTATCTCGACGACCTTCCGGCTCATTCGCGAAAGCGGACTGATCATACACAACATTTAAGAGTGATATTTCTACGTTGCCGACACTACAAGATACGACTCAATCCACACAAATGTGTGTTCTGTGTCAGTTCTGGTCATTTACTTGGCTTTGTAGTCTCGAAAGACGGGATTCGTCTCGACCCATGTAAGGTTCAAGCAATCATAAATTTGCCTCCACCTTCGAATTTGCTTCAGATTCAGAAACTCCAAGGGAAAGCAAACTTTCTGAGGAGGTTCATTCCAAATTACGCTGAACTTGCTAAAGGTTATACACGTCTTTTGAAAAAGGAAGTACCCTTCATCTGGGATCAGGTTGCACAAGCTTCCTTTGATGCTTTAAAAGAATCCCTAATGAAAGCATCATTAATGTATGCTCCTGATTATCAAAAAGACTTTAACCTGTATCTGGATGCAGCGGATACAACCATCACAATGGTTTTAGTTCAAGAAGACAACGGAATTGAACATCCTATATATTATTTAAGTAAGAACTTAAATGATACAGAAATAAAATATTCTTGAAAAGCTAGCACTCACAGCTGTTCAAGCGATACAGAGATTTCGACACTATGTCCTCTTTCGAAAAACTACCATTCTGTCAGATTGCAACCCCATGACTTATATATTGTCGCGACAGTTGCTGGGGGGCAAATATTCAAAATGGATAGCAATTCTACAAGAGTTTGATCTGGAATTTGTAAAATCCAAGTCAAAGAAAGCTCTGGTTTTCACAGAATTATTATGCGATCTCCCATCGTCGTCCAACGATGAAACATCCGAAGAAACGATCGTGGATGAAAATTTGTTTCTGATATCTTCAATCAATCCATGGTATGGAGATATAATCATTTATCTCCAAACCCAAAAGTATAGGCCCAATACCTCTCGCTCCAAGCAAAAACATATTCGATACCAATCAAAAGACTACATGATCTTCGGTGATACACTTTACCGTCGTGGTGTCGATACAGTTCTACGGAGGTGCCTCACTCATGAGGAGGCCGAAAAAGTCCTGAATGATTGCCATTCAGGCACGTCTGGGGGGCATCAATCCGGTTACGCTATAGCACAAAAAAATTTACGAGCAAGATACTTCTGGCCAACGATGTTCAAAGATTGCATAACCACAGTCAGAAGTTGCCATGCCTGTCAAATTTTCAATAGCAAAACCAGAAGACCACCCGCACCTCTGCAGTCAATAGTTGTTGTTGGGCCATTCGCCAAATGGGGCATCGATTTCATGACATATAACCCCACCTCGACCGGGGGGCATGGGTATATCATAGTCGCTATTGACTATTTTACCAAATGGGCCGAGGCGATGCCTACATTAGATAATACTGGTGAAACAACTTCCCTCTTCTTTTTCAATCATGTAGTCGCCAGATTCGGCGTCCCACAAGCTATAGTCACAGATCATGGATCGCATTTTCGCAATCACATGATGGTCGAATTAGCTGCCAAATTAGGGTTGTCTCACGACAGCTCTACTCCATATTACCCACAAGCCAACGGACAAGTTGAAGCAATCAACAAGGTCCTGAAGCGCATGCTGCAAAGGATGATTGGAGTTCACAAAAGAAGTTGGCACCTAATCCTGTACTCAGCCTTGTGGGCTTACGGAACATCGGTAAGGAATGTAACCGGGTTTACACCTTTCCAACTGGTGTATGGCCTAGAAGCAGTCTTACCAATCCAGTGTCAAATCTCATCCCTCAAACTCGCAATTGACCTTCTCCCCGGGACTTCAGAAGAGGAGGCTCGTTTCTTAGAACCAATCCAATTGGATGAAACCCGTCGTGATGCCGCTTTGGCTAACGAAGCCCATAAGAAACGAGTCAAGGCACAGTTCGACAAGAATGTCAAACCCCGTGTCTTATCAGAAGGTGACTTGGTCTTGCTTTATGACCAAGAATCCAATAAATTGGGGGCAGGTAAATTCAAGTCTTTATGGATGGGCCCCTATATTTTTAAGTGAGTGTTAGAAAAAGGAGCCTACGAGTTAATGGATTATGACGGGATTCCACTGGCACAACCTCGTAACGGGTTGTACCTTAAGCGTTACTATGCGTGATTCAGTATAGTAACCTATATTCTTTTGTTATGTTTTTGTTTTCGCTAAAGTATTTGTTTTGGTCAAGTAATCCACTTTTTACATTTATTGTAGATGTCAAACCTATTGGAGTCATGTGTTGGATATGCCGACGGAGCGAGTCGTAGTTCGCGGAACCTATCTTCCGCGACCTGGGCCATTTTTTATCCAAGCGGCGAGTTAGTAAGTTTCAGAGCGGTATGTATTGGTCGATCAATGAATAACATCGTTGAATATAGCGCGTTGATAGAACCTCTCTCTGATGCCATCACACATGGCATACGCCGACTGATTGTCAGGATAGACTCACAACTCGTCATACTACAACTCACTGGTGTCTACTCTGTCTGAAATCCAGCTATTTATCACATGTTCCTAAGGGTTAAGATTTTGGAAAGGCAATTTGATTTTATTCAATATCAACATATTTCCAGAACCTTAAACACATTAACGGGCTCATTGGCAAATTATGTGTTAGATAGACATTTGCAACATTTATAAAAAGAAGCATCTCATTAAGATCATAAAACTTAACCAAAATAAAACTCCGAAAATCAAAAATATATATATATATATATAACTGTTTATGGTTTACACATAATGTTCTGTAACCAAGACAAAAGTGGTCAAATGACCCAAAACTCAAAATTCTAGGGGGCACCCTAGTCTAATGATGCTCGTGATAACAAGTCACAGCCTAAGTGATCATGCATAAGAGCCTAGTCCATCGTCTTGGCACACCAGTAGTATGCCGCTGCAACCTCAAAGGTATCTCGTTAGTCCTCACATCTGGAATACCGAGAGTGAGGCCCTCGACGTGATCCTGTAATGCTGTGAGAGTCTCAGCCACATCAAGGTCACAAAGGATAGCCCTTCCAACATCCTCTCCTGCTGGGGCAATAGCTGGCACTCTCAGGCGTACTACTGGCCGAACAGGACCGACATCTGCATGAACACATGAGTTTTGATTAGTCTTGATAGGATAAAGCACAAGGACATTATAAAAGAAAAACGATAGACAGGAATATGGTCAAAGAATTTACCAATGGCACCCCATTGTTCGCCAGCCGACAGTACTAAATCTGGGTCATCCCGGAAGTCCATACCAGCATATGGATACTCGGAATAAACCATCTCCTGACGATCAAACCACCTGAAGAAGGTATCAGAAAAGGAAATATGAGACTGACCAGCATGCCTAGACATATGGTCGACCCATCTCTGCATACGTGGTTCAGTCGGTGGAGGTAAATCGAGTGCAATATACTGCGGCTGCATCAGTGGTATCCTTTCCAAGGCAAAGGCGGTCAAGATAGAACCATATCCAAAGTTCTTCAATCTCCCGCTCTTCACCTTGGTGAACTGTTCTTTCATCACAAGGAGTACTGCGTCGCACCAGTTGAACACCTTCGGTTGGAGACATTCCAAGGCGTACTGCATATAAGATCGGTTGGCCACATGAAGAGCCACACCACCAGCCATCCTACCAAAAGTGAACAGAATAGTCCTCAGGGACCTGTCAGTGACATCTCGGATGATGATCTTGCCATCTTTACTCAGCTGAGATCCCTCTCTGCAATACCTGCGAACATAATCTCTCACAGATTCACCTCCTCGGGCCGAACCTGATAAAGAGATGGGGGCACCCCGCCTCGATAAGCCGGTCAAAAAATAGATGTCCACTACAGTCAAGGGGATGGATTTGCCCCTAATTTGGAACACTTGGCTGGTACGATCCCAAGCATCGACCAAATACTGCAGCAAGTTGATTTGTTGTCTCATGCTAGAAATGCGGAAAAACTTCAGCAAGCCACAGTTCCGCAGTGCGTTTACTGTAACCATATCATGTAAAGCAAGCATGTCCTCTTCTTCATGCTCACGTTCTCGCCATGTTATAGTCATCTTGCTCCAAAAATCTCTAAAAACAAACAAGAGAAGAGTTAGATCCTGATTTGGTGAGAAACAGACAAAATTTCCATAAAAAATTGTGCATAAATTTCCTTCCTTGCGCTCATCGCACCTACAGTAGTGTTCTGGGTGCGTTGCATGTCAGTTGGCTAGTAGACAGGCTAACATCCAACGCACCTTTCGGTACACAATGGGTGCACTGAAGCCAGGGCGAGTTTTTCAAACCCTAGAGGCTCAGAAAAACCAGAAATCAAGCTCAGATGCAAAATGGAAAGCATGAAATGAAAGAGCTCAGGTTTAGCTCCTACCTGGTCCAGACGGCGCCGAGAATCATCCACAGAATCTCCCGGAATCAGCTGATGAAAATCAAGGAGGGAAAGCACCTCCAAAGCTCCAACAAGCCAAAGTTCAAATGAAATGGTAAAATGAGAGGTAAAATCACTTTTAAATTACTTTTTACGTAATTCGAGTAAAATATTAGTGTTCTAACTCATTTTTCAAACATATATTGTTCATTTCTAACTAGTTTGATGAAGCGATTGAAAATGCAGTACAATCTTTGAAAGAACAAAGCTATTTATGGTAAAGTCAAGAAATGACTATTGTATCGAGCAGTTTTAACGCGAACTTCATGCTCGTTAAAAAATAAACATAAGCAATGAGCAAATGTTTCCCCCAGCGTTTAAGCTCAATAAAAAATGAACCAATTCCCGGTAAATAATCATCGTGAATGTAGTACTTCAGCCTTTAAAGCCTTGGTCGTGTTCCCATCATCACCTCCACTCTGTATTGGCCGATCATTCACCTCCATTTGATTGTTTACCCCTTTTGAGGAATGGCTGTGAAGAGTGATCCCGCTAGCCATCCTTGTAACACTGCCATGATTGGAAAATTCCAAACCTTACCTGGAATCAACCGCTAACCAATTTTATCACTCGTTCCTCAAAAGACGAGTCTCCTTTAAGATCTTTTCAACTGACTCATAAAATATGAAAAGATTGCCGAGCCATTGGCCTCTCTGGCTCGTTAAAGGGACCGAAAGTGCTATCCCTCCTTTAGATTTTAATATTTTTGGACCTGAGGGATTATTACATAAAAAGATCAAGCACTTGTTTTGTTCGGCTCGTTAAAAGTATCGAAAATTCATCCCTTCTGTATTGTTTTATACTTTTTCGGACTTAAGGGATTATATGACGAAAAAGGAATTTTTGAGTTTCCTTTACGTCCCTTTTTAGACTCTCTAAAATTGAAAAGGACCGAGTTATCTTTGTCGTTAAACTCATTAAAACCTAATAGCGACAAACTTGTCCATAGCAGACAAGAATGAGTTTCACTATCGCTAGGCTCGTTAAAACATAGCGATAGGTTTTCCCGAAGGGAAAATTATAGAACAAGCATATGTTATCCTCCTCAAGCTTGACAAAAATAAAGAGGTACTAGTCAGCAATGATTGGGGAAAAATTGGGAAGAAAACTTGAAGAAACTTTGTTGGTAGCAAGTCGCTCTTGAACATGACACTTTCACTCCGCATCCAAGTTGGGTTGGGTTGTTTCATTCACCGGTCACATCACCATGGTCCCATCACACCATCCACATTTTGGGTTAATGCTACCAATCCATCACGTTAGTGTCGCCGATATGTTCAAGAGAAGTCATTCAGAGAATTCACCTGTGTCTCACCCGCTGCAATACATTTACGCTCCATTCTTTCATGACCGCCACCCTGAACCTTATATCACCAGATCATTTTCACCTCCATTAAAATCATTTGCTCCGTTCCATGTCATTGATGTGGGATTCATTAAGGCCCTCCTATGACGGATCGCTTCTTGTCGACATCAGCTCATTATCCAAGAAGTCGATCTAGGAACTCCCCGTTCAGTACTTTGAAGCTTGCATGCCTCAATGGCAAGTTTCTCACTTCCGACGATAGCTTTACATCAATGGCCTTCGATCGAAAGATTTTGCGTGGTGTTCGACACCAAGTCCTTTATTCACACCACATGAATTGTAATGCAGTACCTTGAGGGTCATTATCATTACCGGTGATTCCTCTCACGCCTGTTAACAGCTTACATCATTAGCTGGTAATTAGGCGATGTCTTTCCATGTTCGACTCCAGAACATCTCTCACATGGATCGACTTGTACTTCGAGTGAAGATCGAATGAGATTGAAGACCCTAGATCTAGTTTCATCCATCTAAGCTGCGATATATATTCAGGAAAATAAAGACATCAAATGTACATCATTGCTGCACAGATAATCATCCAATCAAAGGGATGATGGCTCTACCAAAATCATTAGTTTACACTCAGACGATTGTCTGTCCTATGTACATGAAAATGAATTTATAAAGCTGAGCATGGGAATGCCCGCCTCAGCTAGACCATGAAAATATTATGAAGATAATGTATTGTGTTGTATCTTATTACAGGTCTCCTCCCAGCTTGAAAGAACTTCCGATCCTCATGATAAAGCATTTCACCCGACATCAAAAAAGATTAACGACCTCATGCTTTAGGGGGCAACTGTTATAGACATTTTTGGGCACTGCAACCCCAAGCATAAAATGTCCACAAACAAAGGGCTCCTAAGTCCCTAAAAGTGTTGTTCTAACCCCTAAAGGAACAAGGTCAACTGATTATAGCTTCTCCCAGAAGTTCTTCATGAAAAACTACTCAGAACTGGTCAAAACGGGATCATTTCACTTGCTCCATAGGCAAAGTGTGTTGCATCTCACCTAAGTACACTCTGTGGGTGCGTTTCATTTCAAAAATCCCTTCTATGGGGTGCGATGGGTGAGAAGTGACAAATGGCAGTGTCAATCCGCGAGGTGGGGAGGCATGGAATCTTCCAGAAACTTCTCCTATGACACTTGCCTCTCTAAATTCGACCAAGGATGAGTAAGAGATCATCAATCTCCAAGTGGAAGCAAGAACTATCAGAGGGAAGACACTAATCAAATCACAAGCTGACTCATCTCCCTTACAGATATCTATATATGGATCCCTCATCCCAGAGATCCAGAGGCTGGAATTTTGCATCTTGTAAGGAATTGTTGTTGGTTTCTTGAGGCAACATCATAGTGTTGGGTGATCTAAGCTTTGCATGAGGTGAAGAAGGGCTTACTTGCTGAGAGGATGATGCTGGGTCAGAACAACTGGTTGTAACTCTTTTGGCTCTTTCTTGATTATCAATAAAAGCTATTCAAGTTTTCCTCCATACTCTTGTGTCGTTTATGTTTTATGCATTTGTATGGTCAATTTACATCTGATCCTAGATTTTTTATGATAATAGATCCATGTTCTTGTATAGTGTTATGCTACTTTGATTCTACAAGTACTCTGTGAAGCTGGATGTACAAGGAAGCAAGTAGTAAAGGACTATTGGAAGAGAGAGGAATCGAACTAGGAGCCAAGCACAAGACAGAGGTTGGTCTCCTTTATTCTTCTCTCATCTATATTTCATAAAGGAAAATGAAAGTAGCTTTACTCTGTTTGTTTCTAAGCTAGCTACCACACCTTAGTGGGATTAGCAGTTCTGCATAAACACTTTTCCTTGTAACATATAGGTTGACCAGCAACACAAGGAAAAAGATAAAGGGAAGAGAAATATGCATGAGAAGGACCTTAGTGAAGGGAAAGAGAGAGATTTTGTCTTGATTGATCATGAGGATGTACAAGGAGTGAATGCCATTGACTTGGGTGCTCAAGACTAAAGGATCAAAGACATGATCATCAAAGAGAAGGAGGCTAAGATACATGCTTTGGTAGTAAATCTAGAGAGTACCAAATGGATCATTAACTATCTTGAGCAGGAAAACAGACAGTTGACATACAAGCAAGACCTCATGGAGTTACAGATGATCAAAGAAAACTAGCAAAGGGCAAAGAAAGCAAAGGTCAAGATGACCTCCATTGAGCAAGAAATTGAGAATGATTGAGAAGCTTGGTTATAGAGGGTGAACATTCACCTTGAGAAGTTTCTTGAGAAGGTTAATAAAGAGAAGAAAATGCTTCGCCACATGGCCTATCACTATTTGACCCGTAACAAGATATGTAACTCAAGGATGAAGAGGCTTAAGGCTGAGCTGAAAAAGGCCTTAAGAATAAAAAAAGAGCATGATAAAATCAAAATCTTGGCTAAATCTTCATTAGCTCAGCAAAGCACTTAACGAAGATGCCTCTTGTCAATTTTGAAGAAATTTTGAGAAATTTTGGTCATTTTGCATTTTTGGAAATTTTTCCATAGGGATTTCCAATAGGTGCGCAACAACACTGGCGCTACGCTTTTGATGGGGACACTATTTTGAGAAATCGCTTACACATTTGGATTCAACATGAAAAAACAAGTAAACCCAGAAAGTTTGGGAAAATTTGGTGAAGATCTTGGCCATCAAAAGGTCAAAAAACACCCAAAAATGCCCTCTCTGCCACTTTTTTGACCCATATGAATCAATCTTGGGAGAATCAACTTTTGGAGGGGAAAATGGCCTCCAAATCAATAAATTCAAATTGTTTCAAAACTTAGACAGACAGGGCTTTCCAACAAGCCATCTTGGGCCTGATTTGGATGAGTGGAGGACCTTCAAAATGACCTCTGAAGTGGCGCTGTGCATTAAATGAATTTTGCCAGTTTTTGCTAGAAAAGCCAAATTTCACCCAGTTTTCTCTACAATTGACTTTTTCTTTCTCTCTTGGTGAAATTGGCATGGTAAATGATGTAAATTGATGTAATTATGGACGTAAAACACTTGATAGGGTAGGTACATCAAGCCAAAGGTGGTTTTGAGCTAAATGAATTGGTTTTCTTGATTTTAGAGGCAAGCTGTTCCATTGCCTACTTTTGTGTTCCTAGTTTAGATATGGTTGAAACCACCCCTTTTCTCATGGACTCAACCCCTGATGGATAGATTAGATGGTTTTTAGGTCTATATGATATCTGTTTCAGTCATTTGCAAGGGTTGGACTCTTGTGGATGCTTTGAGCTTTATTGTACATCACTACAGTAGTTTGACAAGGAAATAAACCAGGATTTGTAGCTATTTTTGTGGGATTCTTGTGGTAATGGGTTTTTTGCATAGTTTCTCCTTCTATCATTAGTTTCTCTCACGTTTTCTTTGTTCCATAATCTATTTCACTCTTCTAAATTAAATGAATCAAGATAGATAGGTAGAATACATTGATAACAGTGCTCTGCCTTGGGAATACATTTAGTTTTTAATGTTTTTAGCTGTTTGAAGAGGACTCATGATCTTTGCATGCCCTCTTCAGCTCCTCACCAGTGTTATACCTACCATCTCACTCAAATCCAACTGCATAAACACTTATATATCTCGCCCCACAGAACATGTCTGTAAATCTGACTTGGTTTCCTGGACCCAAGCTACCTACTCCATTTGATCCAGCAACCAATCATCAAAATCAACCAAAAACCATAGAGCTACTATACCTAGCCTAAAATCCATATTTAATTCAGTCATCTCAACTGAGATTGACAAGGAGAGAGCCCTCTCCCGACCTGGTAGGGCTAGCTACCAGGTTAAGCGTGGTTTGTGGTTACCCTAGAATTGCTTCCTTTCAGCCTGAGGTTGATCTAGGCTCTAACAATCTCCTAAACCTTGTGTTAAAAAATATGACAATGATAATAAGATGCATCATGGCATCATGAAATAGTTATAAACAAGAGATTGTAACATCTTCATAAGGATCATGAAGGACAAAAATCCATGGCAGACAACATGTAGGATATATATCTCTTGGGAACCTCAGTGAAAATTGAAGGAAAGAAAGGCGTCATCTAAGGCTCATCATACATCAAGTCAAAAAGGAAACATTTGCTAGTTAGGGATATACAAGATCCTCAAAATTCTCTGATGGAATCCTCATTGTAGGGTTCACTAATATAGAGAGGAACCAAGTGTTTCAACAAGAGCTCCAACATATGGAATCCATGAGACGATGATATGACATGAAGTAGATCAAGGGATTGAAGATCTTTTCAATCAAGGAAGCTGTTGGAAGAAGCCTCGATGACCTAAAGGTAAAATAAGGTATGTATGATTGTATTTAATATTATTATGTCATGTCATATTGCTGCAGGTAACATCGATCATTGCTTCTGTCTTAAGAGGCACGATCAAGAGAAAAAGGATCTCCTTCTATGAAAGGATGCAGGAAGGTATAAAGCCACACTAAGATGAAATCAACATAGTATGTCCTCATATGAAGTATGAGGTGGTTGACTATAGTTAAGAAACTTTGATTGAAAGCTCGTGGAATGGAATGAGTAAGGAAGGAAGAGGTCATGAGATATGCAACCATGATGAAGGCAATCGACATCCAATAGGTCAAGAAGATTTGACCAGGAAATCTCCCAGAAGGATATGAAGACTTTGATGAAACTATGAAAAAGATGGAGACCCTTAACAATGGATATCTTTGGGAGATGTGTCAACATGAATGCAGGATGCAGATAGCTATAGGAAGATGTCATGATGAAGAGCCATATAGTAAGGTATGATTTGATTTAATGTTATGTTTTGATTTCTTTAATAATATCTGGATGTGTGCATCCAGGGCTACTAAAACAAGAGTTGTAAGTACAAGTACAACTGGCATTCATGTAGTGGATGGAAATTCCTGAAAGAAGCATGATGGGAAATAAGTAGCTATATGACGAAGGTTCCAGATATGTAATGAGAAGGTCACTTTCCATAAAGAAAGGAATGACGTGACGAACCAAGAAGGAAAGTGATCGATGGTTGATTCCTTACAAGAAAGTAGCTCCACTGAATTTTATGACATCAAGGAGAGAAGTTGATCAAGAATCTAAAGGACTCACAAAGAAAATTTTGCTGATATATAGAATAGTCCCTATCTAAGAGGGAGCTCTGATAGGTCCTTGATCAAGAGGGAGTATGAATTAAGATCACCCCTAATTACAAAGGAGTGAAAATTGTGTTTTTCCATGTCATGTGCCATGGACTAGACTAGGACCAACAACCGTAAGTCTAGATGAAGGCAATGAATGGAAATGTAGACACATGGTAAACACAACATTCTTGTCTTCACTTGGGAAGAAACAATGGGAGGATTGGGTAGTCATCTGGCATCCGATACTCTTTGAGGATGTGTAGGGCATCCAAGATAAGAGTAGGCAAGAGGACTGATATTCTTTGAGGGTTGGGAACCCAAAATAAGAATAGTCCTAGAAGGTCATACTTAGTGAACACCTGGGTGGGTATGCACCTTAAGAGATAATGATGAAGGTGTCTATAAATCATTGGTCTCCTCAACATTTTAGCTCATGGTCTTGTGGAGAGTTGGAGTTGTTAATCAAGGCCTTGCACTATGCCAATGTTGATTGATATAATGCTATACAGATGGGATTACCAATCTTATTCTTCTTATGAGAAAATATTCAGATTGAGAATGACCAAGTACCATGACAAATACCTCCCTAGTTAAGAGGGAGTGTTGAAGAAAGTGTAACTAGGTTCAATATTTACAAATATAATTTTGATCTTTGTACTTTAAAAGGAAAAGAAATATTATTTTTAAATTATGAGAATGAGTTTCTTTCTCATTTCATAGGTCTAGGAAAGTCAGAGTCAAAGAGATCTTCTTGAGCATATATATGTAATATATATAAGTCTACCTAGTGACTAGATTAGCCCTCCAAGACCAGCACAGTCCTCATGAAGAAGACAATAAGAAAAATGATAAAGAGAAAGTAATGTCGACTCAATAAAAGGACACAACACTTCACATTGTCACATCAGGTCCAATACAAAGACCTAACTACTATATATACGTAGTTAGGGTCACCATATAAAAGTAGATTTCAGATTCTTCTCTGAAATTTGGATGGGTGCAGGAGGTAAAGAACTCAGATTACCTGGAATTTTCAAATGGTACATGAAGTTCATATTTTCGGAGGGTACTCATAGGAGGTATTTCGAAGGTCACAGTGAAGAAGTTTCAGAAGTTTGTCTTGGTGATCACAGTCTTGGCATACAGAAGCATCCTCAAATGCCACGGAGAAGGGTCAGATCTATCTCCTTACAGTTTCGACATATCTATGATGGACAAGATCTCGGTGTTCTCACAGTGAGGCTTGGACCTCAACATACTTGTGATAAGGAGGATCTCAGTGATATCATAATGATACACTCTATCTTGGCATATGGTCTAGAAGCAGTCATAGATGTAATTAAGGAGTGACAATTGTGTTTTTCCATGTCATGTGTCATGTACCAGACCAGGACCAACAACTGTAAGTCTAGATGAAGGCCATGAATGGAAATGTAGACACATGGTAGACACAACATTCTTGTCTTCACTTGGGAAGAAAGATTTGGAGGATTGGGTAATCATCTGGGATCTGATATTCTTTGAGGATGTGTAGGGCATCCAAGATAAGAGTAGGCAAGAGCACTGATATTCTTTGAGGGTTGGGAACCCAAAATAAGAATAGTTCTAGAAGGTCATACTCAGTGAACATCTGGGTGGGTATGTACCTTGAGAGACAATGATGAAGGTGTCTATAAATCATTGGTCTGCTCAGCATTGTAGCTCATGGTCTCGTAGAGAGATGGAGTTGTTAGTCAAGGCCTTGCACTATGCCAATGTTGATTGATATAATGCTATACAAATGGCATTACCAATCCGATTCTTCTTACGAGAAAATCTTCAGATTGAGAATGACCAAGTACCATGATAAATACCTCCCTAGTTAAGAGGGAGTGTTGAAGAAAATGTAACTAGGTTTGGTATTTACAAATATAATTTTGATCTTTGTACTTGACAAGAAAAAGAAATATTATTTTTAAATTATGAGAATGGGTTTCTTACTCATTTCATAGGTCTAGGAAAGTCAGAGTCAAAGAGATATTCTTGAGCATATATGTAATCTATATAAGTCTACCTAGTGACTAGATTAGCCCTCTAAGACCAGCATAGTCCTCATGAAGAAGACAGTAAGAAAAATGATAAAGAGAAAGTAATGCCGGCTCAATAAAAGGACACAACACTTCACGCTGTCACATCGGGTCCAATACAAAGACCTAACTACTATATATACATAGTTAGGGTCACCACAGAAAATCAATATTTCAAATTCTTCTCTGAAATTCAGATGGGTTCAGGAGGTAAAGAACTTGGATTACTTGGAATTTTCAGATGGTACATGAAGTTCATATTTTGAAAGGGTAGTCACATGAGGTATTTTGAAGGTCACAGTGAAGAAGTTTCAGAATTTTGTCTTGGTGATCACAGTCTTGGCGTACAGAAGCAGCCTCAAATGCCACAGAGAAGGGTTAGATATGTCTCCTTATAATCTCTGCATATCTATGATGGACAAGATCTCGGTGTTCACACAGAGAGGCTCGAACCTTGGCATACTTGTGATAAGGAGGGTCTCAGTGATCTCATTATGATACACTCTATCTTGGCATATGGTCCAGAAGCAGTCATAGATGTAATTATGGTCTCAGTATAATAGATACAATCATGACCTTGATGGAGAAGATCATTATCTCGGTAAATTTGATTGCAACTCTCATATATCTCAGATCTCATTGTTATCTCAATGACGATGCAACAATAATGATCTTGGTGGTACATGAGTGATGATCTTGGTGTTGTAGCAGTGATGATGATCTCAGCAATGACAAAGAAGAGGATTGGTGTCTTGGTCTTGGAGTGGCTATTAGGTCAGGGGTCTTGGTCTTAGAGTGGCTATTAGGTTAGGGGTCTTGGTCTTGGTATTCATCAATTGGAATCTATATAAGAAGAATTTGTGCAGGTTTTCCTCTCAAAGAGTGAGAGGTTTTTCCCCCTACATAAAAGCCAATATCTTGTGTCTTGTCTCTTATGATTTGGTAGCTATTTGATGAATTGAGAAGACACACTCTAATAATAACAAGTGAAGATTGTGCTAAGATGAAGAAGCTAAAAGTAACTCACAAATAGTTATCATGACTAGAAGAATCTTTGTAACCCTAATTGCCCTAGATTCTTCAACAGTACCAAGGGGAAACACCAGCATCAAAGGCACCTTACAGGATGAGCACTCTAGATTTTGTAGAATTAAAGTTGCAGTTGAAGGAAATTCTTAAAAAGGAATAAATTAGGCCAAGTATATCGCCTTGGGGTGCACCAGTGTTGTTTGTGAAGAACAAGGATGGTACTCTTAGATTGTTCATTGATTATAAGAATTTGAACAAGGTAAACATCAAGAACGGTTATGTATTGCCAAGGATCAATGACCTGTTTGACCAGTTGAAGGGAGAAACAATGTTCTCAAAGATCGGTTTGAGATCAGGATACCATCAGGTATGTTGGGTTGTGTTATGTTCTTTCCACAACTAACCAATGTAGTTAATCAGGGGGTTAGAAGGGGGGCGTAGCCCCCCCTTCGTTGCACCGATTGCATAGCGGGCGGAGTCACAGGGGGTTTGAGGGGTGTAGGTAACCCCACTCTATGGGGTCTAGGGTAGCGCCCCGGAAAATTTTGGTTTCAGACCCTATGTTAGGTTGGGCGGACCTAGCTATGGTTTTGTGCATGATTTTCGCACATGGTTTTGGACACGATGGTGTTCGGTCCATGGTATTGGATGCTTCGGCATGTATAAATATGTATTGTAACATTGAAAGGAACATAATGAAAAATCAAGCTGGTAGTCCCAGTTTTGGGATCCATGGGAAAATCTCTGTGTATATGTGTTTTGTGTGTTATGCTCTCGCATTGTTTATTTTCTATGTTTTAGAATTCATATGCAGGTAATTTATGTACAGGATTAAAGCCTGCATTTGGTATCAGAGCTGTTTTGGCTTCAAGGGGACGCCTTTGTTGTTGAGGGTTTTCGCTCGGGCCTATGGTAGACCCTATTCATTGCAAGATCTACGGGATCGATTCTGGTGGTGAAAGAAGATGGCAAGCAGTGGAAAGATAGAGATCGAGAAATTTAATGGTCATAGTTTTGAGTTATGGAAACTCAAGATGGAGGATCTGTTGGTGGATAAAGATCAATGGATCACGGTAGATCTGGGTACTAAACCAATGCAAGTGTCCGATGAAGAATGGAAGAAGTTAGATCGGAAGGCAAAGAGCACAATATGATTGTGTGTCTCGGATTCAGTATTGCTGAATGTATCAGGGGAAGCTACGATGAAGGCTTGTGGGACAAGTTGGGGACTTTGTACCAATCTAAGTCTCTGGTGAATAAACTATTCCTACGAAAAAAGTTGTATAACTTGAGGATGAAAGATGGAGACTCGGTGACAGAGCATCTGAACGCATTTAATACTATGGTAAGTCAGTTAGTGCATTAGTTTGTTGTGTTCTCTACCAGATTTGTGGGATATTCTGGTTATTGCAATAGGTAGCAATGCAACTGCCTTACAGTTTGATGAAATAATCTCATCCTTGTTGACAGAGGAGATGAGATGGAAAAATGTGGAGAGCCAAAATGGTGATGCCTTATCTATACGAGGACGGTCCCAGAACATAAACAAAAATAAGTCATTGAGTGGGAGATCCAAATCTATAGGGAGATATAAATATCCAGGAAAACCTATAAAGGTGGTGTACTGGAAATGCAGAAAGGAAGGGAACTACAAAAGGGACTTTAAATCTAAAGCTCCTGACAAAGGAAAGGGATCTGATGATGCTCCTTTTGCAGAGGCGAAAACCACCTCAAATGAAGGTGGGGATGTGTACTTGGCTTCTTCAAGTACACATGCAGATCATCAAGCATGGTTGATTGACTCAGGTGCATCCTTTCACTTCACTCCCCATAGAGAATGGTTCTACAAGTATGAGAAATATGATGGTGGTGATGTCTTCTTAGGGGATGATAGGAAGGCTAGAATCGTTGGTCGTGGAAAAGTAAAGTTGAAGTTGCAAGGTGGAAGGGTTACAACACTTCCGGGTGTTCTACATATTCCTGCATTGGCCAAAAATCTGATTTCTGTAAGCAAGTTGGATGATGCAAGTGTAAAAACAGTGTTCGATAAGGATACCTGCAAGATGGTTTGGGGAGCACTGGTATTGATGCGGGGAGTTCGAATTGGAACTCTGTACAAGCTGCAAGGTAGCACTGTTGTTGATGGGTGCAACAGTTCTGTGGTTCCTGAAAGTGGAGCAGAAAATCTAGTGGTCTCTAGAGAGAAGACCATGTTGTGGCTTAAAAGGCTTGGACATATTGGAGAGAAGGGCCTTCGAATACTTCATGGTAAAGGTATGGTAGAAGGTATGAGTAATAGCTCTCTAGATTTTGATTTCTGTGAAAATTGTGTATATGGGAAGCAGAATCAAGTGAGTTTCCCCTCTAGTGGTAAGAGGGCAAAACAAATATTAGAGCTTGTGCACAGTGATGTGTTTGGACCTGTGAAGGTTCCATCACTGGGTAAGTCTGTGTACTATGTATCATTTATAGATGACTTCTCAAGGAATACATGGATATATTTCCTTAAGAAGAAATCTAAAGTCTTTGACAGGTTTAAAGAATTTAAGGCTCTGGTGGAAAACCAGACAGAGAAGAAGATAAAGGTGCTAAGGACAGATAATGGTGGAGAGTTTTGCAGTAAGAAATTTGAAGAATTCTGTAAGAAGTGTGGTATAGCACAGCAAAAGACTACTCCATGTACACCTCAGAAAAATGGAGTTGCAGAAAGAATGAACAAGATGTTGATGGAAAGGGCAAGAAGCATGCTCAGTGGTGCCAGGTTAGGACAAGAATTATGGGTAGAGGCGGTGGAGATAGCATGTTACCTGGTCAATAGATCACCTTCATCAGCGTTGAAGGATAGTACTCCACAAGAGGTATGGATTGGTAAGAAACCCTCTCTTTCACATCTAAGGGTATTTGGATGTGATGCATATGTACATGTTCCAAAGGAGAAACGAACCAAGTTGGAAAGTAAATCTGAAAAGTGCATCTTTATTGGGTATAAGGATGGTTTAGAGGGTTATAATCTTTGGAACCCAGTAACAAGGAAGGTTGTGTACAGCTGAGATGTGGTGTTCAGAGAGGTGAAAGATGTTATTAAACATGAAATCCAACCAAAGGAACCTGAGATGATAGAGTTTGAGCTAAAGGAGGAAGAATCATACTCTACAGTAGAGGAGGAATCAGAAGATGAAGAGCCACAAACTCTGAGTGTGAGAAGATCAGTTCGAGAAATAAGGCAGCCAGAAAGGTATAGTCCATCTGCTTTTTGTTCGAATTTTTCTTTATCTATTACTAATGATGATCCCAAAACTGTGAAGGAAGCAGTAGATTCAGAGGATGGAAAACTCTGGAAAGAGGCCATGGTTAATGAAATGCATCTTTGCACAAAAATGAGGCTTGGGATCTGGTGGAGTTGTTGGCTAGAAGGAAAACCATTGGTAGCAAATGGGTGTTCAAGAAGAAGACAAATGCAAAAGGAAAGGTGGAGAAATACAAAGCTCAGTTGGTAGCAAAATGTTATTCCCAGGTGCCGGGAATTGATTTTGGTGATATTTTTTCTCCTGTTGCCAAGGTAACTTCTATTCATTACTTTTATCTATTGTTGCTGCTTTTCATTTTGAGGTAGAACAGATGGATGTGAAGACATCATTTCTTCACAGGGATCTAGAAGAGGAGATCTACATGAAGCAACCTGAAGGCTTTGCGGTGAAGGGTAAAAAAGAACTGGTATGCAAGTTAAAGAAGTCTCTGTATGGGTTAAAACAGTCACTAAGGATGTGGTATTAGAAATTTGATACATTTATATGGGGACTTGGCTTCACCAGAAGCAAAGTAGATCACTGTATGTATTTTAAATTAATTGGTGACCGTGTTATTTATCTGGTCTTGTATGTGGATGATATGTTGCTGGTTGGAAATGATAAAGAAATTATCCAGGATTTGAAGACCCAATTGTCCTCCAAATTCGACATGAAAGATCTTGGTGCTGCAAACTATATTTTGGGCATGGAAATTAAAAGAGATTGGGCAAAGAGGAGCTCTGGTTAAACAAGAGGAAGTATGTCAAGACAATATTGAAGAGGTTTAATATGCAGGGTAGTAAACCGGTGAAGGTTCCTATTCCTGTAGGTGTAAAGTTATCTGTTGAACAGTGCCCAAGACACAAGAAGAGGAAGAGGATATGTCCCGTGTTCCATATGCAAGTGCAGTCGGTAGCCTGATGTTTGTGATGGTCTGTACTAGACCAGGCATTGCACACACAGTGGGAGTATTGAGCAGGTTTATGTCAAAACTAGGGAAGGAGCATTGGATAGTAGTGAAGCGGGTTTTCAGGTATTTACATGGCACTAGTGATTATGGTTTGTGCTACCAAGGAAGACCAGGATTGGACGGAGTTTTGGATATCCGTGGCTTTGTTGATGTGGACTGGGGTGGAGATCTGGATCCGAGAAGATCTACAAGTGGGTATGTGTTTAACCTATTTGGAGGTGTAGTCAGTTGGATGAGTAAGAAACAATCTGTAGTGGCACTATCAACTACAGAGGCAGAATACATGGTAGCCACTCATGCAAGCAAGGAAGCAGTTTGGTTGCAGAGATTGTGTTCAAGTATGGGGTTAGTATGTCGAGCTATAAGGATAGACTGTGATAGCCAAAGTGCAATTTTCTTGGCAAAGAACCCTGCTTACCATTCAAAGACAAAGCACATTGATGTTCAATATCACTTTGTGAGGGATATGATAGAAGACAAAAATGTGTTGTTGGTAAAGGTGGACACTTTGAAGAATATTGCAGATGCATTGACAAAATATGTGAGCTCTGAGAAGTTCTCTTAGTGTAGAGAAACAATGGGCATTGTAGGGCTGGATAAATGACTAAGCTCTCTTGTGGCCCCCTGTGGAAAAAAACAACAAGTGGGAGAATGTTGGGTTGTGTTATATTCTTTGCACGACTAGCCCACATAGTTAACCGGGGGGTTAGAAGAGGGGCGGAGCCCCCGCTTCGTTGCGCTGATTATGTAGCGGGGGGGGTCACAGGGGGTTTGAGGGGTGTAGGTAACCCCACTCTATGAGGTCCGAGGCAGTGCCCTGGAAAATTTTGGTTTTGGACCCTATGTTAGGTTGGGCGGACCTACCTATGGTTTTGTGCATGATTTTCACACATGGTTTTGGACGCGATGGTTTTCGGTCCATGGTTTTGGGCAGGATGGTTTTCGGTCCATGGTATTGGATGCTTCGGCATGTATAAATATGTATTGTAACATTGAAAGGAACATAATGAAAAATCAAGTTGGTACTCCCAGTTTTGGGATCCACGGGAAAATCTCTGTGTATATGTCTTTTGTGTGTTATGCTCTCGCATTGTTTATTTTCTATGTTTTAGAATTAGTATGTAGGTAATTTCTGTACAGGGCTAAAACCTACAAGGTACATATTAAAGAATAGGACATCTACAAGACTTCTTTCCAGACCAGGCATGGGCATTATGCGTTTATTATAGTTCCATTTGGTTCGACTAATTCTCCAGCTACTTTTATGTGCTTGATGAATAGTGTGTTGTGTCCTTATCTAGACAAGTTTGTTATTGTATTCATTAATGTCATCTTGATATATTCTAAGAATGAGGAAGAGCATGCCGAAAAATTAGCAGTGGTATTGATATTTCTAAGAGTGCATCAGCTGTATGCCAAGCTTAGAAAATGGAGTTTATTTTAGACATAGGTACATTGCTTGGGACATGTTTTCTCCAAGGAAGGCATATCAGTGGATCTAGAAAATATAAGTGTTATCATGGAGTGGGAAGCTCCTAAGAATTTGTATGGGGCTAGTAAGTTACTATAGGAGGCTCATCAAGAAGTTCTCATGGACTACCTATCTTATCACATCATTGCAAAGAAAAGGAAAGAACTTTGAATGGATAAAGGAATGTGCAACAAGTTTCGAGCAACTGAAACAATTGTTGATGAATGCTCCAACGTTAAATATTGTAGATCCAGACAAAGAGTTCATGGTGTGCAAAAATTCTTACAAGAGAGGACTTGGTGGAGTCATGATGTAAGAGGGACAGGTAGTGTGCTATGAGTTAAGGAAATTGAATGAGCATGCTCATAACTGTGTGACTCATGATCTTGAGTTGGAAGTGATCATTCATGCATTGAAGAAGTGGAGGCACTATCTTCTTGGAAGGAGGTTTGTATTGATGAGTGATCACAGTGGGCCGAGCTACTTGTTTGACCAACTGAATCTAAATGCCTGGAAAGACATATGGTTGGCCACACTCACTGAGTTTTAATTTGAGATCAAATACATTAAAGGAAAGGAGAACAAAGTTGCAGATGCTCTTAGTAGGAGAGTGCAGATAAACCATGTAGAAACTATGAGCTCTTATGGAATAGATTTACAGGATCAGATCTTACAAGTAGGACAGTAGGATGATAGGTATTAGTAGCTTATGAAGATGTTATAGGAGGGTACATGTGATCAGGATGTGGACTATCGTCTCATAGCAGATGGCTTGCTGATATTCAGGGATATGATCAATGTGTTGGATGACAGTGTGCTCAAGAATCTTATCTTGAGGGAGTTTCATGTCAAGCCATATTCAGGTCACCCATGATATCGGAAGACATTAACAACAATGAATAAATTCTACCACTAGCTGAATCTAAATAAAGAAGTGGCATAGTGTGTTGCTAGATGCTTCGATTGTTAGCAGGTGAAAGTTGAGTGTAAACACCCAGCTAGTTTGCTACAACCTATTCTAATTCCATAATGGAAATGGGAGGTCATTTCCATGGATTTATAGGCTTTCTGAGGACATCGAAGAAGCATGATTGCATCATGGTTGTAGTTGACAGGTTGAGAAAGGTAGCTCACTTCATTCTAGTGAATACTACTTATTTAGATAGTGAGGTAGCGTAGGTCTTCATCAGAGAGACAGTGAGATTGCATGGTGTTCCAAAGAAGATTGTGTAGGACATGGATGCTAAGCTCACTTCCAAATTTTGGAATGAATTATTTGCAGGTTTGGGTACAAAGTTGGTCTTCAATGCAACTTATCATCCGCAGACAGATGGACAGACAGAGAGGGTCAATAGGATAATAGAGTATATTATGTTGAGGATGTATGTCATGCATCAACAGTGGAAGCGAGAGCAGTATCTTCGACTGGTCGAGCTTTCTTACAACAATGGTTATCAAGAATTATTGAGGATGAGTCTGTTTGAGGAATTCTATGGGCAGAGTTGTAATACTCCCATCATATGGACTGATCCAATGAACATGGTACTTATTGGACTTGACGTGTTAGTAGAAATGGAATAGGAAATATAGGTTATCAAGAAGAATCTAAAGGCAACACAAGACAAGTAGAAAAATGATGCAAACCAGCACAGGGCATTTAAGGAGTTTCAAGTTGGAGAGCATGTGTATTTGTGCATCAAGCCCAAGAAGAGCTCCTTAAGGATTGGGTCATGTGCCAAGTTGGAATCTCGGTACTGTAGACCTTTCGAGATCCTTGAGACAATTGGACCAATGGCCTACAGACTTGCACTGCCTCCGATAATGAAAGTCCATGATGTTTTCCACGTTTCATTGCTTGAAAGATATGTAAAGGATGTTGATCATGTTATTGATTGGTCTATATTGCAAGTGGAGCCAGAAGGAGAATTCCAACCAAAACATCAATGCATATTGCAATGAAAACAACTCATGCTCTGGAATTGAGAAAGTTAAAGTGCAATGGAAACACTTTGGGCCCGATGAAGCTACATGGGAAATGGTTGATGCGATGCGAGCTATGTAGCCTTGATTATTTTTCGGTGAAGGAAAATTATTATTGGTATATGTACATATTTATGTATGGTTAATATTGTAAATACCACAATGAGTTGTATTCTAAAGCTCCAATAAGCAGTATGGTGGTCATGTTGTCATGCTTTTCATGATGGTTTTTCTTTTGAGCAGGTTATTCATTGTAAATACTGCAACGAGTTGGGTTATAAAGCTCCATGGGAAGTATGTTTTGCTCTTCAGTGGTCTTGTTGGTTGTAGGTGTCATTGAACACTGAGGACGATGTTCCCCTAAACGGGAGGTGTCTATAACATCCTCGGGTTAAAAGTTCATTTAATAAAGTTAATAAAAGAAAAATAAGACCAAGGTGATTGGATATGTATTCCAAGCCGAATGTTGGGCAAAGTATCCTAGTGGGCATCACTTGTTGTTTATTATGGCTAAGGGAAAATTAGCAAAGACAGTGGCAAAGGCTTTGAAAAAAGAAGAAGGTATTATTGCCATTTTATTTATAAAATAAAGGAAAATAGGAGAAAAGGGAGGTGAAAGGGCACATGTTGCATGTGAGGAGGAAATTGAAGGAAAATAGAGGGAAAATGAATAAATTAGAGGCATCAATAATAAAAAGGCTTCTAAGGATCAGTTCACAATTTTTTATGGTTTAGCCTCTTGTCAGTTCAGCTTTGGAATTGGTTTCATAGAGGAGAATAACACTGAGAGGAGAAGGAAAGAAAAGGAAAGCAAGGATCAAACAAGGAAATGTTGGATCAAGAGGCTTCAACGGGAATACTTATAGGTCACAAGTTGCATGTATGATTTCCTAGTTGGTTTTTGCATTCATGGTACATGCATGTGTGTATTTGGTTTAATTATTGTCATTGGAATGGATTTTTTTGGGTTTCGACAGTGGTTTCAGCTTTGCTTTGCCATTTTCGAATAACCATGGTGTGATGAGATTAATTCTTGGTTAAGCTTCAGATTATCATAAGGTTTTGGAGTTGGGTGAGGTGGTCGAGCAGGAAAATCTTAAGGGTTGGGGGTGGAGATGGTTTTCTCCAGGAAACCCTCAATAGGTGGGTGGAGACAGGAAAATTCCTCAAGGATGGTGAAGGAATACTGAGGCATCCAAGCTTAGTTTGGTTTTGTGATCTCGAGACCGGTTTAGGTGAGATCACAGTGTTGTAAGGGTGGAGGTGGTTTAGCCTCTAGATTCCCTTGGTAGTTTATGGATTGGTTTATCCCATGAGATTCAACATTCATTCTTGGAATATGACATGGGGGGTGATTGGTTGAAAGAAAGATTTGGTTTAGCCCAATCTATGGTCGAGTGGTATGTGGAAGTCCCTAACATGGTTGACTTTTGCATATGTCAATAAGAGCTAAGTTTCTCTTGTATTTTATGAGTAAATATACTTGTTATTATGTGGCTTTAATGATTGTTTTACCATTTTTATTTATCTGTTTATATGCTGGTTGTAAGCATGTTTTATGACGGATCCAAGTTATGGCTCTTATCATGTTTGATTGATAAATAACTGGTTAACGAATGCATGACCTAATTGGTATTATGGAAGCTATTGTAAGAGGGCATTAGTCCTTCTTGTTAATCCTTAGATAAGTTTCAAATATCTGTCTTCAAATATGCATTCATGACCTGTAGGTTGCATGTTCATCATGTGTTCGACAGAATGACTTTCATGGTCAGATCGGGCTAGGTTAAGTGTTTGAGTAAGTTTTGTGTTAGAGGCTTTGTCTCTGTGTTATTTATCATTTCTGGGAGTTTCATTAATTTTTTGGCACAGATTTGGATCCTAGCCCTCAAAAAGTGGCTTAAATCTTGTAGTTGCTGGCACAAAGCTCCTTGAAAGAGACTATAGTCACTTGGAAGCAAGCTTGTGGGAGCGACTGGAAGGTTACAATTGCTTGGAGGGCTTATCATGGGAGTGGCTTAGGGTCTAGCTCACTGAAAAAGAAAGTTATGTCATGGGTTGGACAGTTGTAATGGTCTGTTAGTTCTTGGGGGTCCTGTAGCACCTGAGGAAGTCAACAAGGTTTTGTTATGTCGGCTCCATTTCCTTAAGGTAAGCGCCTATGAGACTAAAATTTGAGGTTTCACCTGTGTATGTTTATTGTCAAACAAAAAAAAATGGTGTATTTGAAAGGAGAGTTGTTAGTGCTAAGACTAAAATTAGACACTAATTACCAATTTAGATTCAACGAGATTGTAAAATGAGAAATAAGAGATCTATGTGGAAGATTGAAGGAAATTGATCTAGAATTATTAGAAAGAAATTAGTGAATGAGTATAAAGGTATGAAATAGTCCACATAGCACCTAGTGCATTGGGTGATGCTCATAGGGGTGAAGTGGGATTGATATTAGAGAAATAAATTGCATAGCATCAATCATCACCACCTATGGGGCTTGCACCTAGTAACTAGGACTTCCGAGGAAGTCATCCACCCCAAGGCTCCTTTTTTTTAAGTATGTTTAACTATGGAGTTTTTCCCCACGATCAAGCCCACTTAGCTTGCTACCCCATTTGCAAAACTTTAGCAAGTATTATGCCATATCAATTATTTAGTTAGAGCTCTCTTCACACTTCTCATTTAATTGAGGGCCTTTCAAAATGCAATATATTAGATATTTTTTTCAAGGTTCACTATGCGAGTTATCTTTACTGAGACTTTTTGGAAGTTTTTTTGGTGGGTTTTTCCAATCTAATTTCTCTAAAATCCGGTAGGAATTTATTGAAATCACAAGCTTGATGGGTAACCCATGCACAATCAAAGTGCCCTAGGGGTTTTTTAGGGTGCTGAATCCATATATGCAGCCAAAAACCAATTTAAATAACAAACATCAAGATTTCACCTCATTTTTTCTGCAGGATTCTGATACCGAAAAGTGCAAAAGTCGCACTAAAGACAACTCCTTCACTATGTAGAGTAAGTCATTAAACTATGACCATATCCATGACTATTAGCATTTAATAAACTTTAATGTAGCATCATCAAAGAAGGCCCACTAGGTAGTTAGGGTTTAAGAAGATATAAATAAAGATGTAGTCCTTATTGATAATGTATGAGAATAATAATAATAATAATTTTTTAAGGTCATGTCTAAAAAATTTGATTGTTAAAGGTGTATATACTCTACCCCTCTTTGGATTTGAACATGTAACCTCTCTACCCAAAAACTATACTTATTTAGAGGTTACCCCGTCAAACAATAAGTAACTTCATTGTTATAAACATTTTAACTACCACCACTATTAAGTCTCATGATTTCCACTATAAACTCATTTTCATTTTTTTTTAAATTATAAATAAAATGATCTAATTATTAAATAGTCTATATATTTTGTGTAAATTTTGATAAAAATTTGTTAGAATTATAAATTTGAACCGTGTAATTTACATCATTTAAATACTCCAAAAAATTCAAAAATACTTTTTAAATAGTAAAATATCATAACTTTAATTAAAAAAAAAAAAAAAACAAAAAAACTTCACATCTCATATTCTAACTACTTTTACTTTATAAATAACAACATATTCAATCGATCTTATTGACAACGACAGACAAAATGGCGGCCATTGGTGTATATCATCACGGACCGGCATATTTCCACTATTTCAAAAATTACTAACTGAAATATAAAGATATTTTAGACACAATTATAAAATAAGATATTTTAGACACACAATAAAAAAATATATATTTTAGACACAATTAAAAAAATCAACTGCTCAATGTACATAACTCCAGAAACTTGCATTTTAATATTTCATACACTTTAGCGGTGGGCACACCAAAAAGATTCTCTTTCCTTGCAAAACGACATCCCTTACTATTATTTCCCAAATAAAAAAACCCTAATAAAAATAATACCTGGACAGGTCACACCGAAACACGTGTCATGAAAAACACAATGACGTGGCATGGCAATAAACCGGGCTTTTAAAATCTGTATCCCAGGAAAGAATTAGTTGTAAATTGTAGTCGTAAGTACATCGAAGTGGAATGCTTGAAATCGATTCAATACCTGGACAGATCACACTGGACAAGTGTCATGAAAAATGCAAAATGACGTGGCATGACATTAAACCGGACTATTAAAATCTGGATCCCAGGAAGGAATTAGTTGTAAATTGTAATCGCAAGTACATGGAAGTGGAATGCCTGCTGGAGTTGCGAAGCGGCGAAACTTGTGGACAGCGATGTATCGTTGGCAGTTAGTTAAAATAAAGACTCGGTGGGGCCAGGATGACGTCAGGCATACATCATTATAGGGCGTGGTAGCGGACTGTTGAATTATTTCTTTTAAAGAGAGACAAAATGCTGTAACAACCTGTCCCTTTCATTGTTTCTGATTATTCTTTCCCGCTCCTCCTCCGCGTCCGTCCATTCGTTTCCGCAGATTCTTGCTCGCCTGAACCGCTCAATTCTGGTGCTTAGGATTCCTTTTCTGCCTTTTCCGTGCGAGAGTCGTTTCAGACAACAGCGGGAGATGGTGTTCGGTCGTGGGGCTTTCAGGCTGGCTGGATCCCATCTGGGTCGTTTTCAATTCCATCTGATTTTTATACCCACAAACTGGATTTGACCTTTCAATCCCTCAACCTTGACTGTGTTCTCTTCTGTTCTCTATTTATTCATCTCCCAGACCGTTCTTCACAGCATTGGAGGTCCAGGATTCGAGTCTCTTCCTTCGCTCCTCATGGGGTTCCTCGTCATTCCCAGCCTACTGCTGCACGCCGCAGTTTTGGTAGCGTGCATAAAGAACACCATCACGTGGGCTCTCCAGCTTGTTGGGTTGGCCGAGATTTTGGAACCCGAGAACTCCGCCGCCTTTTCACGGCAAGAAACCGACTGTAATCCATCCGCGCAGGACGAAATAATACGAGAATGGCTGCTGCCCGTTACTACGTTTGGCGAGTTTGTGCAAAGATTTCAGGGGGGAGTTGCAGAGGATGATGTGTGTGCTGTGTGTTTGAGCAGGATGGAGGAGGAAGATGAGATGAGAGAATTGTGTAATTGCTTTCATGTATTTCACAGGAATTGTTTGGAGAAGTGGCTCCATCAACGTCAGACGACGTGCCCTCTCTGCAGATGCTGTCTCCTGCCGGAACAGGAAATGGAAAAGGCAGATACGATGGCCCCTCAGAGTAACCAGTCATGGCTTGTGGACAGTATCTCGTTTTTATTTTCTCAAGATTTAGCAGGTCACACCTTGTAACGTGTGGAGAATTGAATCATTTGCTTGCGTTGCAGTTATGGGTTGGAGTAAAAAACTAACCATCAGAGGATATCTCCTTGACTGTAAGGTTAGGGATTTGACTGTAACGTTACAGATTTTGTTCTTCGCTAATATGATCCGGGCTTCATTTCAATATTATGGATATTTTTTCTCTTCCGAGCTTTTTAATTTTGCAAAATTTTATTGATTTTGCCCGCATATGGGTTTGAGACAGAGCTATCTTAGTAAAAGCCAAAAATTTAGCTCAATTCAATTTTAAAAATATTTTTTAAAAAGAATTTATCTATTACCGTATTAACTTTCTCCGAATCGATATATTAACATTTCAGGCAATATTTCTCCAAATGGAGATATTAATATTTCAAATTCACATGTTATGAGTTTTTGTTTTGTTTGTTAATTTGCGCATTCATTCATTTGTTGCAGATGTGCAAAATAAAACCCATAACTTGTGCAAGAAGATACACAAAGATAGTAAAATGAAAATAATTTTATGAAAATAGAGGGTTAAAGAAATGAGAGAAGATATTTTTTATTATTTCAAAAATGGATTATATACTATTTTTATTTATGGCAGCGAAAAACGTTTTTGGTTATAACTAGAAGAGAAGGTACAACTTCTTATAAGCAAAGAAAGGAAGAAAAAATTGTAATAGTAATCTCTTTCAAAAAAGAGTATAGAAAGGGAAAAATAAGGGAAAAGATGAATGATGAGATGGAGGGCTCAGTATAACTTCCTTTACTTTAAGATTCAATTTTACTTTAAGATTCAATTTTAATTGAAGAAATTTTGGTGATGCTAAAGGATTGGTGAATATATCTGCAACTTTCTCTTCCATAGTGACTTACTCCAGGCTAAGAACATTACCTTGAATAAGTTGGTAAATGAAATGCATATGGATCTCAATATGTTTGGTCATTTGATGCTCTATTGAATTTCTGGAAAAACACAAATAGATGTGGACTTTCGATCATCAATTGATCCAACCCAATCAGAATTAATGAAGCTCACAAGCTCACTGTGTATTAAATGCCAAAAATGGAAGCCACAATGTGGACTTTCAATCATCAATGATCCAACCCATTCAGAATTAATGAAACTCACAATCTTAGAAGTACCAATTGTGTATTAAATGCCAAAAATGGATGTCACTTGAATATACCCTCGAATATGCTTTGTTGCCTTCTAGTGACGCTCACAAGGATCTTGAGAGAATTGAGAGATCAAACCCTATTGCAAAAGGAATGTCAGGTTGGATGTGATTCAAATAGAGTAGAATCCTAATTAATTGTCAATACCATACCACATGCATTCATATTGGGGGATATCTAATGAAAGTAGGGGTTTCTTAAATTGGGAAGGTGTATTGGGTTCGTATTGGTAGGGGATTAAATAATGTGATTTTTAGAGGTATTATCCAATATGTAATAAAATTAAGGGCATTGTTTAGTATGCCACGAATGCATGCGATATTTCATAGGTTCATTGAGTGAAGCCCCCATGTACAATGTAGGATCCACCCATGGTGAGCTGCAATTGTTGGTAAGAGTACTATCTAACTGAAAAATGAGTAGGCGTAGACATAGAACTAACCATGCCAAAGTGCTAAAGTAAATCAAGAACACATTTTTCTTGAAAGATGTCAATCCCTTGGTAAGAGTACTATCTAAGTGAAAAATGAGTAAGCGTAGACATAGAACTAACCATGCCAAAGTGCTAAAGTAAATCAAGAACACATTTTTGTTGAAAGATGTCAATCCCTTCTAAAGCCTGATGAACTTGCAGTCTAAGAAAGCAATACAAAATGCAAGGTTGGTCATATCAAACCATCCTATCATTGTTTCCTTTACACTTAGAATCATGGATGAAGAACTCCTTGGTGACTCCTTGTGAGGATCAAATCACCCATATACATAACTATACAAGCCTATTGTAGTTTGTTTCTAAAAAATGAGCCTCAGATCTAGTTGGTAAGAGAATCAAACTCATATATGACCATGTGATCATAAAGAAACCCCAGCAAAAAACTATATTTGAAAAAAATGTGACCACCTACCTAGACTGGATCTGATCCAATACCATGTAGATATGTAAAAGGACACCCAAAAACCCGACTATGAAACCAAAAACACTTATATAAAGAGAGAGGATTGAAGAAATGAAGATAATTTTCATTACTTGAAAAATAGACCATACATCATTCTTATTTATGGTAGCAAAAGAAGCTTCTAGCCTAGAAGATAAGTTTTTAGTTTAGAAGATTAGCTTCTAGCTTAAAAGATAAGCTTTACAACACAAGATAAAATTGCTACTTAAATTTACAAGTTTCAATGTTCTTTTATGGGAACTCTAACAATTAATAGACCATATTTATTTCAAAAAGTTTGAAATTATTTTTTCTATTTTTATTTTTTGAAATTCATATTTTTTTTTGGGATATATGTATATGATTTAAGCAACTAGTATGTAGTTTAAAAAATTGTGATTTAAAAATATTTAATATAATTAAATTTATTTTAATGTCTTCTTATCTCAACTTTTAATATAGATAATTTTTTCTAATGTCTGCCATATTATCATAATTTTCAAACCTTGATCACCTTACACAAACAAGTTTTCAAAATTTAACTTTAAAAAACATAAAAATTAACTTTAATTCAGTTATTTATAAATATAAAACCCATTATTAAAATGAATAATAATCAATATTATTTATCTATACTTATCTAGTTCATAGTATAGATAATTAAATATTAAAATTCAAAATTTATTTACTATGAATATTATGAGGAGGTTTGTTTCGATGGTATATTGCTTAGAAATTAAATGAAAGGATATATGTATAAATTTAAAAAACGTTGGTTAGATAAAATAATAATAATATAATTTAAAATTAAATATATTAATTAATTAAATAAATGAAAAAATATTTTAATTAAATAAATTAATAATAATATAATTTAAAATTAAATATATTTATTAATTAAATAAATAAAAATATTATTAATAAAAATAATTAAATATTAAATGAAAAAAACCTCAAAATAATAACATGTATAAATTGTCATCTTAACTTTATGTCAACTCTTCAAACTTTTATCATGTAAAGAAGACTTTGATATAACATCATTTAAATATATTACCTATTTTGGGATTACTTACGAGACATGCCTTTTAAAAAGAAAAAGTTTGAGTTAAAGCTCTAAAATATTATCAATGAGTGCACTTTACACTGTAAGTTACATGTATTTTCCATGATACATCGATTTATGAATTAGTGTTGTACGGTTTGATATTATTTATGTTTTAACGATTTTACAAATTAGGTTGTACATAATTTATATAAATTATTTTATAGTTAATATAATATATTTTGCATTATTTTTATAATAATAATAATATAATTTTATGATGATGGTTAAATTAAATATGAAATTAAGGTATAAGATTTTATTGTTTTCTAATTTATTTAATAAAAAAAATATTTGAATTTTTAATTATTTATATGTTTTTTTTTAAAATCAATTTATTAAAAGAATTTTGAGTAAAAAAAGCTTTACATTATTAACTTTAAAAGAATCAATAAGATTTAAGATGGTGATGTCATCTCATGGAAAAATATTTCGAAAGGAAAAAAAAACTATCTTTTTAATTATATTTTAGGCTTATTTCTTGTAGGTTCGGTATTAAATTCCACATTCAACAAACACATCTCAATAGATCCACATCAAAAAAAATGAAAATACATAAAAAAGATCTTATGCATGAAAAAAGTGTGTTCACTTTTTTTCATGTATTTTCATTTTTTTCCAATGCGATCTACTCAAAAGTAGGTAGAGTGGCTACTTGTTGAATGTGAAATTTAATTCTACATCCTGCCTACTCTTGAAATCTGAGTGAATCGAGAAAATTTGAGTGAATCGAGAAGAAGATCAGCCAAAAATACAATAATAAAAAACAATTTCCTTTCTTCACAGAAAACAATAATAAAAAACAATTTCCTTTCTTTACAAAAAAACCACAAGTCTTAATTTATTATTTTAAGTATTATTTTATTATTTTCTTTAAAAGGCCCATTTTAGACCTCAAAGTTCCTAATTAAATATATAAATTTATTATATTAAAAGAGTGTTATAGCCATGGTTACAACAAATTTACTAAAAGATGGTTTAAAAAAAAATTGCTTAATAGAATCCAAAACAAAATAAACAACTCTCATAAGCAAAGTCTAGAGAGTCGTCTAAAGAATATAATTATTACATTCCGTGTTTGTTTGCATGTAGCCTACTTTATATAGGCACCTAAAAACATAATAATTTTAAAAATGATAATAAGTAGTGAAATATATATTGACTATTAGCCTGTTCCCAACCCACATTTGATGGAATTTTGTTTTGTTGTTTGATGTCCATAGATACTTCAGTTGATGAACAATCTCCTCTTCTTTAAACTCTACTTACATGAAATTAGTAGGTGCCTTATCATTTAAAACTAATGGGAGAGGATCCTTATGGAGATGAAGTGTCAAGTTCCTTAACATAATACATTCATCTTCTAGTGTGTCTATCCTTTGTCTTTGTTGGACCAACAAATCCATAATGGTTGCATTATTAGAAGCACAATGATGCTTGTTCTCATGCACTTTGGATATTGTTGTAGTTCCTAGATACAAGCTCCGAGTTGAGGAGAAGGTCAGTGCCTACGACATCTTAATGTGTCTTCAAGATAAATTTGTTATGCTAAAAAGTTAGATATAAAATGATTAAATTTGGTTCAATTAACCTACTAAGAGGTAAATCCAATTTATACATAGGCAATATTTCATTCCAAAGACTTAATGTTCAGTTATGGTGGCCTACACCTAGAGAGTGTAGTTTCATTAATTGTTGTCGTATAGGTGAAAGAAGAACTGCAAGAAAGAAACCTAGTGCTGGGGGCTAATGACAGAATCATGTACACTAAATTCCAATAGAATCATGAAAAAGACGGATAAAACAGGATACATAAGCCATGGAGCGCGTTTTAAGACCTTCAATCCCACACATTATATGTAACATTTTCTACAACATAACATAGGTAAATATGTTATATAAGATTGAATCCAACAACTACAATTACACAATTTCTGAGAGGAAAGAAACACATAAGAAATGAAAAACAAAGACAAAATCACATACTACACATCTCAATGCTTTAGAATCATCAAAAAATTCTTCATTAATCTTCAAGAACAATATACATCTCATAAGCTCCAAAACTTACAAAACAATTACAACGTCTAGAACAACAATTTGAACCCTTACTGATGAGTTCTTCTTCCCTTTTATAGGGAGAGTCAAAACAAGAATAATTACAGAAATATCTTCAAGTACTAATATTGTCTAAGCTACTCAACTATGTGAGTGTGCCACTGGCCTAGGTGCCCTAATGATTACATAACAGATTTGATTCCTTCTTGAAAATAAAATATCTACTATATTACAAAATGACAGTGATATGTCATGATTTCCAAATTAGAAAATTATTCATTGTTCGCTCACTTGATCCCTTAAGGTGGACCTAGGATCCATTACTCGGACTCATGGTGGGTTAAAACATTGAGCACATTTCTACCATAATAATGAATCTGGTGTAGGAGCACGAAAGAAATTATTATATGCTATCTTCATATTTGTAAACTTGGTGTAATTAGACTTACGATGAACAAGGCCTTCACTAGCCAAAGTAGCTAGAAATCCCTCTGTAAATAGTTGACTATAGTCCTACCCTTAACAGTGACAATCTTTTCCTGAGAAGGGTCTACTTTATTCTTGGACTCCACTAATAACTACTCATACTGCTCCCATGGAGGAAGGTTTCCTTGGAAGTCCCAACAACTAGGTAACCTTGCCCTGGTTCTTTGATTAAAATTCGAATTGAATGCAACTATCAATTTGGCTAGATCATTCAAACACTCCTTATATTTAGCCCTCGCTACTTATTTCTCGGTAACTTTAGTAACCTCAATGATATCTACTATCCTATATTCGATATCCATGGCTACTGGGTCATTGGTTGAATCATTGAGATATCTGATAAAATTTTCTGCAGTCCTGACATTTCTAACATCTTCATTTTTGGGTGATAGGATGAAGAATTCAGTATCCTTGACTACAACCTTTTGTTCTGCAACTAAGCTCATGTTTTCCCATATATTCTTCATTTCAGAAATAATTTCATCCAAGATTAGTTTCCTATCTTCAACCTATTCTTCATCCATTTAATTTCATCTTGTGCCACTTGATATTTATTGTTAATTTGTTCCACACTTGCCTGGGTGGACTGGAGTTGTTTATCTTCATTTTCAAGAGTGTATTTGATGTTGTCCAAGTCGATTTGCATCTTCTTAATCTCGCTCTTTGATAGCTACAAATCAGTGAGATCCTTGGGCAATAGCTCAGTAGGATTTTGTGGATTGTCTGGCACAATCATAGCACAAATATGGGAGTCAATTCTTTGATGATGCTCTGCAACCTGATGCTTGAGGGTCACCACCTCATTATTTCTCTTTATTAATTATTTGGCAAAAAATTATTTTTCATTCTCCACCTAGGCCAACTCCTTTGTTTTCACATACTCTATAGTAGGCATCTTGAGGTTTTGCTTCAATGATTGGACTTGATATTGTGATATCTTTATAATAGCCTCCACAATAACTTTGTCATTTGACTCCACCCTAATTTTGACAATCAGCTCCTTTTAGTACTCATTTTGCAGGTGGGGGGTTCTTGAATTGGCCTTCTCATGTTTTATTTTGGTGGCAACCTTTTCTAACAATTTTTCAACCTTGCTAATAGTCAAGGCTCCCTTGCTCAACTCATTGTAGATCATCTCTCCTTCCTGCATATGTAGCTTGATCTTGTCTTGCAATTGGACACTAGCCATGCCTAAGGAAAAATACACTATCCTGAATTGTAGTCCAGATGGAATGGACTACACTGAAGGATGGTACAAGAAAAACTTCATCTGATTTCTCTATAGTTTGATGGAAGCCGAGAGTCTGGTATGATATGGTCCTGAATGGGAGGCTAGTTGTGATAAAATTTCATCTTTGAATATCGTGTTCCTCTCCTCTATCATCTGCCCTTCCTCCCACTTAGGGCCTATTACTGATGTACTTCCCAAGGAGCTAAGGACTGCTACCTCAGTTGAACTAGAAGTGGTAACCTACTAAGGATCCTCTAAGAGTACTTGGAAACCTGGTTGGTCCAGATCTTCCTGGGTCAATTTGATCTCAATCTCTTCATCATTTTGCTCTTGTATTTTTTCCTTTTTAGTTAATAGTGCATCCTCCATCACTGTGTCTCCAGCTTCATCCACACTTCTTTTCTGAGTTTTATCCTTGGTGGTCAGTGTCTCAACCTCCATCTCTGTATTGATAGGCCAAGAGTCCAAATTATCTTTCCATTCCAGCTCAGTTTTAGACTCATGTTCATAAGGAGAGGCATTAATTTCTCTCCTCCTACTAGATATGGCACCATGAGGATCATAGTGCCACACATCTCCTAATTCAAAATTGAATTCCTTTAGCATATCTTATTATGCGCTTGACCTGTGATAAAACCAGAATACCATAAATATGAAACAATATAGCCCGAAACATAGAAATATCACATGAAATGAGACAAGTTGCGAAGATATTTTATTATTCAGAAGAAAAATACAATGTTCACTTGTCTCTTCAAGGGGGGAACCTCCAACAGAGTAGAGGTCAATTACAATAAGACTTGATGATTCTTCCCTTACTATATAAGACTATTTATAGCTTAATGACATCCAAAACCATAACTTCTAGTGGTCCCTTGCATAACACAGGTTAAACACTTTATCTTCTATCTATGGCCCGTTTATAACTAATTGTGGTCCCTTTTCTATATTTGCGGTCAACCACTTACAATTATTATTAATTCGGATAACCACTTATAGGCTTTATTTACTCAACTAACTAAATATGACTCTTACTAGGCTCCTTGGGATTATTATATCAATAAAGGGCTTAGGTTGGACCCTAACATGCCCTCCCCCATCAAAAACAACCTCGTCCTCAAGGCTGAACTGAAGAAACTTATGAAGAATAGTGTTGGTACCCATGTCGCATCTTCTAGAAAGGTGTCTTTCCACTTTATGAGGACTTCTTTGATCATGCGGTCGTGTAGATGTATTTTGCGAGTATCGGGGACTTGTCCTGGTCGAAGACAAAGTTAGCATTCCTCATCCAATTCTAACAAACTTGTTTGAACCTTGCAATTGTTCCCCACAACTTTCTTGAGGAACGATGCATGGACGACTAGGTGGATTTTTTAAGTTGGTAAGGCCAATTTGTAAGCGACTACTCCCATATGCTAAAGTACTTGATAAGGCCCATAGAATTTTGGTGCTAGCTTCTGGAAGACCTTTTCTTTGAGAGAGGTATGCTTATACGATTGGAGTCATAGGAACACATGGTCACCTATGTTATCACTCAAAAAAAAAAAAAATTAAATTCTGAACATCAATTTTTTTTTTAAATTTGTCAAATGGTTGGTGTCAGTTTTGGTGCTAGTCTTTTCATCTTGTTTTAGAGTCTTGTTAAGAGTCTTGTTAGTATGTCAAATGGGGTCAATTTTTAGTTTTATTCTATCATTGGTCTCATATCTCACATGAATATCATATGTCGAAACTCATTTCAAAGTTCATATGCGCTACGAAACTGTCTAGGTGATTTCGTAGCACAGAAACCCGGTCTAGGTGATTTCGTAGCGCAAAACACCGATTTTGCACTGACTGCATTATGAAATCAGCAATTCGTGCTGATCCATAGCAAATCTCACCTAGAGGTCATATTTATCAAAATCCGTTGTGTTTACATCAACAGTTGTCAGCTTATACAATTCGTCTATCATATCCAACCGCTTATCTTCATCATTAGGTTGTTAGGTGTCTTGGTATTGGCACATGTTTGCAGTTGTTACTGAGAAGGAGACAAAGGGTTCTGTTTACGATCTAAATGCATTTAATGGAAAGTTGCTTGCTAGCATCAATCAAAAGATTCAGTTATACAAATGGGAGCTCTGTGATGATGGTTCAAGAGAGTTGCAGTCTGAATGTGGCCATCATGGTCAAATTCTTGCACTATATGTTCAATCTCGTGGAGATTTTATTGTAGTTGGTAATGAAATCAATCTCTTTATTAATATATGGCACTGGAATGGATTGTTTTAGGGTACACTACAGTAGCAGAGGCCATAATATTATTAATGTTAATAATGCCCGGATTGGACCGCCTGGGAAAGGGCCTCAATGCGGTGGCCCGGAGCGCGTTGAAGCCAATGTTGACTGTGGTGCCCTTCTGCCTATTTTTGTTGATGGATATCTACTGGAAATTCGAGGTACACCCTGTTTGTGATGGCCCCCTTTGCAATCCCGCAGAACATCTTCGACACCAGAAATCAGTGATGAAAAATGAGAGGAATGTTGTGCTTATAGTCATGTCTCTGGTTCTCTATTGGCTTCTGTACCGTGTTACAATTTTGTGCCTTCAGCTTTAGCAGATGAATTTGAGTGAACTACAGGAGGATATTATCGAGCACATGGTCGTGCAGATGACACAGTAAATCTTGGGGCATAAAGGTAAGCTCAATTGAGATTGTGCATGTCTGTAACGGTGTGGATGGAAGGGTATTGGAAACTGCTGCAATCGAAATTCCAACAGAAGAATGTGGTGCCTGAACATAATGTATTCTTTCAGGTTTATTATAAATTTAGTACCTTTTCAATGCTAGCAGAGCCACTGATGTTGGTCACCAGTTTCTTCTGCTTCTTTTTGGCTTGCATATTGTATCCACATTCCGATTTTTCAATTTCAAAGTCATCAGTTTCATACCGTGCTAAACTACAGCGAGAAGAGGTCCAAGATGCCATTTAGCGCCTACAAAATGTTAGTGAGAAACTTGAGACCTCATTGCGTGATCTTGCACGGACTGGAGACGTACAAGCTTACAAGGTTGTTCGGAAGGCAGCTGATGCTACATTGGTTCCATGATCTGATAGAGCTCTTTCGCATTGGTGGCAAGGCTCTTGATACCAACTATCCCTTCATGGGCGACTATGTTAATCGTGGATACTACTTTGTTGAGACCATGTCGTTGCTAGTTTCTTTGAAAGTGTGCTACAGGGATAGAATTACCATACTATGAGGAAACCATGAAAGCAGGCAGATTACTCAAGTGTATAAGGCCTATCTTTCTTTATTGCGGGAATGAGGGATACATTGACTGGTTTGCTGTGAACACTGGATTTATGTGGGACATAACACCTTAGTTCGGAGCTGTGCTCGTCTTTCCAGAACACCACTACTATGGAGAGTCTATGCCCTATGGCAATTAGAGTGTGGCCTACAAGGATGGAGATTCACTATCTTATCTCACAGCTGAGCAAGCACTGGCTGATTTTGCAACTTTGATAGTAGACCTAAAAAAAAACCTATCTGCCGAGGCTTGTCCAGTTGTCTTGTTTGGTGGTTCTTATGGTGGAATGTTAGCTGCTTGGATGAGGTTGAAATATCCACATATTGAAATAGGTGCCCTAGCTTCATCTGCGCCAATATTGCAGTTTGAAGACATTGTACCATCTGATATATTCTACAATCTTGTTTCAATGATTTCAAGTGGGAAAGTGAGAACTGTTTCAAGGTGATACAACAATCATGGAAAGCATTGGAGACATATGGTGAAGGAGATGAAGGGTTACAAAATCTTAGCAAGAATTTTTGGATGTGCAGGGATCTCAAAAGCTCAGAGGAAGTACAAGACTAGTTAAGCTCAACATACAATAACCTTGCTATGGTGGACTATCCATATCCAGCTAGTAATTTTAGGGCAGATGAAACAGAAAATTCAAGAAAAGAAAGCTCAAGACAGTCAGATTTTGGTATTAAACTGTGTTATAAAGTGATCATAGTTACTATAGTTCATGATATGTCAGACAGCTTGGAGGAGGTCTTGTCTTCACACATGGGAAAGGTCGACAACACATAAAGGACGTGGCACTCTAACACATTTTTGCATAATCAAAGAAGAAGGACATGGTTCATTGGTTTCGAATATCTTTGAGGAAACCAAAAGTAGATAAACAAGGGCAGTTTCCTACTTTTCAGAAGCAATTGAGAAATGTGACAGTAAAGGCCAGCAGGCAGTTTCAAACATCCACCACAGCTAAATTAAAGGAGACCACTTGTCAGAGAACGAGAATTGATTGTAATTAATGCTATTATTAGCATGATATGGAGTTAGACTCCTAATTGCCTTAGGTTTCTAAAAAGTCTAGTTAGCAGTTTGTTACATTTAATAAGTAATTAAAGTTTGAATAGGTGTCATAGGAAGTAGAATTCGAGTTCCCCTCATGCTGGAGGAGGAATCTCAGCCTTGTAAAGAATTCTATATATAAGAGAGAGGGTAATGTACCAAGGGTTGGAAAATTATTCAGAAAAGCTCTGATATTTGGCTTTATGTAAAGACTCTCTTTTAGTAATGCAATATTGGCTTTGCTTCTCAGGAATCGAGAGAGATTCAATGCTCAGAATGTGTTGTATTATTCTTTTCTCAATATTTGCAGTAGTATGAATGTGTAATTACGTAGAAATCACTCATGGTGCTCTAACTTCCTTTATACATTCATAGACTGTGTGGTCCTATATGTTTCTGGTATGTTCTAAATGTGTTGAATCCTGAATGCCTTGACTTCTATGTAAGGTTGATATCATTGTTATACTGAAACAATGTTGACTCCATAAGCCCAATGGATACTTTTTAGTTGTGTTTCCACCACTTACATTTTTACCTTTGTTTCACAAGAGTTAGTCATCTTGATCATAATCAAAAAATCATTAATCATTTGAGAGAGCCCTCTCAGGTTGGGGAGGCTAAGCCCCAGCCTAAAGTAGGTTTGAAATAGTTATTCAAAGTCTTCCTGGTCAGCAGCCTTCCAGGGTCAGATTTTGAGATAACATTTTGGTGCGTCTGCTGGGAGCCTGAAGATTATTCTTTCCTGAAAACAAAAGACTAAACTTCTGAAGGTAGTAGGAGCTTAGAAGAATTTTCGAGGATGCAAATCTACCTTGGCGACTCCATTATTGAAGAATTCGAAATTCATAGATTCATGGTGATTCCACTAGAGTTATGAAGGACCCAGATGCTACCATTCTTATTTCAAGGTATGCATGCATAAATTTTTCAGGAATTCATGGTTTCCCAAATCATTTTCCCAAGGATGCATATTTTCTAAGGAATGGTCCAAAATTCAATGGAGAATATTTGAGTTTAACTTTGAAGAATATATCTGATTTCTGTGATTTTATCGAGCTTCTTAGAGTTAAACATGAAGATGTTTGCATTATGTTGTTCCATGATTCATTTCAAGGGAAATGTAAACAGTGGATTGAAAGCTTTCCTGCCAAATCTATTAAGTCATTTGAAGACTTTTTGTTTATGTTTTTGGAGGAATGGATAGATAGATCATATTTGGTGGCAAACTTTCCTTCAATTCAAGGTTTAAAACAATGGAATGATGATCATATTAATGAAGAAATAGATGAAAATTTTTCTCTGTCCGTGTCTTCTTATCTAAAATCATTTGAGTGCAAGACAAAAGATAAGATGAAATTTTTGGATGAAGTTGCTAAGGACATTGAGAAAGACATTGAAGGTTTACAAGGTCAAATTCAATCATATAGTCTTCATGGTCATGATCATTCTTTTCAAAAGGTTTCTATGTCAGAACCCAAGGAGAGGGTGTTGCTTCCTATCTCTTTCGTGATTGAAGAAGAATACACTGTTATTGAAGATCAGTTGGCACAACCAGAAAGTTATGAGAACCATCAAGCTGATCATGTATTCTGGGATCCTATAGCTAAATACATGGAAGAGTTTACTCTCAAGTGTTTCAGTTTTTCTATGGAGATCAAAGGCAATTTCAGTGGCAGTGGTCATCAAAATATCATATTGGATCTGAACTCCGATGCAGTCAAAAAACTCAAATATCAGATAAGACAAATGATTGGCTACATTGGAAATTTCACATTGATTGAGCTGAAAGAAGTTTGAATTGATAGGGTAGGTAGGTAGGAAAATGCAAATAAGCTCAAGGTTGACTGAGCATTTTTCAGTACATGTAGATTTCTTCCTCCTACAGTGATCATCAAGCTTAAGCTTGAGGTGAAGGCCCAAGAAGTTTGAAGGGGATGTTTGTCAAGAAAATCCATGTTTGTTATAAAGAGGACAAAGCACTGGACATGCATGTTCTTAGTGTACCACAGGGGCACCCTATCCCAAGTGGAGCCACCTATTATCACTCAAAAAAAAAAAAAGAAAAATTAAATTCTGAACATCATTTTTTTTTTAAATTTGTCAAAGGGTTGGTGTCAGTTTTGGGTCTAGTCTTTTCATCTTGTTTTAGAGTCTTGTTAAGAGTCTTGTTAGTATGTCAAATGGGGTCAATTTTCTGTTTTATTCTATCATTGGTCTCATATCTCACATGAGTATCATATGTCGAAACTCATTTCAAAGTTCATATGCGCTACGAAATTGTCTAGGTGATTTCGTAGCGCAGAAACCCAGTCTAGGTGATTTCGTAGCGCAAAACCCCGATTTTGCACTGACTGTGTTACGAAATCGGGGATCCATGTTGATCCATAGAAAATCTCACCTAGTTTTCATATTTATCAAAATCCATTGTGTTTACATCAACAGTTGTCAACTTATACAATTCATCTATCATATCCAACCACTTATCTTCATCATTAGGTTGTTAGGTGTCTTGGTACTGGCACATGTTTGCAGTTGTTGCTGAGAAGGAGACAAAGGGTTCTATTTACGATCTAAATGCATTTAATGGAAAGTTTCTTGCTAGCATCAATCAAAAGATTCAGTTATACAAATGGGAGCTCTGTGATGATGGTTCAAGAGAGTTGCGGTTTGAATGTGGCCATCATAGTCATATTCTTGCACTATATGTTCAATCTCGTGGAGATTTTATTGTAGTTGGTAATGAAATCAATCTCTTTATTGATATATGGCACTGGAATGGATTTTTTTAGGGTACACTGCAGCAGCAGAGGCCATAATATTATTAATGTTAACAATGCCCGGATTGGACCGCTTGGGAAAGGGCCTCAATGCGGTGGCCTAGAGCACGCTGAAGCCATTGTTGACTGTGGTGCCATTCTGCTTATTTCTGTTGATGGATATCTACTAGAAATTCGAGGTACACCCTGTTTGTGATGGCCCCCTTTGCAATCCCACAGAACATCTTCGACACGAGAAATCAGTGATGAAAAACGAGAGGAATGCTCTGCTTATAGTCATGTCTCTGGTTATCTATTGGCTTCTGTACCGTGTTACAATTTTACGCCTTCAGCTTCAGCGGATGAATTTGAGCGAACTACAGGAGGATATTATTGAGCACATGGTCGTGCAGATTGATGAGCCCCAAATTTGGTAACATTTTGGGCTCATTTGGCCTAACTACCTTTGCTCAATCCTTCATTTTTCATAACTTATGCATCATTTTTTAGTATGTTTATGTCATTTGTACGAATAAGGGCAGTCACTATTCCTAGGTGGCTAACACGTGCTCATTTCAGGTTTTTTGACACATGATTGGAACAAAACCAAGCAGATAAGGACAAGGAGACAGCCAAGATGGGGTTGAGGATTCGTAGGAGGGTTTTCCAGCGTTAAAAGGCCTTCCTCGGGATCTTCACCCCCAACTCCGAGCTCTAACAACCACCACAACCGGATTAGAAGGCAGCCAAATGGATTTTGAGGAAGCAGCAGTTCACTCCTAGTTTGGTCAGCCGAGTCCCACTAATTTAGGAGGCCAGCTTGGGGCCTCGTGATGTATAAATTCTAAGGCTTTAGCCTTCGAGAAGGACTTTTTGAAACATTGTTGCACATTCTGCACTACGAGCTACTAGTTTGGTTTCGTTCTTTTGTAGCCAATTATTGGCATGCTATTTGACTTATGATTATTGTTTTTTAATGGAAAGCAGTCCTATTTGATCTCAGTCCTGAGTTTTTAAAAGGAGCCATAGCTCTCGGGGTTGGGCCCAACCTGAGAGCCTAAGGCCTCCTTCCTTTGTATTGTTATCTTTTACTTCAGCATTATTGTTTTTTTCCTTTACATGCATTTAGAACGCAGTTTGCTGAGTTAGATTTCTTGGTGTGGTTAAGTAGGTCATTCTCATAAGACAGAATTGTTTCAGCTGTTTAGAGTAGAGTGAAGAGATTGGAGTTGATAAAAGTTCTAAAAAAGGGTTGCCTGCACACTCATTTTCACCTCTTTCTAGGGGCTGGAATTGCAGACAGTGCTACCCACCAAAAACATTGGGTTACAAATTCATGCAATCTGTGGTGCAATATTTTCGTTTGTAGAAGTTGTCCATGCATTCAGACCTCTAGGAATGTTCTTTGCTTCAGTACCATACATGGTTTTTCCTTAAGAATAACGTTGCTGTTCATTAGTTCCATTAAACAGTTAGGAATGTTTTGATTATATGCAAGACGTGGATGATTTGATTCAGTTTGCACTGTGCAGTACTATTTCCTCACCTTCTCATCCTTCCAAGCCTTGCCCAGGCCAGTTACTCATCTCCCAATTAGACCCCTTGTCTCTCAGCTACATTACTGCCCACATTATCCTCCCTTTTCGGCCTTCCATTCCATCTACTCTCCTCCAGACAAAATAGCTTAGCACACCCCCTCATCATCTCATCTCTCGGTCACTAAGGCATTACAAACCCCTCTCCTACCTCCCTATCCACCCATGCAGCCTCTTCCACTCACCCATCACCCAAATTCCGATTGTAGAACATCCTGTAGGAATTACTGAACATCCTGTAGAAATTCTGGAACATCCTGTAGAACCCCTGCAGACTTCCTGTAGAAGCTCATACACACGGTTTCTTGGAGCCAAACATTGTGAGACTCTCTGGAAGGATGTTAGGGACCCCTTAGACCCTATCTGAACTCTCCCAACCTTCTTCCAGCCTTCCTCTTCCTTGATCCACCTCTGCACAAGTAAAGAAACTAGTTAAAAGCACATGCATGATAATTCTAATAATTGAAACAAAAATACAAAAAGTGTTTTCTTCAGATAGAGGTAGTCTAAACACATGCATTTCACCTTCATAGAAGTAATGGCATCGCTTTCAGTAGTTTGCATTCCCATCTCTGCATCAGTGAGACTAGCTGGTAGAATTAGGGTTTGCTAGGGTTTGCGTTTCTTGTTGGCTTTCAGTTCCTTTCTGCAAATAGATTAGCTTCTTTTGAGATTAGCTTTCGTCCATCAGTTAAAAAGCTTCTTCTAAGAGCTCATAGAAGTTGGCTTGAGCCCCTAGTGGACTTGTGCCAGCTGACCAAGTGACAGCTGCGGCAAGAGCTAGTACTTGTGCATACAGCACCGTCGCTTCCAAGTTTGTTACAAACTACCGGGTTGATAAAACTAAGGAAGGAAGCTCCAGGAGTTGTAGCATTATTGCTACAATACTGGAGCCCACCATCTTTTTGGTGCCGTTGCTGGGGAAGCGTCAGAGTATTAGTGATTGTTGCTTTTCTTCTACTTTCCTACTCTCGCCTTCTGCTAAGTAGTATTTCATTTCCATTCTGCAATTTCCTTTCTGCAAAAGTAGCATAGACATTTCCTGCTTTCATAGATTAACATTTCAATTCCGCAATTTCATTTCTACAAGCGTAGATTAGCATTTCAATTCCGCAAGCGTAGCCTAGCATTTCATTCCTGCAATTTCATTTGAGCAAAATAGATTAGTTCTTTCATGCTTTCATTTCAATTCCGCATTTCCATTTCAGCAAGATAGTAGTTGCAGTTCAATCTATTTTAGTTTTGCAGGTACCAGAAAAAAACAAAAGCAATCAGAAGTCTTTTCATTTCATGCCTCGTAGAAATCGAGATAAAACAGGAAAATTCTTACCCAACACCCCCACCACATCACTGAGTCACCCTTCTCTCTTCTTTGGTGACAGTGATCCAGAAGAACCTATAGGTGAACCTCCTGAGATATACGAAGATCCTATAGCAGAAGAAGAGTTAGAGAACACTCCATCTGAAGCTATGGCTGACAATAGGGGAGAAGATGAGAGAATTGAAGGTGCCTTCCCCATCCGAGAGACCAATGGAGACATGAAAATGAAGAACATCAGTCCCTCTGCTTTACCTCACTTCCATGGACTGACTACTGAAGAACCTGATACCTTCCTGTTTGAGTTTGCCGTCCTTTGTCGAACCTATGACTATACCGAGGATGAGCAAAAACTAAAACTCTTCCCCTCTACCCTTAAGGATGCAGCACTACGCTGGTTCATGGGCTTACCTGGGAACAATATCACCACTTGGGCCCAGATGCAGCAAGCTTTCAATACCAAATACCGGGACTACTGTAGGTCCAAGGAAACCAAGGGAGAAATCTTTCGGATGACCATGGGGAATGATGAGTCTTTAGAAGATTACGAGGAAAGGTTCCAACTCAGCTATAAATGGGCCAGGTGCACACTTGACCCTGAATCCCTCAAGTTGGTCCTGCTCCGAGGAGTCCCTGAAGACCTCTTAGATACCCTTCACATGCTAGCTGGAGGAGATATCTACCAACTACCTTATGACGACATAAAGACTGTGTTTAGAAACCACTCTAGGGCAGCCCAGAAAAGAGGTAGAGGAAACCTCCTCTCAGCTGGTATTCCTTTCTCCAAACATGAGTTTGCAAATCAATTAGAGGACCTCAAGAGTGAGGTGAGACAGACCATCGCCATGCAACTTGATACATTCCGAATCCAGCAGAAGAAGGAGGAAGCTGAGAGGGCTTTGGCTATCTTCTGCCCTAGGTGTACAAGGAAACACCCTAAGAACGAGTGCCCATTACATTCAGTTGAGGTATGTTTTGTCTGTGAGGAGGACCACCCCACAAACCAATGTCCAACCTTACCTGGGCTTAAAGCCATGTATCAAGGGACAGAAGCACCCACTGAACCTCTCTATTTCCTCAACCAAAGGAGGCCACATGGACCCAGACCTTACCAACAGGGGATGCAAGGGACACCCCAAGCTTATTACAGCCCCAACCAATCTGCTCCTATGCCTTCCTGGGGACCCCCTGTTCATCCTTCCTGGTCTATACCTCCTCCATGGTCTTACCCGCCTCAGTACCATTCTCAGCCCACTACTCCTTCGTTTCATTCACATGCCCAGCCACAGCCTCAGTGGAATGCACCTCAATCGGGGTGGAGGCCCCAGTACAATACTCCTCCCGCCATTTTGCCTCCACCACCAGCTCAACCACAACCATTACCTCCTGCTCCTCCAAGGCAACCCCAAATGCTTGCTCAACTGAACCCGAACCCCAACAACAGACAGGCCCAGCAGGTATATACTGGGGAAACATCATGCCCTACCTATGCTGTGGAGATCCAGGAGATCAATCTGCGATCTGGAAAGACTCTTCCGGATCGCCAACCTCCTCCCCCAGAGGATGAGGAAGATAAACAGGAAAGTGAACCAAAGGCCATTCCACCCTTTCCTGAGAGACTAACGGCCATCACACAACCCAACCCAGAGGAGGATGAGCTCCTGGGAGAACTCAAACAGTTGTGTGTGAGGATACCACTTCTCCAAGCCATCAAAGATGTACCGATATACAACAAACTGGAGAAGGAAAAGTGTTTCAGACACCCAGGCAGGCGAAAAAGAGATGTTTCAATCATCAATGTCATGGGACAACTGTCTAATCTTATGTTGGGGCAGGCCATCTACCCAAAGTATCTGGATCCTGGGAGTCCTGTAGTGGATGTCCACATCAATGGCACCATCATACCTCACACATTGATTGATCTGGGGGCTGCCATTAATGTGATGACCAGAGATACCATGCTCAAACTCAACCTTCAGGGTTCCTTGAGAAAGACCTCGACAGTCCTACAACTAGCAGATCGCTCCACTGTGACTCCCAAAGGGATTGTAGAGGATGTCTTGGTCTCTGTTGACGCTTGGGAGTACCCTGTGGACTTCTTGGTTTTGCAACCAAAGGCAAAGCTTACTGGATACCCCCTTATTTTGGGAAGACCTTGGTTAGCCACTGTAGATGCTTACATAAGCTGCCGTGCAGGAAACATGACCATCAAAAATGGTCCTATGTCCAAGCAGCTAGTCCTGTACCCTCCTGCCCAACCCTTATTAGAGCATGAATTACCACTTTGGTTGGAGGAAGGAGAAGAGGATGAGGTGTACTCAGCACCTTTGTGCACCCTAGACACCACTAGGGAGGCCTCCCAACCGAGGATGATTTGATTGAGACCTTGATCCAGACTCCACCTCTCAGTGCATTGTCCTTAGAGGAATTAGTGGAGGATGCCCAAGCCAGCACCTTAGTGGACCTTTGTTTGACCAACCCTGTCACTCCCAGAGTCAAAAATGTGGAGTTCGGCCCTAAGAGAACGTTAAAGATTAGCTCCTCCTTATCTCCTTCCCAGGAAAAGGAGTTGTGTAGTCTGTTGGCCGGTCATCTAGATGCTTTTGCTTGGAGCTATAAGGAGATGAAAGGAGTCCATCCTTCGGTCTGTACCCATCACATCTACATCAAAGAAGACTGTAAACCAGTTAGGCAACCCCAAAGGAGAATGAATCCAGCCCTTAAGGACATCGTCAAGGAGGAATTACAAAAACTGTTGGATGCCAGATTCATCTACCCCATCTCGGATAGCGAATGGGTGTCCCCTTTGGTGTTGGTTCCCAAGAAAAACGGGAAGTGGAGGATCTGTGTGGACTACCGGGAACTGAACAAGGCCACCAAGAAAGACCATTTTCCTCTACCTTTCATAGATCAAGTGCTGGATGGCCTGGCAGGGAAGAAGTTTTTCTCTTTCCTAGATGGGTTTAGCGGGTATAACCAGATCCAAATCAGCCTGGAAGACCAAGATAAGACCACCTTCACTTGTCCTTGGGGTACCTTTGCTTACCGAGTTCTTCCCTTTGGACTATGCAATGATCCTGCCACCTTCCAGAGAGCCGTCTTGAGCATCTTTTCTGAGCTGGTCCATGATTCGGTGGAAATCTATATGGATGACTTCACTCCTTATGGGTCCAACTTCCAGGAAGCATTGTCCAATCTGGGAAAAGTCCTAACCAAGTGCATTGAGATGAACCTGTCCCTTAGTCCTGAAAAGTGTGAATTCTTGATGACTGAAGGGACCGTGCTAGGCCATACCATTTCTCGCCAAGGATTACAGGTGGATCCCAACAAAATTTCTCTCATCAAGAAGGTTCCACCTCCTCAGAAGGTGAGAGATGTTCGAAGTTTCTTAGGATTAGCAGGGTATTATAGGAGATTCATTAAAGACTTCAGCAAGCTAGCCTCGCCATTGTTTAGCCTCTTGGCAAAAGATGTTGAGTTTAAATGGACTGACGATTGTCAGAAGGCTCTGAATGAATTAAAGGACAAGTTGGTGTCCGCCCCAATCTTGAGGGGTCCAAACTGGGCCCTACCTTTCCACATCCACACGGATGCCTCGAACAAAGCCATAGGGGCAGCCTTAGGACAAGTTGAACAAAAACTTCCATACGCCATCTACTTTGTCAGCAAAAACTTATCCAAGGCAGAACTGAATTACATTGTAACTGAGAAAGAATTCTTGGCCGTGGTCCATGCACTGAACAAATTTCGACATTATATCACTGGATATCAAACATTTGTACATACTTATGATGCTGCAATTAGATATTTAATGAATAAACCGGATGTGAATGCTCGTATTATTAGATGGTTACTTTTGTTGCAGCAGTTTGATTTGACTATTGTTGACAAGCCAGGTAAAGAAAATGTTGTTGCTGACTTTTTGTCTAGATTGGATTTACCTGCAGGAGAGGATGGAACAGTGGATGACCAGATGCCAGATGAACATCTGTTTGCTATTTCAATACTCTCTCCATGGTTTGCTGATATAGCAAACTACCTTGTCTCAGCACAGTTTCCTCCGCACCTATCCTCCAGAGAAAAGAGCAGGATCATACGGAAGAGTGCCTCATTCACGTGGATCGGGGGCAACCTGTTCAAGCTTGGCCCTGATCAGATCTTAAGGCGTTGTGTAAGGGAGGAGGAAGTCTTTGATATCCTCCTAACCTGTCATGACGGACCTTGTGGAGGACATTTTGCAGCCAAAAGGACTGCCTTCAAAATCCTGCAGGCAGGCTACTATTGGCCCACGCTTCATCAAGATGTCAGAAGGTATATCAGCCAATGTGACCGATGCCAAAGAATGGGGAAACCGACTCCAAGGGATGAAATGCCTCTCCAACCTCAAGTGACTCTTGAGCCATTTGAGAAGTGGGGTATGGATTTTGTGGGTCCAATCAACCCTCCTTCGAGGCAAAGGTCTTACATCATTGTGTGCACAGACTACCTGACAAAGTGGGCAGAAACCAAGGCAATCAAAGCAGCGACAGAAGAAAAGGTGGCCGAGTTCTTAAGAGAGAACATCTTCTACAAATTTGGCTACCCAAGAGAGCTAGTCACCGATCAAGGAAGCCAGTTCACCTCTAACTTAATTGAAGACCTACTTGCTCATCACAAAATCAAGCATAGGACTTCCACCCCCTATCATCCTTAAGCAAATGGGCAGGTGGAAGTCACCAATAGAGCATTGGAAGGGATCTTGACTAAGGTGGTGAGCAGCAGCAAGAAAGATTGGGCAGATCACCTGGTTGAGGCCACGTGGGCTTACAACACCACTTGGAAGACCACAACCGGCTTCACACCTTATGAGCTGGTCTATGGGAAGAGAGCTTTGCTGTCAATTGAGTTCGAATACAACACCTTGAGGATGGCAGCTCAGCTGGACCTGGATCTCAGCCATGCCCAACAAGAAAGGTTATTGCAGCTGAATGGATTGGACGAGCACCGAATGCAGGCCCTTCTCCACTCAGAAGTGGTTCAACTTCAGAGGAAGGTGTGGCATGACCAACACCTCAATGATAAGCAATTTCAGCCGGGAGATTGGGCGCTGTTGTATGATTCCAGGCATAAGGATTTCAAGGGAAAGCTGAGAACCAGATGGCTGGGACCATATGCAGTGGAAAAATGTAATGACAATGGATCTGTTCTTATTCGGACCATTGATGAGGAGGCCATCCCTATGCTTGTTAATGGGCATCGACTAAAGATCTACAGGAAACCTCTTTCAAGGCAAGAATTCATCCAAACTGTGGGAAAATCAGTACTGGTCATAGAGAAGGGTTCTGCCTCTGTTTTGGGCGTACCCTAAAGATCTTAAAAAAAAAAAAAAAAAAAAATAAAAAAAAAAATAATAAAGATCCTTGGGTGAAAACCTTTCTGAGGCTCCCAAGGCAGATGGTAGGGATGAAAACCTCATTGAGGCATCCTTGCTGTCTTTCTGGAAATGTTTGAAAAAGACCCTTGAGTGAAAACCTCTCTGAGGCGCTCAAGGTAGATGGTAAGGGTGAAAACCTCATGGAGGCACCCCTGCTGTCTTTCAAAAAAAAAAAAAAAAAAAAAGAAAGAAAAAATAAACAAAGAAAAATAAACAAAAAACAAGGAAAACAAGTTCAAGATGTGGCAATGCATGCAGGTTGCAGGTATTCCATGCAGGAAAAGAGGCCCCTCAACTCAAAGACAAGGGTCCCTACTATGCTACCAGGCGACCTCACCAGCACTCCCTCCAGAAACACTCATCTCTTCCAAGGTCTGGGCGTGATTTGATCACAGTTTAGCTTCCTACAGGAAGCTACAGGACTTTCTACAGGAAGTTCTGTATTTCTACAGGAAACTTCCTGTAGAAGCTTTGGACGACCCAGAACCGACTATGTGGGGAGATCTAACGTCCCAGGTCCGACATGGAGGCATGCAAGCTAATGTTTTCTCCATCACACACTGTTGTCGCCTCCTTCTACCACCCCAGTTGCCATGCGATGGAGATACCTGCACAATCAAATCAGAACATCGAATTATCAGAAGAAGCGATTCTCAAATGGAAAAGAAGATGCAGGGATACCATGCACTACTGGTCAAAGCCGTCCAAGGGTCCTGCGATCGTGACCATGATGCCACCATCTCCACCGTTTCAGCATGCAATCGAGGAGGAGAAACTGCTACAGGACATCCTACAGGAATCCCGTAGCAGTTCATCCAGCTAGAGTGCACACCATCAAGGCGCCTGCAACACATAGAGCGGGCACATGCACCATCCGCAGCTAGGTATTAAGCGTTGCAACCAACAGCAGTCTGCGAGGAGGAACCCCCATGCCTGGGCACGAAGCAGCAACAAGAAAATCCAATCACCCTCGTCCTGAAACCTGCAAATGACGTCGCGGCCGCACAGGTAAGTGCCTCACCCTTTCTTCATCCAAATTACATGAACTATGCTTTGAAATGTTTGCAAGTGTGGAAATGAATGGGTTGAGCAGTCGGGTAGCCATTCAACTGGCCACCATGACCAGTCAGATGGTCTAGTCAGATTTGGAAAGTGTTGGTCGTGGCAAGCAAAACGGGTAATGGACACGTGAGAAGCGTCCAGTCGGGGAGAAGCGGCGATATAACGAAAATGGCGACGGTGGATCTGCAGGGAATGATGCGGAAGTAAGGGAGACTTGCAGTGAAATGAATAGGTGACGTCATCCAACGGTCTGGCAGGGACAGCTCACCCCCGCGCCACGAGTTCGGCCAGGATTCAAATCCACCGGCTAGATCGTCACTCCACTCATTTATCACCAGCCGTTTTGTAGTCGAGTAAGCGTCTGAATTTCTCTGAAGCTCGTTACTCCAAGTCCTCGGCTCGTTCAGACGTTTGGTGGTGGCACAGAAGGCGCAGAACCACTGCCGTGCTCTCCGGAACCTGTGCGCGACTTCTACAGGAAGCTGCGCTACAGGAAGCTAGCCGCTACGGAGGAAAATTGATCTATTCATGTCAAAGGTGGCGAATTGGAAAAGGTATGCCTGAACCTGTTCCTCCCATGCAATTGGTTTGAAGGGTGGCGAAGTTGACGTCCTCGAAAATGTAAAACTACAGTCTGAGCATAAAATTGCAAGCGTCGTCTTCCTTTTGCATGAAAAGTGTCGTCATAGTATATGCGGGGTTTTCTACAGGATTTGGTTCGTAATTAAGGCTCTGTCTAGGCTCATCTGTAAGATAGCCAAGAATTCACGAATTGTGTGCGTGCCACCTCCGACTAACATAGCAGGCTTTCACCATGCCGGGTGGGTTCATCAGAAAGGAACCGACGGACTCAAAGAAACTACGGGAAAACTCGGAGGTGGTAGAACTGTTCACCCATGCGTGATGGATGTCGTTCTGCGACAAACTTCAAGGCTATGATGATGAGGTGGAAAAGGAGTTCCTGCGGGCTTTGAAGCCGAAATCGAAAACACTGGCCATTGTCAATTTCAGGGGTTTGAATCTTAGACTCACCCCACAATTCATCAGCAGGGTCACTGACCTCCCAATGGGGGTACCATGGGACAAGGAGGAAAGGAAACTAGGCCAGAAGGCTAAGAAAGAGTTCTTTCCACCAGAGGAGCAATTCTCAGAGGATAAGAACGGGGTTCGCAGAGCTAGCCTACAACCACTTTGGAGCGAGGTCAGCCTCCAAATCATGAAGTATATAACGTGCGAAGGACGATTCAACATCGTATATGGGTACCATTTCCGGCTGCTCACAGAATTGAGGCACCAAATGGATCTACCTTTAGAAAACAAGCTAAGTATCCCTTACTTCCTTCTACAGTCCATGACTGAATGTGCCACCAAATTACGAGAGGGCACGCCAGACCAGGTAGCCCATCATGGGCTCATTAAGCTCCTCGTGGAGGATGCACTCCACACCTACACAGTCCCTCTCTCATGGGAAGCCTTCCGAAATCTGACTAAGGATGGCGATATCAAAATGTTGACCGAGGAGTTCACCTCCTCCAGCAGCAAAGAGAAGGAGTCAGCACACACAGAGAAGAAAGGGAAAGGCCAAGAACCCATGGCCAAAGCACCGAAGAAAGAACAAAAAGGGAGGCAAGAGAAACCTCAGGTTGCCGAAAAGGAGGGTGACAAATCCACATTGACACCCAGAGAGAAAAGGCTACAGAGTAGGGTGGAAAGGACGGGGCAAGTCCACGTCAGTAAAGGCACCTCGAAGGCAGCCTCAACCAAGTTAAAAAGCAAAGCACCCTCAGCCAAACAGGCTAAAACGGTGCCACCTGTTTCTACAGGAAAACCAAAAACGACTTCTACAGGAAGCCAGAAATCAGCTGATATAGGGCCTTCTACAGGAAGCCCTGAGAAAGGAAAACCAAAAGAGAAGACAACGGAAATTCTTGCAAGGGAGGCAGCAGCCGTGCTGGCCACCCTCAGTACACCTCCTAAGCCGAAGGAAAAGCGGAAGAGGGAGACCCCTCTGTATTTCAAAGCCAGGAGAAGTGTGAGAATCAAAACGGGCAAGCCCCAACCTCCATCCAGCAGCCCAATTACTATAGAAGATACCCCTACCTCGCCAAGGGAGAGGTCCCCCTCGAAAATATCGGTCACTTATGAGTGGGGGAGCCCGAAGACAACTACTTGGAAGGAGAGGATGGACCGGTTGGCTTCAAAAGCCCGGCTACAGGATGCTGAGGCCACTCTACAGGAAACACTAGCCCGGCTTAAGGAGACAGAGAGGATGGAGGGAGACGCACCCTCATCACCACTTAGGGGAGACGAAGTAGAGCCACCGAGGGAAGAAGAGAAGGAGCATATTCCGGAACCAAGTCCCCAGCCAAGCTTGAGCTCGTATTATAACTTTTTGGAGGCTGGGAAAATTATTCCACAAAAATTCACCGTGTCACTTTTCTTTGCATTGGAGGAAGAAAGGGTAAGGACCCACACGTGGATGGAAATAGCTAAATCAAAAGGAGTGGAAGATATAGGACCCTTGGAGGAACAACTCAAGGAGGCGAGAAAAGAATTAGCTATGGCCAAACACGTGGCAAACTGCTAGTAGGTGTTCCTACAGGAAGAGAATGAGAAACTTAGACTGCAGCTACAGGAGCTGAAGAAGGAAAAGGGCACATCCTCAGGGGACATTACAGCAGAACATCAAGGCAGAGAAGGACTGCAAGTTGGTCTTGGGGAGCCAACCTCGCATCTACAGGAAGGGGAAGTGCAAGCACAAATCGAGATACAAGCTCTCAAATAGCAGTTGCAGCAAAAAGAGGCACAACTGGCTTGCATGGCCAGTTGGGCCATGGATGCTCTACAATGCAGACAGCCGGCCAAATCCTATGGCCTGTACCTACGAGACCAGTGGCTGCAATTTCAGATTAATGCGTTGGCACAGAGGGGTATCTCCCAACTCCAAGACCCCTAGCAGTTCATAGCGTTATGTAATAGCAGTTCATTGGAGGATAAGGCCAAACTCTCGGAGTTCTATCTCCATAATTTGGCCCTTCCAAATGTGACTACATGGGATCCCAACACAGTTGTAGGGGATATGCAGTTGATGGCATTTGCCTCATGGTTGAACCATGAAGAAAAGAGGGCAGCAGAGGTCAAAGAAGTCATGGACCGAGAATTACATGAGCCACTACTGATTAGAGCAGAGCCAGGGGATCCCACTGCATTGATATTGGCCCACCAACACTTAGCCACCAACCCTCAAACTTTATTGAAATACATGGATCAGCAGGCACATGCCATAGCACATTTCGAGGATATGGAGCGACTGTTAGGGGACAACTGTGTTCATGCTTGCACCCGCCGATAGAACACCTTGTCCCACAGCCTTAAAATCAGAGAATACCATACTCCAACTCGAATGAGGGAAGCTCTAGCATGGGTGCCCCTCTACAAAAAGTCCATACAGAACCTCTAAGCTAGCTGGATTGGCCTCAAGCTAAGCCCACCTCTGCTGTTAGGATTGATGGAAGGCAGCACAGAAAAATAAGAGCATAAGCAGTGGGAGGAGGTGGAAAGGAAGGCTGGGTTCCATGCCAATGAGGAAGAAACCACTTCAGAAGCCTGGGATGTGAGGGTGGCGGTGAAAGCAATGAAGGACGAGGAGCTGGATTAGTTGCTCAGGGATGAGCAATCATTTTAGCTGGGGGGTGATGATGAGCCCCAAATTTGGTAACATTTTGGGCTCATTTGTCCTAACTACCTTTGCTCAATCCTTCATTTTTCATAACTTATGCATCATTTTTTAGTATGTTTATGTCATTTGTACGAATAAGGGAAGTCACTATTCCTAGGTGGCTAACACGTGCTCATTTCAGGTTTTTTGACACATGATTGGAACAAAACCAAGCAGATAAGGACAAGGAGACAGCCAAGATGGGGTTGAGGATTCGTAGGAGGGTTGTCCAGCATTAAAAGGCCTTCCTCGGGATCTTCACCCCTAACTCCGAGCTCTAACAGCCACCACAACCGGATTAGAAGGTAGCCAAACGGATTTTGAGGAAGCAACAGTTCACTCCTAGTTTGGTCAGCCGAGTCCCACTAATTTAGGAGGCCAGCTTGGGGCCTCGTGATGTATAAATGCTAAGGCTTTAGCCTTCGAAAAGGACTTTTTGAAACATTGTTGCACATTCTGCACTACGAGCTGCTAGTTTGGTTTCGCTCTTTTGTAGCCAATTATTGGCATGTTATTTGACTTATGATTATTGTTTTTTAATGGAAAGCAGTCCTATTTGATCTCAGTCCTGAGTTTTTAAAAGGAGCCATAGCTCTCGGGGTTGGGCCCAACCTGAGAGCCTAAGGCCTCCTTCCTTTGTATTGTTATCTTTTTCTTCAGCATTATGGTTTTTTTCCTTTACATGCATTTAGAACGCAGTTTGCTGAGTTAGATTTCTTGGTGTGGTTAAGTAGGTCATTCTCATAAGACAAAATTGCTTCAGCTGTTTAGAGTAGAGTGAAGAGATTGGAGTTGATAAAAGTTCTAAAAAAGGGTTGCCTGCACACTCATTTTCACCTCTTTCTAGGGGCTGGAATTGCAGACAGTGCTACCCACCAAAAACATTGGTTTACAAATTCATGCAATCTGTGGTGCAATATTTTCGTTTGTAGAAGCTTTCCATGCATTCAGACCTCTTGGAATGTTCTTTGCTTCAGTACCATACATGGTTTTTCCTTAAGAATAACGTTGTTGTTCATTAGTTCCATTAAACAGTTAGGAATGTTTTGATTATATGCAAGATGTGGATGATTTGATTCAGTTTGCACTGTGCAGTACTATTTCCTCACCTTCTCATCCTTCCAAGCCTTGCCCAGGCTAGTTACTCATCTCCCAATTAGACCCCTTGTCTCTAAGCTACACTACTACCCACATTATCCTCCCTTTTCGGCCTTCCATTCCATCTACTCTCCTCCAGACAAAATAGCTTAGCACACCCCCTCATCATCTCATCTCTTGGTCACTAAGGCATTACAAACCCCTCTCCTACCTCCCTATCCACCCATGCAGCCTCTTCCACTCACCCATCACCCAAAGTCCGATTGTGGAACATCCTGTAGGAATTACTGAACATCCTGTAGAAATTCTGGAACATCCTGTAGAACCCCTGCAGACTTCCTGTAGAAGCTCATACACACGGTTTCTTGGAGCCAAACGTTGTGAGACTCTTTGGAAGGGTGTTAGGGACCCCTTAGACCCTATCTAAACTCTCCCAACCTTCTTCCAACCTTCCTCTTCCTTGATCCACCTCTGCACAAGTAAAGAAACTAGTTAAAAGCACATGCATGATAATTCTAATAATTGAAGCAAAAATACAAAAAGTGTTTTCTTCAGATAGAGGTAGTCTAAACACATGCATTTCACCTTCATAGAAGTAATGGCATCGCTTTCAGTAGTTTGCATTCCCATCTCTGCATCAGTGAGACTAGCTGGTAGAATTAGGGTTTGCTAGGGTTTGCGTTTCTTGTTGGCTTTCAGTTCCTTTCTGCAAATAGATTAGCTTCTTTTGAGATTAGCTTTCGTCCATCAGTTAAAAAGCTTCTTCTAAGAGCTCATAGAAGTTGGCTTGAGCCCCTAGCGGACTTGTGCCAGCTGTCCAAGTGACAGCTGCGGCAAGAGCTAGTACTTGTGCATACAGCACCGTCGCTTCCAAGTTTGTTACGAACTACCGGGTTGATAAAACTAAGGAAGGAAGCTCCAGGAGTTGTAGCATTATTGCTACAATACTGGAGCCCACCACAGATGACACAATAAATCTTGGGGCATAAAGGTAAGATCAATTGAGATTGTGCGTGTCTATAATGGTTTGGATGGAAGGGTATTGGAAACTGCTGCAATCGAAATTCCAACAGAAGAATGTGGTGCGTGAACATAATGTATTCTTTCAGGTTTATTATAAATTTAGTACCTTTTCAATGCTAGCAGAGCCACTGATGTTGGTCACCGGTTTCTTCTGCTTCTTTTTGGCTTGCATATTGTATCCACATTCCGATTTTTCAATTTCTAAGTCATCAGTTTCATACCTTGCTAAACTACAACGAGAAGAGGTCCAAGATGCCATTTAGCGCCTACAAAATGTCATGAATTTGCGCTTAACTGTCAGTGAGAAACTTGAGACCTCATTACGTGATCTTACACGGACTAGAGACGTACAAGCTTGCAAGGCTATTCGGAAGGCAGCTGATGTGACATTGGTTCCATGATCTGATAGAGCTCTTTTGCATCGGTGGCAAGGCTCTTGATACCAACTATCCCTTCATGGGCGACTATGTTGATCGTGGATAATACTCTATTGAGACCGTGTCGTTGCTAGTTGCTTTGAAAGTGCGCTACATGGATAGAATTACCATACTACGAGGAAACCATGAAAGCAGGCATATTACTCAAGTGTATAAGGCCTATCTTTCTTTTTTACGGGAATGAGGGCTACATTGACTGGTTTGCTGTGAACACTAGATTTATGTGGGACATAACACCTTAGTTCGGAGCTGTGCTCGTCTTTCCAGAACACCGCTACTATGGAGATTCTATTCCCTATGGCAATCAGAGTGTGGCCTATAAGGATGGAGATTCACTATCTTATCTCACAGCTGAGCAAGCACTGGCTGATTTTGCAACTTTGATAGTAGACCTGAAAAAGAACCTATCTGCCGAGGCTTGTCCAGTTGTATTATTTGGTGATTCTTATGGTGGAATGTTAGCTGCTTGGATGAGGTTGAAATATCCACATATTGAAATAGGTACCCTAGCTTCATCTGCGCCAATATTGCAATTTGAAGACATTGTACCATCTGATATATTCTACAGTCTTGTTTTAATGATTTCAAGTGGGAAAGTGAGAACTGTTTCAAGGTGATACAGCAATCATGGAAAGCATTGGAGACATATGGTGAAAGAGATGAAGGGTTACAAAATCTTAGCAAGAAGTTTCGCATGTGCAGGGATCTCAAAAGCTCAGAGGAAGTACAAGACTGGTTAAGCTCAGCATACAGTAACCTTGCTATGGTGGACTATCCATATCCAGCTAGTAATTTTAGGGCAGATGAAAAAGACAATTCAAGAAAAGAAAGCTCAAGACAGTCAGATTTTGGTATTAAACTGTGTTTCAGTGATTACACAGTAGTTTCGTAGCGTGCTACGAAACTACTGAAGATGATGCCTAATGCATAGCAGTTTCGTAGCACGCTACGAAACTGCTGTAGCTACATAATTAAAACTCAGTCAACCAATTTTGAGGGACTGAGGGGAAATTTTTGAAAAGGAATCTCTTCAAAGGATCATTTAAAGGGTGTCAACATTCAACAAGGGCAAAAACAGGTGGAGGAAACATATATTTGAATTCTAAACTTTTTGGTTTAAAGTGATCATAGTTACTACAGTTCATGATATGTCAGACAGCTTGGAGGAGGTCTTGTCTTCACACATGGGGAAGGTCGACAGCACATAAAGAACGTGGCACTCTAACACATTTTTGTATAATCAAAGAAGAAGGACATGGTTCATTGGTTTCAAATATCTTTGAGGAAACCAAAAGCAGATAAACAGGGGCAGTTTCCAAATTTTCAGAAGAAATTGAGAAATGTGACAGTAAGGGCCAACAGGCAGTTTCAAACATCCACCACAACTAAATTAAAGGAGACCACTTGTCAGAGAATGAGAATTGATTATAATTAATGCTATTATTAGAATGATATGGAGTTAGACTCCTATTTGCCTTAGGTTTCTAAAAAGTCTAGTTAGCAGTTTGTTACATTTAATAAGTAATTAAAGTTTGAATAGGTGTCATAGGAAGTAGAATTCGAGTTCCCCTCATCTTGGAGGAGGAATCTCAGCCTTGTAAAGAATTCTATATATAGGAGAGAGGGCAATGTACCAAGGGTTGGAAAATTATTCAGAAAAGCTCTGATATTTGGCTTTATGTAAAGACTTTGTTTTAGTAATGCAATATTGGCTTTGCTTCTTAGGAATCAAGAGGGATTCAATGCTCAGAATGTGTTGTATTATTATTTTCTCAATATTTGCAGTAGTATGAATGTGTAATTACTTAGAAATCACTCATGGTGCTCTAACTTCCTTTATACATTCATAGACTGTGTGGTCCTATATGTTTCTGGTATGTTCTAAATGTGTTGAATCCTGAATGCCCTGACCTCTATGTAAGGTTGATATCATTGTTATACTGAAACAATGTTGACTCCATAAGCCCAATGGATACTTTTTAGTTGTGTTTCCACCACTTACATTTTTACCTTTGTTTCACAAGAGTTAGTCATCTTGATCATAATCAAAAAATCATTAATCATTTGAGAGAGCCCTCTCAGGTTGGGGAGGCTAAGCCCCAGCCTAAAGTAGGTTTGAAATAGTTATTCAAAGTCTTCCTTGTCAGCAGCCTTCCAGGGTCAGATTTTGAGATAACAACTTACTTGAAATGATCGCTCATAATGATGTTGGTCGACATGTTGCTTCATTATGTTCTGAGCTTGATGTAGATTATCTTTGAGATGAGTGATCATGGCAGCATGGTTCTGTAGGATCTAATCAACTTCATATACTTTGGAACATCTAGGGATATACAAAGTTGGTGAAGGTGGGAGTTAGCCATACACTACCTCATATGGCACCATCTTGGTAGATTCATGATAGCTAGTATTATACCATCATTCAACTAAAGGTTGTCACTGTACCCATTGATGTTGCTTGTCTAAAGTGAAGCACCGTAGGTAGGTGTAAAAACATTTGTTGTCTGCTTGTATTTGGGGATGATAAGTTGTACTCTTTTGGAGTTGTGTGCCATGGATCTTGAAAACTTCCTACCAAATTTTTCTGGTGAAAGTGGGGTCTCGATCAGACACAATGGAAGTTGGCATGTTGTCCTATTGTGTTCCTCCATGTAGTTCTGTAGGCCCATAAGGCTTCAGGAAGCCTTTCTGCCCAATCTCTTCTGTGTAGATGTACAGTCTTAGTGAGAATTCCTTCAATCACCTTATTGGTAGATTCAACTTGACTGTTTGCTTGTGGATGGTAGGGAGTAGACTTTATATGTTTTATATTGTATTCTTCCACAAGTCTTTCCACCATTTTAGATGTAAATTGAGATCCTTGATTTGTCACAATTTCTCTTGGAACAATAAAATGAGTGAAGATGTCGTCAAAAATAAAATTAACTACAGATTTTTCATTAGCAAAAGGTAATGCTTTAGCCTCTACCCATTTGGTGACATAATTAGTGCATACCAAAATATACTTCTTTTGTTTATATGGAGGATTAATTGGTCCAACAAAATCCAAAGCCCATTTTTCAAAAGGTTCAATGAGTACCTGAGTTTGTAGTGGAGTTTCATCTGAAGGAGCAAGTTTCCCTACCCTTTGGCAACTGTCACACCTTTTGGCATATTATTTGGCATCTCTGAAGATGGAGGGCCAATAATATCCTAAATGAAGGATTTTATAGGTTGTTCTCTTGTCAACAAGGTGTCCACCACAAGGTTCATCATGACATGTCTTAAGAATTTCAAGCATTTCATCGTCTCGAACACATCTTCTGATCATGAGATCTGGACCTGTTTTATACAATTCATTAGTAATCCATAAGTAACTTGCACTTGTTTGAATGCTTTTTATTTTCTCCTTAGGAAACAAATGTGAAGGTAATTTTCCTGTGACTAAGTAATTGGAAATATCTGCAAACCAAGGGGTCTAAGTAGTTACTACAAAAAGATATTCATCAGGAAATTTATCTTCAACTGGAGTGTCATCTTTGATATTTTGAATTCTAGACAAGAAATCAGCAACTGTGTTTTGTTTTCCAGGTCTATCTAGAACAGTGATGTTGAATTCTTGTAGGAGTAATAACCATCTTGTAACTCTGCCATTAGTAATAGGTTTATTCATTAAGTACCTAATTGCAGAGTGATTTGTGTGAACACACGTTTCATAGCCTATTATGTAATGTCTGAACTTGTTGATAGCATGAACAAAAACTAAGAATTCCTTTTCAGTTACAGTGTAGTTTAACTCAGTGGGAGTCAAATTATTGCTTGTGTAATAGATGGCATAGGGTATCAAATCTTTTTGTCATAATACAGCTCCCAGAGCTGTATCTGAAGCATATATTGAAATGTGAAAAGGTAATTTCCAATTTGGACCTCTTAAGATGGGTGCTTTAGAAATTTTTTCTTTTAAAGTCTCAAATGCCAACTGGCAATCAGGATTTCAATTGAATTCACAATCTTTGGTGAGTAATTTGAAGAGTGGGGATGCTAGTTTAGTGAAATTTTCTATAAATCTTCTATAGTATCCCGTGAATCCTAGAAAACTTCTAACATCCTTTTGACAACTTGGAATTGATAATTTAGAGATGAATTCAACTTTAGATTTATCAACCTTAATTCCATCTCCTAAAATGTGATGTCCTAAAATAATCCTTTCTGTAAACATCATAAAACATTTTTCATGGCTTAGTGAAAGATTTGATTCCTTACATCTTTTAAGAACTTTTTCTAAATTTTCTGAAGCTTCTTCAAATGTATTCCCATAAACTGTAAAGTCATCCATATACACCTCTACACAATCATGTATTAGATCAGAAAAAATTCCTAGTATTGCTGTTTGGAATGTTGCAGGTGCATTGCACAATCCAAAAGGGAGTACTTGGTAGGCATAAGTTCCCCATGGGCAGGTGAATGTGGTTTTATCTTGATCTTCAGGTGCTACCTGAATCTGATTGTAACCACTAAAACCATCCAAAAATGAGAAATACTTCTTACCTACTAATGTATCTAACACTTGATCTATAAAGGGCAAAGGAAAATGATCTTTTAGGGTAGCTTTATTCAATTCTCGATAATCAATACATACCCTCCATTTACCATTCTTTTTAGGCACAATCACTAGAGGAGAAACCCATTGGTTGTCTAAAATTGGGTAAATGAAGTTTACATTCAACAATTTTTGCAACTCCTCTTTCACAATTTCCCTAAGATTTGGATTCATCCTTCTTTGAGGTTGTCTGATAGGTTTACAATTTTCCTCAATGTAGATGTGATGTATACAAGTCTTAGGACTAATTCCTTTCATGTCAGTGTATTCCCATGCATATGCAGAAGAATGTTGTTGTAATGTTTTGATTAGCTTTTCCTGTTGTAATTTTTCCAAGTTATTGTTTATGTTCAATGTTTTTCCTGGAAAGATTTCAACTGTAGAGCTACCAAATTCTTCCATAGAATAAAGAGACATCTGCCTAGATGAAAAATATTCAATATTGGATTTTTCTTGAAATTGATCATGTTTATGTTCTGGAGATGATTCAAAATTTTCCATTATATTTAAGATTTGACTATCTTCACTAACGATTGAAATAGTAAAGAGAGGCTGAATGCAATTTTAATCATCAATCCATTCTTTTTCATCTATCTCTGTGATTGTTCTTACGGGGGGATATAGAGTGAATTTCTTAGTTGAATTACCATCAGAGATATACATATCACCAGATCTACAGCTAATGAAAGCATCAGCTGTAGCCAGTGAAGGTCTTCCTAATATAAGCGGATGTCCTCCTAGATTTTTCTTTGGGGTTAATATCATAAAATCAAGAGGGTAATCCCAAGAGTCTAAGGAAACTGAAATATCTTCTAGCATACCATCTGGTTTGATTACAGATATATCTGCCAATTGCAGTAATGTAGGTGTATAAAGAAGATTAGGAAGTTTGAGTTGTTCCATGGTTTGTTTGCTCATGATGTTTATTGCTGCTCCTAAATCAATTAATGTATTCAAAATTTCAACTCCATTGATATGTGTTTTTACAACTAGATTTCTTGGATCTACATATTCTTATATGGCAATTTTTCCCATCATTATGTCTGCTATTTTTCCTGCCAGCTAAATTCTTTTTACTTCTTTTGTTTTTCTTCCTGGTTTCTTCATGCTCAATTCCTTTATTGTTTTAGATAGAATCGGAATCTCCTTAATAGCTTGTAACAAAGGGATTTTGATACAGACATTTTTCAATTCATCTAGAAAATCATAATTAGGCAACATAATATGCTTTTCTACCCCTCTATAAACTTATAATATTTCAGGAAAAGGAGGTGTAGAAGTGGATACTGGTGGTTGCTCTATGATAGGAGTTGAATCTATTGGTTGTTTATGTTTTTCATTTTTAGTTTTCTGGTTTTGAAGAGATGTTCCTTCAAAACTTTTATTTGGCTACAGAGAATCTTCCTCAGAATTGTCTTGTTCTTGAATAACTACAAAAAGGCTTTTTCTTTTCTAATATCCTACCAAATCTCAGTTGGATATCATTGAGATCTAAAGGAGTGATCATATAAGTTGGAAATTGTTGTCCTTCCACCATATAGGTATTCTGAGGATTTTTATTGTTGGGGTTTGGTAATGGTTGGGCAGGTAACTAATTTGGTCTCTGCGAGAATGGCAGTGAAAGTTGAGGATTTTGGTTTTGAAGTTGGGGCTGTTGATTTTGTTGAGGAATTTGTTGGGGAGGATAGTTTGGATATCATGGAGGATATTGATAGTATGGAGAGAATCTTCCATAGGGATTTTGCATTCCTTGAGCCCAAGGTTGAGATTGAGATTGAGATTGAGGCCAAGGTTGCAGCCAAGAATTCCAATTTGGTGGCGGCTGAGTATACATTTGGATGTTAAAACGTTGGTTTTGTTGCCCTTACCAAGGTATTCTAGATACAAAGCAAATATATTCTGTTGGATTTGAAATTTTTTCCTCTTGAAAAACACCCTTAAGACCAAGAATTGAAGGACAATTTTTGGTCTCCTGGTTTTTTGAACAAATCACACAAGTCTCTATGATTTTTGCATCCAAAGGGAATTCTCTTAAAGCATGCTTCTTTATGCATTTGGGACAGAAAATAGGTAAAGCATCAGTTTCAAATTTCTTCATGTTTTGTAACTTAAGGGTGTCTATCTGTTCACTAAGGCTCCCTAGAATGTTTGTTTTAAATTCATCAAGCACGTTTCCAATTTCTACCCTACTTACTGATCCAGTTGCAGATTTATTCACTCTAACAAGAGAAGGATCTCTTGGACCTTTCCCAGTTTTGGACTTTCCTCTTGAGAGATGAACACATAATTCTCCAATGTCACTTAATGTGATTTGAGAGATATCTCCCTTCCCCATCATGTTAAGGATGTTTATCCACTCATCTCTAATGTATTTTAATAAAAGGGCTTTTAAAGTATCTTGATCTAAGTTATCCATTTTTGCTCTTTTTAAGTTATAGTTGAATCTTTCAATTAAATCCTCCAAATTTTCATCCTCTCTTTGCATCATTTTGAACACTTCATCTTTGTGATTGATAAGCATGCAATAATCCAAATCCTTGTCCAAAAACACTTTCTTCATGTAATTCCATGTTCTAATAGACTAGGTGACCAATCCCATGAACCATTTAAAGCATCTCCTTTCAATGTTGAAGGAAACAATTTGAGTTTTTGATAGTCTTGTAAATAATCATAAGTTCTACACAAGACTTCAAATTCAAATAAAAAGGTTTCAGGATCTTCACTTTTTAATCCATGAAAATTTGGGAGGACAGAAGGTGAGATATTTTTCATTGTGGCATCTGTTTCTTCATCAACTATAGGGAATCCAAAAGAATTATCAACTTCCCTATTTCCTCTACCTCTTCCATTATTTCTTCTACCTTCTCCATTATTTCCTCTACCTCCTCCTCCTCCAAATAGTGAAAAATTTCCATCCTCTCCTTCTTCTTCTCTTCCTGCCACTATAGTTTCTTCAGATTTAATATAAGATTCAACCTACAAGGTTAATTTCTCTTCCTCTGGTTCCTCTCTCAATGGTATGTGGAAGAAAGGTTCTTCTTCTCCCTCTCCACTAGGTATTCTTAATTCTTCAACTAAAATATGTTCCCTTGTAGAGGTGAAAAAGGCTACTCCTTATGTTGGAGATCCAAGATTCTCTTCTTCTAGGACTGCCTCAGTAGATGAAGTAGGAGATCCTCTTGATTGGATTTCCGACCTTAGAACTTCAGGAGGTCTATGGCTAGGAATATGAGTTTGATATGGAGGTGTATCTCTTCTTAGTCTTGGTGGATTAAGTGGTGTTGTAGGAATTAAACTCCTGCCTCTAGCTATGAATCTACCCCTAGAGTCCCTTTCTCTACGCATATCAATTTTGTTTTTGGATGTAAGAGATGAGGTTACCTAATTACACTTCCTCGGCAACGGTGCCAAAATTTTTAGTCAATTTAGTGTCCTAAATTGCTTGCATAAATTATCAACTGAGGTTTCTAAAATGATGAAGTGTTATGCACTATATGTGCTTAGTTAACCTTTATCTCACTTCGTTGTTTTGTATTTTATGTTTGTTTTGGGGGTTTCTGTTCTTTTGTGTCTAAGAATTTACAACCTATGAGAAAATTTAAATGGATCTAATGAATTTTAAAGGAAAGGAAAGGTTCCTAAGTTAATTTAATTTCCTAAAAATGGACCAAGAACTGTCTGTCTAATTAGAGCCTAATAGGAAAACAGAGCATCTATCTTGTCTTTATCATTAGTCCTAATCCATGGATCTAATTCTTAAAACTAAGAGTGAAATTGATGCAGAACGTAACTCAATAATTGCATTCATTTAAACATTCAACCATTCAATTTTGGAATATGATGAAATCAATCTCCTTGAAATGATTTTTTGGAATATCAATGATGCAACTAAGTAAGGATCTGAAAGCAGAAAAACAAAGGTAAAAGCATGTAAAACTAACAATGTACTGAGTAAATTCAATCACTGTATGAATTAGATATTTAACCATTTAAGTTAGGGTCATCATCATTTTGAAATGGTTTTTGAAAACATCCATTAACACAATTAATTGACAATTCTGTCCTAAGAAAAATGAACAACAAATCAGTAAGAAAACTAAGCCACTATGTATTCTTATTACTTCAATCTTAATTTAGTTTGAAAACAAACTCATTTTTCACGAAATATCTTAGAAGAACAAGGCTACACAATTGTGATTTTATCCTTACACTATTGGTTAGAAACTGAAATGAAATATCATTCTAAATTAGAAAACAGACTTGTTGAAAACAGAGTAATAGAAATTAAACTGAAAACAACAAGTGAAAAACCTTTTTTAGTGCAAGGACCCTTTGCAACTGATGTGGCTGGAATGCTAGCTACTTAAGGATGCACTTTAAACCATCATTGAAAAAACTTTGTATTATGAACAAAACGAAGTTTGAAGACAGAGTATCAACAAAAAGCTTGAATGTAATTCCTTCTAACTTCCAACTACTTCTCAGTTCCATGCAACCGATATTTATAGGAAAATAACATAACTGTTTTATGAGAAAAACTTGCTACATGTGGCTAATTCGAATTAAATCTAACACAACTTTTTTATGAGAAAAACTTGTTACAAGTGGCTTAATTCGAATTGTAATAGGACTTTTTAACTTCTGATCAGCTACAGGTGGCTAATTCGAATTAAATATTCAACAAAACTGTTAGAATCTTGATTAGCTACGAAAGAGAAAATCAAGAGTCCTACTACTTCTAGATAACGTATTTTGACTTCATCTTTGACCATGGCCTTAGGCTTGCTTTTCCATCGATCTGGACCAAGTGAATAGGATAAAATCCATGTGAAGATGATTCTGGAAATGCCCATGTGGCCCAGTTCTTCATTTGACACTTGTAACCTGCCAAACCATGAGAGTATCTATGGAATCCATAGTTAGCTACAGAATAGGCTGCATTTTGTAGCTAATTTGCAAAAATATATTAAAATAGCAAGAACATGAAAATATAATATGGTGATCATTTTAGTGCTTTCCCTAAGACAAAACCTAGCATTTATCATTGATTGTGTTTGTAGTGTTATGAGAAAATGAGAGAAAAAGGTGAGAACAAATGTCAAGGAGAGAGTAATTTTGAGGTTCAACACATACCATGCCATTTCAAGATTTGGTCCATGAAAACTTGAGACACTAATGTTGGGGTAAATGGATGTGGTAGAGTGCAAAAATGAGCATATTTGGAAAGTATGTCAACCACCACCATGGCGACTGATTTTTTGCCTAACTTTGGGAGACTTGTAATGAAATCCATGGAAGCATCCATCAAGATGGAAGGAGGGAGTGGCAATGGTTGTCAGGTTCCTGGTAGCTTGATCATTTCCCCTTTGTTGCGCTAGCATACACCGCATTCAGCTACAAAATTAAGAATCTTGTTCTTCATCTAGGTCAAAAAGAAAGAGTGGTGTGCTCTTGCATAAGTCTTCTGAAAGCCTAAATGTCATGCAATTGAAGAGGAGTGAAACTCTTCCAAGATGCAGGTTTTGACGGTGGAGGTCGAGGATAGCACTACCCAATCCTTGTAGTGAAGAACCTCATCTTTCCAAGAGTAGTCTTATGAGGCATTATGATTTTCTCTTAAGTTATAATGAGCTAGGATAGAGTGGGGTGGGAGAACCATTCATGGCGGGACTCTTCAATCCAATCTGTTATGGGTAGAGAGAGTTATTAAAGGGGGCCCTCATCCTCAAATTAGTGTGATAAGGCATCAACCACTACATTGTCACGCCCCTTCTTCTAAATTATCTCATAATAATATCCCAACATTTTTGCAAGCCATTTATTTTGTTTTGGTGATGATAGACATTGATCTAGAAAATATTTTAGACTATGATGGTCAGTGTGGATTTGGAAACATTGCCCCAATAAAAATAGTCGCCAAGTGTCTACTGCATGTAAGATGGTCATCATTTCTTTCTCATATGTAGATTGATGTAGATGTTTTCTACTGATTTGTTGACTGGTGAAAGCCAATGATCTACCTTCCTGCATTAATACTACACCAATGCCTGTACCTGAAGCATCACATTCAATCACAAAATATTTGGTGAAGTATGGTAAGGCCAATATTAGAGTGGAGCACATGGCTTGTTTGAAAGCCAAGAAGGCCTATTGAACTACGTCAGTATAGAGAAATGTTTTTTTTTTAGAACATTAGTGAGGCGTCTGGAAATGCATCCATAATTGCAAAATTTTTTTCGATAGTATCCTGTGAGACCCAAGAATCCACGCAAACTCTTCAATATTTTGGTTGGGGCCAATCTTACATTGCCTAAATATTTTTTGGATCAACCCTCACTCTGTCACGGCCCATAATGTGTCCAAAATAATCTACTTCTTCCATGCCAAAGGAGCACTTGGATAATTTGAAAAATATTTGCTAATCTTGGAGCAATTGCAATATGTGGTCAACATGTTGAAGGTGTTTGTCCCATGTTATGTTGTAGATGATAATGTCATTGAAAAAGACCAGGATAAATGTTCTGAGATATGGTTTCAAAAGGTGGTTCATGAGGCTCTAAAAAGTGGATGGAGCATTATAGAGACCAAATGGAATTATCATGAATACATAATGGCCTTCATGAGTTCGGAAGGCTATATTGGGAATTTCAACTTCCTTCATGTGTATTTTGTGATAGCCCAAGTAGAGGTCTAGCTTGGTAAAAAATTTAGCACCATGCAGTTCATTAAGCAAATCATCAGCTACTGGAATAGGAAATTTTGTCCTTGATAATAAGCATGTTAAGGGCCCTAAAGTCGGGACACATGCACCATTCTACATATTTCTTTAGAACCATGACCAATGGAGATGAACAAGGGCTGGCGTTGGGACGAATAACATCGACTTCAAAGAGTTCCTTGATTATTTTTTCAATTTCATTCTTTTGTACAAAAGGATATTGATACGGGTAGAAATTTGGTGACTAGGCAACCGGGACCAAAGGGATGCTATGATCATGTTCACCCCTAGAGGGTGGGAGCTCCTTAGGTTTGTCAAAGACCCATTGATGGCGATTTAATACTTGTTGCATATCAGGATGAATATGAGGAGGAGTGGATTCAATGGCCTAGATGGAATTAAATTGGGCTACCACCCCATGATGACCTTTTTTTCAAATCTTCTTCATTCAATGTGAGTTCATGACAGTAGGAGCACCTGCCTGGAATCTCCTTAATGTATGAGTGTGGCCATTCTTTTTAAATCTCATATATAAATCCTGGAAATTTATTGTGATAGGGCCCAGTGTGCGAACCCATTCAGCACCAAGGAATATGTCACAACCACCCATTTCAATGTAAAACATGTGGGTTTTGAGGCGATAATCCCCCATATAAAGCTTAACACTTTCACAACATCCTACACATTTCACGGTCCCCTTATTAGCGATAAGGACTTGGAAATTGGGTACCACCCATACAAAATAATGAACAACTTTTGCTACTCTCTTATGGACAAAGTTATGAGTGATGCCACTATCAATCAACACCATTACTGGCTCATGCTTAATAAAACCTTATATTTTGAGAGTCTAAGGCGAAGAAATTCTAGCCAAGGCATGTAGTGATATAACCGACTCATCTGGCGTAGCTGTGAGATCATTGTCTGGGTCAGTTTGGGGTTCACCCACTTCTTCCTCAAGCACTTCAATGGATGGAGCTTCATCGGCTGAGTTATTTTTAGTAGCATCAATTTGAAATAATTTTGGTTCCTTATATTTATGTCATGGAGAATACTTCTCATCAGAGTTGTAGCAGAGTCCTTGTCTCCTTCCTTCGACTATTTTTATCGGAAACACCTTTTGAACCTTAAGTATTTGGGTGGGGTCTGTAGTCGGGGTGGGACGTGCCTTTACAATGAAATTTGGACAATTGGATTGGGAATTTAAGGTGAATTATACATCTAAGGACTTACAACATGCGTCCAACCAAGTAGTTGGGTGATGCATTTAGACATGGGCTTGGATGGCTTCCTTTAGGCCACTCATGAAATATTCCAAGTAAAAGTCATCTCCTGGTTTTTCAGTTCTGATGGCTAATTGTTCAAAAGTTGCAATGTAGTCCCTTACTGTACTTGTTTTCCTAAGCTTAGTGGGATGACCCAAAAAGTGAGATTCCCAATCAAAGTGGTCTCATATGACATTTGAGAACATGTTCCAAGTTGGCCTCCCTGGATAACATTTTTTATTCCACTGTCATCTCTCTTGGTTCAAGTAGAGGGCTCCCACATGTAGTTTATTTTCATCCTACCATATATTATTTAGTGTGAAATATTGTTCCATTTATGCCACCCATACTGCACAGTTAGAGCCATCAAATTTGTACATGTCCAACTTAAGTGCCCGGTGGCTCGAAGATTGGTGAGCTCCATAGAAATGAATGTGATGGATGGATGATCCTTCTATGTGTGTATCAAAAGTAGGTTCTTCCCTCATGGGTTTGAGAGGCCACTTCAAGTCAGCCAATGCTTCAGTGATGTGATTAAGGGATGCCTGGAAGGTCTCGAATTTGTTCTCAAGGACTTTGACTCTCTCCATTGCCTTTTCTGCAGCCATAAATTGAGACCTATACTATACATACACTAGCCCCAGTCAAATTTTGAGCTTACTTGAGAGTAGTATGGTTGGAAAGAGGGCAAGCTCAGGAGTCTAGTGATGTGGGTCACTTGAAGTCGCGTTGGGAAAATCTTGGGACCGCCTAAAAATTGGGGGATAACAAGTGAATGGTACCATTGCAACCAACTCATCTTCCTCAATCTTATGGGCTAGGTCTCTTGCAAGCATCCCTAAATGGCCCCAAACGTTTATTTATTTATTTTAGTTTGAAAGGAGGTTTACACCCAGCTAATCAATATTATAATGGTCGAATTCCAGAAAGCTTGATACTGCCAAATATCCTGCGAAAATCAGGCTTGGACTGTATTAATAAAAACCCCAAGGTCTCGCTACTATAGAATGTGCTAAGACAATATGATCTGGACTATGGTGGCCAAAACCCTTACTTCACAAAGAGTTTGATGTGTGTTGTGAAAACCCCAACTGTTGAATATGATCTATATGACGATAGTAGAACCCCAACTATTGGATCTAGTTTGGACAATGGAAGTCAAACCTCAACAACTGGATTTGATCTGGAGGAAAAGGTGGGGATAATATTTAGATGGATGAGGGAACTATGATCTCAAAGAAGTGTCAAGTGCTACAGATCATAATATATGAAATGGTCCAAGAATAGTACTCGACCTAATCTTTCAGGGCCCTAACTAATGAGGATCGATCGTAACCTTAGTCGTACTACTTGACTACCCTATTGTACGTGCAAGTAATCTCCCCGAGTGTTTTTATCATTGTACTGTAGAAGCAAGATGACCGACGACTTATCTAAGGTTAAGTTTCATGTTACCCTAATGGGATTCCCATATACCCAAGGGTAGGTGGAAGTGTCATCTGTGTATAGTTTTGTCTAATGCACTACTACTCGAAGGGGTTCCCACATGGGTTACAAGGGAGTCCAACAAGCATGACGACCTCTTGTAGTTCCTGCATGCATGACTCCCAAAATATATAGGTTTATGCACTCAACAACAAATCCCATGGTTTAAAGATGCTGGAACACGTGTCTAGCCTAAACAAAATTTTGTGAAAATTGGAGGTACAACCGACCCTAGAAAGTGTTCTGATACCACTTGTTATGCACTTGACCTGTTAGAAAACCAAAATACGAAATAGTATAGCTAGAAACACAGAAACATCACATGAAATGAGACAATCTATAAAGATATTTTATTATTCAGAAGCATAATACAATGTTCACTTGCCTCTTCGAGGCAGAAACACAAAGCAGAGCTCAATTACAATAAGACTTGATGATTCTTCCCTTTCTATCTAAGACTATTTATAACAGAATTACATCCAAAACCCTAACTTCTAGTGGTTCCTTGCATAACACGGGTTAACCACTTTATTTATTAACTATGGCCCATTTATAACTAATTGTGGTACCTTTTCTATAATGCGGGTCAACTACTTACAATTATTATTAATGTGGATAATCACTTACAGGGTTTATTGAATCAACTAACTAAATATGATTCTGACTAGGCCTCTTGGGCTTATTACATAAATGAAGGGGTTAGGGTTGGACCCTAACATGTATTCTACTTGCTCGAAGGCTTGCCCGATATTCACAATGAAAGGATCTACAATTCTCCCTAACTTAAACATATAACCTTTCTTGGCAGGAAAAAATGAACCTGGTCAGCGTTTAACTTTTTCCTAATGAATTATAAGGAAAATATCCTCATAGGCATGAACAAAAGCAACCGATATGGGGGCATCTTAGACCCATATACTTTGATTTCTACATAGTCTTCAAATAGGAAGCAATTGCCTACCTTGGTATTCTTGTTGAGTTGTAGGAGTTCTCTCTGTTGTGGCAAGACTCTGGGGAGAGAAACATTGTTAACAATCTTGTAGGTAGTAGACATGAAAGTGTAAATGAATTGTGAAAAACCCTCATTGTTGGGTTTCCTCTTCAAGGCACTATCCCAGTCAACTGCAAATTTTCTCTGCTTGTTGGTGTCTATGATGCTCAGGCCAAGGTAGTATAATTCCTCCACATGAATATACAAGAAAAGGTAGACAACTATAGATTAGTATATGAAATAGGATGCAAGGTAAATTTGGTTGCACTGGAACTTGATTTCCTCAGCCAAAAAAGAGGGAATGTTAAGGAAAATATATGGTTTCATCATTGTATGTAAGAACCCTAAGGATGATTTGGAGAAATTTTATGTCTCATCCTTACTAAACAACAGTATAATAACAACCAAAATGGGTTGCAAAACTTCCGAAAAAAAGGAAATAGGAGGAGTTTCTAAAATGGTATGAAATTAGGTGCTTGGAGTGAGAATTAGCTAAAGAAAGACCTACTTCTCTCTACCTGAGAGTCCATTGTAATTATAGAAGATGGTGGTCCCTGTAAATCTCTCCAAATTTTGGGATTTTGGGTACACAAAGGAATTTTGTATCAATTATGGGGTGACTTCCAGAATTTTCTCCCTAGTGGATGAAATACAACATTTCTTCTCCATGACATAGGTGGCCATGAGGTAGGACACAAACTCTAGGAAAGGGTACACAGCTGGGGTGACTAGGTAGTACAACCTTGACTCAATTACTCAAAAGGGATATTATTTTTTCAGGAAGCTACCATAGAAGTCAAAACAAAGGTCTGATAGGTTTAGCGGGCAAAAAGGGTCATTAATTTCCACTTATGTGTCCATGAATGGTTCTGTGTGGCCCGAGGGTTTTCATAGTTGTGGTTTTGGGTTTTTGGTGCGACTTTCTTTAATTTAAGCATGGTGACAATAATGAAAGGACAAAGAACTATAGATTACCTGGTGACCATAAATAATTGGATGTTGTGAGCGCAAGGAGGGCTCGACGCTGGTCGACAGGCAATCGAATGGTGTTGTGAATAGGCAGAGTAGTAGGAAATAGATCATTTTGAAATGGACCAGTTTGAGTTGTAACGGTCTATTTACAGACGTTTATGGGTGGGGAAACAAAGAGGTGATGTGGAGGGGACATGTGCTAGAGTCATATTTGGTGAAAAGCAAGGGGGAAGGGTGATGCATTATACATTTTCACTCTTGCCTGCCTCAGTTGTTTGACAATGGTCCCGACTGCTGATGTAGTTGCCATGCTAGAGTGATAGGTAGTGGGCCTATCTATTCTCCTCTAACAAGGTGCTTGGGTAGGTTTGGAGACAAGGCTTTATCCCCCATAATCCATCATGATCATCAATCTATAACATTCACTTCATTGAATTTGACTTTCCATAGGGTAGGCATTGGCTTAACAACTGTGCTCATTAACCCTCTGGAGTCTCCTCGGGATGAGACCGCTCCAGGATGGATGGTGATCCACTCGATAAGTGACCACATTTTAATCATTAAATTTAAAAATCAGGGGGAGGCCCACATTCCATCACCACTTCTCCTTTTTTCTTCTTTTCTTTCATTTCCCTATTTTATCTAGAGTTCCAAATATTCTTTAAAATCATGAACCAAGATCCTTTGCAATACAAACAATTTAAGAAAAAATAGAGGGGGTAAAACATTGGATCCTATTGGGGAAAATGCTTTGCTAGAAGGGCACTGAGAACTTGTAGATTAGTGCCTTCAACTCGGGCATGGAGTAAAAAATAACCACAAAACTGAAAATTGATCTAAACACTATGATATTTACAATGGATCACCGATATTTATAATGGAAGTGGACACATATATTTAGTGTTGAAAATAGTTCTTGAGGTACTACCCATTTACAGGTAGCTCAAACACTTCACCATCAATTTTTTCTAGAAAAAATGTGTTGTTCCCCTTAACCTCATCCATTTTGAAGGGTCCAAACCACAAAGGATCAAACTTCCCATGTTTTCCTTCATCTTCTATCCTGACATCCCATCTGAGTACAAGGTCACCTGGTTGGAAAATTTTATCCTTAGCCTTTTTGTCAAACATATCCTTCATCTTATCCTGGTACTTGATTAGGTTTTGATTCACTTGTTCTCTACTCTCTTGCAATTCAACCAACTGATTTATCCTCCTACTTAAGGCATTAGGCTCCTCTTCTACATCCTAGATGAGTTTTTCCACAAGCATATCTAATTGGGTAGGAAAAAGTGTTGAATTCCCATACACTAGCTCAAATGGAGACTTACCAGTAGGCCTCTTAGTGGTAACTCTATTAGCCGCAGTGAAAATTTAAGTTGAGAATCCAAATTCCTTTGGTTTTGTGCTATGGTATTTCTCAGAATTCTGACCAAATTCTTATTGGATGATTCTTCCAATCCATTCCCCTGTGGTTAATAAGTGGTCGAATGTCCTAAGATGATATTATATCTATGACAAAAGCTAAGAAACCTAGCAGACTTAAATACTTGAGCATTATCAGCAATTATTTTCTTTAGACAACCAAACCTATCCAAAACGTTTTCCTCCATAAACCTGATGACCACCATATCAGTTGCATTACTGGTAGTGTTATGTGGAAAAATCCCTCTTGCGGACAAGAGTGATCTCCCTAGACTTCAAAGAACCCTAGTAACAAACACACAATAACCGCTACCTTTCTCTAAGTTCTAATCATTTGAAAGCAAATAGAATGAAAGAGGCCTCTTACCGGTTTAATGAATTGATTGATGAAGTCCCTCCAAGCTTTCGACCACTCACTCTTTGATGCTCTAAGTGTCCTCTCGTCACTCCTAACAACTTCTCCATAATGTCCCAAAAGAAATCTGCAAAGATAGAGACAAAGAAGAGATGAAAGCATACAACATATAATCAAAGAGATAAATAAACTAATTAATCAATTATACATGTGACAAGAGAAATCTGCAAAGATAGAGACAAACAAGAGATTGAAGCATACAACACATAATCAAAGAGATAAATGAACCAATTAATCAATTATACATGTGAACTGGTCAAATAAACAACCAAAACTCATGTAGGTGATCAAGGAATCCTACAAATTAAATAAATGAAGATGTAACTGAGAAATAACAATTTCTTATATTCATAAAACTTGATAAAAGCCTTACAACCATGTAACCTTGATGTAGCAAGCCCCGTTTGCAATATCCAATTCTCTCCCTTGCAAGAAAATCCTTCCAACCTAATCTCAACAGCATAAACCTACTTCCAACAGTCCTCCTCCCATTCTTAGATCTGTAGTGGATTTATAGGCCAAGAATGGGAAGTTGTGGATCCATTCTCCAAGGGATGATATCCACTATTAGTGGGATAGAGGTTCCACAAAGGAAGGGGAGTTACTCCATGATGGGAGGGATTAACTCTGCATAGGCACTCATTCGAATCTTATTGGTTGGGATAGATGCTACCAACAATGCTTCTAGACTTTACTTTTTATTTTTACATACTTCAAATCATGTTCGCAGGTCATATTGGAAGACAATGCGTACTTATGTGCAGATAATAATGGTCTTCTCTGCATATGCACATAAATTATCTAGGAAATTGCGAATATAGCCAAATCAGGGTTTTGTACCATAGGATCTAGAAATTTCACTTTCTTTGGAATAATTTAGTTTCAAAATTTGCAGTGTAATGCTCTGGAACACATGTGGATAGTGAGAGATGAAAATCGATGGTCATTTTCGTAATGCAACAAAATGACGTGTAACAGGCAGGGACAACCTCTACCACACTTGGTGAAGTAATCTATTGCTGCGAGAATCCACTTATGCTTCCCATTGGATCGTGGGTGAATTTATCCAATAAAATATAGCCCCCATTTTATAAATGGTTCTTCCACAAAAACATGGATTAAAGGAAGGGGTGCTAGTTTCCATTTTTCAGCAAATATTTGCACTCTTTGGAAGCTTTCACTCGATCATGCACATCTTTGAATAGCTTATGCCAATAGAAGCCAACTTTCAAAATATTATGAGTTGTTGCTTTCTAGCTATAGTTCCCTCCATAAATACAACCATGGAAATAATCTATTATTTTGGACACTTCTTCTTCAACCAAACAATGTAGAAGGACTTCCATAGGGTCTCTCCAGTACAACTGACCATTTGAGATGACAAACTTCTTTTCTTGTAGCATCAAATCTCTATACCTATATCTACCAAACTTAGGTGGGAATTCCAAAAACAATAAATAATGGACAATGAATTTGTACCATTTAGAAATAAAATATTTCATTGCTTTCTCTTGTCCCTCTCTCGTTGCACTTTCATGTTTGTCTTGCTTCTCTGGTTTTGAATTTTCAGCTAGTAAGTTTATATCTAATGCCTGGAAATTTTCCTTTGAAATTTTTTTAGACAATCCCTGACCTTTTACCAATTTGGTAGGCTTGATTTCCATGTCATATTCCTAAATTCTGGCCATCCACTTTCCTCTCTTACCCTCACTGTCTCCTTGGGTGAGAATGTCCTTTACAACTATTGTAGGAACGTAGGTAGTTATCCTAGATTGTAGGATGTATGTCACAAATTCCTTCAATGCCTTGAATAGAGAATAGGCGTATTTTTCCAAAATATCATGTTTCACTTCTGCATCTAATGCAGGAGCATTCACCCAAGAGAAAATCATTGTAAATAAGTAGACATAGGGGGTCATGTATCTTTAGAGAAGTAGTTTTCTAAAGTCTCAAGTTAATGTAATATTTAGGCTTAAAGTGATTTAATTAGATAATTAGAGGAAGTTGTAAATGCCCTCAAATAAATGAGAACATGAGTGGTTAATAAAGATAAAGAGTTAAAAGTCAAATATAAATCTTTAAGCAGTTTCATGATTCTAGGAGCGAGAGAGAGTTTTTACGCATTAAATGGAGAATAGAAGTGGACATAGAGGATAAAGTACATCTAGGAGTCGGTTCAATAGATCTAGGAGTCAAACCAGGATGAGTTCAACATAACTCACTGGCATATATGTAAGCCTACTGGCAGAGTCAAAGGAGGGGCCACAATAGTGAAGAATAGGCCTATGCAAGACAGAGAAGTCTCAAATGTAATCATATATATATATATATATATACATACAGTGGTTTATTCTTGACTGTGTTAGTATGCATGAAACAAGTATTTCTTCAATCAATTACTTATGAATTCGTATGTTCTGTAACAGGGTTGCAAGTAGAGTTCTGAAGGTCGCGCAAAGGAGCAAAATGATTCAAAGGAATCATCACCAGTCTTAGAATCCAGTAGAAGATTAGAGTTAAGCTCAGAGGAAGTTGAGCAGTGGAAGCAGAAGGCAAAGTGCTGAAGAACTGTGCAGAAGAGAAGAAAGATTCAAAGGAATCGTAATGGATTGTTGCATCCATTTAAAGGGTAGAGTAATTCTCTGAAAGTACATTGGTTAATGGAGCATGTGGAGGTAAGCTCAAGAAGGAATAATTTGAGCAGCAGAAGAGCATAAGGCGAAACCTTTGGAAAACCCAGAAAGCCTAGAGAACATTGAAATGGTAGAGGAAATCTAAGTAAAAAGATGGGCGAGAAGTGAAGTATTGACGCTCAGCAGCCATTGGATCTTGAAGATCAATGGCCAGGATCTAATCACAGAGGAGACGAAGGAATATCACATCAATGAACTTTAACAAAGGAAGGCGGTTTTGTAATAGTGAAAGTGGATTTCAGGTGGCCTCAAAACTGTAAGCGGTATTGAAGGACGAGGGTTGATTCCACTCATCAAACAATGCGTGGTAGTGGAGGTGAGAGGAAACCACTTTATCGGGTGGTTAAACCTCGCGCTTGTTATCTACCCGATATCAATGACATCTGTCGGCTCTGTTGAGAGTAGATTGACAGTGGAGAATTGACGTGCAAGTTTAACGGTCGAGAGCAATCTCAACTAGTGGATCAAGATTCAGATCGATGGTCCAGATGAGATTAGTGATTGCATGTCGGAGAGGTCAAAGGGTTGCTACAGTGTTATAACGAAGGGCCGATACGTCGATAACAATAAGCGCTGATTGGAAATCAGAGGAATCAGAGGATGGAAATCGGAATGGCGAAAGAGTTAGTCTGGAAGATACAGACCTAATGGACTTTATAGTGGCGGGTCTATAAGATTTGAGTTCCAGCTGATGTGTTTTGGGAGATTTTCCTTTGTATTTCCCTTATTCTGTGTGCTGTGATTAATGTATGGTCTCGGGGTTTCTAAAGGAAATCATGATAGTTATAAGGGTTTCGATAAGTGTAATATGGTGTTGAAGAGAGATTCCATACAGGCTGGTAGAGTATTTTAATTAATGGAAAAACCTGTGAGCAATTTATGAAACCGACGTTTCGGACTAGCTAAGTGAGTCCATCATCAGGGTAATGAGATCTATATTTTGAGAAGAGAGAGTCAAGAAGATGTGAACCTATTAATAGAAGGAGAGATAACTTTGGGTAGGTGAGGTCGGCTTGAATTTTCATATATTTATTAATAAATTGGTTAAATTAATTTTAATTTAGTTCTGAAATTTTTTTAATAATAAATTTAAAACTAAATTAAAAATAAAATTAATTTAACCTAAATTAAAAATAAAATTAAAATTAAAAATAATTTAAACTAAATTTAAAATAAAATCAATTTAATTAATTAATTAATTAATTAATTAATTAAATTAATTTTAAATTTAATTTAAATTTTATTTTAATTCATTAATTAATTAATTTAATTAATTAATTATATATATATAAATAAATATATATATATGTATAATTTTTATTTTAATAATAATTTTTTTAATTTATGAGCTGTAAATGCCGTCTCAAGGAAGAATTTGCATAAATTAAAGTTACTTTATTTTAGTCAGCAAGGGTTTCCAGGTATTACTTTGTTTAAGACCATCATCCCTATTCAAATTATTAGAAGATTTTTCAATTTCAATTGCCTTTTTAATTCTTCTTTTTAAATAGTGGTCTTCCTTATGGATTAATTTAGCTTGTTCCATGCATATATAGTGAGAGGAGGAACAAGCGTGCTCTGCAAGACCTGATTTATCAGACCTATTTCTAGTAATATCACTAGTGTGTTCTTTTAATCTTACTCCAAAGGATCTCCTTGTTTCCCCTATATAAACTTTACCACACGAACAGGGAATCGAATAAACGCCTTTGTGATTTTTTGGGTCGATTGCATCTTTAGCAGATTCAAGCATGTTTTTTATGGTGTTAGGGGGGGTGAAAGCTACCAAAATGTTGTGCTTAGCGAGAACTTTGGCAATTTTATCAGTGATTCCTTTGATATAGGGAAGGGAGATTCTAGGGGTTTCAAATGATTTCCTTTTGTTTTGTTTATTGGTTAAGGAATCTTTAATTATTTTGCGGATGGTGTGGTGTTGATAGCCATTGTTTACAAAAACTTTATTGAGATGGACAAGTTCTTCATCTAGATGTTCTGGGTCAGAGATTCTAGAGGCTCTGGTGGTTAGGGTTTTGATGACACCCATTTTTTGCTTAGGATGGTGGTGGGAGTTTGCATGAAGATACCTGTCAGTGTGTGTTTGTTTTCTGAAGACCTGGTGGCTTAGTTTGCCATCTTTCTTGGTGAGGAGGACATCTGAGAAGGGGAGCTGGTTGTCTATCTCAATTTCAATGGTGAATTATGTGTTGAGAGAGGCTATTTATATGGCATAAGAATTCCTTGAGCCTGACCACACCATGGCTCCATTTAGCAAAAATATCATCTACAAAACGTTTCCATTCTTCAGGTGTAAAGGGGAAAGACTTAAGGGCCATTTGCTCAAAGTGCTCCATGTAAAGATTGGCAATCATTGGAGATAATGGAGAACCCATTGCAACACCATGAGTTTGCTCATAAATTTTACCTTTAAAACTGAAGTATGAAGATTTAAGGCAAATGCTTATAAGTTCCACCGTTTCTAAGTCTGTAATGTTCTTTAATACTTCTAAGGCTTCATCTACTGGAATCATAGTGTAGAGAGACACTACGTCAAAGCTAACCATTAGGTCATTGTCATTAAATTCTAGGTTTTTGATCCATTCTATGAAGGAAGAGGAATCTTTGATGTACGAGGGAGTGTTCCCAGATAAAGGTCTAAGTTTGCTTGCTAGATATTTAGCTAGCCAATAAGTGGGGGATCCTATAGTGTTCACTATAGGTCTTAATGGAACATCAGATTTATGGATTTTAGGCACTCCATAAATTCTAGGGATAATGGCATTATTAGGAATTAATTTTTTCTTAATGGAGGCATCAAGGGAGGAGCTTTTAATTTTTTCACTTACTTGGCGAAGAATTTTGCTGCTAGGGTCTTTGTTTAAAACTCTATAGCAGCCACTGTTGACTAAGTGTTCTTCCATTTTATGCTCATAGTCAATCCTATTCATGATGACAATGGAATTACCTTTGTCGGCTTTTAAGATTATAATGTTTTTGTTATTTTTGATGTTTTTTAGGGCTATGGCTTCTTCTTTGGATATGTTGCTGGGGGGAGGTCTGGCATTTCTAAGAATTCTGGAAACATCTTGCCTTATTTCCTCTGCTTTGTTTTGGTCATTGTTTTTTATAATGACTTCAATGTTACTTATGATGTCATATATAGGAATTTTGGTTGGGGATACTGCAAAATTTAAACCTTTTTCAAGAAGCAGTTTTAGGTTGTCATCTAACACTAGCTGAGAGAGGTTTACTACTGTCGAATTTTTGCTGAGGAGGTGAAGAGAATTAGATGAGTTATTGCTTTGGCCACATTCCACTGCGTGAGAGGCTTCATTATTTTGCTGAGATGAGTTAATAGATTGTTCAAGTTTATGCTGCGTGGAGGCCAGTTCATGCTGCGAGGAGGCCAGTTCATGAATCTCCTGCGTAGGATCAAGACTTTCAACCTGCGCATATACGTGGTAAATCTGTGCAAGATCATTAAGATGCTCCTGCGTCGGGATGCATGCTACTTCACACTGCGAGGATGTTTGACCTGCGTACTCCTGCGTAGGGATCAGACTTTCAACCTGCGTAGATGTGTTAAGAAGCTTCTGCGTTTTTCTGATGGAGGGATTACTGCTCAGGTTCAGATTTATACTTGGACCCAACACATTGCTAGATACATTATCATACTGCGTTAAGCTGCTGGAGGTATTCATTTCTAGGTTTGAATTTAGGTGCAGAACCTGCGCGTTGTTTATTTGAGGATTGGGAAGCGCGCAAGGCAATTGGCGATATAAAGGGGAATAAACAGAATTGTTAATGAGGTTGAGGTTTCTCAACGAGTTTAGTTTTCTGGTTTTATTGGCTAGAGTAAAATTAAGAAATTTCTCAGCTTTGCCGTAAGTGAGGGCGTCTAGATTTCGCCAGAGATCAGAGCTAAGAGTTGAAGACAGCAAGAGGTGTAAACCCAGAAGATTTTTAGAGGTTTTAATTAACTGAAATCTGGCAAATTTAATTTCATGTTTTATGAGGGTTTTGCTAAGATTATTAAAAAGAGAAATGTTACGACCACGATTGAGAGGATGGCTGCATTTGGCGAACTTAGGAGTGAGGTTTTCATCTCTGCATTGCTTTAGAAATATAAGATTGGATAGGATTCTGGCTCTTGACATTCTCATCTTCTCAAATTTAAGAGCATTGTTCTGCATGTCCCTTCCATGGTGGGACTTAATGGTGTTGAAGAGAGATTCCATACAGGCTGGTAGAGTATTTTAATTAATGGAAAAACCTGTGAGCAATTTATGAAACCGACGTTTCGGACTAGCTAAGTGAGTCCATCATCAGGGTAATGAGATCTGTATTTTGAGAAGAGAGAGTCAAGAAGATGTGAACCTATTAATAGAAGGAGAGATAACTTTGGGTAGGTGAGGTCGGCTTGAATTTTCATATATTTATTAATAAATTGGTTAAATTAATTTTAATTTAGTTCTGATTTTTTTTTAATAATAAATTTAAAACTAAATTAAAAATAAAATTAAAAATAATTTAAACTAAATTTAAAATAAACTCAATTTAATTAATTAATTAATTAATTAAATTAATTTTAAATTTAGTTTAAATTTTATTTTAATTCATTAATTAATTAATTTAATTATTTATTTATATATATATATATATATATAAATAAATAAATATATATATATGTATAATTTTTATTTTAATAATAATTTTTTTAATTTATGAGCTGTAAATGCTGTCTCAAGGAAGAATTTGCATAAATTAAAGTTACTTTATTTTATTCAGCAAGGGTTTCCAGGTATTACTTAGTTTAAGACCATCATCCCTATTCAAATTATTAGAAGAATTTTCAATTTCAATTGCCTCTTTAATTCTTCTTTTTAAATAGTGGTCTTCCTTATGGATTAATTTAGCTTGTTCCATGCATATATAGTGAGAGGAGGAACAAGTGTGCTCTGCAAGACCTGATTTATTAGACCTATTTCTAGTAATATCACTAGTGTGTTCTTTTAATCTTACTCCAAAGGATCTCCCTGTTTCCCCTATATAAACTTTACCACACGAATAGGGAATCGAATAAACGCCTTTGTGATTTTTTGGGTCGATTGCATCTTTAGCAGATTCAAGCATGTTTTTTATGGTGTTAGGGGGGGTGAAAGCTACCAAAATGTTGTGCTTAGCGAGAACTTTGGCAATTTTATCAGTGATTCCTTTGATATAGGGAAGGGAGATTCTAGGGGTTTCAAATGATTTCCTTTTGTTTTGTTTATTGGTTAAGGAATCTTTAATTATTTTGCGGATGGTGTGGTGTTGATAGCCATTGTTTACAAAAACTTTATGGAGATGGACAAGTTCTTCATCTAGATGTTCTGGGTCAGAGATTCTAGAGGCTCTGGTGGTTAGGGTTTTGATGACACCCATTTTTTGCTTAGGATGGTGGTGGGAGTTTGCATGAAGATACCTGTCAGTGTGTGTTTGTTTTCTGAAGACCTGGTGGCTTAGTTTGCCATGTTTCTTGGTGAGGAGGACATCTAAGAAGGGGAGCTGGTTGTTTATCTCAATTTCAATGGTGAATTTTATGTGTTGAGAGAGGCTATTTATATGGGATAAGAATTCCTTGAGCCTGACCACACCATGGCTCCATTTAGCAAAGAGCCGATAGAAATTGCGATAGAGGTACAACCTCAGAATCTGTGCAGAAGTCGTACGGAAGGTGGAAAAAGGGTATGTTTGCATAGTTTCGCTTTCTAAACGGTTTTATAAGGAAATTGTGCTGAATGAAGGTTTTTATGTGTTATATATATATATATATATATATATATATATATATATATATATATATATATATATATATATATATATATATATATATATATATATATATATATATATATATATATATATGCGGCCAATGGGTTTAAAAAGGCTTAACTAAGGTTTAAATGGATTTTAGTGTCCCGATAAGGAAGATTTGTGGAATGCTTTGATAAAAGGGAAAATGAAGGCTTGAGGATTGATTTAACTCCCGATAGGAGGTTTAGGCGGGGTGATTGAGTTCCGACATAAAGGAACCATTGATAAGGGGCCTTAACCATTAATATTATGAAGATTGACTCCTTTGAGAGTTAAATACCTGGGACTGATTTTTTTGTGCATTTTTATGCATACTATGGGTATGTGCGGCGTAACCCTACATCATTTGTGGTATCAGAGTAGAATTATAATTAGAGCAGGTTGTAATTGAAGTAATTGGGGTCAAGACAGAACAAAGAATTCTATGAGAAAGGATTGAGAACAGAATATGTGTTAATGTGTTATGTAGGCAAGAGGAAGGATCAGATTCTAATATGACAGAAGAAGGCACACAGAGGTGATGTGTATCAGAACTTGCAGATGCAAGAAATAGAGGACAATCCATTGAAGGCATAGGTGGAATGGTGAACCAAGATCATGCTGAGATCTTGAAGGTGAGGTAATATGTTATGTTCTGTTTTAAATTGAGAATGTGTGTTTATATACTAATGCACAGGTGACAACAAGAGAAGCTGTGAGAGGAGAACCATATGTGTTCTTGAGGACAGAGTAAGAAAAATACTCTGAAGGAAAGTGGTAGTAAACCTAAAGAATCCAGCAAGATATTGGACAGAGAAGACCACTGAAGTGTTCAAGAGAGAGTGAGAGATTGTAGAAGCCTAGAAGGAGAAAAGGTGTTTCTCAAGAGGAGGTTCGAGATAGAGGACCGTGCTTACCAAAAGACTGAGTGAGGAGAGCTTAGTGAGGTAAGATTGCAACGAGGAGGACTAGCTATTGTAGAGGCTTGTTGCAGATGAGTGAGGAGCTCATGAAGAAAGAGGAGAAGAAGATGACTACTGATAGTCATAGTAGAGGTGCAGAGAGAAGCCACAACAGAAGAAAGATGAAGAAAGAGAATGCCAAGACAAATGGAAAGAGGATGAGTCAAGAAGAAATTGACCAGGAGATTGCAGAGTTAAAAGAACAACTCGATGCATTAAGGAGGATACTAGAGGAAAGCCAGAGACAAGGTTGGGTATTAAGGAAGAAGCCAGTGGAGTGGCATGAGATGCAGAGAAGGCTACAACAAAAGCAAGTAAAGTGGCTAAGGGGAAAACTCAAGGAAGTTGAGTTGGAAATGGAAGAGTCCATTTGTGAACCAGAACAGGGAGAAATTCTGGGAGAAAGTGAAGATGAAGACTTGAAGACTGAAACTTCAAGTGAGGCCAAAGGGTCACATGATTTTAAATCTGACAATTTGTGTATGTTTGCAGGTGAAACATGTAAAGAAGTACAATTTTATGATATTGTCATAAAGGAGAAAGAAGACAAGAAGAATATAAATTCTGTTTTGGAAGAGAATGAGATAGGTAGGTCTCATGTGCAGTTGGGGGAAGCTATCAAGCAACCAAGTGAAGGAAAACTTGAAGAAGAGACTATGTTAGTTGAAAACATAGTAAAAGATCATCAATTCAACATGATGATAGGCACAGTGGAAATAGCCATGGAATCTGTTGAGGAAGAAAGAAATCTACTGAAGGATGCTAATAAGGAAGGAATTTATGCAAAGGATTTAACCTTGGGAGAAGGAACACTAACAAAGGAGTGTTTTGCAGAGGATGAGCAATCTTTTGAAGTTGTCAGAAGTATGGAGAAGTATCTTTCAGAAGATAAAAACTCTGAAGTAAAGGAGGATGGAGAATGTCTCTTAAATGAGAAAAGCAGTGATTCATTACAACAAAAAGAATTTAACAATGCATGGATGTGCGAAGATGTGACAACACAGGAAGAAGTTCTTGTGGAAGAAGGAGATGAAGTTTAGTTTGAAGAGATGATATGTGAAGCAATAGTTGAGACTGTTGAAACTTATGATTTCCAAACTAATAATTTGTGTATAAATACAGGAAACATAAGTGATGATGAAATACTTATGAAGTGTCACAAAGAAATTGCATTGCTGGAAAATTCAGAGTATGACAGTGTGATTGCAGAAGAAGAAGTTCACTACAGTGAACAAGAGAAGGAAGAAATCATTAGAACAGATGATGTGGAAGAGAGACTAATGGGAAATCTCATGAATTCTTTTGAGAATTCAAATCAACATACTGATATGCTGACAAAGGAGGAAGAAATAGAGCAGCAAACTAAATTGTCGCCAAAGAAAGATAAGGCACAAAAGCCTTGTGTTTTTTATTTTAACAAGTGTTTTATGAATGCAAGTTTAGTTGCAGATGCTGGAGGAGATTTGGCACAGATGAGCAGCCAAATAAAGATGAGAGAAGAAAATTCTGTGGAAGAATTCAATCCATGGAACAAAGATGTTGAATTGCTGGAGAGAGTGTTGGAAAATCATGATTCAATACAGAAACAAGTAATCATGAAATAGGGTAAGGATGATAGGGAGGAAGTCAACATAGGAGTCACAGAAAAGGTTGCAGTCAACATAAGAGTCAACATAGAAGTCAACATAGTAAGCAAAGCAAAAGTTGGAGTAAGAATAATAGAATAAGAAGAAGAACAATAGATTGAAGAACTAGTGGACAGCAGCAACAACCTGAAGCAAAGAGAAAGAGGAAGAAGTAAGAAACAGAATATGGAACAATCCAAAGATGTATTGGAAACAGAGATTGAAGAAATGTGGCAACTAATGATGAAGCAGTTCAAATGGAGGAAAATGGTAGCAACATGAAGCATGATCAATCAGAGTTTGAACCTAATTGACAAGAAGAAGAAGATGGAGCAAAAGATAGTTGAAGTACAACAGCAACAAGGGAAAAAAGCATGTGGACAGTTACAGAACAAAGTGTGGGATCCAAGAAGACAAAGATCAGAAGACACATGATCAGGAGATCATGAATATTTTCTACTTTGGGAGTCTGATGCAGGAGCATTCACCCAAGAGAAAATCATTGTAAATAAGTAGACATAGGGGGTCATGTATCTTTAGAGAAGTAGTTTCCTAAAGTCTCAAGTTAATGTAATATTTAGGATTAAAGTGATTTAATTAGATAATTAGAGGAAGCTGTAAATGCTCTCAAATAAATGAGAACATGAGTGGTTAATAAAGATAAAGAGTTAAAAGTCAAATATAAGTCTTTAAGCAGTTTCATGATTCTAGGAGCGAGAGTGAGTTTTTAGGCATTAAATGGAGAATAGAAGTGGACATAGAGGATAAAGTACATCTAGGAGTCTATTCAATAGACCTAGGAGTCAAACTAGGATGAGTTCAATAGAACGCACTGGCATATATGTAAGCCTACGGGTAGAGTCAGAGGAGGGGCCACAATAGTGAAAAATAGGCTTGTGCGAGACAAAGAAGTCTCGAATGTAATCTCTTGTTTATATATATATACAATGGTTTATTCCTGACTGTGTCAGTATGCGTGAAACAAGTATTTCTTGAATGAATTACTTATGAATTCGTAGGTTCTGTAACAGGGTTGCAGGCAGAGTTCTGAAGGTCACACAGAGGAGAAAAATGATTCAGAGGAATCATCACTGGTCTTAGAATCCAGTAGAAGATCAGAGTTAAGCTCAGAGGAAGTTGAGCAGTAGAAGCAGAAGGCAGAGTGCTGAAGAACTGTGCAGAAGAGAAGAACGATTCGAAGGAATCGTAATGGATTGTTGCATCCATTTAAAGGGTCGAGTAATGCTCTAAAAGGACATTGGTTAATGGAGCATGTGGAGGTAAGCTCAAGCGGGAATGAATTGAGCAGCAGAAGAGCGTAAGGTGAAACCTTTGGAAAACCTGGAAACCCCATAGAACATTGAAATGGTGGAGGAAATCTAAGTAAAAAGATGGGTGAGAAGTGAAGTATTGACACTTAGTAGCCGTTGGATCTTGAAGATCAACGGCTAGGATCTAATCGCAGAGGAGATGAAGGAATATCACATCAGCGAACTTTAACAAAGGAAGGAGGTTTTGTAATAGTGAAAGTGGATTTTGGGCAACCTCAAAACCATAAGAGGTATTGAAGGACGAGCGCCGATTCCACTCATCAAACAACGCGTGGCAGCGGAGGTGAGAGGAAACCACTTTATCGGGTGGTTAAACCTCGCACTTGTTATCTACCCGATATCAATGACAGTCATCGGATATGTTGGGAGTAGATTGAAGGTGGAGAATTCACGTGCAAGTTTAACGGTCAGGAGCAATCTCAACCATCGGATCAAGATTCAGATCAACGGTCCATATGAGATCGACGATCGTATGTCGGAGAGGTCAAAGGGTTGCTACAATGTTATAACAAAGGGCCAATACGCCGATAGTGATAAGCGATGATCGACGATTGGAGGAATCAGAGGATGGCAATTAGAGCGACGGAAGAGTTAGTATGGAAGATACGGAGCCGACGGACTTTATAATGGCAGGTCTATAAGATTTGAGTTCCGGCTGACATGTTTTGGGAGATTTTCCTTTTTATTTCCCTTATTCTATGTGTTGCGATTAATGTATGGTCCTGGGGTTTCTAAAGGAAATCCCGATAGTTATAAGGGTTCCGATAAGTGTAATATGGCATGCAAAAGAGCCAATAGTGATTGAGATAGAGGTATAGCCTCAGAATCTATGCAGAAGTCATACGGAAGGCGGAAAAAGGGCATGTTTGCATAGTTTCCCTTTCTAAACGGTTTTGTAAGGAAATTGTGCCGAATGAAGGTTTTTATGTGTTATATATATATTAACCAATGTTTTAAGAGGGTGGTTATATATATATGCGGCCGATGGGTTTAAAAATGCTTAACTAAGGTTTAGATGGATTTTAGAGTCCCGATAAGGAAGATTTGTGGAATGCTTTGATAAAAGGGAAAATCAAGGCTTGAGGATTGATTTAACTCCCGATAGGAGGTTTAGGCGAGGTGATTGAGTTCTGATATAAAGGAACCAATGATAAGGGGCCTTAACCATGAATATTATGAAGATTTGACTCCTTTGAGAGTTAAATACCTGGGACTGATGTTTTTGTGCATTTTTATGCATACTCTGGGTATGTGTGGGGTAACCCTGCATCAACATCCCTCAATATGTGGCTGAAAAATGCAACTGGTTGTTCTTTCTCTTCTTCATTTTTCTGAAATAAGATAGTTGCAAAAGTGTTATGAGATGCAAAATAAAATATAAGAAATGCCTTTTGATAATCATGGATAGCCAAGACTGCAGCTTCTCCAAGGACATTTTGATTTTGGCAAATGATTCTCTTGATTCTACAGTGCATTTAATCTCTCTAGATTTCTTCAACATATCTGTGATTTCTATCACAATCTTAGCATAATTTGTCAGAAATGTCCTCAAGAAATTTATTCTGCCTAAGAAAACTTGTATTTCGTTTTTGTTCCTTGGTTAGGGGATGCTAGTAATTTCTTCCACCCTTTTTAGGGTCAATCTTAACCACCTCTTTTGAGACTATATGCCCCAACAATTTTCCTTCTCTGAGGGGAAATTGAAACTTCTTTAGGTTTAGGGACAAGTCATACTTCCTGTATTTCTCAAATGTGTGTCTCAAATGTTCTTCATCAAACTTTGAAAAAACTATTTTTTCATCTATGTAAATGACCACAAATTTATCTTTCTCCCCAAAAAACGGTATATCCATTATCCTCTAAAAGATGGCACCAAAATTCATGAGACCAAAAGGCATTCTAGCATACATGAATGTTCCCCAAGGCATGGTGAACAATGTATTTTTCTGATCCTCAGGATGCACAACAACCGCGTTGTATCCAGAGAACCCATCAATCATGGAAAATCTTGATGGCCCCACCAGTTTTTCCAAAATATAATCCATCTTAGGAAAAGGATAATTATCTTTTAGAGAATCCTTCTTCAAGTTTCTGAAGTTGACACACAATCTGATCTCTCCATTTTCCTTCCTAACAGTAACTAGATTAGCCACCCAATCTAAATATCTCAAGGGGATGATGATCTTATCTTGGAGCATTTTCATGACTTCTTTCTCAATCAAGGGGAGAAGCAAGGGATTTATTTTCCTGAACTTCCTCTTGTGAGGTTTATTTCCTGATTTCAAAGGAATATTATGTTAAATGATACTAGTATCATAAGTTTTCAAATCATCATAGAACTAGGAAAAAATATCAGCGTACTCTCTAAACAAGTGAAGATACCTTCATTTGTATTCTTTTGGGATCCCCTTGTCCAATTTGGCTAGTTTAGGTTGGTGTTTTGTGCCAATGTTATAGTCCTCTGTATCCTCCTCATGCTCCTTCTTGGCTGATTTGAATGCCACGTCATTAGCATCAAATAATCTTTCCAATGGGACCAACCCCTTTACGATTATGTTTCCGTTCAGCTGTAATTTTTTTTCTCCGGCCATAGATTCCTCCCAAGGCACATACTCCTCAAATCCTTAAACTTCCTATATATCCTCACCTTCCCGATCTATTACAGAGTTAGAAAATTCCTCAGTTACCTCCATAAAGTGTTTAATATGATCTTCATCCTCAAATACCTTTCAGTATTTTACATTGTCTAACATTGAGGGTCTATGCCTAATCTCCACTTCATACCTGAGTAAGGGATTTTGTAGTGGATTTAAATTATTTCTTGTTTTTTCTAGGAAATCAACCATTTTTTTCTACTCTCTCGGTATAAATTAAATGTTAAATGCCAAGAAGAAATTCTCAATAAGTTCCCATACCTCGTTCCTGTAGGATTTTAACCTTGGGTGTTTGGTTTGGCACTGATTCTTAATTTGTTTTTTAAGTAGGTAAAAATCTCCAAAATCTATCAAACATTCAATTTTCAAATTTCTAGCAACTTGCAAGCCCAACACCAATGCTTCATTTTCAACAATATAATTTTTAGTGTCAAATCCTAACTTATATGAGAGAGGAATAAGGTTACCTTCTAGATATTAACAATACATTGGCTCCATTTCCTTCCTTAGAGTGTGCCCCATCAAAATAAAAATTCCAAATATAGAAAGCTTTCATTTCTTGCTTATTCACTTGTGATGGAATCTCCACTTGGGTATATTCCATAAATTTATCATCCACTTCCAACAAAAAACATTAAAAAAAAAATTCTTGGCCATGTGCTGGAGAATTATTGGAATTCTCTTCCCTAATGACAATCTTTACAAATATGGATTCTCTCTACAACCTATGCTCCTCTCCACCAAAAACTAGAATAGTGGCATATGTGAGATCAAGTTTTATGGATCCTACGAGTTTCATTCACCATGATTTGGAAACAATCATACCAAATTTTGCAGGAATGTCTGCAACCACAATATCCATTACCACCCTTTTCACAGGTATTTGACCCAAATTAACCGCCAAGTCCTTGATCATACCAAGGCATTTTACTTTTTGGAATCAAAGGAATATAAACCCTCATATGTCCTTTTTATCTACATGCCTAACTGCTCCATGACAGACAACGAAATTAGATTATGAGAGGCCCCTGAATGAAGCATACAATTGTGCAACAATAAACCATGAATCACCAATGTAACATAGAGTGGATGGGTGGCAGGGTCTTGCTCCTCCACTTGTGGTGCAAACATAACCACATGTCTTCCTTCCTGCAAATTTAAATTGTCTTGCATTGAGGCAACATGAGAAACATCCAAGAAACCATAAATTTGTCTCTTATATCAGTTAATGGAACACATATTTTCACGCTCTCCAACTCCTTTTGTAAACTAAAGGCTAAGGCATTACTTCCCGCTTTCACTGGCTCAATTGGCTCTTTATTTTCTTGATGCACTGGCTTGGTTTATACTAGTAGTTGCTCTGTATTTTCATATTCTAGCTTAGAGGGAGTGGAATGGGAGGTTTCACTTTTGGTTATTGGATCAGACCTAACAAGATGTTTTCCCTTATTAGATTGTTTGGGGGTGGAGGGTTGGGAAAGTTATTCATTTTGGTCTTGTGTGGTACCTCTTTCTAGACCTCAAGTGAAACCTCCTATGTAGTTCTTCTTACATGAAGTCTGAAAACTGCTTACGATAAGAATCTATTTATTCTTTATCCAAAGGAACATCATCATTGTCCTCCTCCCCCCTCGTGATTCTATTTCATGCTCCTCTTCTGACAAAGTTGAGTATTGATTCTCCTGAACACCAAGTGTGTCATGCGGAAAGAGTCAATTTTGCGGACAAAATCGACCTCCCTAGAAGCTAAGGCTTTCTAGTGACAAACAAGACAATTAAACACTATCTTTCCCTAAATATGCATTTAGAATACAAGTAATCAGGTGTTTAAAACATACCTTTAGTCCCACGCTGTTTGTAGCAGTCCAGCTTCTCCGATCCGGATGAGCTCCTCCTTCTCTTTGAAACCTGCATTCAATAACAAGCAAACGATTACATAGCACCTGAATAACTCTTAAAATAAAACATATTCATCATAAAGACCAAGGAGTATATGAAACAAATTATATATAACAACTTGTTGAGAAAAATGAGCTTAATTGTATTAAGTGGAAACAAAAGAAACCATTACAACCAGTGCCTTGGTGTTGTGCAGGTCCCTCCCAGGGTCCAGCAAGAGTTCTCCTTTACTTTGATCAGCTCACCCACTTCCAAATGAAGCTAAGAAAGGATGGGAATCTCTCCTCTCAAGCTCTATAAGGGAGTCCTAATTTCAGCAACATCTACCCTTATGAATGTTCAGCTTTCAACCTCCCCTCCCTCTGGCCCAATGCCTGTATTTATAATGCTTTGGAGGAAGTTAATCAGGTCCACCATCAATAGGATAAGCCCCTCTTTGAATGGGATAGCTCCCCTCTTGATGGGATAAGTTCCTCTTTCATAGGGATACATGAACCATCTGGAGGCGCTCAATACACGTCAAACAAACTTCTAGAATGCTCTAGAATCGACCACAAGTAACTTTTTTGAAGTAAAACTCGCGCCTTTTGACCTTTACAGGAGTACACACCCACCCCTTTACAAACAGAGCGTACAAGTACGCAGGTATTGTGAACTTGGGATGCGTACACGCAGGTAAGGCTAAGAGAAACTGCGTACCCAGAGTTATATAGATTTTTAAAGACTTTCTCTCTTTCTTGGAGTTTGACATGAGTAGCAGAGGTATAAGACTAGCCAAGGAGGATAGTATGACAGTTGATGGAGCCATACTAACTGAAAATAGTCATGGTGACAAATTTTAGTGTAACAGATTGCCCCCTAAAGTGCGAAGCCTGTAGTAGATTAGGGTTTCATATCATCTAGGAAGGGTGAAGTACTTTATCATTTCAAGGATTATCTTATGGAGAGCCCGGTCGGAACCTGCAAATATTCAACACAAAATACATATGTAAGATCATATCATCACTGAGGTAGGCATTCCCATACTCAGATTGAAAACTTTGACTAACAAACTAACTACTGCTCTGATATAGGAATGATTTCGCAGTACATCATAATCATAGACTCTTGTAGACACAGTATGGACGCAGCCATCTGTTTATGATTAGTCTACTGTATAATGAATACAAAACTCCTCGTAGCCTGGATGGTGGAAACTAGATCTAGGGTCTTCATTTCTATTTCCCGAAATGGTACGATTCTATCCATGCGAATAAATGAGTTGATGTCGAACATGGTAGAATCCACTTGATTACCAGTCGATGATGTAAACTGTTAACAAGTGTGAGAGAGACCACCAGTGATGTCAATGGTTCTCAAAGTACCCAGTACAATCCATGAGATGTGAATGAATGAGTTGATGTCGAACATTTCACGGAATCCTTCGATCGAAAGTCAACGATGCAAACCGTCGTCAAAGGCGAGAAATCTGCCATTGATGCATGCAGATCTCAAGGTACTGATGATTTCTAGGTCATCTTTCTAGATAATGTGCTGATGTCGATAGAAAGAGGCCCGTCGCAGGCAAGCCCAGAACACGAAATCATGGATCAAGTTGAAGAAATGTAGCTGTAAGGACTGACTCAGGGATGGTCGAGATGGATGACAGGTATTTTGCAGATGAATGGTTTATTTGTAGTGACCTCTTGAACACATAACGACACGACAGATGGCTTGGTGACAATTGACCCAATAGTTAATACCCGGAACCGGTTGAAAATTTTCAATGTGACTTGACCAAACTGTTAGGCAAAGGATTTCCCAACCCAGGTGAATGAAAAGTGTCATGTTCAAGAGTGGTGATAAGGTTTCTTCTGAGACAAAAGATAACAAATAGGCTCATTTTTCTCTCTTTTCCCCCACCATTTCTGGCAAGTACCTCTTTATTTTTTACAAGCTTGAGGAGGATAACATATGCTTGATTATAAGCTCATCCTTCGGATGAGTCCAACTTAGTTTTAGATTTGAACCCTAAGAAGGAGTGGTCCGTTTCTGTTTGTAATCGAACAGGTCCTTTACTGTGAAATTTTAACGAGTCCAGTATAGGAGAAACTCGGCGTTTTTCAATTTTAGAGAGTCTGAAAAACTTAAGAAGACTCCAGGGTTGAACTTTTTCGTAAATTTGTGTTTCCCCAGCCCGAAAAGGTATAAAATAATACTTGAGAGAACCGCTTGATCTTTTACGACCAAGGAGTACTTTCATAGTTAGTTTCTTTGACCTGAAAAGTAAAAAGCGATCAAGGACACGTCGTTTTATTTCCAATATCGAATTTGAAACGACAAAAATCCGACAACCTTTTCCTATTTTTATGGTCAGAAAAGGGCTATAAGGGGACCGTCTTTTAATTCCATTTTAACGAGTGTAAAAGAAACGCTCGGCGATCTTTTCATTTTTTAGGAGTCAGAAAAGGGCTTAAAGATGACTCTGATGTTTTTGTTTGTGAAAAATGACAATTTTCCCTGAAAACCCTTTTATCCTGCACAAAAACCAACACATTACTCATACCTGTTTAAAGATAGATAAAAATACTTTGAAAAATACCTTTTCATGGTGAAAAATAAACAAATTTACCATTTATTTACCCAAAAAACCTATAAAAAGGGTTTTTACCATTTCATTTTTACCATTTTACTGTTGAGGAGAGAAAAAGGGCTTTTGGCAAGAAACTTCCCGTGGACATTGCGGAGAATCCGATCGTCGAAATCGAATGCCGTTTCATCAGGTATTCTACAACATCCTCCTCTTCATTTTCATCCGTTTAGAATTTGTTTTTAGGCCCTAGTTTCATTTTTTGGAGGCTTTGGGGTTTCAAGGTCCGCTTTTCGGGGTACGCAGGTGCTCCACTGGTGACCTGCGTACCCTGACATTTTCTCAGTTGCGAAAATGTCGGGCGTACGCACCTTGCCTTAAGGGAACCCGCGTATGCACGCCCTGTTCCTAAAGGCGGGGTGTGTACCCCGCAAAACGAATTTTTAAACCCCAATTTTTTCAAAATGGACCAAATTTTTTTTATTTTAATGATTCTAACAGATGTTTTTTGGTGTGTAGATTGCCCACCATGCTTGATTGGCGCGAAAGAGAGCACGAAGATGTCGATTTGGTCGCCATTAATCATCAACCGTCCATTGATGCTTTAAAGGCATGCGGCCTCTACAAATACTGGGCCATCCCTGGCATGAGGGCCCAGGTGCGCTTTCTAGAATGGCTGGTAGAGAGATGGAACGTCCAGGACCAGTGCTTTTACATTGGAGGGAACCAGCTCGAGATAGAGCTCTCAGATATTTACTTTCTCACTAGTTTGCCCAAGGGGGGCGAACACTTGACTTTGTCCGGGACTAGGCCGGGTGGCCAGTCCATTGCTAGTCTCCGACTAGAGTGGTGCAACACGCAGAACCAGGAGAAGGGGATAGAGATCAAAACTATATCCCACCCTGAACTTATGGTCATTGCTTTCACAGTTACCAGACTTTGCGGGGCTACCGCTTTGCACATTGCCACTGGATCCCAGATGCGGATGGCGATTGATTGCTATCGAGGCACCATTTTCAACTGGTGTGATGCTGTGTTGGCTAACGTAAAAAGCCAACTGACTAAAACCAAAAACGGATAGCTGAAGACCTTTGGTTATGGGGCTTTAGTTGTGAGTTTTGCTTTAGAGAGGGTTTCAATGCTGATCCCACAGCATCTCACTGTTGAGGCTAGGCTTCCCGAGAGCCCAAATTGGCGCGATGGGTTGCGGTTATGGCCTGTCATCCTGATGAGGGCACGGAGGTTGTCCGATTTAGACCGGAGTATTTTCACTGGTTGGAGGACCAGATCTTCTCTATACAAGATTTTCCTTATGCCGGAGTTGATTTTCGTGGAGATCCGGACATGGTTCTTCCACCGGGAGAATAGTGGGATGACACAGGTAATTCATTTTTCACAAGTTTTTAAATTATCTATTTTTTTTGTTTTTTATATCGTCTCAAAACTGACAGTAATAATTTTCAAAATGCAGATGTGGGCCCACGTCGTCTAGCCAATCTCCGGCCTTTCGAGAGGAGACAACTAGTTGCAGCGGCGCCGGCCCCACAGGATGAGGCCACAGAGACCTTAGCTGAGTTGGAACAAGACCTAGAGCGTCTGACGGCAGATATACCAGAGACTACTATAGACGATATTCCTATCAAGCTTCAGCACTACGTAGTCGCAGTCCCAGGACCTTTTAGAAGGTTCTTGTGTAGGGTAGCTCGTGCAGTGGTGTCGTATAGAGAGCATCACCAGTGATTGGATGGTCGTTTTTGTAGACACATGCGACATTTTGGTTTTTTGTACTTATCATTTTTGCCGATCATAAGGTGTTTTTCAACCTATGATCGAAGACGATGTATTTTTGACACACTCCTATCTATATATATCATTATTACCGGCTTATCTTGTTAAACATGTGTGATGAAATGTTTTCAAATTTACATGTATGATTATTGCAAATGTCTGTCTAACATTCGAGAAGCAATTGCATCTGCTAATGTATTTAAAGACCTTGGAATATGCTGATACTCAATGTAATCAAATTCACGTTCCAAAAGACGCACTCTCAAAAATAACCTTAATAACACTGGATTTCTAATGGCATATACTCTATTAAGCTGTAATACAACGAGTTCAAAATCTAACCTCACTATCAAACTCCGAATCCCAAATGAGATAGATTCAGACAATAACTCAATCAGTCCACTGTACTCTGCAATGTTGTTTGTTGTTTGACTGAGGCTCACCCCATGCATAGAAACTAACTCGTTAGAGGGCGAATAGATAACCCAAGCTGCGGAAGAGATATTCCGTGTACTACGACAAGCACCATCAGCAAATCCGATGTATGTTTGGAGAGGCATTGACATCTGCAAACATCAAGCGTAAAACCAAGATAAGCAGAATAACGATGAAAAACACACTTTCTAAGCTAAGCACACTGTCTAAACTAACAAACACACCAGCTAGAAAGAAGAAACCTAACCTAACTAAAATCTCCATACCCATCATTTAAGCATAATACCTCTTTAGGTAAAGTCCATTTCTGGGTTTACCCAAAGAGTCCCCGTCAAAATCTACCAGCTCATAGGCCCCTTTTGCTAGCTTTCGCTTGACAATGTAGGGCCCATGCCACATAGGAACGAATTTTCCAGCACCTAATTTATCGTTAGCTTGATCATATAATAGCACTAGGTCTCCTTCCGAAAAATTTTGAGGGGTCACATTTCGATCATACTGAGCTTTCATACGTTTTGCGTGAGTCTCGATTGCCAATGCAGCATCACGTCGAGTCTCATCTAATTGAGCTAAGTATAATAAATGCTTCTCCTCTTCGGAAGTAGCTGGAAGTAATTCGACAGCCATTTGAAGTGACGGGATTTCGCATTCAATGGGCAGCACAGCTTCCAAACCATAAACTAGTTGGAAAGGAGTGAACCCTGTTTATGTTTTCACTGAGGTTCGGTACGCCCAAAGCGCGGAAAATAACATGTTGTGCCAATTCAACCGATGAATACCAATGATTCGTCGGATCATGATAACTAAAAATTTGTTGATGGACTCAACCAGACCATTCGCTTGTGGATAATAAGGAGTTGAGCTATCGTGACGCAAACCAAGCTGGCCTGTAAGTTCTGTCATCATAACGTTTCGAAAATGGCGCCCATGGTCAGTGATTATTGCTTGTGGGACACCAAACCTAGCAATAATGTGATTGAATACGAAAATTGCAGCTGTCTTGCCGTCTGCCTCGAATGTAGGCATCGCCTCAGCCCACTTAGTAAAATAATCAACCGCCGGGATGATATACGCATGCCCCCCGGCCGAGTGAGGGTTACATGTAATAAAATCAATACCACATTTGGCAAAAGGACCAACGGAAATTATAGGGTGGAGAGGAGCAGGTGGAGCGTGCATCTTGCGATCAAACACTTGACAGTTGTGGCATTTCCGGACCGCAATAATACAGTCTCTAAACAAGGACAGCCAGAAGTAGCCAACGCGCAATATCTTTTGGGCTGTGGCATACCCAGACATATGACCACCACACGCTCCAGAGTGATAGTCATTCAGAACCCTTTCAGCTTCCTCGTGAGTTAAGCAACGGCGAAAAACCAAGTCCGCCCCACGGCGATAAAGAGTATCTCCAATAATTTTGTACTGTTGGGACTGGAATCTAATTTTCCGACGTTCCGACTTTGAAACTTCAGGCCGAAAGGATTGGGTCTGGAGATAGACGATTATATCCCCATACCACGGATCTAAAGTGCTGATGAGAAACAAAGATTCGTCCGCAATGGGTTCCTCTGCCACAGTTTCTGTGTCAGCACGCGGGAAGTCACACATCAACTCGGCAAAAACTAAAGATTTCTTAGACTTAGATTTTTCAAACTCCAAGTCGAACTCTTGCAGGATAATGATCCATTTAGAGTACTTGCCCCCTAGCAATTGTTTAGTCAAAATGTAGATCATAGGGTTGCAATCCGAAATTACTGTAGTTTTACGGAGAAGAATGTAGTGATGAAAACGTTGGACAGCTTGAACGACTGCCAATGCCAATTTCTCCACATGTGAATATTTGAGCTCAGTTGGGTTTAAAGTTCGACTAAGGTAATATATCACATGTTCCGTTCCGAATTCGTCTTCCTGAACTAAGACCATTCCAATGGTGGAATGAGCGGCGGTGAGCTACAAAAAGTAATCCTGGTTGTAGTTGGGAGGATGCAGCAACGGTGCATGGGTCAACGCATGCTTGAGTGCATCAAAATATTTCTGAGCTATCTCATCCCAAGAGAATTGAGCGTTCTGTTTCAACAACCGGGTAAAACCCTTTGTAATCTCGGCGTAGTTAGGAATGAATCGGCGTAAAAAGTTTGCTTTCCCCTGCAAACTTCGGAGTTGGCGAAGACTCGAAGGAGGAGGCAATTTGATGATAGCTTCTACCTTCGAGGGATCAACGTGAATGCCGGCTTTTGAAACTACAAATCCCAGCAATCGTCCCTCTTCTATACAGAAGACACATTTGTGTGGGTTCAACCAAATACGATAATGCCTACACCTCATGAAGATTGCTCGTAAATGGACAAGGTGATCAGCTCGACGTAATGAATGAGCGGGAAAATCATCGAGATACGGTTGCACAATGTGTTTGATGTCATGAAACGCATAAGACATCGCCCTTTGAAAAGTGGCTCCAGCGTTCTTAAGCCCAAAGGGTAATTTGCAATAATCAAATGTCCCCGATGGACAAATGAAAGCCGTTTTTGGTTGGTTGGCAGGTAGAATATTGATTTGGTTGTAACCAGAAAAACTGTCCATAAAGGAAAATATTTCACTGCCAGCACAATCATCAATTATTTGATCGATATAGGGTGTTGGGTAGTTGTCCTTTGGACAAGCTCGATTAATATCCCTATAGTCGATGCATATTCTTATTGTTCCCTGTTTTTTGTTAACCAGAACAATATTCGATACCCAATCCGTTAACGGGATCGGATAAATGAAACCTGCTTTCAACAGCTTCTCAACTTCTGCTTTAATTGCAGCCGCTTTTCGTGGGTGAATCTGACGCAAACGTTGCCGGACGGGTTTAGCGTTCGGGTAAGTCTTGATCTCATGGACAACAATCGCGGGATCAATTCCTGGCATTTCCTCATAGGACCAGGCAAACACGTCGCGGAATTCTTGAAATAGGGCCTTGTATGTCTGAATTTCGTCATCTGAACACGAGGCACCTATATGAATGTGCTCAACAATTCCGGGCTTGACTAAAATGTTAATGGGAATCGTTGGCGAAATGTTTCCCAAATTTAGCTCTGAATCAGGATGTTTCATTGGATTTTGAGCTTCTTTGACATATTCAGCTGTAAAGATTGATGAGAAATCGTTTTCAAAACGATCATCCTCAGGTAAAAACGAAGATCTGTGATGGAGATCTTCCCATGGTAAATCGTCTACACACAGGACTTCACAAAGTTGTTCGTCAGATGACACAACTTCGGGAAACGCTATTAACTTCGAGGTTGACGTGAAAAGTGATTCCTCACAGACCACATTCATTTGGTCGATTTTGGTTGAACTTGGGTCGGTAAAAGACTGCACGGCTCCATAGGCAATTTCATATGGACTCAAAGGCATTGCATCACCAAATGAGTCTATTTCAGATTCAGAAGGAACGATCCAAGGATCGTCATAAACAATGGTGTCTGAAGTAATCATATGAATAGATGCAAATGAAGACAAGGCGTTGATTGGAGGAAAAGGAAAAGTTCCCAGTAAACCGGCATCTTTAACTAATCCTACTCCAACATCCTTATAAGGGATAGTCGTTTTACCGACATGCTGGATACTCTCTGAAGAGGCTGGGTCAGATGAAAAGTAAGCCAGCTGGTCTATGGTTACGATCTTGCCATTATGTGGAAACTTTATTACTCTGAAGACCGATGAAACGACCGCTGTCATAGCGTAAGACCAACTTCGACCCAAGAGAAGGTTGTAGTCTAGAGGGGCATCAACCACCTCCACATCTAGACTAACGGTTTTTCCTTCAACCCCTATAGGCAAATCCTGTAGAATGCCAAACGGATGGAACCCACGGCCATCAAAGGCCTTAAGAATTGTCAGGGATTGATTTAGTGAAGGAGATCCAAGCAATCTCCAGCACTGTATCGACATAATACACGTGGAAGCTCCCTCATCAATTACAGTCTGATGAATAGGCCTGTTTTTGACTATCACTGGGATCTGGAAAGCCATTTGATGAGGTAAACGCGGTGTACTATTTTCTAGATCAAAGATTATTAGGTTCGGGTCTTGAACATCAACAACTCCTATAGCCGACAAAAGTAATTTGCGTTGTGCTGGGCATGATTGCAGCACTTCCAAAGCCGACATTGCTGAAGGTGAAACAGCTAAATCCTCAACAATGTTGTAATTTTGGGCCGCTCTCGCATGTGGATTGAAAGCAGACCTTCGAAGTACACCCTTGGCGGGCGGTTTGATTACTAAGTCCGGGTTAGGTTTCTCGATCTGTAGTGGATCGGAACCGGGAGCTGAGGTCGATGGATTAGAATGAGAAGATTCTGTTTCTTTGCCATCAACATGACTTTTACTACCATAATTTTGCGATCGAGTCGCAATCCTTACATGAGACATCATCAATATGGGTTCTTCACTGGCACTCGAGGAAGAACCTATCATCTTACTCTCCTGCTTTGGAAATGGATCTTTCAAAACAACAGGAGTTGGGGAACCTTTGACGATTTTCACAACCTCGGCCCGATGAGGGCAATCTCTTTTAAAATGATCCTCTTCACAAATAAGACAAGGATATCGAGGTTTGCGTTTTTCATCATTGGTTTCCGACTTTTCTGTTTTCTCCTTTGGAGTTTTGTCTGCTTTATTCTTCTTCTTACCTTTCTTTTTCCCACCGGATTTTGATTTCGCCGTAGATGACTCTACAGCGTGAATATCAGTGGAAACTTCAGCAGAAGATTCTCCTGTCGGGGAGTCTGGTAAGGTTATAATAGGAGAAGAATTCTTTGAAGACTTCTTCTTGCTTTTAGTATTCACTGTACCAATCATGCCATCAGCGGCATGAGACCCCGAAGGAGCAACAGCGATTTGATTTGACTTAGGAAGGTCTAGGATCTTTTCGTGTAACGTACCTGACTGAGTATAAACTAAGTCAAGGTACTGCGCTTGAGCAATCACTTGCTCCTCAGTAACTACTCCGGCCTTAGCTACGTCTTCAGTAATCTTCGGTAATAATGATTTAACAAACCATTCAGCTAAGATTTGGTCCAGGATAAAAACTTTCACTAACCGCCTTCGACGTCTCCATTAATGAATATGATCGGAAATATAAGTGGACGTCGATTGTTTTAATGAAGTTAGTAACTCCGTGCCATTATCATATCTGACCGGCAACTGAAAATGAGTTAAGAACGAGGTAGCTAACTGGCTAAAATTATAAAAAGAGGCCCGTGGTAACTCAATGTACCACTTGGCCGCGAGACCAATGAGAGTACGTTGGAAAAGACGTAAGCGGATCGAATCATCCGAGATGGAATTAGAGGCACACCAGAGGTGGTAAGTCATCACATGATTCGACGGGTCCTCTCCAGACTTACCTTCGAACTTGGGTATGTCACTAGGCAACTTATTTGGCATTGGCGGCCAAAACGGAAGATAATTTATTGGATCGTTCATTAGGCGCTACAAGTCTGGTAAATCCAAAGTTGCGATAAATGGTAATTGCCGATTAGGATCCCTAAAACTCTGGGTCACAAGACCAGTCCCAGGAGGAGGATATCCGGGATAACTTGGGATAGGAATCGCATTCGGGATATTGTATCCTCCCGGAAAACCAGGATTAACCAGACCGTACTGGGGTTGTTGAGGTTGTTGATAAGTGTACCCAGGATATGGTTGATACTGGTAAACCAGCTGCTGGACATCAGGCCCGTATTGGTACTGTCCCTGGTACGGTTGATAAGCGAATTGTGGTTGACTAGTGACAACTGTACTTAAACCAGGTTGTCCTACAGGCATCTGAACCGTAGTTTGAATCGTGGATCCAGACGATGGTAAAGATGTCTAAGGAGTAGTTACAGAGATAGTAGAAACCGGAGCTGTCGATACTCCAGAAGTAAGTGTGGTAGATTGAACAGATGTTGCGGTAGTTGCAGCAGTTGTTTGAGATGGAGTACTAAGGGCAATAGGCCCAGACTGAGAAACTACCGAAGGTACAGAAGTTTGAACATTAGACTGGACTGGTTGCTGGGGTGAACCAGAAACTAAGGGTTGTCCAGCTTGAGATGACAACTGTACACTTGGCTGCAATACCTGTTGAACTTGCGATGGATCCCACACTATGTTCATTCCGGGGTATTGACCCATGACAGGTTGAGGATATTGAGATCCATAACCGGATTGAGGGTAGGATTGATAATTGAAAGGTACATTTCTCGTACCTTGAACATAAGATTGACCTTGGGGTGGTTGATAACCTTGACTCGAATATTGACCTTGGGGTAGATACCCTTGAGGTAAGTATTGATACTGGGGTTGACCTTGAGGTATAAATTGATACTGAGGTTGACCTTGGGGTACATATTGAGGCTGGGGTTGACTTTGAGGAATGTACCATGGGTACATGCTGTCCTTGAGGTTGCCCCCCAGACGCAACTTGTGTACCTTGAGGTTGCCCCCCAGGCGTTAATTGAGGCTGCCCCCCAGGTGATAACTGGCCACCTTGAGGTTGAGAACTGGGAATTGAACCTGACATCATGTAAACGTCTCCTACACCCAACGGTTTATTACCATTGTTTCCAGTTAATGACCCATGTTCAATGGGTTGAGGAGATGCCCCCGCAAAAGTACCAGAAAGTGACTAATACCCAGAGGGAACAGAAGGACCACCATACAAGAAAGATTCAGGCGATTGAGTAAACATAGACGACTGACCAGACATATTTACAGGAGTATAAATACCTCCTGGTGGATAAGGAGTACGAGGTGGAGAAAAACTTGACCCTGAGTTGTCCAAATAATTAGTTAACGAAAGATAGCAAGTAGTACTTCTAGGTGGACTGTAAAAAATGGATTCACGCTCCCTTAGATCAATAGTAGGTTGATCTTCAGGGATAGGGGCGCCTATTTCTTCTTCTGGAGCAAGTTCTTCAATAGCTATCAAACCAGAAGGAAGATTTTCGGTGATGACTCTTTCTACCCTAGGTGAATCAGGAGCACTAGAAGTTGGAGTAACAGGTTCAGATATCTCAGGTTCTTCTCCTATATCACTAGTAGATGAAAAACTACCAGCAAGCTCGGAAACTGCAATAGCTTTGGGATTATAACCTATTTCTAGACTTTGGTAATCAGGATGAACTACCAACGAAGAGTCTCCTTCTTCAGGTGAACCTACTTTACTGCCACTAGGAGTTACAAGGACTTTCAAACCTTTGTAATGACTCGAGACGGCTTCAGGAGGTTGGCCCCCAAGTCTACGGGACTTCCTCAACAAATCGGCCACGGTTACAATCTCAGGTGACCGGCCCCGAAGTCTACGGGACTGTCTCCGTAATTCAGCCACAGTTAAAAACTTTTAACTACTGCACACGCAAACAAAGTAAAATCTCAAAGCAAACTGCCTAAAGTCTCTAAAGAACCAAACAAATTCGAATCACACGCCTAAAGAATCTAGGGCGTCAAACCATACACAAACAGTAGCCTTCCGGACCGAAAACACTAGTTGGTGATGAAGCCCAACATTGTCGAATTCAGTACAGAAGTGGCGGGTGGAACAGTTACCCCGGCAACCTGCTTAATGAATAGACCGGCACAAGTTCCTCCACTTTAACCGTCTCGAGTGAAGTGAACCCCCCGGAAAATCCAAGTGAGTCTAGCCGACGTCTGTTCCAGGTATAGTGGGATCTTCCCTCCACCGTTACCTTGGGTAGAACTCTAAAGATAATGGTCACTAAGGTCACCAACAGCAACAAATACACCTGGGGGAACAGTCTATGATCCGATAGCATGCAAGGGCAGAGTATCAAGCTCAATCCCATTGCCAGCTCCTTGACAATAATCCAAGGTTTACCGACAAGTGACCCCAGGCTCCTCGACAATAATCCGAGGTTTACCGTTTGTAATACGTGCGTATCTGGCGTCATTCCCAATGAAGGAGGATTGATCCCCTCACTGGTTCGGACACGATCTCGTGCTTCTCCTTTAAGAGGAGCTTTCCCAGAGCATAAATGTAACAGTTGGATTTATCCTACCACAAGATGAGCTACTTGTTTGGTTTTGCTGTCTTGGAGAGTTAATTACTCTCCTACTCAAAGACACTAGCCTGATCAATGTTGGTGTTTCAGAGCCCTAGTAAATAAAAATTTACTAAGTTAATTTTACTTTAAGCGTTAATTTTATGGCTTTTCTTTAGGACAAAAGGTAGTGGAGATGAAACTGATGGTGTGTAGACTCGACTCAAATCCACTAAAAAGATGCACCTAGGATGATTTATACTATTTTTCTTTTTCAATGAATTCCCTAGCTAAGAGAGTTGGAGAATGCAAATTTGATATAAAAACAACTTTCTTGGCAATGAAAATCAAAGAAACAATCTCTTTATCTTTTCCAAAGCATACAACACATGACCACTAATTATTTCACGAAAATTCCTTTCTCTTCTCAAAGACTTCAAACGCTACTAAAACAATCTTTTCTTCAAAAGAGATTTTTGTATTTTTTCCTATATTAACAAAGCACGTAAAACTACTTAACAAGAATCAAATTTAAAAAATCTATAACAATCAAATCAATTTTACCTAAAAGCAAATCTAAGAGAAATTCACCTAAAAGCAAACCTAATGAGGAAAAAGCCTACCAAGTATAATTCCAGGATGTTTTACTCGGTTACTATTCAACCAAGGACTAGCTCATGCAGAATCATAAACCAGTCAAAAACAAAAATCAAAATATTTTGTTCTTTTTCTTAAGAATGAAATTCACAACTTTAACAGCAAGCTTTCCGAAATTCCGCAAAGAGACAACACAAAAGTAGGTTTCTCACACAGGTGGATTTTACGAAAGGTCCGACTCCTAAGAAGATTGAAAAGACCAGGGAGATCCAAGGTTTTACAACTTCTAAAGCCAAAGTCACTACAGGACCAATGCAAAAATCAAACCCTAGGGCTAGAACTTCTATGAATTTCACTAAAACCCTTGACACTACTGAAACAAGCTTAGATGAAGACTTCTGACAGGTAACCAGTGGATCTGGGCAGCAAAAACAAATTATAAACAAAATCTAAGAGGAAAAAAGGAAAAAATTAAAAATTTTCTCAACTTTTGACAGGGTACGCAGGAAGCCTGTTTGCACAGGTGCATGTACGCTCTGTGTACAAAGCTGCAGTGCGTACAAGTACGCACTGTGCTTAACGCAGAGGCTGCGTACTTCTAGCAAAACCAAGAAAAGTAAAAACTAACTTAACCCTAAGCTATTCCACCCAAATTCACAGTCAATCAGCCAAAAACCAGAAAGAAAACGACTTTTCTCAAATCAAAGTATCAAAAAAGAGAAATCAATCAAATCCATGGTTCCCCAGCGGAGTCGCCATTTTGTCATGCGGAAAGAGTCAATTTTGCGGACAAAATTGACCTCCCTAGAAGCTAAGGCTTTCTAGTGACAAACAAGACAATTAAACACTATCTTTCCCTAAATATGCATTTAGAATACAAGTAATCAGGTGTTTAAAACATACCTTTAGTCCCACGCTGTTTGTAGCAGTCCAGCCTCTCCGATCCGGATGAGCTCCTCCTTCTCTTTGAAACCTACATTCACTAACAAGCAAACGATTACATAGCACCTGAATAACTCATAAAATAAAACATATTCATCATAAAGACCAAGGAGTATATGAAACAAATTATATATAACAACTTGTTGAGAAAAATGAGCTTAATTGTATTAAGTGGAAACAAAAGAAACCATTACAACCAGTGCCTTGGTGTTGTGTAGGTCCCTCCCAGGGTCCAGCAAGAGTTCTCCTCTACTTTGATCAGCTCACCCACTTCCAAATGAAGCTAAGAAAGGATGGGAATCTCTCCTCTCAAGCTCTATAAGGGAGTCCTAATTTCAACAGCATCTACCCTTAGGAATGTTCAGCTTTCAACCTCCCCTCCCTCTGGCCCAATGCCTATATTTATAATGCTTTGGAGGGTGTTAATCAGGTCCACCATCAATGGGATAAGCCCCTCTTTGAATGGGATAGCTCCCCTCTTGATGGGATAAGTTCCTCTTTCATAGGGATACATGAACCATCTAGAGGCGCTCAATACACGTCAAACAAACTTCTAGAATGCTCTAGAATCGACCACAAGTAACTTTTTTGAAGTAAAACTCGCGCCTTTTGACCTTTATAGGAGTACGCACCCACCCCTTTACAGACAGAGTGTACAAGTACGCAGGTATTGTGAACTTGGGATGCGTACACGTAGGTAAGGCTAAGAGAAACTGCGTACCCAGAGTTATATAGATTTTTAAAGACTTTCTCTCTTTCTTGGAGTTTGACATGAGTAGCAGAGGTATAAGACTTGCCAAGGAGGATAGTATGACAGTTGATGGAGCCATACTAACTGCAAATAGTCATGGTGACAAATTTTAGTGTAACAAAGTGCATCTTCAATTCCTTCCTTAGGGTCATCTTCTATATACAAGATAGGTTGTATTTGGTCTTGTTGGTCCTTTCTTTCTCTATGTAGGAGTTGCAATGAAGGTCTCCTATATTGGGGGTTGAAATTTTTGTTGGGGCCTTGTTGTATTTGTTTAGGAGGGTTTTTGTTTTCCAATTCCAACTTCACTAGCTTGTTTGAGAGGTTTTTGATCAACTTATTCATCTCATCCAACTTCTATTCCAAAGTTTCCTTGTTTTGACCAGAGGAACTGATTTCCTCTTTTCCCCTTGTCCTATCACTGTGTTCTCCCTTCCCCTTCAACTTCCATGCTGATGTAAAGTTTGCTCCTACTTCCAGAACATCATTCTAGATCTGGCCCAATGTGACGAACTTTATTTTTCTTAGAGTAAAACCAAAGTATGATTCAAAGGCTCCAATAAATACCACCTTAGTTGCTTCTTATGGAGGTTCAATTTCAACATAAGAACTGTTATATAGCTTGTTAAACCATTTTATAACTTAGGTGACATCTTCATTGGGCCTTCTCTTTATTGCATTAAAATAAGTCCAAAAGTATCCATGGTCTTTCTTCTCACCCCATTTCTATAGAAAGATGTTCTCTAAGTCCTCCCAGCTATTGATTGAGTTGTTTGAAAAGGTCTTGAACCATTTTATAACTTCCCTATCTAAAGAATGAACAAACTTCCTCAATACCACATCTAAGTGTTCTACATTCAATTTTTCTGCAACAGCACAAAATATCTCAATATGTTTTTGAGTTGTGACATCATCTTCCCTAGTGAATCTAGGTAGGAGTTCGAGATAGTCTTTGGGCATTGCATTCATAGGCCGTTGTAGATCTAGAGGAGCATGTCTATTGAGTAAAAAACCAAGAACAACCATATTTTGCAAGGGAGGTTGAAGAATATTTACTACGGGACCTAGGTGAGGGGCTAAATGAATAAAAATATCTGATATTGGTTGTGATATAGTTGTGGAAGTTTGAGATGTGGTAGGAACGAGTATGTCTTTATATTCCTCAAGTTCAGGGAAGGTATGAAATGTGAAAGGATTAGATATGACAAAAACTTCTTTAGTCTTTGGTTCTGAAAATTAAAAACTAGGCAGATGAAAATGTTCTTCTGAGAAGTCCAATTCCCTAAATGAGGTTTCAAGAGAATTTACCTCATCTTTTTGAGAACCAGAAGTTGAGATCTCTAGGGAAAAAGCAACTAGAACTGGAGTTATTGGGGTTCTTTCTTTCCAAATTCCCTTGGAAATAATTCTTTCTGGATCAAAGACGGGGGCAATTTTTGCTGAGAAGTATCTAAATGAGTATGAGGCCTCCTAAAATTTAGGGTTATAGTCTAAAGACTCTTCTAGGTGATAAATCTCAATCCACACTTCCTTTTATCACCATACAAAGGAATGCAAAAATTTACACCCGGGGAAATATATTATGATTCGTTCCCCCACAACAATGCAAGAAG